>JAZDUH010000395.1:3017500-3697500 GCA_036419115.1 Scarus forsteni
TTAAATGTGTAAGTGCCTTCAGTGAGATCATGAGATCCTTACTGTTGTACTAAAATAAAATGAATTTAAATAGTATTTAAATAAGCAGTAGGCAATTGAAGCAGTATGAAGGCATGAATGAAAATTTAAACATAAAATTATATAACTATCAGAACAAGTAGAATAAAAACATTTGGTGGAGAAACAAGAAAATAGCCTTAAAACAATCACGAAGGTGTTAAAGTTAGTTAAAGGTAAACAGGGAGACGCATAAGGAATATTAAAATGTGAAAACAAAAAACAAATCTAACAAGGAAGAAAGCATTAGGCTGAAGGCAGAGGGAGCTGAACTTAAGAGCCATTAAAACAGATGAGAGGCAGAAAAAAGATGCAGATGATCGTGTAAAAGCAAGACTATAAAAATAAGTTTTTAGAAGTGATTTATGATACATGTCAAAACAACTTTAAGTGACATTTGGTACTTGAAATTTGACTTTTAATTTTCCCTTTTTTCTGGTAATATATGTGAAGCACAAGTTAAATCGATTGTAACAGTGGATGTTAAATTAAAAATTAAAAAGTGATCCACAGATTTTTGAGACTTGACCTGCTGTTTTAATCCTAGAGTCAGAGTAGGATCCACTTCTCTTCCGCTCTGTCCTGTCTTTGTCTTTGTCTTTGTCCCTCTATGGCTTGGACCAGTCTATTTTTTCCTGGGACGTTGTAGACTCGTCTCTCTTTACAGTAAATCAAATCAGCTTGTGCCTCTGAAGTTGCCCTGTTGTTGTGGGCGTCCTCATGTGCCTGGTCGCCCACAGTCGGAGCACAAAGGAGATTGACTCTGCGTCTTTCTTTAACATCAAAGAAGCCGAGGCTTGTGTGGAGATTGGAGGCGTTGATGCCGTTTTATGGCTGCGTCTGTGTGGACATAGCAGTCTGGAGGCAGACAGAGTCCTGGTCCACAGGACATGGGGGTGAGAGAAAGGGGCGAGTGTGGACGGGGCAGCTGAACGAGCTCTGGTGGGTGTAAACACTCCTGTTTCACTCGGCTTCCTGTTCTGCTGCAGAGAGACGCCATTATTGCCTCTCTGCTAATTACCCCTACGGCCTGTTGGGCTGCAGGTCCCCCACACCCCCTCCTCATGTTCCCTCAGCCGTGCTCTTTCTCTTCCTCTCTCCCTTCTCGCTTAATGGTCAGTCGCTACACCAGTGGTAAAACTCGCACTTGCTGAGGAGACTCCCTGGAAAGGGGGCAATAAGGTCCAAGACGGGCGACCAAAACAGTATTAATCCTGCAAGAAACTGAAATCTATGTTTAAATTTAGCTTGGTTGTTTAATTTTAGCGTGGTGGTGTCTGGATTAGAGGAACAAATAAGCCCCAGACAAGAGTTTTTGTTCTTTTCAGCTCTCTGCTCGTTCTTAAAGCAGCACCAAACTTGATAATCCACTTCAGGGGATGAAGTACAAACTCTCCAACAGGGACTACAGTGGCACCTTGTCATCAGTCTTAAAGCGAGTTATTGTTCTGATTTTTGAAAAAGAAAAAACATCATTTTGATCAGAGCTGGGCAACAAATCGATAAAATCGATTAATTTGATTTATTTTCTGCAGAAGATTTAAAAATTGAAAATTGTGATTTTTTTTTTCTTGCCTTAGTCCAATTGTAAGTATTTACAGTTTTTGAACAATATTACAATCTTCATGATGGTACACTTGTAGGGTTTGCACAAGCACTTTTATAGGCTTGTATTTGTTATTTAAGTAGATGTTTCATACTAATACTGTAAAAATACCTCAGCCTTTTAGTGTTTATGTAGACAAACCTGCCTACGTTTATACTACATAATCAACCTTTTATGACCCAGACTTTGACTTTAAGAGGGAAACATTTAGACAACATAAAGGCAAAACTTGATTTGTTTCATTTTTATGTCACTGGGAGTTTTGTTTCTTTTAGGGAGGGAAAAATCGATTAAAATCGTAAATCGAGTGTTGTGGAAAAAAATCAGGGATTTTATTTCTAGGCCATATCGCCCAGCCCTAATTTTGATGAATAACTTTATATAAATGAACAGGTTTGTATATTCTGTAAATCTTAAAACCTTTAAAGGGGCATTTTCCTTAGCTGTCACAGAAGTAGAAGGGTGAAAATATAATGTTTCCCTTTCTAAGATTAACATGAAAAATTTGTCTAAGTTTAATGTGTGTTGCTCAAATTTTGAAATTTTCATTTTGATGTTTTTGCTTTTTTGGATAAGTAATAAAAAATTATGCCCCTTTCTCTATCAAATTTGCTAACCAATTTATTAACCAATTTTGCAAACTTTAAAGATATTGCAAAACATGTTAAATTGGCTGTTCTGTTTTATTTTGAATATGGTGTGGCCTGAGATTTTAGCCCGATATAAGGCATGTCTTGAGGAGAAGAGTTTGATGCCACTGTTCTGATGGTAACTGATAATTCAGCAAGTAATAAAAAACATAAAAACATATAAAGTGAAATAAAATGATGATAGTAAAACACCTTAGTGTTGACATAAAATTTGCATGATAAGTAAAAATTACTCACAAAAAAAAGCTTTTAAATTGTAGGTGACACCTCTAATAAGGGATAATAATGACTTAAGACAGCGATTGTTAAACTTCATCTTTCTGTTAAAGTCTGCTGTACTGTTGTTCCACAATGAAATCTTTACCTCTGTCAAAGATGGTGATGATGCAGCAGAATTAAAGGTCCAATATTAAGTGAAACACATCTTTCATGGCTAGTTTGCGAATGATAAAGATGTGAAAGATTGAGTGTTTAATTTATATTTAAATGGTGATTTTTCATTTTCAGAAATTTTAGTCCTGTGTTTTAGAGATCTGGTAACAAATAAGGTTGGCTTACTCACCAAAGAGAATTTAAGTTTAGAAGATGACATTAGGGAAACCAAACTCACTGGAGGTTTGAGGTTTTGTTAACTGCTTTTTAAAGCTCATCCATGGATGACTAACAAAAGTGTGTCCAGCTCGGTCAGTCAGTAAACCAATGTTTTTTTTGTTTTATTGCATCAGTTAAAAAATCCAGAAATATTATCCAAGGACACTTAACATGAAAAATCCAGCTTATTGATGCAGCTCTTTGCTTAACAGGAGGTCCTTTTATAAACATAATGTCATCAAAAATAGTTTTTAGTTTCACCAGTGTCCACCGTTACTTTATTTACAATCCTTGATGCCTGCCTTAAACATCCTGCTCCTGTCAGGCTGTAATTTTCCATTTCGTCTGGAGTCGCCATCGTCTCCTCAGAGTTATGTGGAGTTCAGGCTCATGTTTTAGAGTTCAGCCTGTATCAGAGTAACCCGACACCTCCTCGCTCTCACTCTTGAAGTTTGAGCAGAGGACGCCAGTTGGGCCGTTGGATTAAAAGGCAGAATCGCCCCACTTCATTGGTCACACGAACCCCCGAGGCCCGGGGGCTGTTGCCATGGAAAGGAGGATGTCTGGGGATGGGGAGGGGGCTCTCCATAATGGCACCGCTGTAACGTCTGAGAGGATCTGGAGTGAGCCAGCGAGAGGGACAGAAATACGGGGGATCTAGCTGTCGGGCTTTTTCATAGAGAGTGTTGTGTTTGTTTAATCCACAGTAAGCAGCAGACTCTCTCTAAGCTCACAGCCGTGTTTCCTGAGGCCTCCCAGCTCGTGTAACAGCTCAGCTTTATGGCCAGATGTTCAGTAATAGTCGGCTTAATTGCTAATGCTTCGCAGGCACTTGTTAGCTTGTGTGGAAACTGGAGTGCAGCTATTTAGGAATGAGCATAAACCCCGAACATGTGGCTACAGATGGTAATATTCACTATAACAGTGAGAGGAGCAGTGAGTAAACACACAGTCATGAATTAGTGTGAAATCTTACTCCTCCAAGAAAGTAATACTCTCACCGGTGTGTTAGTTTGTGAACAAGATAATTCAAATATGTTATGAATGGATTTAAATAGAATTTTCAGGGAGTTAAGCACAAGGAAGAGGTGATAAAATTTCTATGGTGGATTAAAATCAGGCTGCAGAGCCAAGAGTTTTTTGAAGGATTTGTCAATGGAGAGAGGGCAGTTTTTCACATTTTTGCTTATAGCTCAATAAGTTCTCGGTAGATTTTGATGATGTTTTCAGGGAATGTTGGTCAGGGCGCAAATATTAAGTGAGTACATTTTGGTAGTAATCTGAAACTGGATGCAGGAACTTTTCAATGATTTGTAAATGTTGTGAGACAGGGCAGTTTCCCACATTTTTGCCAATAACTCACTCCACAATGTTCGAAGTGCCTTGGCAGAGGTTTGTGCTCTCTGCGCTCCTCTAGTATAACCATGCAACAGTAAGAGTAAGAGTAACAGCTGTAACTTTATTTGAATGTTTGCTGTTGAATGTTAGTTGAGTCCCTTTGTAAGGTGTATAATTTATTTTCTTCCTTTTTCATCCATCAGTATCCATTTGGGGTACCCCGATCAATCGATCAACCGATTCTTAGCAGATATCGAGATCACTTGTTTGTAAGACTGGCTGATACCAGTATCAATTATGTTTCATGATTTTTTTAACAGTTGGTCCAAATATTAACTTAGCAAAGCAAAACAGGATCTAAAAGAGCAATGGGACAAGTATCCTACAGTAAGAACGTGTGTTTCGTGTATCACGTTTGCACCGTGTGAATATACAAAATTATTGACAGAATGACTTAAATCATTAAATTAGTCCAACAGGCAAAACAGTGCAGAAAGTTTGAAAAAATAAAAGCTATACACTTAAAAACATTCTCATTGACGTCTTATAACTGACAAAATTGTTTCATTATGACAAGAAAACAAAGTCAACCCCCATTTAACTTTATTTATTCAGCATTCAGCAAAAATGTAAATCTACGACTCTTCAAAATACATTTAGAAGAGTTCTTTATTGTAATTTGAAATACACACCGCATGTGCACACATGAATGAAATTTCTTTGCAAAATGGCTCAGATAGCAAAACTTAAGGCATAAGTAATAAAAGTTAAAATCTTTATGACCAAAAAAAGTATTTAGAAAAATCAAAAGGTAGAACAACTGGATTACTCTAGTGAAAAAAAATTAACCCAAAATGTCCTTAGCTTTGTCACATTCTCATTTTACTGAGCTAGCGTGAAGGCATTGCAATGTTTTGTGGTAGTTGTTTTTGTTTACAGGCATTAATTCAGATCAGCTGATCAATACTGTGTGTCCCAAACTGGGTCAAAGGGGGTCTGGACTGACCCCAGCTGTCATGGGCAGGAGGACGGGTTCACCTTAAACCAGTGGTCATTTTTAACAAAGACCCCCTGTGATGCTACTAAAGAAAGAAGGAAAGATCTGCCTGCCTAAATTTATCAAAAACAACTTTTAACAGTTACTCTTTATTGGTCATTATTTGATTTTAGTTGATTCAAACCTGTAATTGAGTTTTGTGTGAAAAAACAGAGGATTTATTTGCAAGCCCTGGAATAAAATCTGTTTTATGTGGCAGGGAGGTGAACTTGTGTCATTAAATGTATACTGTATGTGTTTGTTAGGGTAGGTTAGGATTATGATGCACAATCGACTAAAACTGCGAGGTGCTGAAAAGTTAAAGACACCTTTTAAGGAATAAATTAATGAACGCTGAAGCCATTTTATTTTTAACAGGAGACACTGCACCACAGTTGGTGAATTAATGGTCGGGGAGTATGAGTGGATGTGTCTTGCAGGGTCGGTGATTATCTTGTTTAAAAGACGGTTGGAAAAAGTAAAAGGGGAGACTGTAAATATTCCTGGGTGGCCGACCAAAGTGTTGACTATGTGTGGGAAACTCTGGACATTTCTCATCATGCATATGAGCAGCAGTTTAAGACAAACACTGCATGCTGTGTGAAGCTTTTTTTTGTGCCTCTTTTGGTACCTGTTTAATACTCGATAAGCAAAAGTACGTTACCAACAGAGCTGAGCTGCTTGTGAGCCAAAAAATGGTTGCTTTATGAACATAGTGTTACATAAATGATGCTCCTTAACTGTTTAATATTATAGTTCAGCTGGCATGAATAAAACCAAACAGTCAGTAACCTCGCTTTGTCTCTTTCTCCCTCCAGGTAAATTTGAGGAGAAGGAGGACAGGGTTCCCAAACTGGAGCAGCTGAACTCTCTGGGCTTCATGTGCAGCCTGAACCTGGTTCTCAACAAGAAGGATCTGATCAAAATGGAGCTCCTGCTGCTCGAGACCTTCGGCTGGAACCTGTGCATGCCCACTCCTGCCCACTTTATCGACTACTACCTCCACGCCTCGGTGCAGGAGGGCGACCTGTACAACGGCTGGCCTCTCTCCTCGCTCTCCAAGACCAAGGCCTTCATGGACAAGTACACACACTACTTCCTGGAAGTCTCTCTGCAGGGTCAGTTGGTAGTTCATCTTCCTTGGGTGTTTTTTTTTAAATGTTAAGTGATAAAGAAATAATAATGAAAATTTGTGTCCCGTTTCTTTTAGATCACGCCTTCCTGAGTTTCAGACCGTCTCAGGTCGCTGCTGCGTGTGTGGCAGCTTCTCGTATTTGCCTTCAGATCTCCCCCAGCTGGACAACTGCGCTGCACCTACTAACAGGCTACACGTGGGACCACCTCACACAGTGCATCGAGCTCATGCTGCTGTAAGAAACACATGCTCACAGAAATAAGATCTAACACAGGCTGGTTTATTGTTCTGTTTAGGTGAAGCTGACAACTAAATGGAGATGGATGTCACGAAGACCTCTTTCTCTTTTATTTTCAGTCTCCATGGTTTTAGATGATACACTGTGTGAGTGTATTTAACCCTGTGGAGGCTTGTTATCATGAGACAAAGCCAGTCCATCAGATAAACCAGGCTGATAGACTTGCTGCCTGTTGATTAAACAGCTGCAATTAACATGAAGATTTCTTGTTGAGTGGGCGGTGGCGTGGGTTTGTAAGTGTTCATCTGAATGAGTGTAATTATTTGCACATGTTCAAACTAATCCTTCAGTGGTGTAAAGAGATGGTATAGAAACATTTCTACAAAGCACCCAAGGGCTGTGGTAAGAAAACATAAGAGACAAACTCAGCTTCGCAGAGTAACACCGGCTCAGGAGGAGATTTTGCATAGAAATACGGCATGCCCTGAGTCTTTGGCTTGGTTTTAGGTGTGCCCGGGGCAAAATTACTCTGGTAACAGCTGCTCTAGATTTCCTCTGTACTGAACTATGTTTTAGGGCAGGTACCTTCCGTTAAAAGATTAAATGATAAAACATTTACCGCTTTCTGGAAAAACAAGTAAGCCGGAGCTTTAACTTGGCTCTGGTTTGCCTGCTCATTACCATGTGCTTCATATAATTCCATCAATCAATCTTTATTTGTATGGTGCCTGTTCACAAAAGATGAACTCTTCATTTTATTTATACACGCATATGCTTTTATAGAGTACATGTAGTAAATATATTTTCATATACACGTACATACATCCAGAGATGGATCTATCCAGGCACACAAAGTGACTCACATTTGTCACTGCTGAATATAGATTCAATCAATCAATCTTTGTTTCTATAGCACCTTTTTTGTTGAATATACATTTATTAAAAATATAAACCCCTTGAAATCTGGCATTTAATTTTCAAGAGGGACCTAATTTGGTTGTAAAGATGGTTATTATGGATGTATAATCCATACACTCATGAATCAAGAGATCAATCTTATGTCAAAATTAATTCTTTGATGAACATAATCTGAAGAGGAGTGATATTGATAATTGCTGTCCCTTTTTTATGGCCGTTCTGTAAACATTGCTATACATTAATAAACAGAACAGAGATGCAAGTTAAAGTAAAAATAACAGTTTTTATTTAGCTGTACAGACTAGTCATTAAAGAAGGTAAAATGAGGCATACAAGGAGTTTTGTATGTAATAAGTTTATCCTTCCATGAAGTAAAATGTTCAAGTTAATGAGTGAGTGGGCACAAAACTCTTATTTTACACATTTCTACTTTAGAGGACATGAAAAACACTTCTGCTGAATGAATGAATATTGTATTGGTCTGACCACAAATGTTTTTTTCAACGTTTATTTGGTTAGAAGTTTATAAAACCCACTCACCAACATAAAAGCTGACCAGTTGTACTGTTTAGTTAAAAAGAAAGAAAATATTTAAACTTGCACATATGAAGTTAATACCTGACTACAACGAGATGCTGTTATCTCTTCCATTTCCTGATTCTGTGTTTTATATAAAATTTTAGTCATCAGGGTTCCCTGAAATGTGAAGTGCAAAGATTTAAGTTCCTACACAATCAAGTGGGAAAACTTAAAGAACAGATAAAACTGTTAATTTACAACTTTGACGTGATCAAATCAAAGTTTTTGGACTATGTTTTAAAAAAATAATGATTTTTATGTCTTATTTGATTGATGCTCTGTTCTTTTTTCTTTTTTAATACAAAGCGTTTTGATTTGCTCGATGAATGATTAATATTTCTTTTGTGAATCTGACTTTCCTTTACTTATTATTTCATCCCTGCGACGTACTCTGCTCTAAGTGAATCAGTTAATAAACAGTGGACTCCTATTGCCTAATTTATTTATTTAATTACTCATTTGTTTTATTTATGGTTTTATTTATGGTTTCTAGAATATATTGAATCTTATAATTTTGTTAAAATCCTTCGTTATTTTTTTAAATCCTTAGTCTTTTTTTAGTGTGTATTTGTTATTACTGTCTTTGAAAAAGCTGCTGTAATTATCAAAATTTCCCAGCTTTGGATCAAAAAAGTACATCCATCCATCCATTCACCCACCCATCCTTCCTTTCTTCCTTCCTTCCTTCCTTCCTTCCTTTCCACCCATGCGCTGAAGTCTTGGTTTCTGTCTTGTAACGGCCATTCCCTAAATGTTTAGAATGAATTACAGAATTACAGAAACATGTAGTGTAAGATGTTCAATGCAGGATGTTCCTTTATTTTTAATATCCACTTCCTCTCTTCTCAGTGCTCATGACAACGATGTTAAGGAGGCCAATAAGACCAAATCCACTCCTCCTCACCGAGCCTCCTCCCTGCAGCCGCAGCCTCAGACCTCTCACCTCTCTCCCGTGTCGGCCATCCAGAGACCAGCCTCCTCCTCGTCCTCCTCCTCCTCCACCTCCTCCACGCCTCAGCTATTCTTCCAGCCGGACGCCTTCCCCCACCTCTCCCAGCACTCCCCGTCCCTCTCTCAGCTGCAGGCGCTGGCGGACTCCCAGGCTCTGGGGTCTGTGGTGAACATGTCTCAGGACTTTCTTCAGAGCCACAGGATGGGGCTCCTCACCGCCGCTCCCTCCATGACTCCCGCTGCAGGGTTCCCCTCCTACCCCAGCCTGACCTCCACCCTCCAGCCGGGAGCACGAGGTCTGCCTCTTCAGGGTCCCATTTCAATGCAGATGGCCCTTGCCGGAGAGCCGCGTCACTGCCTGAGCATGGCCTACAGCGGGGGCTACCTGGGGGCTCACCACACCTTCGCAGCGGGCTGTTTCGACAGGTGACGCCAGGAGACGGAGAGGGAACACAAGCCCCTGCGGGAGTGCACTGCTATGCTTCCGTCCAAAGTCCCCACCCCAAAGTACCCCTTCCCTGACCTCCTCTCTCTCTCCGTCAGCTCCGCCACGCCCTCGGCTCGCCCACCGGCCCCGCCCCTCTCACAGAGACGCCTCAAACGCAAACAAAGGTCCAAAGGCAACACAGAGCCGGTGGAAGTCATCACACTGACATGACAAAGACTGAAACCTCACTGCCATAACGTGGACTGGTTTGTCTAAACATGTTTTAATGAGACTGTCTTCACTGTGAATGAGATGAATCAACGCCTCATTCAGTGCCTCATCTCAGTTGTGTAAGAGCTGAGCCAATTTTAGAATCACACAGAACACAAAGTATCTGTGGAGAGGATGATTTTGCTGCTTGACATATTTCTGCTTTTAATTTTAATCCCAAATACTGAACACATGATGGAGAGGATTTGGCCTGGAAAGACGTCTTGATCCAGCATTAATGAGAGATGAAGCTATGAAGAAAACAGCACACATCAAAAAAACTCAAGTACTGGGTGATTAAAAACAACAACAGGATAAAGGTCTGCACACCAGAAGCTGAAGACAATCAAATGAGTGGATGCACCTCCTTTGGCCCAGGTTTGTATAAACGGAGGTGCATCTCCTCATTTGTTAGTGTCTGGTAAAGATAACAGTGATTCTTTCATTTAATTGACTTTGGGGCAGCTTCTGACGTGCAGACCTCTTTTGTCTTGTAAAAATCGATTAGCATTAGCTAGCTTTCACTCTTTTAGCCGCTTTGACTCAGTTTACATTTTGCATGAACATTCAAGCTGGGCTTTTGGACTCCGAGCAGTTCTCCATGATACATAGAGGGACTGTGCCTCAGTGTGTGCTGATGATGGCTTGATATTCTGCCCCTCAGTCCACATTTGGAGATGGTCTGGGATGCCGTACTGTTGTCTAGGTTGGTAGTGTAGTGTCACACTTTTTCAAACTAAGAGAAAACAGAAAAAGACAAACTAACTCAACACTCAATGCAACAACAACCAGGACCTCTACTCTTTAGGTTGTAATCGTGCATAGTAAAACCTCTCTTAAGTGGAAAAACATGAAAAACTAGAAAACACTCGCTCAAACCTCTGCCAAGGTAGCTCACATATTGCTGTTAAATCTATAAGTAATAGTTCCATGATTCAGTTACCATCATGATATGATTCATTGACCCTTAAAACCCACACCTAACACTTGGAACCATTTTGATATCATTAAAATGTTCGTTCTGTAATGGGGGTTATCTAGATCCCCACCAAAATTAAATCATTTATATTCAGCCAGTACCAACATTTCCTGAAAATTCAAGGAAGTGATTTTGCTAACAAACATAGCCAGCAAAAACATAACCTCCTTGGTGGAGGTAACAGCATTATGAGGAACTGAAGCTAAATGAGGCTGGCAGTTAGCTTCTTATGCTATCCTTGACATCTACTGTACCTTCTCTCCTTATCAGCGATTTAATGCTACATATCAATAAGCTCTGCGTTTCCCCTGCTGCCATGGTGATGTTTGCTTCCTGCTTCAGACAGCTTGCTCGCTGATTGGCTTTGCTCTGGTTAGTGTAACAAAACAGGACATGCTCTTCTGTCCGTGTTGCACTCCATATATGTCAGGATTTCATATTGTAAACACTGAACACTTTTATGATCAAGTAAAGGTGTCCCCGATTCTTAACACTCCTCACACCATACAATGAGACCCTCTTTAAGACCACTGGCTAATCAGACTTTTGCTAAATTTGGTTGGAAACAGGATCCGAGCCAAAACTCTGGTCGATTATCCTGTAGTGTGTAGCCCACTTAAGAGTGGAAGGGCAGCGGTGGGTGTTTGTTTAAGCATGTAAAAAACATGAGGCAAGACCTGCCTTAGGACAGCTCTGGTGCTAACTAAAGTTTAGACGGTGCCCGAAACGCTGTTCTGTTCAAACACTGTAAACCACGTACTTGAGTTTCATCCTGGAAGTAGTTTTCTATCTAAAACATTGTTGTGTTAAGAAGTCAGAATGCACAGAAAGAGCGACAGATTTAAAAAATACATGCTAACGTGTGTGGGGCTCCAGCACACAGTGAAGTTGGTATCCGATGCCCAGAGTGGATGTTAATGTGACGTGTAAACAAGTCAGAGCTCAAACATGCCTCCAGCCTTCTCTCTCCATCTTCATCTCCCTTTCTTTTCCAAAGTTGAGTTTTGTTCCAGGGTCGTCCCTTTAGCTCTGTCCCTAAAGGCTTTGTCACACTAAAGTTTTAATGTCACTGTCTCTGTCACCACTCTAAGAACTGAACTCACACTGATGTGATTGGACCAGCGCGGTGAAGGAGACGTGGACGTCGCTCGTGTTTTGTACAGATGAATTGCTGCTGCCTTCTTATGAACTGTTGGTTCTGTGTCTGTGTCGATGACTCCAATGTTTACAAGAACCACTAAAGTATCAGGGACTCGAATACTTGAATATGATGCCATTGAAACATGCCATAGCTTTTATTTATGACTCTATTTGTTCCTTTTTTGATTAATTTGTTTGATGTAGTGTAGAGTTTTTTTTATACCAGCTTAGAAACACACCATTGATTAATTCTAGTTCTGTTTTTGTATCTGCTCACTGTGTAAACTGTGTATTCAGGCTCAGGTTTCAAGGCTGAGGCTCGCAGCCTTCTCACTCCTCTGCTGTTATGCTTTAAAGCCGATGCTGCCGCAGCATCTGTGGGGGCTGGATTAATCCCCCTCCTCATCACTGGACCATACTCACATGTCAGTAATCGAATCATGAAACAGTCTGCCTGCTTCGTACTGGATCAAGCTCGTGGTCAACAGACATCTGTAGTCAGTCCACAGTAATTACTTCCCAGATCTTAGAGCTGCAATCTTCTTCTTCCTGTTGGAGTATAAACACATCCAGACTGGCTTTACATGGTGATACTACGAGTGACCATGGACTCCAGGATCTGGGATGATTTTGAAGAAATCAGGACGGCAGAGAAGCATTATTTCTTCACTAATTACTCTGCCTAATGAAAGAGACAGAAAACTGAAAGCTGATTTCAAACGTCTCCTTTTATTCTACCAGCAGCCAGAAACCCAAAGATATTTGGTTTGATTTTATTTATGACAAAGAAAAGCAGAAAATTATGCCATTTTTAAAGCTACAACCACTGAATTATGAGCTCCAAAATGATTATAATGATTGCTTTGCTGTTGCCCACTGATGGGACCAAAACCCCTAAAAATACTCACTGATGACCTTACAACTTTTCAGCTACTCTGGGCTCAAACATCTGATCAGCCTCACATGGAAAAAAAGGTTCAGGAAGACATGAAAACTGTTTTTGAGGCTCAAACCTTATGTAAAAATAAGAAGAAGGGTGATTGAAGTGACTCAAATATACCACTGATGGTGATCTTGCAGGGTTTCACATTTTCACACAATTCTAAATGATTAATGTTTTTTTCTCTGCACTTTGATTTGACACATCAGGTGAACCGTTCAATATATTTCACCAGTTCATCTGGGAAACAGCCCATGTAAAGTGTTTGAGGAGGGCTGAACCTTTCTGAAGCATATCCAGCAGTTGATTGGACGTTCGTTCTGTCAGTCACATTTATTGCAGGCCAATCAGATCACTGAGATGGTGGGCACTACTGTGCTACAGAGAGTGAGCCACTTAGTGAAACAAATTTGTTGGGAGTTAAGTAAATATATCCTCTCACAGAGAAGTTTGTGTTGCCGATATTTGTTTTAGCATATCTGTTTAGCTCCGCCCCTTCGTGCTCTAGAGGACACTGATTGAGCGGTCCCACTTTGGGTTGCTCTGTAAATGTAGTTTGGAGCTTGGCAGGATGGATCCACCTGATTAGACACAAAGGCCCAATTCACTTTGTCTTTACGCAAAAGGGCAGCAATAAAGCTCCGTTATAGTTTCACTTTGAGATATTCTGTACTGATTCAAGCTCCACTACAGCTGTATGACACAGCTTGTCCCTCCACGATCACACAAAGGCAGAGAAGCTCACTCGCAGCTAGGGATGGGAATTGATAAGATTTTATCAATATCGATGCTGTTATTGATCCTGCTAATCGATCCAATTCTTTAATGATTCCCTTACCGATTCCTGCAGATTTTCCATGTGAGCAAATGTTGGTCTGATTTTCAGTGGCAACAATGTCAAACACATGTCACAGCATGTATAACTGCCTCAGCAAATTGCTGGTGTGTCCACTCACTTAAGGTTGTGCAGTAGGTGCAGCTAGGATTAAGTCACAATTCTGATGCTTCTGAACCCTGTTAAAAAATTAATGATATCAATTCTTTGATGGAGCTGATGACGATTCTCAACTGGAATTGGTTTTTGATTCCCATCCCTACTCGCAGCGTTCCTGTCTCTGCTGAGTATGCATGCCCTCCTCTCTCTAATCTCACTCCTCTGTTACTACCTCTGGAGAGTCACACGGAGGTGAATTTTATGGCAGTTCAATCAGGTGGATCCAGCTGCTGTGCATGGTTAGACAGGCACAGTTTATGAGGGTCAATATGAAAACAGGCTTTTCTGAGTAAGGCTGAAACAGAGGGGTTTTAAGGTGTGCATAAACTGACTATAGAGCAGAATATATGGCCTTTAGGTTTGTATGAGATGGTGTTTACCGGTATCTGCTGTGGATTAGATTAAAAAGACATCTACAGGTAATCAATCAGCGGAGATCAGTCGGGGATCTCATCAGAATTTTAGTTTTTTCTGCCTCACTTTTGAGCTCAAACAAGCCCAGACATTCTCCTCTTACTCGGCCATCAACATCACATTTTCACCCAGAGACTCACTGAATCGTTTTGTTTTGTCAGACCATTCTCTTTACACCACTGTGATGTTTGGGAAAATCAAAACCGATCAGCTGTTCAGTACTCAGAATAGCACGACCAAGCCAAGTTCACAGTCACTTAAATCACCTTTCTTCCTCGTTTTGATGCCTGGTTTCATCGTCCAAATGATTTGGATGGGAATGGGAATTGATCAGATTTTATGGATACCAATGTTTTTAACAATCCTGCTAATCGATCCAATTCTTCGACGATTCCCTTATTAATTCCTGTAGATTTCAACAATGTCAAACACATGTCACAGCAGAGATAACTGCTTCTGCAAGTTGCTGGTGTTTCCACTCACTTAAGGTTGTGCAGTAGGCTCCTTTTGTAAAAAAAAAAAAAAAAAAAGTCTCAGTTCTGACTTTCTAAAGCCTGTTAGTGGAAGGAATTGATAAGGGGAATTGATTAGCAAAAAGACTCATGATACGATTCTTTGATGGAGCTGTTAACGATTCTCAACTGGAATTGGTTTTTGATTCCCATCCCTGTCCAGATCATGCCTAACTGCTTTGGTAGCTGTCATGTGATTGGCTGATCAGATACTTAGAGTTAAGCTGCTGTTCCTGAGTGTATTCCCTCGGTGGTGAAACTCGAGCTGTTCTGGATCAAACTGCCTCTCTGTTCAGAAACACGACACTGAAGCGGTTTCCGTCTGTTGGTTCCCTCCTCACTGATCTGACCTTTGCCTTTCTTTGAACTCTTTTGTACAGTTTTGTTGTATTTTTATTCTTTTTCAGTGTATCTTAGTTTGAGCTTTTGTAACTTTTCAGATAATTTCTTTGTAATGTTTGACTTTGTTTCTCATAACCCATGAACTTCTCACTGAGGTGTTAAAGGTGCAATACGTCGTTTTTTTTTTACTTCCTGTTCAAACTGACCACAGCCATCACTGTCTCGTGTTCACCACTGGTTCATCTTTTTGTAACTTATTTTTGAGAGTTGTGTGATTGACTTGATCTCCTGTAGGGGGCGCTCTAAACACAAATGAATATGTTGCATATTGCAGCAGCCTCCTTTAAGTGATAGATAAACTGAATCTTTTTTAATAGTTATTTAGAGATTTCCTTTCTTTTACATTCCCCCCCTGCTGAAAAATCACCTGTCTGATGTGATCGTGGTGAAATGACAGCACGAAAACGTCCATTTATATTTTTGTATTATTTTGTACCAGCGTGTAGTCTTGAAATGTGTGACACTGAATGATAGAGGGAGACTTTTATCGCCACGTGCCACAGAGAAAATAAACACATTTGAACTGAGAACATGTGGGTGATGTTTGAGGTGAGCATGACGACTTCCTAACAAAAAAGTTTTCCCTACCAGTAATCAAAGTTTTAAAGAGACCGTGAGGAGTTTCTAATTAATTGCAAAAAGTCTCACTTTTAGATATATGCCTGATCAAAGTACACACTTATTTATGAGTTTTAAAGGATCAAAATAGGTTATCTATAAATGCTATTCCTTAGCTTCTTGGTTAGGTCGGACAGGGCTGGACTGGCCTGGATACTCAACTTCCGGAACAAGAGAATTAAAACTAGAGCAAATTTATATTATCCAGACACAGCTTAGAGCACCGGGCTGTAAGTAGTGATATATAGCCGGCTGCAGCTACGATACTAAGTTTTCCAAAAATTACTTGTTGTCACATCAAAAACTCCCGCTACGTAACTAGAAAGAGATACATTACCTCGTCACTTTGCATCCTGTAAGTTGTTGAAAAAAGAGCTGAAAAGCAATGCAGAGTTCTGAGGAAGGTCCGGACTACAACACAACAAACACACGCTTTGGCTTGGGTCACGTCTTGGTGCGTTCCAGTTGTAGTCAGAAGTAGGAATTTCTGAGTTCCGAGTAGGAAACTGCAACTGGGACGACCCCGGAAGTCAGAATTTCCTACTGGGAACTCGGTGAAACCTCACCACCCCAGAGTTGACAATCGAAGATGGATGCCCCCAGTGTGAACAGTTATGTAGCTCGTGTAATAATCAATTTATTTGCACTTCTGACTGGGGTGTGTCGCTCTAGATCAGCTGTATACATAGTATTGTTAGACTTATATTTACAAAAATGCTGCCATAGTGATAATCACATTCTTCATGTGATATTTGTGAACAACAACGCAGGGCATGCTAACAACAGCTAACAATAGCGGGGTAGATCGGCATGTTTTTTTCTGACTTCAACTGGAATGCTGATAAGTCAGAGATGATGTCACTCCCAGTTCAGAGGTTACTGGAACGCAGCATTACAACAGTCGCCGCGCGTGCTCATGGATAGCAGAGTCTATGTGTCGCCGTTAATAGATTCTCCTCACTGTCCCTTTAACTAAAAGAATTTTGTGAAATACCATTTTTTTTCTAACAGTTCAAAACTGTCTGAAAAAAAAAGACTTCATCTCATTTTTCCAACAATTTGAATCAATGTTGAATTGAAAAAACACGCTTATTACCGAGATAAAGTTTTTAATGACCGGCTTATTTCACATTTTATGCCACTTTTTAAAAACTAATTTCAGATCGTGTACCATTACCTTGCTTTCAGTGTGTGTTTTAAAGCCAAATCCAGTTGTAGTTGCAGAGCAAAAACTTCTCCCATTAAAATAATTGTTCCTCACAAATCAGTCACATTTTCTTTAACAATGAGCTATAGATTTTCCTGACGTGTGAATTTAATTCAAACAAATGCTATCAAGTTTACCTAACAAATACCATAAAGATTTCCTAATTCATAATATTAAATTGTTGAACAAAGACTAATTAACCCAACAAATGTCATGTGTTTCTAACGAATATTTCATTTTTCTATCAAAATCTAGTTTTCCTAAGAAGCTTACCAAGTCTGTCCTATAAATCTAAATTAAAATAAGATAATTCGACTACATGACCTTTATATGTAATTGCATAGTTTTCAAACCTTTGCAGTATACATAGAATATGCAAATGAAGCTGGAGGACAGATTCATGTCAGACATCAAGTCTTTTCTAATAGGTTGTCATGCCAAACTTATGATATCTTTGATTTAAAAAAAGACAAGTTTTTCTTTTCAAACTAGTTTCCCTCACAAAATCACATTTGTTTTCTCAAAAAAATAGACATGTTATCCTAACCAAGATTAAAAAAAGCTTTTACCTGGTGTATTTCACCAGCACATTTTTCCAGCAAATATTTTTGTTTCCTTCATAACTTTTTTGACATGCGATAAGCTTTTCAGAGACATACTGAGCTCTCCAACAGCTAATTTAAACCTTTATTTATGTTTAACAAACCAAAGTTTTTTTTATACATTATCGTAACAACTCAACAAAGGAGTTTGCAAAGGAGTTCTTAAACAAACATGATTTTATCTGTAATTTAACCAGTAAATGATGTTAAGGTTTCCATATAGATATAAGGCTTTTTTTTCTAATGAAGAAGTCTTTTATTGTCATAATTCCAAGTTTGCTTTTTCATAATGCTTTATAATAGTTTTTTTTATCAAATAATATCAGTTTTTAACAGCATTTTTTACTGATGATATTCAGTCATACCTACAAATAATATCACGTTTCTTTTATAAAAAAAATAAACATTTTTTCTTGTTAATATCTAGTTTTCCCAAAAGTAATGCCAACATTTTAATTACGAATAATCAGGGTTTAGCTTTTAACTTGTGTATGTGTATCGTGAACTCTTCAGTAAATGTTCACCTCAATGTCTCTTTTTCATCCTTACAGTTTAGTTCTTTTTTGACAAATGATGTTTAATCTTACCCATACCTTACTTTACCTATATGGCGTGTATAATAAAAAACATTTTTCTTGATAAGTAATTTCTTGTTTTCCCATAACTAATGGCAACATTTTAATAACAGATCATCAGGGTTTAGTTTTTACCAGCTTGAGGTTTTCTAAATAATATTTTGAACATTATTCTTGAAGGTTTATCGTGGACTCTCCAGTAAGTGTTCAAGTTAGATCTCATGTTGTCATCCTTTTAGTTTAGAAATGTCCCCGTCCCTGCGTGGCCCATATTGCTGTGACGTCACGTGTTTATTCGATGGTGGAGTTAAAGGGACTGTGAGGAGAATCTATTACCGGCGACACAAAGACTCTGCTACCCATGAGCACGTGTGACGACTGTCGTATTGCTGCGTTCCTGTAACCTCGGAACTGGGAGTGACATCATCTCCGACTTATCGACGTTCCAGTTGAAGTCGGAAAAAAACATGCCGATCTACCAGGCTATTGTTAGCTGTTGTTAACACGCCCTGCGTTGTTGTTCACAAATATCACATGAAGAATGTGATTATCACTATGGCAGCATTTTTGTAAGTATAAGTCTAACAATATACAGCTGATCTAGAGCGACACACCCCAGTCAGAAGTGCAAATAAATGGATTATTACAGGAGCTAAATAACTGTTCACACTGGGGGCATCCATCTTCAATTGTCAACTCTGGGGTGGCGTGGTTTCACTGAGTTCCCAGTAGGAAATTCCGACTTATGGGGACGTTCCAGTTGCAGTTTCCTACTTGGAATTCAAAGTTCCAACTTCTGACTACAACTGGAACGCACCAAAAGACGTGTGCAATCCAAAGCAGTGTGTTTGTTGTGATGCTAATGAATGCAGCTCGGACCTTCCTCAGAACTCTGCATTGCTTTACAACTTCTTTTTTCAACAACTTACAGGATGCAAAGCGACGAGGTAATGTATCTCTTTCTAGTTATGTAGCGGTAGTTTTTGATGTGTGACAAGCAATTTTTGGGAAAAACTTAGTATCCTAGTTTTGTAGCCGGCTATATATCGCTACTTACAGCCTGGTGCTCTAAGACATGTCTGAATAATATAAATTTGCTCTATTTTTTATTTTTTTTGTTCCTGAAGTTGAGTATCCAGGCCAGTCCAGCCCTGTCTGACCCAACCGGAAGGCTAAGGAATAGCATTTATAGATAACCTATTTTGATGCTATAAAGTCTTGAAGTGTGTATTTCAATCAGGCATATATCTAAAAGTGAGATTTTTTGTAATTACTTAGAAACTCCTCACAGTCCCTTTAAATAAGAATAGTGATGTTTTAGTGATAAGCACAAACATACAGAATCAAACCAACCTAACGTTTGTGACTCTGAATGAAGAATTTCTTTAATGTGAGAAAACAGCTGCACTGAGGACGTGTGGTGTTGTGTGTCCGCTGTGTTTGTTGTGTCTTTTGTGTATTTGTTGTGTGTCTGCTGTGTTGAAGCAGATGCCTGCAGCTTTCAGGGAAGTGACGGTTCCTGCTGTAACGCTCCAGTCGGCTCAGAGGAGGACAATGAAGGCGCTCTGCTGATAAGCCCTGCAGGTTTTTCCCCGCAGTCCTCCAGCTGTGGCCTCACGCTGAGCTGCTCCTCATTCATTAAACAGAGCAGAGCTGAGGCTGGAGCTGCACCGTGACCGAGCACATGCACTCTGCAGCCATGATAAAGGTACCACACACATGAAGACGTGTTTGGACTCAGGACTGCTCCACCGTGAGGCCGTGGTGAAGTCTGCAGGGCCCCAGAGTCCGGTAGGGGTGGGCGATACTGGGAATTTTTGTATCAATCCGATACCAAGTAAATACAGGGCTAGTATCACCGATACCAATACTGATACCGATACTTCTTACATGAAATGTAATGATCATGAAATAATTTTGTAATTTTGCCTTGAGTTGGTTGATTATGATTATGGTAAAACACAGCACAAAAATTTTAGGCAATAAAAATGCTTTTTATTTATGAACCACAATAATAGAACAAAATTTTAACTGTATAAAAGTAATAAATTATTCCATGTTTAAGAAAAAGAAATCACAAGTGCAAAATAACAAAAAAAGCAGCAATGTAAAAAAATATATAAATATAACAATGTCAGCATCACAACAAAAAATACCTTCCATTGCACAAATAAAGTGTAAACTACAGTTAACCTCAACCGTTGGCTTTCTGCTCACAAAGCCCTCTCTTGGGTTGCCCTTTTGGCTCTGTTTCCATATTGACAACAGATTTATAGGTTTTTGTTCAGGAACAGTAACATGTTGACATAGAGGGAGAGAGGTGCGCTGTTTAGAAGCAGCGGTCGGAGCAGAGGAAAGTAAAGTAAAGACGACATAAGAGAAACTGCAGTATCGATCTCATCACGCTAGTATCGATCCAATACCAATGCTCAGCTTGGTATCGATACTAGCGATATTAAGATCGATACGCCCACCCCTAGAGTCCGGGTCTCACAGAGGAGGTCTCACAGAGGAGGTCAGTGATGGAGAAGTCCTGAAACATGCTTTGTGTTTGCAGAAAAATCCAATTATTGTGTGATTGACTCTCTGAATAAGGGTGGAATATCAATGCTGCTGCTCTGAACACTCAGTTATTATGCTGCGTACATTCAGCCTCTTCACTCCGCCTGCACGGCTCAGATAAAGCTCTCTGTGTTTATAACTCTATGATCCACGCAGATCTACAGTAATGGAGATCTCTCACACAGACACATGATCACACTCTTTAATTTGACAGAGAGACTCCTCCTCTGGGTCTGTAACAGTCTTTGAGTTCAGCTCTCTAAAAACAGCACAACACCCCTTTAATGACAGAAAAGACACAATCTCAAAATATGACTTATTAGTGTTGGAATATATTAGACCTGTGCTCAAAATATCGATACGGCAAAATATCGTCATGCACTCCTTTGGGATACATGTATCGATACAGATTCTACAGAATCGATACGGCCTAAATATTTTGACAGTTGTTGTAAATACACTTTGGGTAATGTTAACAGTGGCACAGTTCAAGGTAGAAGACAAGCTACATAATGAAGCATATGTTCTAAATTTGAACTTAGGTCTACAATCTTTGAGGATCTGAATTTAAGTCTCTCAAGTTGTAGAACCACTTAAAACTCATCCTTGTTCTTTTTCTTCTTATAAGAAAAAACTAAACTTGTCAAGAATTTTGCTTAAAGCATAGTCAATGTTCACAATTTATGTGTATCGGGATACGTATCGTATCGTGAAGTTGCTGGAAATACGCAGCCCTAGAATATATTTGATCTATCTTAATTTGTTAGGCACATGGATTAAAGCAATGACCCCATCGAGCACACCTTTACTTCAGGGATGGGAAACTGGTGGTGCGTGGGCCCCATGTAGCCCCCCAACTCCACAATGCAATTAAGAACAAGAATTGAGTCTTCATGCAATTAGAAATATCCAGAGAAGCTACATACACAAAGAGAGAAAACCTGCTAAAAAAAACAAAAATGAAAAAAAAAGCACTAAAGTATGGAAAAGGACCAGGGCCAGTGGAAAAAAAACTTAGAAGCAGTTTTTTTCATAAACTGTGAAAAAAGTTTGACCTAATTTCAGAAATCTGAAAAATATCTCAGAATTCTGCCTTTAATTTTAGGATTCTGACATGAATCTCAAATTCTACCATAGTCTTAAAATTCTGATTTGAAGAAGAAATCTAAAGGATATAATTGCTTTTTAATCAAACAGTCACTTGTCAAGTACACCAAAATTTAAAATAAAAAATTATGTATGATCTCAATAGCAAATACCAAAATTGCTGTTGTGACTGTTTTGGATTTTGGATGCAATATCTTGAAATGGTTAAAAAAAAAGTGCAAAGATAATATTTATATGAAACTTGAGACAAGGGTTCGAGAGTTCACCAACTGGTAGTTGGACATGATACTGCAACATAAAAGGTAAAATTGATTCCAATATATCTGTCTACTGTAGTGGACACCATTCTATAGTATAACGGAATTCTATCTTAATTTCCGAATTCTAACACAATCTCAGAATTCTGTCACTAAAGAATTCTAAAATTCTTATGTAATCCCATAATTCTGACTTATTCCCAGAATTCTAATTTCAGTCTTATTTTTTTAATGATCTTAGAATTCTGACTTAATCTCAGAATTCTAAAGTAATCTCCCAATTTGATTTAGATTTAATCTCTCTGACTGTAATCTCATAATTCTGACCTGAACATCAGAATTCTTACTTCACTTTAGAATTTTAACGTAAAATTAGAGTTTGGATTTAAATTCAGAATTCTGACTTAATCCCAGAATTCTGTATAAATAACCGAATTCTAGCTTAATCCCAAAGTTCTAACACAATCTCACTATTTTGATGGTTATCTAAGAATTAAAAAATATTTAGATGTAATCCAACAATTCTGACTTATTTGCAGATTTCTGATTTCAATCTTAGTTATTTTCAATAATCCAAAAATTCTGACTTAGTATCAGAATCTTAAAGTAATCTCCCAATCCTGATTTAAATGTAATCTCTCTGACAGTAATCTCAAAAATCTGGCCTGAACATCAGAATTCTGACTTCAGTCTTAGAATGTTTAACATAATTTCAGAATTTGGGTTTAAAATCCAGAATTCTGACTTTAAAATCCTTTTTTTAAATTCGGGATTGGAACGTAATTTCATAATTCTGACGTTTTGTACAGTGTCAAAAATAAATCAGCCTCTACATTTTCTTTTTCGTGTCCTTAATCCTCTTCTCTAATCATGGGCTGTAGCTCTTTCTTATAAACTCCTTTCTGCTAAATCTGTAAAAACAAAAAATAAATTTAATAGAATTTAACTTAATGGCTGGTAAGTTAAATATAACTTATTGTACATGTTTTATTAAACTGTCTTAAGATCAACACATTTGGGATTACTATTGCATTTTCAGTAAGTATGTTAATGTGACAATGACTGATTCTTTTATCCTTTTTGTTAAATTACACATTTATACAGTGATGGTAAATTTTGTCCACTCTGGCTTTTAGGACAAAATAATGATGAACAATGTTTCCCACCCCGATTTATGGTTTATCTATTGTAAAGCTGATTCTGTCCCAGTGGCTGAGGTTAGTTTTTTTTAGGCCTTTTTATTTCCTGTTAAATTCCTCATGTGTAAATGAAGGTGGTGGGTTTGAGTCGGGGGAGCTCACGGCCGTCACTGTGATAATGGATCATTCTCACAGCCTCCTGTTAGCTTTTGTGAGTCGAGCTGAAACATTCAGGCTGCTGCTGCCTTCATTCTGCCCCGAGGAAGAGTCCAGAAACAGAGGGATGGACATCTTTTTATTGGCCTGGAGGTCTCAGTTCACAGTTTTTTTTTACTTGTATTACAACTTTAAAATCTTTTTAGCTTCTGAGCTAGGACTATGTCAAAACAAGACGAAATTGTATCCTAACTTCTTTCACCATAGGTCATGGGGTACTGACCTGTGGGGCGGGTTTTAGTGCACTCATTCTTACAGAGTTGTGCAGTGATGACTCCAGAACACTGACGCGAGTTAGCATTTTAGCGCTACCTGTTTCCTTCTCTTAAAGTTTGTAGCATTTCTGAAAAGGTAAATAAATAAAATCAGTGGTGAACACGAACATAAGAGACTTAAACTCTTCTGTTTTAACATTAAAACTTACAAAATTGACAGACTTGTAGATTTTAAAGCATTCTTGAAGGACGGCTGCTAACAAACTGCTAATCATTTGTAGAAAGCTAAATCAGGCCCAGCTGCACTAAGGTGATGCTACATTCACACTCTCATTATTGGACTTTTGTCGTCGTATAGGAAAATGCTAAACTGTGTCAGACTAAGTCAAACCACACAGAACTAAGTCAATGCCAGTTGGGCTACACTGATGTTTGTTGCGTGACGCGAAGTGGAAAAATCTGCTGTGGTCTGACTCCACGTTTCAAACTATTTTTTCACATCATAGAAGTGGTGTTGACCGGGGTGAAGAGGACCATCCAGACTGTTATCAGAGAAAAGTCCAAAAGCCGGCATCTATGATGGTATGGGGGTGTGCTGGTGCCCATGGCATGGGTGACTTGCAAATCTGTGAAGACACCATTAAGGCTGAATCTAGATTTTGGAGCAACATATGCTGTCATCCAAATGATGTCCCATGCCAAAACACATTCTGCTTGTGTTACAACAGCGTGGCTTCTTAGGCCCCTTTGGCCAAATCTGAAGAGTTTCATTGTGTTTTGGCCTCTCGTTTACATGGGAACGGTGCCTGGAGTGCCTGAATCCACAAACTTTTTAATCCAGGGTGGAAAGGTTTAAAAATACATCTCCGTCCGGCTTCATGTAAACAGGATTCAGCATTTCAGTGTGAAATGCTGAAACACATCAAGACTGCACACACATACCAGGAACAACTTCAGCTCTGGCCTTCAACAGAGTAACGTGTGTGCTGCTAACCGTGCTCGGTTTGTTGTCCAGACAAAACTATCCAGACTGATTTGTTGTCCAGAAAAGACACTCCTGTGTCTCTGCGTCCACTCGCCATTGTTGTTTGTGAAAAGTTTTCCTTCTTCGTACTTATTTTGTAACAGCGCTGTTTCTCTGCAAACCTACGTCTACTGGACTGGCATGCACACTGCAGCATTTTCATGCATTTCTAGCCTCTCTGTTTTTGGATTGCTTTTTAAAATGCAAAGAAAGAACCTTTGCGTTTCAGGTGTGATAGTCTCCGTGTAAACAGGGCCTTAGTGAAAGATTGAAGGTACTAGACTGGCCTGCCTGCACTCCAGACCTGTCTCCCACTGATAATGAGTGGGGCATTATGAAGCATAAAATACGACAACAGTTATGCCCAGACTGTCGAGAAACTGAATTGTTCATCAAGCAAGAATAGACAAGAATTCCACCGACAAAGCTTCAAAAAGCTTGATGGGTGTTTTTTTAAAGTAAAGTTGATGTAACACTGTGGTAAACATGCCCCTGTCCCAGCTTCTTTGGAAAATGCTGCAGGCATCAAATTGAAAATGATTGAACATTTGCAAAAAACAATGAGGTCTGTCAGTTTGAGCCTTATATCTTGACTCAGTTGAATATAGTGAAATCGTGAAGGTACCAGACTGAGGATTCATTAATCATTGTTTTCTGTTTTTTATGTTTTACACAATGTCCCAACTTCTTTGGAATTGGGGTTTCTATTTCTTAAAGTTCTTACAATTAACTTAGATCTGTTGAGGATCTCAAACCTTCATTTTCCCTCATCAGTTCTTCCATTACACACATTTAGGTGGTCTCCTGTTCTTCTGTTGCTTTATTAAGGAATATGGCGCCCTCTAGTGGTTGTAATGGAAAAGTGCATTTTCACAGAAAAGTGCACTTACTAGCCACTCTGCCAAGTACATTTACTCAACTGTATTAATGCAAAACCAATATCTAATAAGCCAATGACATGGCAACAGCTAAATGCATTTTTGGACTACAAGGTCACCAGATCTGCTGATGACAGACAGAGAAGTACAAAACCATCAATGAGAGTGCCTCACTCAGCTGTACACACATCTATTAAGAGAGCTTTTATAATACTTTTCTACACTTACTGATCACTTAAAAGGTAAATTGGCATTATCATAAAGAACAGAACATGTGAGTTTATAATGTTTTGTTTGCTGTGGAGTTGCTTTTAAGAAATGATTGATGAACAGAGCTAAACATACCACAGGTCTTTAAATCAAGAAGACCAGCATGATACTAACCCAGGCTTTTGCTGTCCCGTCCCATATATATATGAAACCCAACACAAGTAAATACAATTTATCATGTCTAAAGGGGTTTGCAAATCATCTAATTCCTTTTTTTTAATGTTTACACAACATCCCAACTTCACTGTAATTGGGATTTTTGCAAATTCAGCCAAAGTTATCTCCTGCTGTGCAGTGGACTTTTCAACCAAGCTGGAGCCTTTGGCTGCTGCCGTCTTTGTGTAAACGAGAAGCCCCATTTCAGAAAAAACGTCGACAGATGACGCATGTGCAATACTCTTTCAGATTAAGGTAGGAACAACAAAAGCAAAAGCTATGGCCGACTACCAAGCAGCATGTGTGTTCTGTTTGATATCGCTTTTCCAACAAAATGTGGATTTGCGCCAACACTCTGACCAGCAGAAATGCATTTGTTATATCCACTAAGGACACAACAAACTTGCATCAACCACTACTGGCCTGGCATTCCTGCTACCGCATTTTCAGTTACTCTTGTGGATCAGTGTGAACCTGCATCGTTTTCGCACTGTTGTGTAAATGCAGAATACTTTTGAAAACATGGAGGAAAAATCTTTCCATTTCTGACTACAACCTTGAATAAACGAGCCCTTATATCCCCACTTAAGGTTAGTTTAGAGTCACCAATTAACCTCACAAACAGGTTTCAGGACTGTAGGACAACCTTCTTGCAGTGAGTTATCAGCACTACCTGCTGCACCACCCTGCAGCCCTCATGTGCCTTGTTTGCTAATTTGATTAAAGATGCTATGAGGAGTTTCTATGTAATTACAGAATAGTCTCACTTTTAGATATATGCCTGATTGAAATACACACTTCAGCTTTATAGCACCAAAAAAGGTGATCTATAAATGCTATTCCTTAGCTTCAT
Source organism: Scarus forsteni (assembly GCA_036419115.1). Taxonomy (NCBI): domain Eukaryota; kingdom Metazoa; phylum Chordata; class Actinopteri; order Labriformes; family Labridae; genus Scarus; species Scarus forsteni. Next base: position 3,044,357 of record JAZDUH010000395.1, read on the forward strand.
GATAGGGTCGGACAGCCGGCTACAAAACTACGATAATAAGTTTTCCAAAAATTGCTTGTTGTCACACATCAAAAACTACCACTATGTAACTAGAAAGAGATACATTACCTCGTCGCTTTGCATCCTGTAAGTTGTTGAAAAAAGAAGTTGTAAAGCAATGCAGAGTTCTGAGGAAGGTCCGAGCTGCATTCATTAGCATCACAACAAACACACGCTTTGGCTTGGGTCACGTCTTTTGGTGTGTTCCAGTTGTAGTCAGAAGTTGCAATTTCCAAGTTCCGAGTTGGAAACTGCAACTGGAACGTCCCCCGAAGTCGGAATTTCCTACTGGGAACTCGGTGAAACCTCGCCATCCCGGAGTTGACAATTGAAGATGGATGCCCCCAGTGTGAACAGTTATTTAGTTCCTGTAATAATCAATTTATTTGCATTTCTGACTGGTGTGTGTCACTCTAGATCAGCTGTTTACATAGTATTGTTAGACTTATATTTACAAAAATGCTGCCATAGTGATAATCACATTCTTCATGTGATATTTGTGAACAACAATGCAGGGCGTGCTAACAACAGCTAACAATAGCCTGGTAGATCAGCATGCTTTTTTCCGACTTCAACTGGAACGTGATAAGTCAGAGATGATGTCACTCCCAGTTCAGAGGTTACTGGAACTCAGCATTACGACAGTCGCCGCACGTGCTCATGGGTAGTAGAGTCTTTTTGTCTTTGGAAATAGATTCTCCTCAAAGCACCTTTAAAACACTTTTGGCTCCTTACGTGGCAACAGAATACATGTCAAAGATGTTTATCTGCTGAATCATATTATAGCCCACTAACTTCAGCCATTCTTCTGCTGTTCATTGATGCAACTGGCATCTCATAGTTTCTGCAACGAGCCAAAAAGACTGTAACATGTTATTTTGGTTATATCATCCAGCCCTATACATCAGCCTAAAATCCACAAGTCTCTGAGTAACCTCTAAATACTTCAATCACTCTGATTCACATTTTACTGAAGCTGATAAGCAGATCTGTGGACAGATTACAGTCACTATGTCAACAATACTGTTGTTGTAGATAGCATGAGCAGGGTTTTTGCCGAGCATGTTCCCATTACAGTTTCCTCCTAACGATTACCAGAACACATGAGGAATAAAAGGACAAACTGCACCAACAGCAAACATCCTCTGTGTGATGTTACAGAAAACACAAGCTGGAGAAACACAGGAACAATGGAGAGAAAAGAGGAAATGTATGCAGGAGTCTTTCACTACAGGAACACTTTGTCCATGTGATAGTTTATTCCCTGAAGAAAATCAATCTCACCATGATGTTTAAATCAGATCCATTCTTATCTGACGACCACAGCATTAAACTCTGCTGTGATGTGGCTGATGAAACCCAGAAGCTGGATATGGAGTGTGAGGCGGAGGGAGATGTTCAGCTCAAACATATATGACACAGGATAATGAAGCTGGGAGGAAACATGTAACGCTTGCATTGTTCAGAATATTAAATGATCACAGCAGGGTAGTGGTGTCTGTCTACATGTTTTCAATGTGCAGCAGTAAACATTTCCTCGGCTGTTTGGGCAAACATGTATTTAGAAAACATGAGCAAGACCAGCAGTTTGTCATCTGGGAATGAGGAGAAGATGTTCTCTCCAAACTGAAAACCTCTGGGCTTCTTCTACAGCAGAGAGGAAGGATGGTGAGCAGACCAGACTCCAGAAACACCCAGGCCCCAAACAAGCATATGACAAAAGAGTTGGTGATTTGAACGTGGGCGTAGGAAACAAATCCAATGTCAGGCCTAAGCTCCTGTACACTACAAGATATTTAATTTTCAAGCTGATAAACTTTAGCATTTTGTTGTAAATACTCGCTTTTTTTAATCTAATGCCTGCCACATAAGTTGGGACAGGGACATGGTTACCTTGGTGTTACATCAACTTTCCATTAAACAATTAACACATGTTTGTGAACTGAGGAGGATAATTGTTAAGCTTTGTAGGTGGATTTCCTTCCCATTCTTGCATTCTATGTTGTAATATTTAGCTTCATAGTGGGCCATACATTTTCAATGAGACTGCACTCTGTTATTACCAATCAATCAATCAGTCAATCAATCAATCGATCAATTTTTATTTGTATCGTGCCAATTCATAACAAGTGTTATCTTAAGACACTTTACAATAGAGCATAAAACTCTTCATTTTATGGATACACATATATGCATAGATACATATATACACATATAAAATACACATATACTGATATATACATCCAAAACCCAACATGAATCCATATAGCCAATCATGAATCCCTCCATCATGGCTCAAGAAAAAACTTTCTGTTAAGCAGCAGGAAATCTTGAATGTGGATCCCAGTCTCATGATGAACAGCAAATCCACACAATGCTGTGTTGGTGTGTGGGCGAAGGAAGGGAGGTAGGAGGAGGCAAGTGGACTAAAATAAGAACTAAAGTTAGTGACAGATCCATGAACCATAGACCTGTCGTCTGATTTATTGGAGGTTAGCCTCTTGAGATGCTGCATCTGGTTTTCAGGAGGGTGCTCTTGTCTGAATGGTTGTGGTGATCATTTTATAGAAGTATAATCAATAATGGTCTTACCGAAAACAAGAATTTATGGTAGTGACCAACTCTTGTAGACCTCTTGATGTGACATCTCATTTTCCAGAGGGACCTCATGACTACGTGGTGATCAAAATATTTACTATAGGTGTATCGGCCATGGATAGAGAGATCATGCTAATGTCTACATGAACAGCTATAATGATAATGGGAATGGAATGTGGCTAATTTGTATTATGAAGCCATGTCTTCAAAGATGTGCAGGTTACCCATGCCATGGGCACTAATACACCCCCATACCATCACAGATGTTGGTTTTTGACCTTTGCTGTGATAATCCAGATGGTCCCTTTTCTCTTTAGCCCAAACGGCACCTTGTCCAAACACTGAAATGTGGACTCAGACCACAGCAGACTTTTCCACTTTTCAGGTCCAGAGAAGCTGACGGTGTTTCTGGATGACTTTGGCTGTGTGTGGTGGACTTTGACCTGTGTAACTGTGTAAACTGACAGTGGCTCTCTGAAGAGCTCCTGAGCCCATGTGGTGATGTCCTTTACAGAGTGAAGTGCAGCCTGAGTAGGTGGAGGTCACAGGCATTTAGTGTTGGTTTTTGGCCTTGCTCCTTGATGTTGTTAGACTGTATTATAAAATCCCTCATCTTAAACTGTTAGACGATTTGCTCAAGCAGATTTTATCATAGTGATGAACCTCGCCCATCCCTGCTTGTGAGCTTTATGATGTTCTTTTCATACCTGATCATGATGCTAGCCTGTTTCCAGTTAAATGTCCAAACGGGTGTTTATTGCTCCTGTTTCAGTTTTGTTGGTACAAGTAGCAGGCACCAAATTTAGCATGAGTGAACTTGTGTAGATTCTCATTCATCCAGGTCATGGTTATCTTAAAGATTCTAAAACTCAACACAGACCTTTTACCTCGGTTTTGAATCTCTAAGATAACATGAGTGAATTTTAGCAAAAAATTGATAAAAATCAGTTCAAACAGTAACTATTTTGTCTTCATCCCAACATCAGTAGAATTGGGATTTGTAGAATACTGGTTGTCGGGATGTTGAATTAGAAGTGCGTCACACTGTGTTGAAGTGTGTTGTTTTTTTTCTTGGTTTAAGGCAGCACTATGTAAGATTCTGGCTTTAAGCTATCTAGTGGCCTCTGTGGTCGTTGAGTGTAACTGCACTGTCGTACACCAACATGCATTTGTTGACATACAGAGGGAAGAGCAGCGAGCCGACAGGACGTCCCAAAGGACAAATTAACCTTGTGGACTGGTAAGGTACAATCTGATCATGTTTCTATTTGAATAAATCATAATGCACTCATAAGTCCAACAATAACAGGGCTAAACCAGCATTGGTTGGACATCCCTCCTCATCTCTCAGCTCACACCAGCGAGTGAACGCCAGGTCAATGTTTATCCCTGTCCAGGTATTTAGCTTGTTACTCTCCTGCTTTCCTTTTTTGTCTCCACCAATAAAACCTTCTTTTCTTCTGGATTTTCGCTGATTTTGCTATGACGACTCTACATTTAGCTTTATTCTTCTTCTTCTTGTTTAATGGCAGGTGGCATCTGGTGTCAGATAGCATTACCTCCACCTACTCTGCAGGAGTGTGAGCCAGAGGTTCCTGTTTCCATTTGGAAAATAAGAGCATATTTACTTTAAACTAAATTCTGTACATTAAATCTGTTTTAAAAATTGAAAACTACTTGATAATCTCCATTTCCCAATGTTTAGCTTTCACCTCGAGAGGGAAGTGACGTATGCCGTAAAGTTGTCAAAGCAGTAAAAAAATTGTAGTTTTTTAGTGTGAAGTGTTCCTACCATCCACATTAAAGTTACATAGTGCCAGTGAAGGTGATACAGACCTCAGATCATGACAGAGGTGTCATTCAACCTGTTGTAAGGTGATGTACCATAGCAATAATTCTAGAAATATTATATTAGGATGGAAAAAACTACATAGTGTTGGTTATAATTGTAGATATTCAAGCATGGACTCTATTTCCTGTTTCCTGGGTACTCTTTATTATATGCAGAACTGAAAGTTCGTGTCTGCAGCAACAACACTGAAACACTTAAACAATAATCAGAGAGCTCCTGAAATCATAATGACTCACTCTTAGTAAACTATAATTTATGTGGAGCCCTGTATCTGCTTGCAAGATGTTGTCATGAAAACAGATCCTCCTTTGCTAAACATCCCATTAACCCATTATTAACCAGCAGTTAGTCTGAAGAGCTGACAGTAGCACCACAGGACTCCTATCTTTATATTTGTTGATATTGATTAAACATGGGCAGGAATAGAGGCAATAGTTTTATTCAGTGCGTGGTTTATGTAAGCAAGAAACAACAAATTCAGTCCTGTGAGGCAAAAACAAGAAACACACTTCTGTGCAGATTCCTCTGGTCTGAGTAACTGTAGCAAACATCTCCGGATGTTTCCGCTCCTGCAGCCGCTTCACTTATGAAACTTGTCGAGTCTTGCAGCATTAGATCCTCTCGCTTATTCTCTTCAAGGTCACACCCTTCTCCCCTGGAGTTGTGCAATTCTGAATAATATGATTTAAAGGAAATAAAACAAGAAGTATCAAAGTTAGGCAACAGTTTCAGAGAATTTGTCCTGTTCAGCACTTGCAGCATGTTATGTTTATTTTCTCACCATGACGAGCTGGTCATCTATGATTTCTGCTGTGAAGTTGTACTTAGGAAACGGTACTGAGATCTTTCCTCCCTCCAGGGTCACCAGAGCCTGCAGGTGCAGGTGGGGGGGTTAATACATCCAAATGTCATCTATGAATCATAATTTAAAAACTGTCACGTGCATCTTTGATAAACTCACAGTGAATTTCTCCCCTGTCATCGTCGTCAGCTCACACTCCTGACCCGCCTTGAACGTGTTTCTCCATTTCCAGTTGGGGATACTCTGAGTCCAGGTGAACTCGTCGCCCTCCTGCTGCACCTCTGTGACCACCTTGTGGTCCGTCTTGGCACTGAGCAGTCCTGAAAGAGCCGCAACATCCCAGAGACAGAAAATAACGACATATTAAAGCATGAACTCCCACTTTTATCCAAACATGTCCCCTTTATGAATGGAAAACTCAAATACCAATGACTTCAAGGAACTCCTCGTAGTTCTCCTGACTCTTCAGCTGGTATTTCCCAGAGAAAGCCATGGTGAGAGAAGAGAGGAGACGAGAGAGACGGGATTATAAGACACAGTAATGAAGAGGAGTGGCCTCAGTCACTTCTTCCTTCCTTCTCATAATTACCCACCAGACGTCAGATCCACATGTGTGGGAAAGATGTGCAGGCAGTTAACGTCACGCACTCTTCATCCTGGCAAAACTCCCAAACTTTCCATGACCTTGACTGTGCGTCAGGTTTTTACTGCAGGCAGCGAGTTTGAGCATGTGACTTTACCCATGACACCTCTTTAGATTGAAACTCAGGCCTACTAGTTTGAACATGCCTTTATGAAAGTGAGAAGAGTCAGAGCCAAGGGGAGATCTGTGGGGCAATGATTCGTGGGAAAGGAGCCATAGGCCAGGCCTTGGTAGAGGACACCACCCTCTGTGCTTAGGGTAGGTGGACACAACTAGAATACACTTTGCTGCTCAAACACCCTAAAAAGCAGAGATGGGCTAAATGCTGCCCTCCGTTTCACCTTCTGTGGTCCGCAAGATCATCTCAATTATCCCTAAACTATCGAACTATCTGTAAATTGACTGAAACAAAGATCAAATCTGCCATAAAATATGAAAAATGAAACAATTTACATTATCATTTTTGGTAATGGATATTTAGTTATTTCCAAGAAATTATAGGTGTGCCTGACATCTTGTGTTTGTTTCTCCGTTCAGGAGGTCCTGATTTTTTCTGGTGTTTGTAAGATTTACAACAAAATGCAATGACCTTCAAATCATCCCTGCATATTGAGTTTTGATTTCCGTTATATGTTCCAATAAAGCTGGGACAGGAGCAACAATAGACTGGCAGAGTTGAGAAATGCCCAAATACACCTGTTCAGAACATCCACCAGGTGAGTGTCATGACCGAAAGGCTCAGTCGTTCAGAGGCAGGGATGAGGAGAGTTTTTAGTTTAATTGTGTTTATTATGTCCATCATGTATTTTTTCACATGGTTTGCTCACCTACCACAAAGTGACACTTCAGAGGCAGGCGGAAGTTTCTGTTGAAACATGTCAAGGTTTTGCAGTCAAAACTGTTAAAATTCACTGAGCAAATAGAATTTTAAATAAAGTATGTTTAAGCAAAAATGATCAACTACCTGGAAATATCAAGGGCATGTTCAAGCAAAGAGAGGGAAACTAGAACTTAAGGGGATTGTTTTATTACCCTGCCAAGGAGGTTATGTTTTCGGGAGAGTTTGTCTGTCCATGAACAAAATAACTCAAATAGTTATGGATGGATTTTGATGAAATTTGCAGGAAATGTTCATCATGGAAAAATGAAGAAGTGATTCAATTTTGGTGTTGATCTGGATCACCATCTGGCCGCCATGACGAAAAATGTGATTTTCGTGAATAACTACTGAACTAAAATAGATGTCATTATGAATCCAGTCGCTAATGGTATGTTTTCATGGCAACAACATTGCCATGTGAAAGAGTGTAGGTACAGGCCTGTCTCCTTTAGAGAGTGTTGAACCAGCTTTTTTGGAACATGTTGCCGTCATTTAATTCAAAATAAGTAAATATTTTCAGAACAACACTGAATTTTAGCATCTTGAACTTTAAATATCTGATCTTTGCAGTATTTGGAGTTGAACTAAGGTCAAAAATAATCTGCAAATCATTGTGTTCTGCTATTATTTACATTTTAAACACTGTCACAACTACACCAGATTTGGGGTTTGCCATTGAAAGACTTTATTTGTTGTTCTTGTAATCTTGTAATAGTTCAGGTTCTTCCCACAGAGTCACAGAGAGACAGAGTTTGAGCTTCGATCTATTTTATTCTTAAGTATCACATTTCTAATATTGATATTCAGAACGCTTTGAACATCAAACATATAAAACAAAATGATATCTGACAATTGTGCGCACAGCAGATAAACCAGGCTATACTTATATTTCACAAAAATAACATTAAGATATCAAGTGACTGTAACAGAAAGGAGCAGGGCCCCTCTGGTGCCAAAGGAGCCGAAGATAAATCTGAACAGAGAGTCTGTATCTGTAAACCACGGCCACAGAGTAAGAATCTTTGTAATCAGTCAGATGTGAACAAATGCCCTCAGTTTGGGAATCCACAGTTTGATAAAGTCTCTATCTTGAGAAGATGTGCCAACATTTTACAAATCTACTCCCAGCTTTGAAATACATCCACCTTGATCAAAAGAAACATCCCTTGAGTTTTACAAGTGAACAAAACCATCAGACACTTTTTAGGCTCTCAGTTCTGTGCCCTCTCTGTCTGTGAAACCCTGGTCAACATGTCTCTGATCTGTCAACAGAAGCCATGGCCTGAAAAAGTTTTAACCAGTTTTGCAGGACTGTGCCCAAAGTCCACCAAACATCACCTTCAGTTTGGAGACACTGACAAGTTCTTTATTCTTAAACACAGGTTATTCCACAGTGTCTTTAAGTTTGGTCTACTCCAATCAAAGTGAGCCAACCTTGGCGTGTGACGACAGAGAAACATCTGGGTTTAAATGTTCTTATTATTCCTCAGTTTTACCTTCAGGTGTTGTGCATGGATACAAAGCAGCAGTGACTGCTGTGGAAAGAATGCAGAGCTGATGAAAACATGGGTCTGAGTGGCCCTGAACTGAACAGTTACCACAGAGAAGAGCAGTCAACCAATCAGAGCAGATTAAGAAAAGAGGAGGATCAGGAATAACCTTGCAGTGCAGCTGGATCTGCCTGATTTGATGTCTGTAGTCATGCAGATCCATCTTGTTAAGTGGCATGACCCAATCAGAGTCTGAGATTAGCATAGGTGCTAACAGCCTCAGTATCAGATCTTGACCACATTTCTTTATTCAATGACAGATGCATAACAACAACAACACAATCATTCTCTATAGAAAGGATATTTTCACTTAATATCTGACATGTCTTTAGGCCGTTTGCTCGAGACAGGATTTGGCTGAATCTAAAGAGTTTTCGTTGGGTTTTGGCGTCCTGTTTACGTAACAACGGTGCCTGGACTACCTGAATCTGCAAACTCTTGAAACCAGGGTCCAGAGTGGGAAGTTTTGGAACACATTGCTGCCCGGCTCCATGTAAACAGGATTCAGTGTTTCAGTGTGAAATGCTGACATCACTGCATGCACAGTACTCTTTCACATGAAGGCTACGAGCGCATACCAGGAACAACAACAGCTTCACCGTCTACAGAGTAACATGTGTGCTGCTGACTGTGCTCGGTTTGTTATCCAGACAGATTTGTTGTCCAGACAAGACACTCCTGCTTTTTTGTGCGTCCATCACTATTGTTGTTTTCGAAAAGTTTTTCCTCGTCATACTCGTGTTGTAACACCGCTGTTTCTCTGCAAACCTACATCACCATCCACTGGACTGATGCACACTACAGTGTTTTCAGTTGTTCTGGTGTCTCCATGTGAACGTGGATTGCTTTTTGAAAGAGCAAAGGAGAAACCTTTGTGTTTCAGGTGAGAGCATCTCCGTGTAAACAGGGTTTTCGTGAGAAGTCCTTTTAAGAAGTGACTCACGTACTTGTCCAGCTAAATTAACTTATTGGCTCATAATGAATGTGACTGACAGAATAATCATCCAATCACCGTCTTCTAAAAGGTTCTGCCCTCCCTGAACACTTTCTATGGGCTCCTTCCCAGATGGACGTGTTAAACATATTGAACTGTCTGATGTGTTAGGTTAGATCAGGGATACTCATATTAAAACTACAAGTTTTTTAATCTATCAACAACTGTGAAAATACTCCTCTAAATCTAGTCACCTAAATCTATTTAATAAAGGCTCAGTTAGTGCCTGTGTTGCTAAAGTATAATGACTTATAAAAAAAATCAGGAAGTGCAACTAAACTGGCCGCTCTTCTGAGAAATGTGTACTGACATTTACTACCGCTTGGCAAAGTATCTAAAGCAGGAATCATCAAATGGTTATTTATTATTTTCTGAAGAAGTTGACTTTTTTACTTGATGTGTAGGCATTCATTTCTTGGCCAGGACCTCTTTAATCTAAGAGAAAAAATGATTTGGCTCTGTTGCACTTTTCTTAAAATTAATTTTAGGTTTTTCTTTTTTTAATCTAAAATAAAGGTCTTAAATTAATTTGCCTAGAAGTATTTTTATTTATGGTAAAAGAACTAGCTGTGTACTCAATAAAACATGTCCTGCATTTAAAAATTGACAATAAATATTGTTAAAACCATGAAAATGTGGGCATAGGGTAAGGCTATAAGACAGAACTGGACTTTGGTCCAGACTTTTTATTGAGGAAATGTTATTAACTGGACCTCGGTGACTTTTAATTAAATACCCCTGATCTAAAGCAACATTAGAGGTGGCTGCCTGCACAGGGGAACACCAAAAGGAAAAGACTGAGGCATGTTAACGGTCACCAAAGAAAGGAGGTAACTGCAGGAAGAATGTGGGGAAGCATAGGTAAGACATTTGAGAGATGGAGACGATGCTCGCAATGGAGGTTTAGCTGTGAAAGGGTTTTCCTTGAATTCTCTAAATGTGCTTCAGCCATCGATTCTGAAACAGTTGTTTATGAGAGGATGTCATTAATGCATTAGCATAATGCTAACTGTGGCTTCATACATAGGGCCTCATCTCCTCCGTGATTCATGTTTCCTGTCTCTAAGGAACAAACACAGTGGCTCTGAGTGTTTACAGGGCGAATACAAGGGTTGCTTGGAGCACAAACAGGTACGGAAAAGTATTTGCTTAATTAGAAGAAATTAGGGGAGTGCTGAGGATTAACAATAACTTAATAGCCTGCTAGCTTTATGTTTTGCTCATGTTGAATCAAGTTTCAGTTAGCTCTCAAACATGGCTGATAAGCAACCAACATTCAGCTGGTTAGCATGCTTATAAGCAGGTGGGAATGGTGGCCTTTAAATTCAACGTTATACAATTTCTAAGTTTTTTTAAGATAATTTGTGTAACTGTGAAATCACAAATAAATTGGTCTAAACTTTGGATTAAGTAGCATTTTCTGAATTATAAGGAATTAGTGATGAGTTACATTTACACTGTTGGGAGGACTTGTTATTAGTTAGTTTCATGAATACAGACATTTTTCTAAATAATGTTCAAGGGAAAACAAATATTTAATACCTTTTAATTTGTCATGCAACACAAAGATAATTAATGCCATAATGTATCACAAGGTTCTGATTATTAATATTTAGAAATTAGGGGAATATTGAAGAAAAAAAAGTATTAAGCAGGAAAAATCCTGCACCCTGCTGCACAGCAGAGCTGAGAGGGGGTGGGCGTGGTCATGTGTGGATGTGGGCGTGGTCCTGTGAGGGTGTGGGCGTGGTCAAGAGGTGATTTCTGTCACCTGTGACCTGAGAGTGTGATGGGGGACAAAGGAGCTGTCACATGGAGAGGTCAGAGAGTCAGGGGGAGAGTTTGGGCCAAATTAAACCAAAGTTTTATGAGAATAAAAATCTCTGTGCTGTTTGGATAAAAGAGAAAAAGGAGAAGCGTGTGGACACTCAGAGTTGGCAACAAAGTTTTGCTCTGAAGACATTTTTGGGAACCATTTCAGTGTTTGGTAACACTTGATGCCTCTGAGGGCAAAGACTGTCCTGAAACACCAGATAACCCAGACAGACCCCCGTCCATGACCGCCTGCTCTTCTAAACCGTGAGTTAACTATCACACACCTTTCTTACAAAGACTAAAAAAATGTTTATAACCTCTAAAAGGGTTGAATGTTGATCATGGCACAGGCACACAGCTAGTAGAGTTTGGTGGTGATCTGAATCCAAATGTGGATTCAATAATTTTTAAAAGGACTGTAAACAGAGCGAATACTCCAGTTTTTCACATTTTCTCTAATCATTCAATAAGTTCTGAACAGGTTTTTATTACATTTTCAGGGAATGTTGGTCATGGTACAAGGATGAAGTGAAATGATTTTGTTGATGACTCAAATCTGGATGTGGATCCAGGAATGTTTCAGGGACTTACAATCCAAGATAACGCAGTTTTCCACATTTTTGACAATAGCTCACATGACAGTATTAGAAACACCTTTGTGAAGGTTTGTGCTCTCGGGCATTACTTATTCACATTTACTTTTGATTTTAAGTGGTATAAAAATGACTTTGAAGTGGTTTTAATATTGGCTACGGGACTCTGGTTTTCTAAAATAATTCACTGTTTTGGACACTTTAAATGTTTAATCTAATGACCTGTTTTTGACATTTCACATTCCATGAACCACAATTGATAAGTCCTAGTGTTCCTCTGTCACCAAATGACAACTTAAAGCTGTCATCAATCAAACAATCAGTGTTTACTTGTACAGCCCTAATTCATAACAAGTGTTATCTGAAGACACTTTACATCAGAGCAGGCTGAAGCCAAGCTCTTCATTTTATAGATACACATATATGCATATATACAAATACATTTGAATAAATCTATATTTGTAATACATATATTTGTATATTTACATACATACATCCAGAGATGTATCCATCCGGGCAGAGACAAAGGGGCTAGAAGTAAGAATTTATGATGGCGACAAACCCATGGACGCCCAGATCATGAATCTGTCCTCGTCACATTCGCCATATTTGCCATTGTTAAACATTAATTAAAGGTAAGCCTCTTGGGATGTGGCATTTAATTTTCCTTAGAGTCTTCATGTCTATGTGGTTGTAAACATAGTTACTGTGGATGTTTAATCAATACAACTATAGACAGAGAGATTAATCTAATGTAAACATTAGTATCTAAAATGAATATAATGTGAAGAGGGATTATTTTGGTTAATTTGCAGCTTCTAGCTGAACCACCATCAGTAAGGGTTTAACTGGTCCAAAGATAAAACTTTAAATTATATGATGTCATTTCTGCTGATGATGGTTGGATGGTAGGATGTAAATCTCTAAACTTGGTTCACATGTGGCTTTTTTCTGTACTGACACCAGAGGGGCTCCATAAAAAGGTGATCATTCCCTAATCACATTTTCATACGATGACCAGGGTGTTCAGTCTTTGTACAGGTCAGATATGGATTTGAAGGACGGCTCTGTTTTTCTTCATAGTTAAAATGCATGCGCTGATGTCGGTGGTCTTCATTTACCGTCTCTTAGCCCCTCATCTCCACCAGAAGACCCCTCCCTGTTTCTCAGACACATATAAGGAACAAAATACCACTGATACAGCAGCATAGTCAATACTTCTCTACCTCACACTGACCACTAATGACCATGACAATGATGAGGGTCTCAGGACCATGACAATGGACGCAGCAGGTCCTGGTCCACGCTCTGTTTCAGACTTTAATCCCCGTGAGGCCTGACAGTCAGACCTTATCCTCCGGTGCGATGCTGTCTTTGTTGATCCCTGCTTTGTGATTCCTGAAGGAGAAAGAAAAAACACTCCTCGGGGTCTCCTCAGCTGGCTGTCCTCCTCGCGACTCCCTCCTCAGAGCTCCATGCTGACAGTCCACAGGGCTTCCCGGCAGCAGGTGAGGAGTGGAGGGAGACGGCGTGCTGCCCCCCCAGATGTACAACGTCTCCCCTTCGGGACAGGGAGGGAGGCCGTGGCTCAGGTAGCTGGGGCTGGGACTGGCCGAGGAGGGGAGGGTGCGCTGGCTGCCGTTCAAGCAGCTGGAGTTGTGGTCCGAGGAGCCTTTGCGTGAGTTTCCAGAGGAGCTGAAGTTGGAGGAGCGGTAGTTGTAGGCTCTCCGTTTGCGCTGATGACACTGACATCTGAGGATGCGGATGAAGGCCAGCTTGAACTCCCGGTTGTAGCAGGGGTAGATGATGGGGTTCAGGCAGCTGTTGAAGTAACCCAGCCAGAAGATGACTTTGAAGAGGAGATCAGGTGGGCGCAGGTTCACATTAAAAGACCCTGGAGACAAAAAGAAGAGACACTTGTGTTAGGAAAATGCAGGGTGACTGCCCTTCACAAGCTAAAACCCAGCCTCTGCACTTAAGCTTTTTTCTTTTCCGCTGATTTGGAGGCAGGTGACATTTAGCATTTAAGTCTTAACAGGAGCGTCATCGTCCTCCACCCACGTCAGCCCCCCACTCTCCATCAGCTGCCTGTGCGAGAGGTTTAAGTCTGCTGTGCTCTGGATTAAAGCTGCCTGGAGGGATTTTAATGGAAATGAGTAGGTGTGTAGGTGGGGTTAGTAGGTGGGCAGAGAGGTGGGTTAGAAAGTAGGTAAGATGGTAGATAGTCAAGAAGTAGGTAGGAAGAAGGTCAAAAGATGGATTAATTAGTTGGTAGATAGATGGATAGATGGATGGATGGATGGATAGATAGATAGATGGATACATAGATACATAGATACATAGAGAGAAGGATGGATGGATCGGTAGATAGGTGGACAGATAGATAGGTAGATAAGTAGATACGTAGATGCATAGATACATAGATAGATAGATAGATAGATAGATAGATAGATAGATAGATAGATAGATAGATAGATAGATAGATACGTAGATAGATACGTAGATAGATACGTAGATAGATACGTAGATAGATACGTAGATACGTAGATAGATAGATAGATAGATAGATAGATAGATAGATAGATAGATAGATAGATAGACACATAGATAGACAGGTAGGTAGATAGATAGATAGACAGGTAGGTAGATAGATAGATAGACAGGTAGGTAGATAGATAGATAGATAGACAGGTAGGTAGATAGATAGATAGATAGATAGACAGACAGACAGATAGACAGACAGATAGACAGACAGATAGACAGACAGATAGACAGACAGATAGACAGACAGACAGACAGACAGACAGACAGACAGACAGACAGACAGACAGACAGACAGATAGATAGATGGATAGATGGATAGATGGATAGATGGATAGATAGATAGATAGATAGATAGATAGATAGATAGACACGTAGACAGACACATAGATAGACAGATACGTAGATAGATTACATTACATTACATTACTGGCTGATAGGTAGACTGGAAAGTATGTAGGCAGATACATAGGTAGGTAGATAAAATAGCTTTTTAAAAAATCATACTTTAGTGTGACATAACTCTATAAATCTTTATTGTTATCTTACTATGCCTTATTAGATTTGGCAAACAACTGTGTTTTAGTCCAATATTAACATAATCATGCTTCAATTTTCAAAAAATAGTACATTCAGCAACATACATTTAACTTAACAGAACACATTTTAAAGTAATGTGATACAATTAAAAGAAGAAATAATAATTGATTCCCTCTACCCACTGGTCCCACTAATCGGTGTGAGAGGAGCAGCAGGAGCCATGAGACTCTTTACTCCTCTGTTTGCTTGCTTGCTTTTTGAAAATAAACCACAGCGTTGACCTCTATCAAGGGCAATTAGCTCCTTCTGCACACATATACAACATCTCCACAGTGCATTAGTGGAAGTTTAATCATGTTTGAAATCAGTGTCTTTTGGTTTTTTGTTTGTTTCTGGACAAACAGCTGCTTTATGTCTAAAAAGTGGAGCTGCAGAAACACCAGTGACGATGGTGATGTGGTGCCTGTGCTGATGGTTTAACTTTGGGAGGATCGGCCTGCTGTCACTCAGCCAGCTGCTCATGTACATTCTTCTGGTGCAGAATATTTGATGTGATTTGTGCATCAGGTCGTACATTACTCTCACTCTCAGACTGATCCTCCACATGGCTGCAGGTAACACTTTCACCAGTAGGTAGCAGCATCCATCAGGCTTCAGAGTGACCCTTCAATCAGACCTTATACAGACAGGATGTGAAGCAGCAGGGCAGCAGACCAGAGAGAGCAGCCACTTCCACATGTTATTTATCAGTAAATACAGACTCGGTCGCAGTTCATCTCTAAAGGACTTCTGTAAGACGGCAGATCTGTGCGATGACCCTGAACTCCATCTCAGATAAATGAGCTCTGCAGGAGGAGGATTTGCTTTTAACAACCAGATATTTAAGGTGGAATGAGACGGTGCTGTCTCTATGAGAGGTTAGCAAGGTTAGTCTCCCACATCAAGCTTTTCACTTCTTTAAATGAAGATGAAGATGTGACAGGGAGAAAGTCAAAGGCAGCCTTCAACAAGCAGCTGAAGTTTCTGGTGTGTATCAGCGCTGAATGGTACCGGAAAAACTGGCATCAGCGTCTATTTCTGTGACTTCTACTACATTATGAAAGACAGCCATAAATTAAGTGTTGGATGTGCTTATAAAGGGCCATAAACATTTAAGATGGAATGGAAATTTGATTAACTTGAACATAAGAGGAAGTGGAAATCTTTGGCAACACTTTCTGTGAGGCTCCTCTTTATAATGCATTATTAACAGGTTTTAAAGCAGATATAATGATGCGTGACACTGCTCTTATGCTGCTGCATGATCATAGCTAGAAGCCTTCGGGTTAATTTATGATGCTTCATTAAAGTACACCAAAGTCAATATAATAACAGGGTTTTTATGAGTTATAAACAAACACCCTGTGTGTTGCATTGTGCTTACAGCTATAGGACACACTGTGAAAAATTCCATAAAGATTAATGAGCCGATAATTCAAAATACGTGCAGGCCACTGACTGTATCTGAAAACATTAACCTTAATTGAGACATTCAGTCTTTTAATACATTTTAATCACTGTAGAGCATATTAAAAACCCTATTATTGTCCATAAAAGCCTAATGAGTGGTTATTAGATACTCTAAGTTTTCGCTTCCAACCCAAGGTCCTCTTACCAGAGTAGTGATGGATTTGATTGACTTTATTGGCACTAATGCCACTGACGGTTCTTTAATAATTCCTTTATTGATTCCTTAGATTATCTGTGTGGGAAAAACTGGCCTAGATTTATTTTTGGTGTCAACTTTGAACAAGTCACTCCTGATATTCAGTGCTGTACTGCATCAATAAATGATCAAGCAAATTACTGCAAGCATGCTGTCCACACTAAGACTAAAAATGTTTAAAGAACTAAAAATGTTCTTTGTAGAGTTGGCAAGTTTCAAGCAGTATTAATTTTAACGGCACTTTTTATATAAAGTTTTAGTTATAGTCTTTTGCCTAAAATATCTTTTAGTTTTAGTCAAAGTTTTGTTGTCTTAATTCTTTTGATTTTAGTCCAGTTTAGTTCAATTTCACAACATTTTAGTTGATGAAATCTTCTGTAAATTTAGTGGGCTAAAATATAACAATATTTTTTTTATGTTTCCCTGAATTTGTAAAGTCATGTTTTACACGTGGATACATTTCTTTAATTCCGTTATCAACGACAACCCATTTCATAAAATGTGTCATTATTTTATCACCTCATTATCTCTGCTACGGTGTCAAAGCCAAGTGCAAAGATATTTTAGTTTTGTTTCTACATGACCAAATTAGGTCTGATAGGATTAAGTCTTTGTCAAACATTTTACTCTAGTTTTTATTTGTGGAGGAAAATGTCAGTTAATTTAGTTTTAGTTTTTGTCCATGTGCACTTGTTTATATAAGTCACTGTCTAGTTTTTGTCAGGGGAAAATTAGTCAACAATATCACGAAACTAGAAAAGCACCCGAATAGCACAGACCTCCGCCTGCACCACAGTCCTCACTCATATTGTGATTTTCACCTACCTTTATTTCATCTAAGTATTTAGATTCCTTGACCATAAAAACATACCATAAGCAATTGGATTCATAACATAGCTGTCAAGTTTTGGATTATAAAACAAGGGACATTTCCCGGTGACAGCCCCACCATCCCAACCTAGCTTCAGTACCCCTCACAATTTAAGAAAGGTGTAGAAGAAATCTAAAATAAACACTTTGTTTTTCTTGGTTTGTTCCGCTGTGGGCTCTAATCTCCCAACAGCTGCCACTCAGGCTACTGCAGGTGGCAGTTCTCGCGAGACTTCCTCTTCTTCAGTTTCGCGGCAGTTGTCATCCATCGTTTTGATGGATTTCCGCACCGTTTTTTCAACGAGGCTAGTAACAGAATTCAGTTTGGAGAGACAGGGGATTGTTTTGTTTATTTTTTAATAATATGGGAAATTTATGGGAAAATACTAATATGGGAAGATAGCAGGAAAGAGGGATAAAATACAGTAGTGTCCCGGCCAAAACGGGAGACTTGACAGCTATGATTCATAATTATATCTATTTTAGTTCAGTAGGCCTAGTTATTCGCATTTTTCGTCATGGCGGTGATACGGATCACTACCAAAATCTAATCATTTGTTCCTTGTCCTGATCCGCACATTTCCTAAAAATTTCATTGAAATCCGTCCATAACTTTTTGAGTTATCTTACCAACAGAAAAACAAACAAACAAACTACCTAACCTACTAACTAACAAACAAACAGATGCCAGCAATAACATAACCTCCTTGGAGGTGGTAATTGTCAAGAAATGTGTCCGTCCACATAAAAAAGCTGTAGTATAAATGCCAGGCCTGTAAACGGCACTGAAATGCTTTTGTGGACACACACCAAAACCAAAGAAGAAGACGTGGAACATTTTCAAACCTCATGTGAAACGTAAACAAGTGCTGCTGTTCTCCATGTTTTGGCACCTGAAACATAGTCTCTGTGTGGACAAAATGCCTAACACACAAATTTCTTTCCCTGCATGCCATGATTTTTGACTTTTTGTCTACTGTTTCTGACTGCCTCTGTGAGAGTACGATGCCCTTAATTTGCAAAGAACGCAGAGCGAAGTGGAGGAACTGATAAGTAAAAAGTCTGATGATTTCACCTCTTCGAGTGAGCTGCTTTTGATCCTTAACTGGAATTGGTTTACCTTTTCCATCCTTTCCTTTCCTTTACCCAGAGGGTCTTAGGGTGGTGTAAGGCACTGTCTGCTTTGAAGGGGTTTAAATTTGGTTGACATAGTTTGTGATGATAAATCAGTAAGGAGACACTATGTAGCACAGCTCTCTCTGACTACAGACAGCTTCTGGACCCAGTTTGGGGATAGTTTTTTGTACTTTGTTCATCACCTGTGCAGTTTTAAATTCTACTGCCTCACTAAACTTAAAGCTTATATTGTACCTGACACTGTGGCAGTAGTACTCGCCTATACTGCATTATCTGATTGGTCCGTGATGAATGATTGATGGCAGGCTTGTCCAATCAACTGCTGGATTTGCTTTGAATTCCCAAACACTTTCTAGGGGCTCTTTACCAGATAGACTTGTGAAGTATTTTGAACAGTCCATCTGTCAAGCCTCTCTCCATAAACCGGCAGAAGTCCTGCAGATTTTGTCATGATGCAGCAGGAAGTACTAACATGCTTGCCACAGTTTGAAGCTTTATGTTTACTGGGACTCCTACAAAAACAAACAGCATCCTCTACATCATATGTGTCAAACTGATCCAGTAAAGGGCCACTGTGGCTGCAGGTTTTCTTTCCAATTAAGCAAAAACACACCTGACGCAAATTATTCAATCAACTGGATTGTCTTTACATGGTTGATTTGTTGTGTGTTCTTGCTTGGTTGGAATGAAAACCTGCAGCCACAGTGGCCCTTTACTGGATCAGTTTGACACCTGTGCTCTACATCATATGTGTCAAACTCAAGGCCCGGGGGCCACATCTGGCACGATGGACAATTATATCTGGCCCGCGAGATTGTTTTATATAGTTTTTGTTTTTGTTATTAATGGCCTGGCGGTATGAAGTGTTGATAACACACAAACTACAGATCACATAATGCAGTGCAACAGCTGCCTTGCTGAACAATAGACAACTGGGAACAAAAGCACAATTTCTATATATTATATTTTTATTTTTTTGTTGCATGTTCATATTTCCAACTTTTTATTTTGACAGGAGATATTTTTATGGAGAGCAAAAGCTTTTAAAAGTTATTTATAGTATCGGTTTCTTTATTCTGTAATAATAGTATTTGTGCTCATTTATTCATATTTATTTGAAAAAAATGTTTAGTTTTAATGTGTTCAATAAATATTTTTCCTTTTCGGCCCTTGACCTAAAGTGTGTTTTGAGTATTGGCCCCATGTGCAATTGAGTTTGACACCCCTGCTCTACAAGTCTGACTATTTGAATGTTATGGTAACTGTTAATATTTTATTGTACTTTGGCCATCTTTATTGCATTAACAGTCAACCTGTAAATATATTGTGCAGCACTAGTGTTCTTCTGGATGTTCATTGTCACTAAAATGTCTTTCCTAATGATGGGAACGACAACATCACAAAGGCTCTTCAAGCATGTTTCTCAAGTATGCTAATGTGCCAGTTTGGCCCTTGGTAAACTGCTTTAATTCACCCTCAGGGCTGCCTTTTCTCTTCCTGCTTAAATAGGGGGAGAATATCTTGCAAGCTAATGAGGTGAGAGGGGGAAGCCTGCAGATAAAAACAGGGAATTAATAAACCCGGCAAGTGTGAGATAAGTGTGAAAGAAAAGACAGACTTTGTGTGAATGTACGTGTGGGCAGATGTGAGCAAAGCTGTTTCTTTACACCAACCCACAGTCTTAAATTAATATCACATTCCTGGAGAGACGGAGGATGCACTATAATCTCAGGCTGTCAAGTGTGAAATTACCTCTGCTGAGATATTAGAGGCAGACAGACAGACAGGCAGCACAGCCTGCCTCTTCATGAATATCGGATCAACAGCTTTGACACTTATTTTAAGGAGGAACATTACACAGAACATAACCACGGGTGAGATGCATCACTCTCTGCTAATAATGATTACAGGCCCCAGGGAGCTGTGTCCACCTAATGAGCTGAAATAAAAAAAAAAAAACATCCCACGCTGATTAATTTCAAGCCTGAAAATAACCACACAAAGAAGACACATGAGAATAAACCCAAAGTCCACTTAAGTTTAAACAGATTACAATGACTTGCTAATCCTTTTCAACCTACACTTACTTAAATACACTACAAAGACAAGAAATTTAATATTTACAGACAATGAAATTTACTTATATTTAATTTGATGCCTGCAACACGTTTAAAAAAAACATAATGGGGCAACAAAGACTGGCAGGGTGGAGGAAAGCCTGAAAACACCTGTTTGGAATATTCCACAGGTGAACAGGCCAATTAGAAACAGCTCATTGTCATGATTGAGAACAAAAGGAGCATTCAAAAATGGCTCAATCTTTCACAAGCAAGGACGGGACAAGGTTCACCACTTCATGAATGACTGTGTGAGTGAAATTCAACAGATTAAGGAGCTTTTCTCAACATAAAAGTGATAGGAATTTATGGATTTTATCAACTACACTCCATAAAATCCTCAAAAGATTCAGAGAATCTGGTGAAATCTACTTACATTCACAGCAAAGCTGTACAAAAGCACTGAATGCCTGTGACCTTTGGTCACTCAGGCAGCTCAGGTGCTATCATTATTCTGTAAAGGACGTCACCACGTGGGCTCAGGAGCATTTCAGAAAATCACCTGCAGCTAACACAGTTCATCTCTACATTCACAAGGTCAAGGCCAAACTCTACCATTCAAAGACAGACAAATGTCTACAAAACCAAGAAACAGCCGAGCTCATCTGAGATGGGGGCAAAGTGGAAAAGTCTGATGTGGTCTGAGTCCACACTGCAGACTGTGTTTGGACATCATGGATGTGGTGTCCTCCAGGCTAAAGAGGAAAAGGACCATCAGACTGATATCAGAGGTCCCTTCTTTTTTCAGCAAGACAGTGTAGACACATTCTGAGTTACAACAGCGTGGCTGAGTTACAACAGCGTAGCTTCATAGTCAGAGAGTTCACCAACAGCTTGTACTAGTGTCCCCAGTTCTCAAATACATATTGAGTGTTGATAAAAGCAGCATTGATTGTGACGGCATTTCCCCAAAATATATTTTAGTTTTCATCATAATTTAGTCGTTTACATTATTTTAACTTTAGTCTAATTTTAGTTAAAGAAATGTCACATTTTAGTCGACAAAATAAACTGTACATTTGGTCGACTAAAATGTGAAATGTAAAGTTTAAGGCATTTTTTTCTTAATTTCTGAAGTCATGTTTTATATTTGGATCCACCACCATGAAGCTAAAGCAGCTGTGATTGGATATATATATAACTTGTCCCTTCTTTCTACATGACCAAATTAGGTCTGATTGGATTAAGTCTCTGTCAAGCATTTCAGTCTAGTTTTTATTTGTTGACAAAAATGCCTGTCAATTTAGTTTTAGTTTTTGTCCATGTGCACTTGTTTTTATTAGTTGTTGTCTAGTTTTCATCAGGGGAAAAAGGTTGTTGACACAAACTATGACGAAAATAATTACTTGACAAAATTAAAAGTGGATTAAAGGAAAGGTAATGTAACACTGTGGTAAGCACACCCCTGCCCCAGCTATTTTGGAACATTTTGGAGTCATTAAATTCAATTTGAATGAATATTTAAGTTTACCAGCTTGACCACTAAACATTTAATCTCTGTGGTTTATCCAATTGAGTATCTGTTGAAAGGATTTGCAAATCATTGTGCTCTGTTCTGATTTATGTTTTACACAACGTCCCAACTTAATTGGGATTGAGGTTTGCAAATTGAAAACATACGCACACATGCACGCACACACTGCTCTGGTCAATTTGTTAACATGGTGGAAAGTGATTGTGCAACCTGATCTGGGAAATGCTGCTTCCAACTCTCATTTAGCTCATGAAGAGGAGCGATCAGGCAGCGTGTGTGTAAAGACAAGAGGAGGTGAGGAGTGTGTGCTGGGCTCGGTGCTGCAGATGAATGGACCTCGTCCTCCTCGCTGGTATTTTCACATGCTATTTTTCCGCTTCTTGACAGCCACTTGAAAGTGATTACATAACATCCAATGTTACGTCCTCGATCGGGATGAAGAGTTCGCCACGGAAGATCAATCTTTTATTCATCTTCTTGTCCATCTTGGAGGGAACAGTTGGTTGCAAAATTTGATGTGACATAACATTATTAATCTGATTTCTTCTGTTGTGGTTTAGGACTTCAGATCTGAGGAACAATATGTTGCCTACATACTTCCAGCATTACTGCGTGACAAATGAGGAACATCATGTTGTGCTAAGGATGAAATTTACTCTTTGGTAACTGATTGATGTCAATCAACAAGCTCATTAAAATCTAATAACAATAAATGTTCCAGGATTACTAACCAGAAATTGTTTGGTAACAAATTGCAATGAGGATCTTGGAACAAAACTCACGTTTGAACAATGAACCCTCAGATGACCACATGCAAACATTTAGGGCCAAATGTGGATGCTGTGAATGGTGTTGTCTAAAGCGGGTACACACATTAGGATTTTCTAGATCTAAAGAGATACATTATCATTATTTGCTAAAACTTTTAAAGCTCCCCGTTTGAACTTTCTCCTGAAAATCTTTCATTAATGTTGAAAATAAAGACATTTTTGGCCAAGGACATGATTGATACTGGGCCTGATTTACTAAGATCTCAAATAATGAGCGCTAAATTGCTCGTGTAAACTTAAAAGTTGCATGTGCTATTAGTGAACGTGTTGCGGTTGATCACTAATTGGGCATGTAACAGGCACAAAAATGGCGCGGACTGGATTCTTTAAAGGAGGATTTTGCGTGTGCTAACAGCTTTCACCATGGAGAGTTTGGGAGAACAGAATGGCCATACATGCAAACTAAAGTTTGAAGCCATTGCATTTGAGGCGAATAAACACAGTGGCTAACTCCAGCAGAGACATTTCTGCGTTGCCAGAAGAAACGTGATTTTGGAGGCCATCTGTGAAAAGCACATGGCTCAAAACTGTCACTGCTGGATAAACAACATGCCTCTACCATTTTTATATATATTTTTATCTATGCATATTTTTATATATATCTTTTTCTGTCATTTTAAATTTTCCTTTTCTGATTCAAGTTAAACCTAATCTCAATGACAGCATTCACACTGTAAGCATTCTTACAGTTATGCACACACAGACTGACTGTTTATCTTTTATCTTAGCATCCTTTTTCTGCACTGACAGCAGAGCACTCTGACAACTGGAGAGTGTGATGTAGTCAGCTCTGAGTGGCTCTGTGTCTGCATGAGTATGATGGCACACTGGATCGTCCCTCTTTTTTCAGTCCATCATCAGGACTGACAGCCTCCAAATCTTTCCTTCATTCATCACAAAAAATTCAGTCAGTGAAGGAAGGAAAATATTTGTTTGACTTGACCCTTTCTCACCACAATGATCGCAACCCTCTGTGTAATGTTGTACCTGTTTGCACCTGCCTTTCAGGTGTGCCAAATTTAGATGTAAAAACACAGAGCTCAATCAGTTTCGGGTTTGATAAATCACATTGAACACATTGGCATCTCTTCCTCCCAGTATTTTGCAAGTTTTGATTTGTCTGCACATTCATGAAGGCGAACATGCTAAATGAATTATGCGTGCTAATTTGCTCATCTGACGGACACAATCCTCAGTGCACCCTGTTAGTAGATCAGATTTGCGCGCTATAAAGTTTGCACGTTTTTATACATGCAAACCTTTTGTAGATCCAGCCTACTGTGTTTAAAATCAATTATACTGACTCACAATGAAATCTGATTTTGTGATGTGTATGGTGATGAGTGGGAGAGTGTGTAGTGGCTGGTTTGAAAAAGACCCAATGTCTCCATGAACTGAAGGGGCAAGCAAGCTGTACCTAATTAAGTGGCCAGTGAGTATATGTTAGGACACAATAAGACAGTGATATTAACCTAGTAGGTTGTTACCCGAAAGTAGGTTGTGAACCCTTTTTCAGTGGGTTGTGATCTTTTGCCTGGGCAAAAAATATTCTGAAAAAAATCCTGTGCTTTTATTTTACTCTGGACTGCCGTTCACACTCCTCATCAAAAGGTGGTGGTAATTGAAGGCTAGTTAACACGTTTAAAGAGAAAGGTGTTTGTTACATGCTCCATGAGCATGTATGTGGCTAAAGTCACATGCATTTAAGATTTTTTGACTAACTTCTCAGTAGCAAGACCCTTTCATTTCATGTTTGAGCATGAACACTCTGTTGGGTTTGTTAAAAAAAAAAACCCTGAACATACTGGTGTGTGTTGTTTTGTGGCAGCCTCAGCTTATTTAGTGCATCTACCAGTTAGTGTCTCACCATCTGAGACCAAGACTTGCCCGAGACCAGAATGCACAGAGACCAAGACAAGACCAAGACTTTTGTGAGTCGAGACCAAGACTTAGACAAGACCAGGATCATCAAAACCAATACGGTGGAACAGTTTAGGGGGGTGTCCATCAGTCACAACACCGAGAAGATCGCAGTCATCACAGGCGGAAATAACACGTGTATTGAAGCTTTTTGTTGTTCTACCAAGTGCTCTTCCTTATTCACGTTAATAAAGTTGAAGAACAGAAGACCAAGACAAGGCCCAGTAAAAATGCTCTTGAGTCCAAGACGAGTCCAAGACCTTCAAAATGTGCCTCGAGACCGGTCTCAAGTAACACAACACTACAACCAGTAATTATCATAAATACAGAGCTGTTCACAGTCTTGAAGCCTTGCACTTTTTGGTTTCTTTAGAAGCAGCTGATTGAGTGTTAAAGGAAATATTTACCTCTCTAGTGTTTCCACATGACAATATTTTGTTTTTTTAACTTTTTAGTGTCACTGTGATATTCTGTTCTATCTCAGGTTTTGAGTGAAGCATCTGAGAAGGTAAGACGGTCGCAGCTTCACATTAAGGGATGATGGTGGATCCCAAAGCCAGACCAGTTGAGAACCCCTGCAACTAATTACAATGACCTACATTTTGTGATTATTTTCTTTTGCTGGCAAAATCAGTTGAATATAAATAGCTTGATGTTCAACACCCTTTGTCAATAACAGCTTTTCCTCGCCTTTGTGAGGGTAAACACTCCTGTGTTGTTTCTCCTGGATCCAAGGAAGTTCCCCCTTGACCTGGACCAAAAAGAACCCAAAACAATCCTGCGAGCCTGTTTGAGACAATTGTAGGATTAAAGAGAAGGAAACAAAGATAGAATCATGCTGACAGCAGTTTTTCCTGCTTGGATGCATGTTTGCATGTTTGACTGTTGTGCGGACTTGGTCTTTAGGAGTGTTTACGTGAAAGGCTGCAGTGTAAACAGCAGAGGATGCTGGGAGTTCGCTGTTAGACAATAGTGTAATGATAACCACGAGAGAGCTGCTGGTGCTGTCGTTGCCCCATCTGTTCCGAAATGCTTAGCACCTCCTTCCTGCGGACGAACACACAAACGAACACGCACACACCTCGCCATGAAACACAGGAACGTCTCGACAAAACAAGGCATCCTGTTATTCACACTAATTGGAAGAAGTGATGGCTTTTCTGTGCCATGAGGAGCTCTTCCACACACACACACATACAACCTGCTCCCGCACCCTGTGTCATAACACACCCATAAATATGATTAATTTGTTCTGATCTGAGAGGACAGAGGTGTTATTGCATTCGCAGATTGCTTTCAATAAGAGCGGAGCATGAAGCTCTTTTTGGAAATAGCCTTGACATCATGGGGGGCCCCGCTCTCACCCCCTCTGCCCTGTGGCCCCTCCAGCTCAGCCCTGCCACCTCCTCTCCTCTTCATCGCTCTGACACTTAGCACTCTCATTATTTTTCCCCTTCAAAAACCATCTCAATTACCCCCCTCAGCACAGGGGCCGTCTTTGCTCACTTTACACACACACCCCAAAAAAAGAAACCCGCACATGAGGTGCACAAGGATACTGTTTCTGCTCTGAAAACACTTCGGCAGGGAAACAATTGGTTAACACTTCAGAGTGTTGGTTTCTCTCTCACATGGCTCAGTATCTAAATGTGAGGCCGTAGCAGGAGGCTGGAGCCTGCGCTGGGTGTTAAAGAGCCGGGGGACAATGTGGGCGAGTTTCCCTGAGGATGGGTGATTTCTCTTCAGCAGAGAACAAAAACAACTCTCATTGAGAATTCTAAATAAAGACCTCCTCCATGATCCACATGTACAGGCAGGCACAAAATCTTGAATATTCACACTGAAATACCAAAAACCAATTCACAAATTCACAAAAAAGAAAACCTCCTATGGGGCATGTCTGTATGCAAACAGACGAGTTTCCTCTAATACTTAAACCCAAAATGACCCAACAGATTAAAAGCTCCTTATTACCCCTTCAGCCATCCTTTATCTCTGCTGCTTATCCCTCTCCAGGTCATGGAAAGGACACAGTGTGTCCCAGCTGACATTTGCTTCTGCTATATTTGTGGTATCTGCTCATTTGGGCTCAACCCTACATGGTGTGGTGGTCCATGACAGTCCAGACCCTGTCCGCACCTCTTTAGGGTGGGCCATGTTGCCATAATCTGCATTTCCACTGAGCGGCCTGGTTTGGTTCACTAAAGTTCAGCATGGTTTGGAGCAGTATGCCCTGATCTCACTTATGCCAGCTGCATCCTCACCTGGGAGCAATGGCATAAGCTGGAGTCCAACCAGTTACGACCAACTTCCTCTGAACTTCCTGTTGACAATGACAAGGAAGGTGTGCACCTCTGAGGTAGTCCACGCAGCTTTGTTCCATGTGGACATTGTTTAGGGCGAAAGGAAGTGATGATTCTTGTGATCAGTTGACAGACTGGAGTGTTTTTAGCTACACCCTTTGGACTTGGTATGCTTGGTACCCCAACAATAGGGTGCCAAAAAACAAGCCAGTGATCAGTTATATTACCTTTCCCTTAATGTCACAGCAGAAGCACCTTTAATTCTTTGTGCACTGTATAGCTTAGATCCATAATCCAGTAAAAAAAAGATTAAATGTCCCTCCGCTGATTGAAGCTGAGGTCAGATAATAGTTCTCTGTAAATATGAGAGAACCAAAAACGAAATTGAATTGTTTTCATTTGACAACACTTTAAGCACGGTGACAAGACTTGGCTGACGCTGAGGGCGTTTTCTGCTCACGGTGCTTGGAATGCTACATGGACTTGAAACTTTATGAAAACCCTTAGCTTGCTGTGCTATAAATCCTAACGTTAGATGCTTGATATCGTCAGTAAACTCATCATCGTCCTTACTGTTGTATTTAGCTAAATCTAAGCCTCAACACCCTGTTTTGTTTGCTTTCCTTGTTCTGTCCTTATTTGGTTAGACAGCTTTCACACCCACCATGAACAGAACATTCAGTCAAGACCCCCTATTCTCAGACTAACCATTTCTCTGGTCCACATCAGGGTTTGTTTGATCTCTCATATCAGCCCAAATCAACTGGACTTTCCAAAAAGCAAATCTGAGTTCCAATGGCTTTTTCATGAGGAGACTTGAATCAAGTCTTTACCGCGGCTCCTCTCTCTCTCATGTCATTGCTAATTCTAACTTTGCACAGCAGCTGGACCTGCCTGACTCAATGTCTTTAATTGACCAGATCCATCTTGCCAAACTAGTCTCCAGTCTACAACAACTGCCAAAGCAGCCCAAAGCAGCCAAATCAGAGAGAGCAAAAAGAGGAGTTACAGGCAAGACAACAACTGGAAGTAACTGCACCGACAGGAATTAGCATAGATGCTAACACCTTCAGTGGCAGTTGCTTAGAGTGCTCTGAATGCTGGACCTCATAGGTTTTAAATTGACACCAAGTGCTGCCAAGTCCAGGCCATTAGAGATGTCCTGATCTGAATACAGTTCAGATTATTTGGTAGCAAATTAACTTTAAACAATGGTAAAAATGTTGATTTCTATTGTTGTATTTAATTCCTTTCTAAACCATCAAGGCAACAGACTGTAATCAGTATTTTGTATTTAAAACTGGGCGAGCACTCTGAAAACACAGACCTCCGCCAATCCTCACCCATATTGTGATTTTCACAATAAATATTAGTCCGACCTTTATTTCATCTAAATATTTAGATTCCTTGACCATGAAAGCATACCATTAGCAACTGGATTCATGATATCTATTTTAGTTCAGTAGTTATTCACGAAAATCACATTTTTCACCATGGCAGTTTTCTTGTGGATCTCGCTCCAAAGTGTTTGAAGATACAACAAATCCGATTGAGCACTCCAGATTCCACCATATCTTGGCTATGTTGTGGCATTTGTTGCAAGTCTGTGCCTTTATTTGTTGCCTTGCTATGATGAAAATTCCAAGGATATCTAAATTTTTCTTGTTCTGGATCAGAGAATCTGGAATTTTCCTGGGATCCAGATCAGTCTTTGATATCTTGTAGAACCTGTTGGGAACTTGTCCTGTATTTTTTTTCCCAAATGCCCTGATTGTTTTTGGTGCAGTAATATGCACAAATGCCAAATTTGGTCCTACCTCACAATGTTACAGGATCTTTTAAAAAATTGCAGGATCCAGAGGGTGATCCAAATCACTCCCAAAAAGTAATCATTTGTTCCTTGTCCCAATCTGGACATTTTCCTGAAAATGTTTGACTTTTTGAGTTACATTGCTAACAGAGAAACAAACAAACAAAACCATGAACAAACAGATGCAGGCTGAGCATAGCCTCCTTGGCGGAGGTTAAAATAAAAAATGGCAAAAAAAAATTAGTGTCAAAACTCAAAAAATAGAAAAACGACTTTACTATCAAAAAGCTGAATCATAAAAAGTTTATTTTCTTGTGTTAGACTCGTCTGCTTCAGGAGGCCCCGCTGAAGGAAAACAAACTCAGAACCTTTGATGTGATGTTTTCAGCACTGACAGGCGTACAACTCATGTCGCTCCGAGTTAAAAGGAGACACTTAAATCTGCTTCATGTTCAAGACCAAAAACAAGCCATTAGCTGAATTTCAATGAGCTCAGGTGGAATTAACTCTAGAGGACGGGGGCTCAGATATTTTTCTAAGGTTGACACTTTGGAGGTCAAAGGGGTCGCCTCTTGCACCAAGCCTTGTCCTCATCTCAGCGGGCTCTGAATTCTCCAAACATCAGTGTTGATAGAGGACAGAAAAGCAGCTGCAAACACCCAACATGCTGGTTTCAAACACACATGGGCCTGCTTTCACACATGTATAAACACACGTATGTTTTCAGCACTCCCTCACAGACACAACACTGCGCTGTGCCTCCTGTGCCATTAGAGCCGGGACGCACAGAAAACCCCCACATATGTTACAGTTGGTGACAGCATGAATAGAAAGGAGTGGGGTAATAACTAGTGTGGGACAGGAAATCCCTCTGTGCGGGTGGGGGCTAATGAACATATAACACCAGGAGAGCACAACCTTAGTTTAGGCAGGAGTCATGAGAGAAATCTCCAAAACAAAAGTCTCTTTGAGGAAAATAAGTGTTTGGGGAGAGAGAGCGCAACACCGTCTCTGCAACAACTCGGTCTGAATCAGATTTGCATGTTTGGTACGATATCTGATGTGAACAATAACGAGGACTGTCTGACCCGTTTTAGTGAAGTGCTGACATTTCCTCAAACATTTCCAAAGTATTCAAGGACAGAAATACCCTTGATTTTTATAGCTGTAATGGGACTTGTCTTATCTGCCATGACAGACACGACATCAGCGGAAACACCAGATGTTCTCCAAAATACTGCTCCATAAGGAGATGGGGACTGAACCTTTATTTGGCCTACTTCCATTAAAACCAGTCCCAAATCTCTCTCATGATTCTCTGCTAACCTCCATCTCATCATATTTGATGATTTTTTTTTTTTAGGGTGCACTCACCCAAGAAGTTCTGTTTCATTAGGCCTGCACGCTATGAGAAAAACATGCAGAGGCCAACATGTGATAACAACGTGGCTCAAGATACTTTTTTTAAATGTGTTTTTTGGGCATTTTGTGCCTTTATTGATAGGAGAGAGACAGTGGATAGGCTTGTGAAAGGGGGTAAGAGGGTAGGGGAAGACACTCTGCAACCTGGTCACAGGCTGGATTCGAACCTGGACCGGCAGAAGCAAGTACATGGGGTACCTGTTGCTAACCACTCCGCCAAACCAACACCCCAGCTGAAGATACTTTAACAGAAGATATAAAGTCTTAACGTCTATAACTTAGAGTCATAACCTGACTTATTCCCTTGTTTCAAAACCTTAACAAGATATTTTAGAGTCTAACCCCTAATTTTCCTTCAGTCCACCTGCGTTTCATAAGTGCCAGGCACCCTGCTGCAAATTGATCCCAGAATGATCCGTCAGTTTTATAACCTGTACATTGATGCCAGCCCAGATAGCATACGGATGTGGGCCACTTCTGGCAACAGTCTGTCACTATAGGCGTTCTTCTGGCCCGTATGAAACAGATATGAACCTTAGCCAGCCCATGTGCTACATGCTACATTTGGCCCAAATATCACGAAACAAATACGGCCCACCTTTGGCTGAAATATGACAAACTTTACACCAGGTCATCCGGATGTGAGCTTAAAGTGGCCCATGTCCAGTTTGCTGGGTGCTTCTGGTTTATATCTGGCATTGTGATGGCTTGATTGTGGCCCACTTCTTGCAAACAAGAGTGGACCGTCCAAGCGCCATCATTCCAAACCGAATACGGGCCAGATAAGGCGATGTGGCATGTGAGTTGTGGCCCAGATATGGGCCAGAAGAATTTTGCTGTCTGGGAGTGTTGGGCAAGTTACTTAAAAAATGTAATGCATTATTTATTACTTGTTACTGTCATTTCAAAGTAATTAGTTACATTATCTTATTACTGCATTTGAAATGTAAGGTATTACACTATTATCACATTACTTTTAAGTAACTCTCATTAAAATAACAGGAAATAAGGATTTGTCATTCTAATTGTAGCTAATTTTTCGGCTCAAGGCTGAAAACAGTAGAATATAATAGCCACATTGATGCTCATGGCACAATACAAGAAACTATCACAGCAAAAACAGACAAAAGGTAAAATTCTGATAAATTGTGTTATAGATACTGTAACTTCAGGACTTTTTTCCTCCGCCGATCTCATGGAGTATTTTGCAAATTTGTATTTAAACAAACAAAAAAAACACACTTTCATTTCAGGTTAAATTAAAAATGCATTGTAACTTGCATTTGTACTGAGTAAAATATTATTATTTTTTGTAATGCATTACATTACCACATTACAATAAAAAGGAATGCATTACAGTAATCACATTACTTTGTAATGCATTACTCCGAACACTGACTGATCCATCCCCTGGTGGTGCACCTCCGCGCTGATTCGCTGGGCATACTCTACGTGTCAACTTTCAGCAGGAGCCATTTCAACCCCAAGCCAATTTCTGCTAAGCACACTGGCCCAAAAAAGAAGACTCAGAGTTTCCGAAACTTTAAAATACAGATAACCTTCTGCACTATGTGGAAATACTGCCTGGACAAACTGACGTCATCAGGAAATATAACCTGGAGTTTACATTGTTCTTCCACTTATTCTGTGATCTCTCAGCTACCTTGTGAAGTTGTAGTTCTCTCGTGATCTTGATCTAGATTCTCAAGTTAATCAGGGCTAAACTCTGCTTCAAACACACTCCAGTGTGGTAACATATGCCCTCTCTGAGGTAAAGCCATAAGATGGCCAGGACGCTACTATACAGACTATGTTGTGTCTATGTGTACAGAAAAGTTAAGTTTTTACATTGTTACCTTTTTTTTACTCGGTTTTCCTTTACACTGGACTTTGTCATGAGGCCTGAAGTCTGTCAAATGTAGCCAACAGCAATATCCCAGGCTGCAGCTGTGGCCTTTGTTCCTGCGATCCAGCCTATTGTTGCACTATGACCTTAAAACACACACTCAGCTTTGAGGTTAAGCATTGTTTAGCACAGGCATGTCAAAAGAATCCAATGGCATGACATAAAGCTACATATTGACTGAAGTGATATGTAATTATTTCCACATGGACTTGTAGGCGTTAACGTTAGGGGTGAGTATTGGAAAGAACCTCACGATACCTATCACGATAACACAATATTGTGAAATACTGCGATATTCTACAGTAACTAAGAGAAAACTAGAGATGGTGTACTGTGTATTTAGTTACAGTATTACACAAAACTGAAGTAAAAGTCAAGTCAAAACTGTTTTGAAATATGTCAAATACAGTGTTACACACATACACTCAACCTGAAAAAGAGAGTGCATCAAGTCACTAAAACTAATGTTGCAAAGAAATGATTCTTGTTTCCTTATAACAGTGTATTGAAGCATCCAAACCTGCAGTGCAGCTCAAACTGTAATTGAACACATGAGGAACAAAGTGCTTTGAGTTTCTAGCAGCACAACAGCAAGTAAAAAAAATAAATCCTATATTTCTTTTGTCACTGTCTGAACTGAATAGACTACATGAGAAAAAAAACTTACGCATCCATATTTATAAGTTGTCTTTTATTTCCATTTCTGATAAATTCTGAGTTATTTGATATTATACCGGAGGTCAAAATATGGCGATTTATTGCTGTATCAATATTTTTTCACACCTCTGTTAACGTTATGAAAGTCTTACGCTGGCAGCGCTGTAAATGCTAATGTTAGCTGCACTATGCTTGATGTTGCCAGTAAACTCTACATCATCTTCTTTACTGTTGTTTAGCTAAATCTAAGCCACAACACCCTGTTTTTTGCTTTGCTTTCTTTGTTCTGTCCTTATTAGGTTTGACAGCTTTCACACCCACAACAAACAGAACTCTGGTTCAGTCGAGACCCCTTGTTCTCAGATGAACCATTTCTTTGGTCCACATCAAGGTTTGTTTGATCTCTCATATCAGCCCAAATCAACTGGACTCTCTAAAAAAGCAAACCTGAGTTCATATGGCATTTTCACAAGGAGACTCAATTCAACTCTTTCCTGTGGCTCCTTTCTCTCATGTTATTCCTAATTCTAACTTTGCACAGCAGCTGGACCTGCCTGATCAATGTCTGTAATCGGGCAGATCCATCTTGCCAAACTCCAGTCTACAACAACTGTGCACGGCCCAAAGCAAATCGGTGTGATTAGAGTCCGTTAGAGCAGGAAGAGGAATGATCTACAAGTGACAGGACAGCAGGAAGTGACTGCAGCTACAGGGATTAGCATAGATGCTAACACATTCAGGCTACGTTTACATGGAAACTCCTGACTTAAAGACGCAAAGATTTGTCCTTTGCGTTATAGAATCCTTCTGCGTTCAGACGACGACGCTCAGAGACGAGTTAATCCGCTGTAGTGTGCATGCCGGTTCAGTAGATGGCAGTGTAGGTCTGCAGAGAGGCAGCGCTGCTACAACAACTGAAAGAAGAAGAAAAACTTTCACAAACAACAATGGCAAATAGACGCACAGAGATGCAGGAGTTTCTTTTCTGGACAACAAATCAGTTCAGACATCAAATCTGCCTGGATGGTTTTGACTGGATAACAAACCGAGCACGGTAAGATGCTCACACGTTACTCAGTGGACGGCCGAAGCTGTTGTCGTTCCTGGTATGCACGCGCAGCCTTCATCTGAAAGAGTACTGCGCATATGCTGATGCCAGCGTTTCACCCTGAAACGCTCTGATACAGGTTTACACGGAGCTGCATGGAGAGCGGAATCAAATCTTTCCACTCGGGAGCCCGTTTTCAAAAGTTTCTGTTTTCAGAGGAAACGCAACGCGATCTCATCTAAATGCAAGGCCAAAACACAATGAAAACTTATCGGATTTGACTGTTTTCGGTGTCATATAAACGCAGCCTCAGTAGCAGTTTTATCAGATTGTGATCACATTTCTTGATTCAATGAAAAACAAACACCAACACTACAAACGTCTCTGTAATAAGGAAGTTTTCACTCCCCCTCTGACATGTTTTGTCTAGAGTTTGTTTTATTAAGTAGCTCACGTTCTGTAATGCTGAAAGTTGATTAATGGAACAAACGTCCAATCAGCTGCTGGACATGCTGCTAAAAGGTTCTGACCACCTCAAACACTTTCTATGGGCTGTTTCCCAGGTAAACTAGTGAAATACATATTGAACAGTCCATCTGATGTGCCAGGTTATCTTTATTCCCTTCTATCCCCGATTTCCTTCTCTCTGTCCAAGCAAAAAGGGGGGAACAAAGCCCTAAAATTAATCTGATTTCTCAAAGTTTGTAACATTTTGGAGAACTTAGTGTGTGTGTTGTTCAGTCATGATGCACCCATGAGGTTTTGGGTGTTTTGCCACGAGGTATCAGCACACCAGAGACGGCACAGACAAACGCAGCCTCAGGGGGGATTTGTTGGCAGTTTGCGGATCAGAGTGACATAAACAGACTGCTCCTGAATCTCACTACCTGCTCGCTGAAGCCATCTAAAAATCACAACTTTAAAAGAAAGATAAAAATGTGCTCTGGGTGACGCCTGCGGGCAGAATAATCCCCACTATGTGACACCGCATAGTGATCCTGCCCTGGTTATTGATGTGTGTGGGTGTGTATGTCCATGTGAGGATGTGATGAGCTGCAGCATAAGCCAGCGGCATAAACACATTCTCATATGACCACAGACAATTTATGCACACGCAGGCTCATGCAAATTCACAGACGCACTCTCACTTAAAACCGTAAAAACATGCAAACTGTCATGTTAAAACCAACCAAGCTTGAAGTTCTGACTTTGTTGGGCGCGCTCTCAAGTCCAAAAGCCTTCTATAAATGTTTTCTTAACCTCCCCCTCAGCCAGCACAGCCAGTGGCACGAACATCTCACCGCACAATATATGGCTTAATCTCCTCTGCAGTTTTTTAAACAGCTCTGACAGCGGGGTGTTGAATGCTCAGTGGCATCCAGGAGGCCTCTGAAGCAGCTGACCGGAGCAGAGGGAGGCCGGCTACTCCTCACTTGGCACACTCCAGGAGCCGTGTTTGTTGTCCTAGCTGATTTAGTGAGACTTGGGAATATGATCACCATCTAAAAACAAATTCATCCTTTTTCATCTCTAATATAGCAGCTGCGCTCGTGGGCAGTTTTTTTTTTTGTTGTTGTTTGGAAGATGCCTAAAGCCTCAAGAGGTAGTCAGTCAGGGTGTGCATGCAACATAAGACACTCTCAAATGATTTACAGTGATAAATATGTGCACTTTGAATCTAAATGGAAAGTTATCGTGATATCAACCGCAGTTCAGCTCTACTAGTACTTAAATTTGGAGTATATGTACTCGCTTTTGGTCAACTAGTGTGCAAGTAGTCTCTAATAGTGAAGTTAAATATTCTACTAGTAGACAATTTTGTGTTACTACTAATACTAGTAGACTTAAAATGTCATTAGTTAAAACACAAAAGCTTTCATATCACTATCTGTAAAACAAACGTATATACTAGTAGACAATTCTGCTTTACTAGAAAGTAGGGCTGGGCGATATGGCCTAGAAATAAAATCCCCGATTTTTTTCCACAACACTCAATTTATGATTTTAATCGATCCCCCCCCCCACAAAAAGAAACAAAACTCCCAGTGACATAAAAAGGAAAGAAATAAAGTTTTGCCTTTATGTTGTCTAAATGTTTCCCTCCTAAAGTCAAAGTCTGGGTCGTAAAAGGTTGATTATGTAGCATAAACATAGGCAGGTTTGTCTACATAAACACTAAAAGGCTGAGGTATTTTTAAAGTATATCATGAAACTCTTTGATCAATATTTAATCTACTTAAATAACAAATACAAGCCTATAAAAGTGCTTGTGCAAAGGCTGACCATCATGAAAATTGTGTTTTTTTTTTTGAAAATTGCAACTACTTACAATTGGACTAAGGCAAGAAAAATCTCTATTTTTAATTTTTAAAATCTTCTGCAGAAAATAATTTGAATGAATTGATTTAATTGATTTTTTGCCCAGCTCTAGAAAGGTCTAATGGTTCACTAGTGTGCTTAAACCCTTTGTTAGAAAAGCAAAATATTTGTTTACTAGAGCACCTAGTAACCTTAAAATATCTCACTAGCAGCAACAGTACATCGTTTATAGTCAACTAGAAGAACTAAATGCTAAAAGTTAAATGGTAATACTAGCAAACCTAATGCAAATGAAGTGGGAGGGATTATAACCAGATTCAGAATCAGCACCCTAAATGGTTGTAATATGTTTGAAAGCCAATGGGATGCCTGCATTTGCTTTCTTGCCCCCTTATAGGCACAATAAGCTTACTAGTTGCACCTTTTCACTAGTTCAGTCTACTTGCATTCACCAAATTTAAGTGCTAGTTAGAGTTGACCTACAGTCGATGCCGCAGAGCTAAAATGTAGGAGCTGAAAGTAAAGCAGGAGGTGTATTTTCTATAATCTTTGCAGACCCATGATGACCACAAGTCCGCTGCATCGAATCAGCATGTTGGTCATCTAGAAATAACACGATGCAGACATGAGCTGCAGTTTGACATGACCATAGGAACGTATGTTCAGAAAATCTTAGATCATCAAGAACGAGAACGATTCACAGAGATCATGGGATAGTCTGTGGGGTGTATTTCATCAGCTATACTTCATCACTCCATTCCTGTTTTCCTGAGCCGAGTGGGAGTTGTATTGAAAATTGAGTTTTCACCACCTAAAGGATGCATAAAAGTGTATTTCCACATTCTGCTCAGAAAAGGTTGAATATGTGACAGCTACACAGTGGAGATGTAGACACAGACAGCATCCTGACCAGACAGACAGAAGGAGAGCAACTGTCTTAGACAGAGGCAGGGTTACACAGCAAAATAGTAGTTTAACCCTTTTTTATGGAAGGCCATCACAACCCAATTATCAACCACTTCTCAAAGTAAAATGATGAATATTAAGCTACCCCATGCAATAAATACAGGCTACTGCTGAAGACATACAAAAGCTTTAGAGAAATAGTCTGTAACTTGTCCTCTGAGTTAAGTATTTAATATTTGTCCAGATAAGAGAAATAGATCACAGCAGCAGAAACAAGTCTGCCAGAAAGTTTTAAAGATAAAATGATGAAGAAGACCGTGATCATCAACATCTAATTAATGTGTCTGGCTGTGCAGACACAAACATGAATGTTCATCCGTCTGATCACCGATAAATTCTCTTTTAGAAGTCGGAAAGAACAGAAATAAGTTTGGTGTATTCAATCAACTGGTGACCTTGGTGACTTCTTGTTAACCTCCATGGTCAACACTGTATTTCTATTCGCTTATTTTCTTTGGTGGTGTTTTCTTTTTTTTAAAATTCACTTTTTATTGCTTTATGGACATTGGAGCAATGCAACAACAAGACTAGCACATACATGAGCCATGAACCAGTCCCTTCCAACTACAACATGATATTACAGAAAAAGGAAAAAACAAACAAACAAAAAAAATTATAATGATGTAAAAAATACATTTACACCACAGGCCAAGGGTTTATGCTTCCAAAATCCCCTACTCCCACACTTTGGTGGTGTTTTCTAACATATAAACTATTGGCTGGTCTATCATGCACTGATCAGGCAAAATTTTAAGACCATCAAGACCACCTGTCACCCTGACTTGTCAAGCTCCATAATTTGTGATTGTCTGTGTGTTCTGACACCTTCTATCAGAAACTGCGTTGACCTTAGCAATCTTTTTTTTTTAATGTATATTTTTGGGCATTCTGTGCCTTTATTGATAGGAGAGAGACAGTGGATAGGCTTGTGAAAGGGGGTGAGAGAGTAGGGGAAGACACACTGCAAACTGGTCACAGGCTGGATTCTAACCTGGACCGGCAGAAGCATGTACATGGGGTGCTAACCACTCCGCCAAACCAGCACCCTGACCTTAGCAATCTTAGCAACAGCAGCTCGCCTGCTGGTTCAGACCACACGGACTAGTCCTAGTTCTCCATGAGCATCAGTAATCTTTGGCTGCCCATGACATATGACCATGCTTCTGGTTCACCACTGTTCCTTCCTTGGACCATTTTAGACAGATGCTGACCACTGCAGACCAGGAACACCTCAGGTTTTTACAGTATAAACTTTGACTGCAACATACTGTACATCAGCACAGTCAACTACAAATAATCATCAGCTGACAGTCAGACTGAAGGAAATATTGTAGAAACTTGATGATGGTCATGTCTGACCGCTCAGCTGACCGATCAGCTGTTAACAGATATTTGATTAAGATAATTTTTGGTGTAGATTCTGTCATGTTTTCAGTTTACTCCTAACACAACAAACAGCCAGAGATCATTTGTCCTCCAATATCATGCATCACATACAGGCACTTGTATTTAAACAAAAGAAGTTATGACGCCAATGAAAGCAAACGCTAACACAAGGACAAACTGCCGAAACAAAATCACACCAAAATAGACAATCATCATCCTAAAGTATCAAAGGGAAGACCACTGGCTCTCAAATCAAGGGTCAAGCCTCCCAAGGAGCCCCGAATCTCCGCATAATCAATCAGATTATATTTAGGTGGATCCCTATAGGCTGAAGAATATGGACAAAATTTCAAATCTCAACATTCATGCCAGGTATCTCGATATCAATACAGTACGATAAGACTATGGGTTTGGTGCAAACCAAGCATTTTTCAGAAAAATGAAAACCTCATACTACAGAAGAATGTAAAAAGTGCAGTTTTATTTATAAGAAATATATAGTGTTTATATTGTTGCTTTTTCCATATAAATATCTTGAATGTTCATATCTCGATATGGATACGATATCGATATATCGTTCAGCCCTAGTCATAAGTTTACGTCATGTGACCTGTGTAGAGGGCGGATGGGCAATAGTTAGATACCAGTGGAAATGTATTGGCAGTGCAGCACAGCCTTTTTATATTTAAATTTAATTAAAACTATGCTTATTTACAACCCATGAGTAATGTTTAAGTGACCTTGGCTTTTGGTTGATGGCACTTTGGACCCTTAAACAGCACCCAGTGCACTATTTGAAAAACCTGGAATGGAAAAGTCCCCACCAGGCAATGCTGCTAATGAAAAAGTCTCATAGCTTTAAAAACCCAGATTATTGTGACAGACATATAATCAATAAAAGGAACAAGAATTTCTGAACATCTGCTGCCAAGTAATGCCTCAAGGCTGCACCAAAATACATAAAAATCAGAATTTGAGTAATTTATTGAATGATAAAATTATACAGGACAGCACTTGATACAGTGTTGAGCCACAAATTATCACATTATATTGGTTATATATAGATTTTTTTTTACAGCCTTAGAGACATGTATGGCTAAAAATAGCCAAAAACAACTCATTTGTCAGCACTGGCCAACATTTCTTCAGGACTGATTTACCAGCTATGCTCCAATAACTAATAAACGTCACACTAAAATCATACTCTGCCTTCTCTCATTTGTTTATGTTCTATAGTTTAGCTGCTTGGTCATTAAATTAAGAGTTTCAGAATATTTACCCTTATGTGCTATGGTTGGAAAATGGCCTCATATTCTCATCACAGCGTTTTACTCTTGTGCTTTTATTCATGGTATTATTGCAGTCTTTGTATTTACAGCATTATTATCAAAAACGACAGCCTCACTGCTTTTTCCATTTACAGTATCATTTTTCAATAAACTTTTTAAAGCATTTGAAATTATATTATTATATTATATATATTAATGCATTTACACATTTTATGGACCATTTATTAGCAAGATATAGTTATGTAAATAAAAAATAAACACATCATTTTTTTGTCCAATAAAATACATATTTACCTCTGCCAAGGAGGTTATGTTTTCGGGAGAGTTTGTTTGTTTGTTTGTCTTTCTGTCTGTCTGTCTGTGAACAAAATAACTCAAAAAGTTATGGATGGATTTGGATGAAATTTTCAGGAAATGTTCAGCATGAGAAAAGGAAGAACTGATTCAATTTTGGTGTTGATCCAGATCAGCGTCTGGCCGACCTGGACGAAAAATGTGATTTTTGTGAATAACTACTGAACTAAGATAGATATCATTATGAATCCAGTTGCTAATGGTATGTTTTCATGGTCAAGGAATCTAAATATTTAGATGAAATAAAGGTAGGACTAATATTTATGGTGAAAATTGCAATATGGGTGAGGACTGTGGCACTGGCGGAGGTCTGCGCTCTCAGAGTGCTTCTCTAGTCAAACAGTGGTTTCACTCAAATATGTGAAACGTTACCTACAAAAATGTTACCTGCTCCTGCTCAGTTTCCTGGGAAAAGTGTTTTTTCTCCTGATTTATTTTCAGTATTAACTGTATGGGCATTTTATGCTAAATACCAGAAGATTTTAGAGCAAGTGCTGTAAATTTTACAAATATCTGAATGTTTTCCACAATATTTTGCCATTTACAGTAATTTACAGCATAGCTGTTGACAGTAGGTAGACGTAGATATTACAGTAAAATACTTTACAGTTTACAAAAGTCAGTTACAGTGCACCTATGGCCTCTAAAACCACTCTTGGCCCTGCTGTTGTCTTAAAGAGTGATTGACTTTAAGGAGCATTGGAGTATAAGAGTCATGCACTAACATGTAAAGTTCATGATATTCCATGAATCACTCTAACAGGATAAGAAGGATCTGTGAAGGTGCAGTAATATTAAAGATCAGCCTGATAAACTGCGTGATGTACCGTGAGCTGTACTGATATATTGGCCGTGTTATTTGTATTCTTGCAGTGTGAAATATATCAGAGTGCACTCAGAGGTTTCGAGACAGTTCAGAGCACCTTGGAGATCTGACAGTACCAGCTTTAGATATGATTTGAGGCCTGCAGCAGCTCTTTAATGGCATCATTTTCAGCTTCTATATAGTCGTTAAAGTGACTGAATATCTTCCCTGTAAGTCTCATTAATGAAATGAGATAAATGGAGTATTTAAATCTGAATGAGCCATGAGAGAGACAGCTGGGTGTTTGTGTGTTGTGAATGGACTGGAGAAGGAGAACGTGTAATTGAATTTTAAACACTTACTGTTACATTTTTAAACAGGAACATGTATGATTATAGTTTATGCTGATGTTCATTGGAAGAAAAGAAAAAGAAGAAAGGTCAGGTGCTTGGTAAAAAGATTGTTCACTGTACGGTGTATTCAGATGTATGTGAGATAGAGCTGCTTTCTACATTTTTGACAATAACCTGCCCAAAAATGTTGAAAAAGCCTTGGTGACTTTTCCATGTCCGTGCAGCAATAGTAAAAGTAAAGCTCAACACTGGAAAAGCTGGAGCCACATCTTTTGTTGAGGGCTTGGTCTGACACAGCTCACCAAGGTTTACACAAAAACTGCCTGTTTTAGGCAGGGCTGAAACAGAGTGGTTTATGAGCATGCAAAACACAATATCAAAGTTGATTTTTTGTACTGATTTATTCATTTTATTTATATATTTTACTAAGTAGGACATGCTTTTGTAGCCATTTATCAGTTTGTCTGTAAACAGGATATCTCAAAAAGTGATTAGACGACTTTGATATTTTCATGATATCTAAAAAATGCCAGAAAGACCAATTGAATGTATTTTGATGTGGTCTAAACATGGATACAGATCCAGGATTTTTTTTTTAGAATATTGGTCAACATTGACAAAGGGGGGCATTTTTTTAATTATTTGCTTACATCTCAAAAAGTTCTTAATGGATTTGATATTGGATATTGGCACAATAGAGAAATAATTTGATTTTGGTGGTGATTTGAATCCAGATGTGGCTCCAGGGCTTTTTTAAATTATTTGTCAACAGCATATGATCGAGCTAATTTCAACATTTTGATTATAACTTATGCCTTGGGGACTTTTCCATGCCTGTGCAGTCACAGTAAACATTAGAGGTCAGCACTGGAAAAGCTAAAGCCACATCACTTTTTTAGAGTGGCTTGGTTAGACACAAAAACTGCCTGTTTTGAGCGGGGCTGAAACGGACTGGTTTATGGGCATGTCAAAATAAAATGTTAAAGTCAATTTTAAGTACTGATTTATTCCATTTTATTTATATTTTTACTGAGGAGGCTGTGTAATTTTTCTGTCATGTGTTTTTTTTTATTAACAGGATATCTCAGAAAGTGATAAATTGAATTTCATAACATTTATGCATTGGTGAGTAAAGGGTAAAGGTTCAATCCGATAGGTTTTGGTAGTGCTCTGAACTTGAATGAAGATTCAGGAATCTTTTAAAAGGATTTGTTAATGTTGTAAGGGAAGAATTTTCCACATATTTTGCTATTTATTCAATGAGATCGCAATAGAGAGCTAATGCTGACAATTTCAAGGACTGTCTATCATGGCACAAGACATACATGTTTAGGTGTTGGTGGTGATCTGAATCAGTACGTGGATCCAGGAATTTTTCAATTATTATAACAGAGCGAGATTGGGCTGTTTGACAATAACTTGTCCTGCACTGTTGGAAATGCCTTTGCAATTGTTTTATGTCTGTGCAGCCATAGTAAACATTCGAGTTTTTTTGTATTCAGAGGGACTTGGCCAGATGCAGTTCATGAAAGTTTACACTAAAACAGCCTGCTTTGTGCAAGGCTGAAACAGAGGGGTTTATGGACATGCCAAAATGCACAATAAATATACCATAATATAATACCAGTGTAAACTTTTTGAGAAGTGAAACAGTAATCAATCTTTATGTGCATCATAGTAATTTGAAGCATGGGAAGTCATCAGGGACTCTGAAATCCAAATTTAACCACATCACTTGACTCAAAATATTTATCGCGCCATGTCAGTGGAAAAGCTCTTCACCGATATCCTCTTTTTAGTAAACAATTTTGTTCTTTCTCTTTGAGCCTGAACAATCTTTCCTAATGACATCAATGTTCCAGTCAGCACTGATAACAGCTTATAAACAGGCATCAAACATATTGAGATATTCAACCAGGAGTGTAATAAACGCACGTTCACTGGTGTCAAGTGTTACCACTGAATTCAACACCTGCAGCCAAACTGTGAGACCGTCTCCTCTTACCTGACACTGCATTTGGTAAACGGTGAATCAATAAGTGAAAATCAGTGAAATCAGCTCTCAGGGTTTGTGAGAAAGGATATTAGAGAGTACTTAATCATCATAAGAAGTGATCTGGATCATGCTTGAACTTTAACTTTCAGA
Organism: Scarus forsteni; assembly: GCA_036419115.1. NCBI lineage: Eukaryota > Metazoa > Chordata > Actinopteri > Labriformes > Labridae > Scarus > Scarus forsteni. The sequence goes on from JAZDUH010000395.1 coordinate 3,088,021, forward strand.
GATCGTTGGTCGTGGTATAAGTGAGATGTGATTAGATTTTGCTCTAAAGCTACATTCTTAAAAGAGTTTGTTACCATTGCATTACATACTTTAGATCGGGCGGTTTTCCACATTTTTGATGATAACTTTGTTAAGATTGTCAGAAATGCCTTTGCAGTGCTTTGAGCTCTTGAAGCTCTTCTATGATTGTAAATAACTTCTTGCGGCCTATCTGAAGTACCTCTGGGGCCCACAAGGGGCTGCAGCTACACTTTGGGAAGCACAGATTTGATTACTGATTAATTTAGTACTTAATATTTGTTTTTGATAGTTGCCTCTGCCAAGGAGGCTATGTTTTGCCAGAACATGTCTGTTTATTTGTCTGTCTGTCTGTGATCAAGATAACTGAAGAAGTTCTCCACAGATTTTGATAATATTTTCTGAGAATGTTGGTCATGACACAAGGGGGATTTGATTAGATTTGGTGGTGCTCCAAAGCCAGATCCAAGATTTTCTTACACATTTGTTAACATTACAAGATTGAGCAGTTTTCCTGTTTTTTGATGATAACTCGGCCTAGAATGTCAGAAATGCCTCAGTGGAGCTCTGAGCTCTTGAGGCTCTTGTGATTGCATGTAGTTGCAAGCACAGATTTGTACAATTATTTTATTTGATGTATGTATATTCATGTTTGGTGCCTCTCTCAAGTAGAATCCTTTAATGCCGGCTTGTTTGTTTTTCTGTCTGTGATCAAGCCAATTCAAGAAGTTATTAATGGATTGAGACAACACATTCAGGAAATGTTGGTCATGACATGAAACAGAAGAGAGAGGATCTTAGTGGTGAGCCAAATCTGGAAGTAGAACCAGGAGATTATTTTGAACAATTTCTAAACATTGCACAATAGGCTGGTTTTTCACATCATAACTTGGCAAAGATGTCAGAAAAGCCTCGACTGAGGGTTGAGCTCTCTGAGACCTTCTAGTTTTTAATGTACTGTCTGGATGTTTCATGAAATTTTGATTAGTTTTGCAAAGTTTGTCTTATTCCATTCAGCTAAATATGTAAAAATATCTAGATTTGGGTTAGACAGTTAATTGGGATCTTATCTTTATCATTATAAGAAACTAAGCAATTAGCACAATGAGATGCTCTGATTATTAAGTAATTGTTTTATGTGGTCAAGGAAATTTGAATGGCATCACAGCCACACATTCATTCCATTTGGTGCAGTCAGATGAATGCATTGCTTCATTTACCTCAGACCTCAGATGTGGGATTTGGTAATTACATCATGTTCTTGTCAAGTGAGATTCAGTTATGGGCAGGAAAAGTCGAGGCATCTAAAGATTGTTCGACTTCTGGATAGGAAATCACAACCAAAAGAGGCATTTCTAGTGGAGTTTCTTATTTGCAGCTCAGACAATAAAATTTCCGAGATCACATAGTATGTACCAGAAACTAACACTGTCATTAAGTTTTGAAATGATATTCATTTATGCCAGATCAGTTACTTCAGTTAAGCTTTTTGGTTTGATTCATAAATATCACATTGCAGCATCAACATTGTATAAATCAGGGAGAGTGCCTTTTTTGTTAAATTACTGCACTTCTTTATTGCAACCATGAACAATATCATCTTCACACTGCATTTCTTTCATATCACACAGACCTACTCCTAACATGATTTTAGGTCCATATTTCCCAGCCCTACAGCCCAGGCTTTGATTCATTGTGGAAGTTGAAACATAAAAATAAAAATAAAAACGACCTGTTGGACCTACCTATGGGTAAGGCGAGAAAGAAGGGCAGCCAGCAGAGCGTAAACATGCCGACAACAACCCCCAAAGTTTTGGCAGCTTTCTTCTCCCTGGAGAACTTCAGAAGTTTCACGGTGAGTGAACTCCTCGCCTGGTGCGCGCGGCCCTTCCCGGCTGCTGCGCTCGAGCCCCCGGACTCCTCCTGCACCTGAGAGCCTTTATGGATCCTGAGGGTCAGCTCCCCGGAGTTCATCCTCTCTCGCATCACCCCTGCCTCCAGGTTCTTAGTGGTCCGTTTGGCGACTATGTAGACGCGGCAGTACATGGCCAGGATGACCACGAGGGGGATGTAGAAGGAGCCGAGGGAGGAGAAGAGCGCGTAAAACGGCTCCTCGGTGATGGGGCACTGCGTGTCGTCCGGCGACGGCGGCTGCTTCCACCCGAACAGGGGTCCGATGGAGATGACCACCGAGAGCACCCACACCCCCAGCATGGCCAACAGAGCCCGCTTCTCCGTCACGATGCCCGGATACTGCAGCGGGTAGCTCACTCCGATGTAGCGGTCGATGGATATTACGCACAGGCTCATGATGGACGCGGTGCAGCAGAGGACATCCACGGCCGCCCAGATGTCACAGAAGATCCTCCCGAACACCCAGTAGTCTAGGATCTCCAGGGTGGCGGACACCGGCAGCACCGTGGTGCCCAGCAGCAGGTCGGCGATGGCCAGGTTAATGATGAAGTAGTTGGTCGGGGTGCGCAGGTGCCTGTTGCACACCACCGAGAGGATGACGAGGATGTTCCCCGCGATGGCGAACGTGATGAAAGCCCCCAGCACCAGGGCGAGCGGGATGGCCCGGTTGAGGTCCACCTCGCTGATCTGGGAGCTGTTTCCCCCGACGGAGCTGCTGTTGCTGAAGTTAAGGTGTGAAAACGCACCCGGAGTCCCCTCAAGTTCCGAGGAACCATTTTTCCACAAGTTTGTGACATTGTCAGTGCTCACACTCATTTTGACTTAACAGGTCCTCCATAGCAGGCTTCAGATCACTTTAAACTCCCGATCAGAGCTTTGACTAAACATGAATAATCAGTCTGAGAGGTCCGAGTCTACATGGTGACGCTGCCAGGTCCGAGTTTCTTCTCCAAATCAGCGCTGATGCGTCTTTTTCAGAGAGGAGCCTTCAGCTCAGTGCGGTCCCCATGCAGTCCTTCTGCCTCCGCTCTCCAGAGGGCTCAGCGGAGAAGTGAGGAGGGGGCAGCAGTCCTCTCCTGCGTCCTCTGCGCCACACACTCTGCCATGCACTGGCCAGACATACCAAAACACAGCCTGTGAAGCGCATGACGCATCAGGACACGAGAGCCGTGACTCTGGTACAGAACATCTGTGAGCAACATTTAACGCATCCGTGCATGAAGCAGAGCAGAGCAGAGCTTTTCTAAGACAGAAGTGTCCCTGATCGTATTTTTTTCTCTCTGTGGGAGGTGCCGGATCCCAAAATTAAAAGTGAAAATACTTTGGTGCGAAAATCCCTTCAACTTTTTTTCAGCTTTAAATCGAGATTACATGAAAACCCTCAAGAATAAATGTTTATTTCAGTTTCTGGAGATAATTCCTACATCTTTAAACGATCTAATCTAATATAATATAATGCGTAATTGTGAGAAAATATGACAACAGCTCAAAGGTGATCACAAAGAACTGAAACACGTAAAAATATTATCTGGGCACTGACCAATCAAAAATAAACGACCTCCAATTCAAGGAAGTTGGACGTAAATAAAACCAGAACAGGGTGATTTTCTAATCCTTTTCGACCTGAATTTTATTTATTATTTAAAATATGACACACCTCAAAGACAATATGATAATTATTGTCATATTGTCAATTATATAAATAAAGCTGAGACATTTTCTCGTTTTATTGCAAATATTTAGGCTAAATCTGATTCTTTTGTACCAAAAAAGCTGGGACAGCATTGAAGACTGGGAAAGTTGATGCTCAAAAATCACGTGTTTGAAACATTTCACAGGTGAATTGGAAACAGGTGTGTCAGGTTGGATATAAAACGAGCCTCCTTGAAAGGCTGAGTCGTACACAAGAAATGATGGGCCGAGGTGTACACCTTTTAATGAAAAGGTCACTCATGTTGAATTTGATGCATCACCACTAAGAAAAGCTGGGGCAGGGGCATGTTAACCACTTATAACAATCCAAATGGACCCTTTTCTCTGTAGCCCGGAGGACATGATGTCAACGATACCCAAAAAGGAAAACTGGTGCTTGATCCAGTTAGTTGAGACTCTACCACAGCATCCAGGTGAAAAGGTGGAAACAGGCACAAACATGGAGACCTAATGTGGGAGGATGAGGAGGTTATTTTTCTTTTCTCACTTCTGGGCCCTGAGTACCAGCTGATCATCATTAAAACCTGTCTGCATGTTGATGATTTTTTCACGTTTTTGTGACCTAATTTCCTTTATTCTTGTTTGCTTCTATATTTGGATTGACTTTATTTATATATTTATTGATTTACAGTACGTGGAAACTGATGTATGCATGCGTCAACATATGTACATACTAAGTGGTGCTTGTACATGTGTGAGAATATGGATACATATTTTTCGCCCTATCCTCTCATTTGTTTGTTTTTTAAATCAGTCAGTTTTGTTCTTTTAGTTCATTTGACAGCTTTCAATTACACAGTTACCATTAGGTAATTATATTATTTCTATTTCCTCTTTCTTCAGCCCTTTTTACTTTAACTCTCTGTTTCATTATGCGGCTTCTTCCCATTTTTATTTAATGTTACAACCATATATATTCTGTTACTTTAATACAGTGATTCCCAAACTGGGGTACTCACATCCCCAGGGGTACACAAAGTGATTTAGAGGGTACCTGTCAGCTTTCAAGCAGTTGTTTCCATAGTTAAAGTTCAAACTGTCAAATGTTTGTCGTGTGAACTTTGATAAAGGCCTGAAGTGTTGGCAGAGAGGCTGGAGGATGGATGGTGAGGCATCTTGGAGAAGGAAATCTGTCCTGAATTATCTAAGATTCTTATAGTAACAAAAGTTTAGTCAGAGAGCCTTCTTATTAGAGCTGCAAGTTTGTACTCAACAGTTACTTTTTCAAAAGTGAACTGGTGTTGCCGACTGACATTGCTGGTAAATAAATCTATTTAGTGAGAAATAATTCACTTTAAGAGATTTTATATGCATGTTATGCATGTTAAATGTGGGTGGGGGTGGCAGCAGACTTACACACATTTGTTTTTCTAGCTGCTGTAAGTGCGTGAGAGTAGGTGGTACATGGCTGGGGGTCAACTGTCTGAAGGTGTACAGGCTGTGAAAAGCGTGGGAACGACTGTTTCAGTATATTTAATTCTTTTAACTCATTAATAGTGATTATCTCCCTGTATTGTTCATCCTGGTTTCAGTTTAGGTTGCTGGAGTCTTGCATTTCCTGATGTTCTCTGATGTTCTCTGATGTATAGCTCGCTTGTCATGTTTGAGTTCTCCCCGTTTCTTTGGTTTCATTGTTTGGGTTCTTCAGGTTATAGTTTGAGTTTTTGTTATTCCCTTGTTTTTTTCATTTGTGCTTGAATCTTTTGCTGTGATTCTATGTTTATTCTTATTTGTTGTCAAGGCACTTGGTGAAGCTTTGTTTTTTTAAAAGTTCTATATACATAAAGTCATTATTACCTCAGCCAAGGAGGTTATGTTTTCGGGAGAGTTTGTATGTCCGTCCGTCTGTCCATCTGTCCGTCTGTCTGTCTGTGAACAAAATAACTCAAACAGTAATGGATGGATTTAGATGAAATTTTCAGGAAATGTTCAGCATGGGAAAAGGAAGAACTGATTCGATTTTGGTGTTGATCCGAATCAACGTCTGGCCGGCTTGGTGAAAAATGTGATTTCTGTGAATAACTACTGAACTAAAATAGATATCATTATGAATCCAATTGCTAATGGTATGTTTTCATGGTCAAGGAATCTAAATATTTAGATGAAATAAAGGTAGGACTAATATTTATGGTAAAAATCACTATATGGGTGAGGACTGTGGCGCTGGCGGAGGTCTGTGCTCTCCGAGTGCTTTTCTAGTATTATTATTGTTAGTGTTATTATTTATGACTACAGTGTTTTTATTTTCAGCAGGATAATGCTCTATGTCACAAAGTTGTAATCATCCCAATCTGATTTCTTGAACATGATGATGAGTTGTTCTGCAGTATTATGAATTATGTGACCGCACGCTGGTCTTCGCCTGGGGCCGCCAAATTTCTAAACCTGCCCCTGTAAGCAAACCGGATGTAGTCAAAACTAGACCAAATATATTTATTTAATTGTATTTTATTAATTTAATTGATATTCCATGAAGATTCCCTTTAAAAAAAACTCAGCTGCACCACTTTGTACATGTGATCATCTAACTTTAATTTTTCATCTCAATAAGATCCTAAATACATTAAGGCTGCCCGGACATAAAGCCCAAAAGGTTAAGCTAGTTAAGATTAAATTCAGACAACAAAATCTCATCTCAAAGCCCTTGTGCTCTCACAGGTAGCCATTTCCCCCTGAAATATATTCCTATTTTGGTCAAAGCAGGAGTTTCTCATTTGGGTTCAGCGAGTTAGTGAGGAGTGACTGATTTTATGGGCTGAGTTCAGACACATTCACATTCCTTAAAGGTTCCTCCTCTTTACGAGCTTTCTCACTCCTTGTGATGTAACGTTGGTGGGATATGGATATCCACGCTCGCCTTATGATTCAATGTAACACGAGATCTTTATGGCAGATGTGTTTAAATCACCAGGATTTAGTTAAGAGAACAGAATAATCAGAGCTTTATTTTCCATGTTCCCCAAGCTGGAAACAGAGCAGGGTTCCTTAATCAGCTCTGACTCGCATGTCCCTTTTCCCTGCAGCGTCTCTCGCCTGAGGATCTGTTATGATATTTCAGTTTCAGGAGATTCATGGGGGGGCGTGTTTTTATCAGCAGGCCTTGTTGGTAGTCTGAGTGGAGGAAGGAGAAACTAACACACTGCCTCACTTTGCTGACAGGAGTTGTGTGACTCATTGGGTTTCATTAGCTGTGCCTGTGAGAAGACAAGTGCACAGCTTTGCAAACGTGATGAGAAAGCTGACAGACAAGACTCTGGAGACATTGAGACTGAGTTATTGTTACCAGGCTCACTATGCTTCAGTTCATTATGCACCTTCTTGACCTGAACAGTTTGGATAAGTGAATAGCTTGGCACTTATTAAGGTAAGCTTACAGATGCTATGAGGAGTTTCTAAGTAATTACAAAAAACGTCTTACTTTTAGATACATTACTGATCGAAATACACACTTTAAGATGAGTTTTATAGCATAGGTTATCTATAAATGCTATTCCTTAGCCTTCCGGTCGGGTCGGACAGGGCTGGACTGGCCTGGATACTCAACTTCAGGAACAAGACAATTAAAACTAGAGCAAATTTATATTATTCAGACACGTCTTAGAGCACCGGGCTGTAAGCAATGATATATAGCTGGCTACAAAACTACGATACTAAGTTTTCCAAAAATTGCTTGTTGTCACACATCAAAAACTACCGCTACGTAACTAGAAAGAGATACATTACCTCGTCGCTTTGAATCCTGTAAGTTGTTGAAAAAAGAAGCTGTAAAACAATGCAGAGTTCTGAGGAAGGTCCGAGCTGCATCCATTAGCATCACAACAAACGCATGCTTTGGCTTGGGTCATGTCTTTACGACAGTAGCCGCGCATGCTCATGGGTAGCAGAGTCTTTATGTCGCCGGAAATAAATTCTCCTCATAGCACCTTTAAGATATGCCCCCTTCTATGAACCCCAAATCCAATGAAGCTGGGATATTGTGTAAAATAAAAACAGAACATAATGGAAATCCTTTTAGACCTACATTCAACTGAAAATGATACAAAGACAAGAGATTTAAGGTTCACACTGATAAACTTGATTGTTTGTTTTGGCAGATTTTCACTCATTTTTTATTTGATTCCTGCAACACATTCCAAAAAAAATGTTGAGACAGGAGCATGCTTTCCTTTTTAACAGCTCTCAGTAAGCATTTTAGAACCGAGGGCACTAATACCTCTCAGACTGGCCAAAAAAACTCATTAAAACTCAGTAACAATCGGCTCCTGTCTGCAGTCTGAAAGGGTCTAATTGGCATTACAACCCTGCAAGCGACACAGATTTTTACCCTCTCACTTCTGATCAGCTTTAGTGGGAACATCAAACCCTGGGTCAACCTGCTAACTTACGTCATGACATCGATTTAACCTGCCAACAGCATAACATCGCACCCATCCCCTCTTTTGTAACTTGCATGACTCTTTGCTGTCTCAGCAATTCCATCCCCCTTTGTATCATCAGTGCTGGTATGTGATGATACAGCATGTGATGTATGCTGTTCAGTCTGTGCTGAGTTTGTAGGTTTTTAAAGAAGGGCAAAAGTACAAAGTACTGAAAACAGTTGACCACATTGTCCACGGCTTCCATGCTCCTTTCCATTGTTTTTGTGGACGTGTTTTGTGATGACATCAGTTTGAAGCACCAGAAGGAAAAAAACAGCCATGCAGCTCATCTGCTGCTGATTAGACCCAGGTCTGCTGGTAGTGGGAAAGGAGTCACTTGCTGATTGTTGAAAAAACCTGCGTTGACCTGCTAAGCTTAGTGTGAGAGCGGTATAATTGGTAAAGATTTTTAAGTGGAATTCTTCTCCATTATTGATTGATTTACAACTCCAGCTGTCTTGAGTTTCCATTCTTGTAATAGCACTTCACATTTTCATGGGGAGTCAGGGCTGGACTGCAGGCAGCAACGTTCATGACTGATTTTGATATTTGGCTTTTGCTTTGCATGGTAGAGTTTTAGTTTGCACTTAGGAACTGTGTTGACTGACAATGGTTTCACAAAGTGTTCCTGAGCCCATATAATATCCTTTCTTCCTTTATTTGTACGTACAAGATGCTTAGCTAAAGCACCTGGTCCAAGGGAAAGTGGCATGAGAGTCACTGGCTGACACAAAGCAGGGCTTGCCAAGGCTTTGCAAACACAATGCCTGTCTTGTTGCACTGTTACCAAAGCATGACACATTTACATAAGAACATCCTGGTTAACATAAGCCAAATTCACAGAGCCTTAAGCAGAAATGCCACAAAGAGGTTCCTTTATATTTACACCTTCAGACATCCGCATTACTTCCTCGAGGATGTAACATCTGTGCCGTTTCACGCTGCATTACGGCTTGGAGAGGTTCACTCACAATGCTCCTGTCTCCCGCTGACTCTCCATGCACTCCTCCCTCCAATATCACGCCAAATCACTCCTCTGGAGATGAAGCAAATAGTGAATCAAATCTTTCCCTCCATCCTGACTCCAGGATGTCCACAGTGGAGCAAAACGTCACAGGGACGTAAATATTATGCCTCACAATGGCAGGGTGATTTGGGCTTTAGGCAGACTATGATGATACAGCTACTGTCATGTAGATTTGGCAGAAATTATTAGAGTATTGATGAATGTAGTGGAGTTTAGGAGGGATTCAGTGCATTTTTATTGCCAAAGAAGGACCCGTGGAAAAAGTTTGGGAACCACTGTTATGAACAAAACCAACTTTAACAGTCTTTAGAGAAATGGTTATCTGCACATGTCTCACTGTAACATTGTTTGAATTCTTTCGCTGAGGCCATCCTTCAGTTAATCTGTGGATTTTAGGTAAATGGATGTTGCCCTCTGTATCTGCTGTGTCTTCATTCATTCTGTAGATCCACTGACTGACTGACCATCTGGACTTTGAGCAAATGCCAAAGGGGTAAAACAGCCATGGGCAGCCTCAGCCAATCAGAACGGTCCATCAGTCCACTGATAAAGATGGGAAAGATTCATAAAAAGGCTAAAAATACAGATTTCCTCATTTATATTTTTAATTAGGAGACTTTATATGAAGCCAGAAACATTTAAGACTGGCCTAACTTTAGTTTTGATAAAGTCCCATGGTCCCCTGGAGGTGCTGTAAGGTGAGGAGGTCAAGTGAAGTTTAATCTGATGTTTCCACAGAATCCAATAAGATCCCTATTATGCAATCATGAGAACGGGTAGGAAAACAAACAAAGCAAAAACAAGGTGTATTTGCTGAAGATGAGAGTTTTAAGAATAACAGAGTGATTTTAGAATAAGAAACCAGGGACACCAGAGATGTGGGGTCTTGATAAAAGGGGGTGTACTCACAGGGGTGAGATATGGAGGAGCATGCGTCACGGGACGTGAGAAGATGTGTAGGAGTGCCCAACTCAGCATGTTCTGACGGGACCAGCCTTTACTTCCTGTATGGATTTAGATCAGCACAGCACTTGGACTACTATCTTAAACTACTCAAAATACCCATTTGTCCTCCTCCCAGTTGTCTTGTCTTGTCCTGTCTGTCACTATTTCCCCTTCTTTCACACTGTGGTGTGGCACGGCCCTCCCCTTCAGCTCACATCAGGGGTTAAATAAAGTTTGATTTGATGGAGTAGCCTATAGGGAGGGCTGGTGATGGTCACTATAGCAGTGAATCATATTTACTTATCTGTCACTGCTAGAAGAAAATGCATTGGTCTTTCCAACGCTGCCATCGGACACAGCGCTCAGCTGTAAAGATAATGCAGACAAGAGAAAAAAAATATTTATTTGAGAATGTACCAACGTTGTGGCTTCTAGTGTTCATTCAGTCTGGTCCCTCTTGTGTCGGGGAAAGACCATGTCATCTTTTGCATCAAACAAGACTGGTCTATAAAGGGACGGAGCATCTCCTGTTCCAACAGGTCTGTTCAACGTCAAGGTCGCTGATTAGCGGGGATAAAGGGGAAAGCTTTCTGGGGCCAGAGTCATGTAGGGGCTCATGAAGATTATTCAGGGTCCATTAAAAAAAACAGACCGTGGTGTCATATTTTTTAAACCTAAACACACCCCATTTCTGAGTAAAGCAGAAACAAATGGTTTTATTTCTTCTTGCCCGATTCTAGGTGCACCCCCTTATTCTTGAAAACAAGCAATCTTCTGTTTTCTTTGTTTTTTTTGGGGGGGGGGGGGTTGTGCCTTTATTGATAGGAGAGAGAAAGACAGTGGCTTGTGAAGGGGAAAGAGAGAGAGTAGGGGTCACTGTAAGCTGACCACAGGCTGGATTTGAACCCGAGCTGGCAGAAACCAGTCCCGTGCCTGGAACCACCCCACAGTCCCCTGTTGTTGACATTCATGTTTAGGATGGGGCCACTGATGTGTTTGGTGTGCTTGTTTTTTTTAGCTCTAACCCTGTCCTTGAGGGAAAACTTTCCAGAAATACACTGTAAAAGGTTGCTGTAAATTTTACAGTAATTTACTGCCAACAAGATTCTAGTAAATTACTGTAAATATCTTTACAGTAGCATTTCTCTATTTAAATTAACAGGGACATTTTTGTACTTTCTATAAATTGCTTTAGTTCTGTGTTTTCATTCAAGAAATCATTACTGTCTTTCAACGTACGGCATTATTACTGTTTTATCAAAAACTGCATCCTTACTGTTTTTCCCTTTACACCATCATGTTTCTACAACTCTTCAATGCATTTTAATTTACAGTGAACTTGCTGTATTTGAGTCCTATAACGATGTCTTGAACTATTTTACTGACCATGTGTTAGCAAGATGTACTTTTGTAAAACAAACAAATCACATATTTTTATGCAATAAAATATGTTTGCTCAAACAATGGTTTCACCCAAATATGTGATAAACAAAAAAAATCTTACCTACTACTGGTCAGTTTTGCTAGGAAAAGTGGATTTTTCTCCTGATCCATTACCATTTTCAGTATTTATAGTATGGACATTTTACCGTAAATACCTGTTGATTTAAATGCTGTACATTTTGACAAAAATCAGAATGTTTTTCTGCAATATTTTGCCATTTACAATAACTTACTGCAAAGCTATTTACAGTAGGTAGCTGCAGATATTACAGTAAAATGATGTTAAGTTTACAAAAATCAGTTACAGTGTACAACAACTTATCCTACATGCACATGCTGATATCATTTTTTTAAAATAAATTTTAATTTGGGACTTTTTGCCTCTATTTGAGCAGAAAAGTACAATGACCTGAAAGTTTGAGCGATGGAGTTAAATTACCAAGCCAGCCACTTCAATGGGGGTGCAAAACAACCAACATGTCCCACAGTGTTTCCAAAATGTTGATACCATCAAATGATATATGAGGTGGGCCCATTCTCTAGTCCTTTCAGAGACCCAGACACCTCTGTGGGCGGGCCTGCCTAAGTTTAATGCTCTAAAGCCCCTCGTATTCCTCAGCTTTACTGAGGCCCTGTGGATCAACATGCCTCTGATATTCTCACACCTAAAGACTGCAAGGCCCCAAATCTCAAAACTGACACTATCAAACTTGTTTGAAGCTTGAAGTGACTGATCAGGGTCCAGATCATGAAGCTCTGCAAAGGAAGGAAATGCCGGAGATCTCACAAACATTCAGGCTCATGTTTTAAATGCAGAGCACACATGATATTTTCAGACCAGAATCTAATTCATGGTCTTTTTTTTGCCTGTTAATTGATGAAAATATTCATCAGTGTGGACATATATTCAGGTGGTCCTTATACTTCTATTTATCATAATTCACTTTCCAATTTGTATTTGCTCTTTAATTATATACTTGTATTATAATTGCCACAAGTTGTAAATTAGGAACATATCATGGCACATTTGTAGCTCTAAATTTAATTAAGTATGAGAAAATATTTTTTGTTTCTTAAGATCAGGTTTTAAGTGTCCTCTCAGGTTGATGATATTGCAAATATTATATGCATATTGAATTCTACATACTCAGTTTGGCTGGCAAAACACCTAAAAAAATACTGACAGATAAGATCAAATTTATTGAGAATGTTTCATGAGGATGGTGGCATTGTTGTTGAGAGCTACATATTTGTTGTTAAACTTTATTCTCTTTTGATATTTTGACATAATTTACAATGAAATTAGTAGTTAGAGAATATTGTTAGAGGGTTGGTTTAGTTCAGTGGTTCTCCGTTGTTTATTTTTGTGCTCCCAACCCAACACCCGTAAGACCCAAAATGAGTGAAGTCGAAATATAATGAATACATTAAAGCATGTAAATACCAGCTTTTTAAAAGTATGTGACTAAACAAAGTTATCAGACTAATAAATTTTGCATTTTTACTTTCCACAGATGAATTAGAATTATTATTATTAATTAATTATTCAACCTTATCATATTTCAAAAAAGCTAAAAACAACAAGGTACCAATCTTTATACAAAACATGAAGTCCCATAAAACTTGCACATTAAATTCCATTTACCAAAAGAAAGAAAAATAAAAGTTGAAGAATGTATAGTGTTTACCTTGCAATAAAAAGGCTTAATTATTTAATATGAAAGCACCAGGTGTCTATGCTTTTATTTCCTTTTTATTTAGGTAATGTCGTGTTTTGCTAAAGTCTGTTGTAAATGTAGCACAAGCCAGATGTTACACATCTGTCCACTTATATATTTTCGTCAGCCCCACCTCAAACATGGCAAAAAGCCAGTAACAGTGCAGAATTAAGGATACCTCCTGGGGTGGCCAATGAGAATTTCAGGGGACCCAGGGTCCAATTTGGCGACACAACTGCCCAAACAAGTTGCGCTTCCACTGAAGTGTGTCCATGCCAGTGTTAATTTTGTCGACTAATTATTCTGGTCAAAATTTTTGTCAACAAAGTTTTCCCCCTGGCACAATCTAGACTATCACTGAAAAAATAAGGTTATATTGACAACAGCTAAAACTAAATTAGCTGATATTTTCCTCAACAACTAAAAACTAGACTAAAATATTTGAAAGACTTGATCCAGTCAGAACTAATTTGGTCATGTAGACATAGTTAGGAATACATTCAATCACAGCTACTTTGGTTGTGTGGAAAGGTTGGATGAGTTAAGATGCCTTAGCTTCATGGTGGCAGGATCCAAGCGTAAAACATGACTTCAGAAAATTTAAGGTAACATAAAAAATGTCTTTCACTTGCATTTCATACGTTAGTCGACCAAATTTACAGTAGATTATAAGGACTGAAATGTTGTGAAATTTCATCAACTAAAACCAGACTGAATTAAAAGAATTTAGATTACTAAGTTATGACTCAAATTAAAAGATATTTTAGGCAAATGCCTAAAAAATGCTGCCAAAATTAACAGTGGTCCATGCCCCCTTGGGAGTTGTGGCTCACCGCTTTAGACCCACTGGTGTAGTTTATGATTTTATCTTCGATGTTGTTTTTCCCATAAACATGGCAGTCTTGTTGTTTAGTTTGTAATGCAGTGCAGATAATAGGAAGTGGATAGTTTCATTATTATGTTGCCTTTTTGGAAAGAACAATGGCACAGGCCAATAGGAGATTTAAACATTGTTGTAGTTTCTCCTTTAAACTTGATCATCAATGCTGAGTTGGCACACTGGGAAACACACATTTTTTTTCATAGCACTAATCGCAGAAGAGTTGCAGATCCTTGCCCTTTATGCTTGTTTACACCACTTAAAGCTATGATCTATGATTTGGAAGCTTGGTACATCTTAATAACACTGTTTATAAGGCCGTTATGGTCCTATGGTCCGATCTACGCAATAGGAGGGTTTCAGTCACGTGATTATTATGACATATGAAGAGGGCGTGGTTTCAGATGGAGGGCAGGAAGTAAACATGAGTCTATGAGGAAGACCGGCGAAAGTTCGTTTTGTGCTGATCTAGATCCAGTTTCAAGAAATAGATATAAGCAGTTAATCAACAGATACGGTGGGCGTGATCCATATCTCATGAAGATGAGCGAGTTTTCGGCAGAGACAAAAGATTTACCGGCAATTGAGGCTATTGACATCGCAAACTATCTGGTTCTTCAAACGTCGTACTACACCAAACAGCAGATGAAAGCCTACCAAAGTATGGAGGCATACAACTTTTTCATCAGTGGGTGGGTCCACAACCTCGGTACCAAACTACTACAGGATGGTTATTGTTTGGTCTTCGCCAGGGTGAGTCTTTCTTCTTTTTTATGTGTTAAGGTGCTAGCAGCTAGCAGTCGCGGCTATGATGTACACAAACCATGGAAACAAACACGCAACAAATCTGAACGGCGACGTTCAACAGCCAACAGTCAAAGAACACAAGGACGTTAATTTGTGATATACTTAAAGCGCCCGTAAACAACACAAAACATTGGCATCTTGATTGCTTATCACCACAAGTTCTAACGTTACTTTACCTCCTGCCTCCATCTGAATTGCACGCTGTCGCTATGCGACAATGTGACGTCACGTGAAACCCAGCTATATAAAGACCAAAAAGAATGAAAAAAATCCATTCAGTATATCTGCTGCATAATAGTTGACCAATCCGAATCACCGTTCCCAGCGGTTCGGATTGGTCCGTGAGTCCATCCAATCCCCTGCTCAGCACCGTCTCGCCCATGGTCCCGCCTCCTCCCCACTACCTCTCTCATGTACCGGTGATCAGCTAGCAGCACAGCTACTGAAGCATCATGGAGCTGGGAGGCTGCTTCTGTTACTCTCCACATCAAAGAGAAGGAAACGTAAAAGTTTCGAGGAAAAGGCTGAAGTAAGGAACAAATATGAGCAATACAGGTCCCAACGGAGACTCAACATTGGAGAATTGTATGGTGGAAAAAGCTGCAGAATGATTTGGGATTGTTGAACACTGTGCCGGCCACTGGCTACCGAACGGCCGGCCGCAGCATGGGCCACTGTATGGCGAATGGCCGCAGCACCGGCTGCCAGCCGACCTTCAGCACCAGCTGTTCCGCCCCTGGTTAAACAGGTAATAGCTTTGTTTACCGCAGTGGGAGATGTCTGCTGAATAACTCTGGTTAGTCTGTGCCTATACTGGCTAATGACTGAACGTTGTTGGTCAGAGCGGGTAGGCTCTGTCAACAGATTTTAGCATAAGTTAGCCTCGCATTGTTAGCATTGTAAACTGAGCTGGTGAGGACACGCCGAGAAAGATAAATCCTCGCCCACAATCAGCTCTGCTCTGGCGACGCCAGACCCGCTTCGCCGCTGGTCCAATTGAAATGGCTACTGCTGTGTGTTACAAGGGGGATGACTGTCGTGTCTGTTACTTTCAGTTGAGCGGAGTTGTTTTTGGTTGTTGTTGCTGCTGATATTTTATGACAGCCGGCGGGTTGCTCTATCGGAGAGGGCAGGTTGTTAGGAGACGACACGAGCTGGGGGGCGGGATCTTGGAACACTGAGGGAAGGGGTGAATGAAGGGGGGGGCAGGCTGCGTTTTTCAAATCTGTTTCAACAGCCAAACTGGTTAACAGATCGTAGACCCTAGCTTTAATATGGCCACAAGTTAAACTGTAACACCTGTGAAAGCTGAATGAAGATAAAACTTCTTCACAGAAATGATATAAGACCAATGCTAGTTAAAAAAAAAGCTGATTAATGGTATTGGCAGATATAATATTTTGGAAGATATTTACAGCTAATATTTTGGCCATACGAACTGGTAATTAATATCCCACATATTGGCAAAATGTACAATATGCTGTTGTGATTTATCTCATCATCACTCAGTACCCACTGATGAAAATCAAAAACATAGTTAGAGAGAATAGTTAGAGAATACAGATTGTTTTTTCTTCTTACACAAATCAACTACAAACCTGGAAGAAGTAGGTCAGTTTTGGTAAAATGAAGGCTTTTTGCTCTTGTCATAAAATATCGGCACAGACAGTAATGAATTTTGAAATGAGCAAATCAGATATCAGCAAAAACCCAATATTGTCCATCACTAATAGAAAAATAAAAATTGCTTCATGTCACAGTATTATGAATTACTGCTGACCACATTCAGCAGGGTAAAACTGTATTAAATGTGTTTCCAGGTGGACGGTGATGAGTTTGAGAAACTCATTTTTGCAGATGGATTTGTTTTGAACACACAGGAGGAAAACCTCTGCTCTCAAAAATCCCTCCCTATGTGTGGACTTACCCTCAGCAAAAATCACTCAAAGTTTTCTTGAGATATACGACTCCTTCAGCCACGGGACAAACACAAGACAAAGTGACCTTGACCTCTGACCTTGACCTCCAGGCTCTAATCAATTCATCTTTGGGTCAGAGCAGATATTTGAAGAAGCCTGAAGAAAATCCCTCAGAGCATCCTTAAGGTATCTTGTTTTCATGGACAGCCATGATGGATGGATAGACTAACCAAAAACATGCTGCCTCCGGCTCCGTGTGTTGTTGCTTATAAAGATGAGCAGACCCTGGCATTTTGGTTCTGAACAGACCTCACCAGCAGTGATCCAAGAACACAAATAAAACAACAAAAAAGACTCTTATGTGAGGGAACCAGCACAAAGCTAATTTCACGCTTGATCATTAAAATGTGTTAACCAGGTGCAAGAACAGACAGCAACTACACTGCCAACGAATAAACTCCAAATCCAGTTACCTGATCAAGCTGATCAAGCTTGTACCCATGCTGTAGCTCTCATGTTTATGTTATTTTAAAAAAAATGGCACTGGACCCTCAGTGATGTTGTAGTCCTTTCTGAGCCGCTAGCAACGATTCCTCAATGCTCCAGGACTGGATATATTTGGTCTGTGAAAGCAACAACAACAACAACAACAACAACAACAACAACAACAACAACAACAACAAAAGAATCCTGCAGAAACATTGTTCTGATTTTATTTTCTGGATGAAGATGAGCTCTTTTGCTGCCTGTTTTAAAGATAAATTTAGGATGTCCAATTAAAATAACAATGGCCATGGTTACATGATGTTTTTTTAAAATTCAGTATTAATTATTCAGAATGAATTTATTCAGAATTGAAGTTTTCTCCTCCGTGTTTACATGGAAAAAATTACTCCGAATTGAGGTTAACATGGAAAACACGCTTATTGGCCTTTATTTATTGTAATGAAAGATGATGATTTTCTGTTTGAATCTCTTCCTCATGTCTTTGTATGTGTGTGCAGGTGAGTGTGTGTGCTGTATGTGGATTGCGAGGGTAGGGATGAGGGATGGGGGTGGATGGTTTGTATTTTTCATTGTATTCAATTTTCTACCTTTAAGTATTTTAATTTATTTTCTTCATTTCTGTGTAAAACACTTTGTGCTGCAAAATTTTGTATGAAAAGTGCTATACAAACAAGCTTGATTGATTGATTCATTGATTATTCAAGGACGTATTTACGTCTATTGAAAGAAAAACTCCAGTTCAGCATCTCCAGTGTATATGTCAGGAAAACCTCGTCCAACTTTGACGCCACAGCTTTACAAAGGTCTGCATTTCATGCTTATATCCATCCACACTTTTATTATTTCCAAATCTTCTAAGGGTCTTATAATAAATTGTCTTGGCTCAAGCCCACCGCTTGCTCTGGGTGGCCTTCCTGTTCCACAGCGTCCCGTGTGTAATGGATGCAGGACAACTGGAATTTAAAGTGGAATAAATGTATACATGATTGAGGAGTTATTTAATTCAGAATTAAACTCAGAATAAACCAGCCAGTTACTTCTGAATTAAGTATGTATTCCAAATTAGGTGTTATTCATTTTAAATCATTTTTTCAAAGGATTTAGTTTTATTTGGAGTTAAAGGGGAGTTAACCCTAACCCTACCACCATGAAGTCTGTTTTGTTGTGTATAAAATAGAGCAGATATATAGAGGAGTGAAGATAAGGAGAAATGGAGAGGGGTGAGGATAGTGTTTGTAGTGTGACCATATGTCCTCTTTTGCCTGGACATGTCTGTCGCAGGTGACAGAAAAGGCACACATGATTCAAACTACCGTAACTCCTCAAGTATCCACGTTATAAAAATAATTTTAATGGAAACTGATCATTTCAGTACATTATGGTAAAGGCTTTTTTTTGGTATTTTCTGTGTAAAAATGTAAACAAATTGTAAATAACGGCATCAGTGTCATTCTAGCCTGTCTTATTGACATTATTTCAGAGTTTTGCTGTATTTTCACCTAGTTTTTTTCTCATCATCTTTTCATCAGAGTTAGTGTTTTATGGATTTCCTGAATAAACAGTATGAATGATATTATATAATACTATTATAAAAAATATAAATTAGTTTGAGCTTCTGTTTTGTCTTCTCAAATGTGTTGTATATGCTAATTTAAATGGTAAATGGACTTGAGCTTATATAGCGCTTTTCTAGTCTTTTGACTACTCAAAGCTGCTTTACACCACAGGTCACACCTACCCATTCATACCCATTCACACCCATTCGCACTCACATTCGATCACTGATGGTTCAGAGTATCTAGTTATCCATCAGTATCTCTAACACATTCACGCCCTTTCATGCCCATTTACACGCCACTGACGCAGCAGTGGGAGCAACTTGAGGTTAAGTGTCTTGCCCAAGGACACATCGCCATGTGTCGCCCGGAGCTGAGCTTGAACCTGCAACCTCCCGATCACTGACCAAGCGCACTATCCAACTGCGCCACCGACGCAATTTAGAATTGTTTATATAGCGGAACCTGTTGAAAATTATAACATCTTTCTTTTCCTGTAATTACACGTAGTTTTAAGCGTTTCCAACTTATTAATGACAATGACCTGATCGACTGTTTTAGTTTTACCTGAAATAATTTACTCAAAGTGCATTTTCTGACACATGCATTGGCAAAAGAAGACCAGGCCACCATTTATATTCATAGTAGTAAAAGGGTTATAATTTATTTTAAAGTGCTCCACTGGACCACTGGCATCATTCCAATGTACCTTCCTGTAAAGATATTGAATATGGTCACCTTAATAGTGTGTAAAGTGAAACAAGGAGGGCATGACCTCCATCTCCACTTCCATGTTCTCTTCAATTTTTTATTCCAGCTCTTCTCCTCTTCTTTTATTTCTTCTTCTGCTTCTTTTTCTGTTTCTGTTCCTGAACAGATAAAATAATTTTAGTGGTTGGTTGTTGTGCTTGATTAATTTCTTACTTTTCAGAGAAGATATAATGTCTGTTATCAAGCAGATCCTCCTTGCCAAGATCCAGTTTATAGCAATCGTGAGTGGCTCAAAGCGGGACAGCTCAATCAAAGTCCATCAGAGCAGAGAGAGCTATGAGCGAGACATCAGGACGTGCCGGTACATTTCGAGATTAGCATAGATGCTAACAGCTTAAGAAGCAGTTTTATCAGATCTGGACTACATTTCTTTATTAAATGACAAACAACTACAACACTACAAACTTCTCAGTCTTCAGGTTACTGTTGCTCCATTTCTTCACTTGTGTTTTGACAAGAGTTTGTTTTGTGCAGTAGCTCACGTTCTGCACAGTAGTGCCCACCTACCACCTTATCTGCTTGGCCCTTAATGATTGTGATTGATGGAACAATCTTCCAATCACCTGCTGGATATGATTCTGAAAGGGTTCGACCCCCGCAAACTTTTTCTATTGGATCTTTCCCAGATGGACTACTGAACAGTCCATCTGGTGTGTCAGGTTACACGTGCAGTGTGGCAGCGTCCACAGGGCTTCAACAGGCTCCTACATCAGGGGTGGGCAAGTGGCGGCCCGGGGGCCAAATGCGGCCCTCCACATCACTAAATGTGGCCCTCCATTCATTCCCAAAAACCAGCAGCTGTAAATATGAAGAAAACTCAGATATCCAATAGAAAAAACTCTATATAATCTTATATAAGTGATTTACAACTTTACTTTGCTCTTATAGTGTCTCTAAGTCTCTTTCAGGAATCCTTTGAACATTATATCAAGTATTACTCAATACTATGTTTAAAAAAAATGGCAGCAGCAAAATATTTGAGCTTGAAAAATTTTAAAAACACATATTTTTATAGATTTGAAAAAAGCTTCATTGGCTTTAATTCCCTGTTTATGAGCTAAACTTGCTTGAATTCTGTATCAACTTCATTTGATTATGCATAATAACTTGTATTTTTGTTGTAATATAAGAATATTGGTCAAATGATAAAATTTATATTCTCATATGTTGTTTATCCAGAATTCTTTTTCATCATCGAGAGTTTCTGAAAATTTGTAACAATGTGGCCCTCAGGCTGGGAAAAATGGTTTTATGTGGCTATCTTGGTAATTAAAGTTGCCCACCCCTGTCCTATATCATGGCTTTGTCCAGTTCTTTGACAGTTCATGGTTAGTTCGTCTTAATTCATCGCCAGTTGTTTGGTTTTTCGTGAGAGCCCCTTACTGGACGAATTTTACACACTGGCCCTTTAACTGTACCAAAGAGCACAACTCATGTGAGGTTATGGATCTGTCCCCTGCAGAGTGTACACTTTGCTGTCAATAAGTCAAAATCATCTCATTACCCTGTTAGCACTGCAGATGGTCATTTTAAAGCCTCGCTTAAATTTAAGTAACATGCCTAATTCATATTCTTCAGAGCAAAATGCATCCCCAATTTTAAATAAGGCTGTCCATGCCCATCAAACTTACCGTTATCGCCTCCTTTTAAAGTTCTTAAACCTGTAATAATATCAGTTCATATCTCTGACATGACTTTAATGCTGGATCAAGCACATTTCACTGCCCATTTCACTTGATTAAATTCACTGAGCCCTCAAATCACATAAAAAGCCTCTGCTGCTTTATTGTCAGCCAGTTACTGTGGGAGGGGGAAAAAAAAGTTTTTTTTACTTTTATTACTGGAAATTGAAGTTGAACAGGAGCTCCAGTGGTGAGGATTTGCCTCAAAATCAGATGGATCAACTTTCTTCTTGGCAGAACAGTACTATAAATCTTGAGTTACATAAGATAGGGAGCCATTTAATTTCTTTTCAAAGACATGGCTCCTGGTTCTGCCCGGTAATTCGTCATTATTTTGGTCATTTTAACATTATTAATCACAGAGAGAGAGAGATGTTTTTCCAGACTGCAGATAAAAGCATTTCTGTATATAGAACAGTTTGTTTTAAATGACTGATTAATGCTTTTTTGTACAGTTTTGAGGCTTTTATTTCTTTAGGAATGTCCATCAAACTCAAGCCAGTGGATGAGGTTTCCAGTTGGACTTGGATCATGATGGAGTTATGAAGTTTTTATCAGTCTGTTACCCCAGTTATGTGTACGTTTCTGGAGGGAAAATCACTTTTTGTTCTCCTGTCTTCACGGCAAGTGGCTTAAAAAACTACATGCCTCTTTGACTAGTCACTAGTATGCAAGCAGCGGTGCTGTATTGTGCCATATAATCATAACTATTTATTACTGTATAGGGACAATATGAAGCAAGAACATATTGCCACACACTAAAACATTTATAGCCTGAGATGATTTGCAATGCCTGTCCCTACTTGTGCCTCTAAATACATGAAAAACAACAATATACATGATTAAACAAACTAAGAAAAAACAAATAAACCGAACAATTACAGACAGAAAAATACAAAACAAATATAAAGAAAGGAAGCACATGATCATTAATGACTACAAATCTTTAAAAACCATTTAAAATGATTCCAGTTTGTGTCCAGTTTAAGCTCTTAAGGTAAATCGTTCCACATGTTGATGCCAAAAATAACTTCTAAAGGCTTAAGGCAGGCATCATAAACTACATTTGAAAGGCCATTTTTTCTCTACTTACTCTATTGGACTGGATTATAAGAATGAATACATCATATCAATATTTTTGTATGAGTATCATATCTTTAGTTTAATATTTTATTCTTTCCTGAATTTAATGTATCTTAGCCTTTTAACCTGAGATCAGTCCCTTTCACTCATTCAGATGCCAGCCACAGCCCAACTGAGATATTTTGGCTCCTTAATTCTGGTGGAAACACATAAATAAAGAAGCCATTCCCAAAAACACTGTATGAACTACAATATTTTGGGAAGTTGTGTAAATATTCGTAGGTTCAAAACAACAAAAGATACCTTTAAAACTACAAAAAATGTCTCCTTCACATTTTTATAATGTCATAATTCTCTGGGAGCCAGATTGGAGGCCATGAGGGACCTGATGTGGCCCCCAGGCCACCTTTTGATTAGCACTGTCTTAAGATTTGTACATAGTAATTGTTCCTTTGCTGTATTTGTGCATATGACCTTTGAGTAGTGTTATGTTGTCACTGCTGAAAATACTCAAAATATGGCAAATGCAAAACAAAAGCTCTTCAATGTCATGTTTAAACTTTGTGCCTTTGCTGTGATGAATTTCCAATGTTAAAAAACATGCAGATGCTGTTTTGTCCAATTTCACACAATATTTTAAGTTAATGCATTGCTAAACTTCTGAGCTAATACTTTTCTGTGGGTAAATACCCAACCTGTGATATAAAATATTCAGTGTGACTATGATTGATGTGGTTTGATCAAACATGTAATTCACCATGTTGATACAATACATACATGCATGAATGGTTGGCTGTTGAAAAAGGATCAGAAATGCTTGCAGTAGGGTCCTTGGGCATTATTGTAGTCCCTGTTAACAGATATTAGCAAATGTCCTTTTTAACCCGCAAGGCTTCAAAACTGAAAGGGGGCAATATCAGATGCATTTTTTTAATTTCAAATTTAACATTTAAGTCTCATGTATGTTTGTTCATCACAGCATTTATCAAAAACCCTTATTGTGAATCCAATGTACTATCAGCCTTCGGGACCAGGAAGCACTCTATCTTGACTCACTTCTGCGTTTATGGACTAATTTCTGCACCACTCTTTAACAACCTATTGAATAGAGAGCATCGACTGCCAACATCAATCTTAAAGGAACCTGATGAAAGAGCATCTCTCAGAATGATAAACGATGATCAGTCAGAAAAATATGCAGAGCATGCTGCATGACAACAAGCAGAGGAGCCTCAGTGAACTGTTTTTTGACTTCATAACTGGGTCATTGTCTAGTTTGTGACAGTTTTTTCAGATGCAATTTGATCTTTTATGAAGAGGAGTCTCCTCATCTGCTTCAAACAGCCATGAAAAGCACACCCAAACTTTTTCCATAGTCCAGTTGGTTTAAATGGTTATCCATTTTTTAATCTGTGGGTGTGATCAAAATACAGTTACGGATCCAGAATCAGGATTTGTTGACATTGTGAGATTGGACATTTTCCCACACTTTTTGCCAATAACTAAACAAGTTCTCAAAGAATTTTGACGACATTTTCTGAGAATGTTGGTCATGGTACAAGGACAGAGTAGTTAGATTCTGGTGGTGAACCAAAGCTGGATGTGGATCCAGGAATTTGATAAAGGACTTCTCAGCAGTGGGAGGTATGGCAGTTTTCCACACGTTTGACAATAAATTCCAACAATATTGAAGATTCATGTCCTTGAGGGCTTCTACTTCTCTTATTAGATTTCATAAACTCCTTCTATAATGTTTATGGAAATGCATTTTTTTCTTTTGTAAAATAATGCAATTGTTTGAGAAAAAAATATCCCAGTCTCCAAAAGCCAGGGTTGCAAAAACAGAACCAGAATTAAAACCATTACCAAAAATCTGCACATCCCAAAACATTGGCTAAATGAATGGTTGCATCCCTGTAGGATGAAGCAGGAATGAGTCCGAAAACTTGGAAGGGTTAGCATTTTCCGCTTCCTGTTTTCCACCATCCAGACCAAATGGGGTTTAGAACATCATTGTGTATGGTTTTAGATGAATGCCTGAAATAAGGTTCATTGTGAACACACACACAGAGTTTAATGTTAAAAGGAAAATACTAAAATGCATCTGATGTTGCCTGCTCTTGAATTTTAAACTCTTGTACGTTTAAAACAACTGCCAACTAATTGCGAACAAGGACTACATAATGGCTGGGGACTTGACAGCAAGCATTTCAGATTGTTTTTTGATGATCCATAATTCATAAACTAATGTCACAGCCATGAGGACCAACTTGATAGCTCACTTGATTAAGAGGAAACTCTCACAATAAGAAGCTTTTCATTACCTCCGCCAAGGGGTTATGTTATTGCTGGTGTTTGTTTCTCTGTTAGCAACATAACTCAAAAAGTTATGGACAGATATCGATGAAATTTTCAGGACATGTCCGGATTGGGACAAGGAACAAATGATTGGATTTTGGGAGTGATCCGGATTAGCGTCTGGATCCAGGATTTTTTTTTAAATCTTTAAAACATTGTGAGATAGGACCATTTTTGGCATTTGTGCATATTTGTATGTTTTCATGGTTAAGGAATCTAAATATTTAGATGAAATAAAGGTTGGACTAATATTTATGGTGAAAATCACAATATGGGTGAGGACTGTGGCGCTGGCGGAGGTCTGTGCTCTCTGAGTGCTTTTCTAGTTTAAACTGTTGTAGCTGCTTCTAAGTCAAACCACCATGTTGTAGTTCTTTCGTAGCTTTTCACTTTTGCGATTAAGTTGAAGCTTCTTATGCTGTAAAGCAGGTTTGTTGGTTAGGATTATCACAAAAAGTAGAAAAATAGTTTCATAACAGGGTTATTGTCACTGTTGATCCAAAAAACAATGAAAATCACATAGGTTTTTAGTGGGCTTGCAGTTGCCAGTTTGATGCCAACAAAGTTAAGGCTATTTTTGCTGCGTTCCAGTTGTTCTGGGAAGTTGGGATTTCCGAGTTCCGAGTGAGAAACTTTAACTGGAACGCCTCCCGAGGTTGGAATTTCCTGGCTGCCCCAGGTGTAAACATTTATTAAGCTCCTGTAATATTCTGTCTTTTAACGCTTCTGACAAGTGTTTATTGCACTAAATCAGCCAACTAGTGTTATTTACGTTATTCATATGGTATTTCGAATCTTTACTATGCAGGGCATGCTAACAACAGCTAACAATAGCCTAGTGCAGTGGTTCCCAAACTGGGGTACGTGTACCCCCAGGGGTACGCAAAGTGACCTTGGGGGTACGCGAATACCTGTCAGGTAAAGGAAATTTGATAAAGGCCTGAAGTGTTGCCATAGAGGATGGATTTGTGAGGCGTCTTGGAGAAGGAAATCTGTCTTGAATTGTCGAAGATTCTTCCGGAGGAGTATTCGAGCCATTTTAGATGGTAAAATTAATTTTTGGAAGGTCAGAATTAAAGTCGCAATGACGAGTATAAAGTCAAAAATTTTTAGATTAAAGTATGTTGAAAATCAAGTTTAAATACAATTTCATCATAAGTGTCCAAATGCTGAGATTAAAGTTAAAATGTCAAGAAAAAAAGTGGAAATTCAAGAATGAAGTTGACAATGTATTTTGACATAATTCAACATGTCTGCTTTTTTCTTGACATTTCTACTTTTTTCAACAATTTGGCTTTCATCACAAAATTCTATGTTGACATTATATTGAGTATGTAGCGGAGGTGGTGGTGGGGCAGCAGGCTTATAGACACATTTCTTTTCTTGCTGCTGTAAGTGTGTGAGCATAGGGGGTACATGGCTGGAGATCAGGTGTCTGAAGGGGTACAGGCTGTGAAAAGTTTGGGAACCACTGGCCTAGTGTAACGGCAAGTTTTTTCTGACTGTAACTGGAACGCTGATAACTTTGATAAGACTTCATTCCCACTCCCCTCTTCCCAGTTCTGATATAAAAGGAACGCAGCATCAGTCCATACTGTATTAAAACTATGCCAAGTCTGAATTTCTACATAGCTGGTCCATTCACAGCAGATCTTCTACCTTTAACGGTTCAGTTCAACTTTATGGCTTTAATATTTCTCTGCTGGGAAGACTTAGGAGGAGGGGGGTTAGTCCCTCTAACCTCCTCCTCACCTCCGACTGATCTTGTCAAAGTCATGCTATGTTTGCTAACTCCCAGATGTTCTGCATTATCCATTTCAACAGCAGTCACAAACTCTTTCATCGTTACACTGAACACTCGGTGCAGATTAGGAACAGCTTGACCCGTGATGACCTGTTGAGAGGAAGAGTGAGAGGTGTGCTGCTTATCGGATGTGAGAAAATGATGACAAACCGTTATTGTGTTTTTTTGGTCCTTATCTTAATCCTCCTCTATTAGCAGAAGTTAAAAGTCTCTCTCAGGTATGGAAGTGTTCTTAAGGGAATAGTTTGGGCTTTTCAAGTAAGCTTGCATGAGATTCCTATCAACATTAAACATACTCTTTACAGTAGATAACAGTCAGAGCAGCTAAGCCAGAAGAGTTTCATAACAGGAGCTAAAAGTCCTGCACCACCAGAAACCTACTTGTCAAGTCCAACATGTTCGTAAAGGTCACTTTAAGTGAACACTTGTTTTGGATTTTTTCCAGGCTTTAACCTGATGGGACTGAACTTTTCTGCTGATGACTAAAATCTTTTAAAGGCCCTGGTCTCTCATGCAGGAAATTTTAATTAACCTGGCTGATCAGACCTGGGAGAGGCTGAGAACAGGGGGTTTCATGGTGAGAGATTTGATGTCATCATTTTTAAGGACCAGTTGGAATAAAAACAGGTTATTAAAGCTGGGGTTGGCGATTTTGGAAAAGTAGCATGAATTTGAAAGTAGCATCTCCTCAGGGCTCCGCCTAGCCCCCCCACTCCCGCTCACATGCACGCGTGCGGCTGATATATCCAGAAGACTGATTCAACTCCAAACCCTCAGTACAACGTGTTTGTTTTACACCAACACCTGTGTACGTTACCAGGGACTTTAAAGCTTTGGGACACTGTAATACTACCAATCATCAAAAAAAAAATCTATCTATCTATCTATCTATCTATCTATCTATCTATCTATCTATCTATCTATCTATCTATCTATCTATCTATCTATCTATCTATCTATCTATCTATCTATCTATCTATATATATATCTATATATATATATATATAGATATATATAGATATATATACATATAAATACTGTTAAATGTCAGAATGTAGAAATACATCTTGGGATTGTCTGATTGTGGATTTTGACATTAATTGTTCACATTTTATCTATTTATAACGATGCCCTTTGCACCATGAAATATTGCACTCATGAGCCTTTGACAGCCCACAAGTGTTGCTATGCTTTAATAAATTTTATTTATATTCTCCTTATTTAAAGTTAATATACTGCTTTGGTGATTTTTTAAAAACTCATTGTCAAACAGTAGTAAAAAAATGGACAGCCTTAGGGTGTTTTCACACCAACCATATTTAGTGCGCACCAAAGAAGTTTTGACCCAGGGTTTGGTACGTTAGTATCAATGTGAATGCAACCACCGCTCTTTGATGCGCACCAAATCAGCCGGTCCAAGACCTCCATGAAGGGGTGGTCTCGATCCGCTCCATCTCCCTACATTTGATGGGGTTTTACTGGTGTGAAGCAAAGTGTTCCTAACCGATCTACTTTTGATGCATTACTTCCTGTTAATCCTGCGGTTGAATCTTTTGCTTTTGAATTTGTGGATTTGTTTATTCTGGTTGAGGATTACAATGATTTACGAGAGTCCAGAAGGTCGCTGATGCCGTCTCAAACATGATAAAAAAACACATTTGAAGGAAAATGTAAAAGAGAGCGAAACGTAAACATTGGTTGTTTGGTGTAGGAAATGGTTACCATGGTAGCCTCTTCTTCGTTCTCCTCTGTAGCAGGTTTGGTAACCAGTTACGTGCATATTGCCCCCTGCTGAGTAAATATACAAGTGGGTCCGGGCACGGTTCGATGTTGCAAGTGTGAATGCAAGCAAGTGGGGGAGGGGGGCGAACCGCACGGCAGCATGGTTCGAAACAGGTGGACCTAATGTGAAAACGCCCTTAGAGTTGGAAGAAAACACAGGTGGTGATGCATTTTCAACAAAACTTCCATGATTAAACTATTTAATTTCTGTTTAGTCCTAAAAATTGATTTTCTCTTGAAAAAAAAATCCTTTCAATCAGATGTGCCTGTCATTGAGTCTTTTCTTCTCAACCTCATGACTCCTGTGTAGCCTGAGATTACCACCCTTAGCAAGAGGATCTGTAAAATCAAGAAACTGTGTTTTCAGCTGAACTATGTTAATAAAATCAAACAATTAAACTGAAGTAAGCCGCCACTGTTTTTGAAGCTAGTCCAAAAGGTTTTGACCTGATTTGGTGACAGCAGTTCTGGCAACAAATCCAGCAACAAAAGCACAAATAAGTCTGCATTTATATAACACACAAACTTAAATATTTTAGGGCTCAAGTCTTCTTAAAGTTGTCTGATGTTTTATCCCATCAATTGGCACAAGGTGCCAGCTGGTAGAGAAGCCCACACACAGTCCTAATCTATAGCAGCCCACCTGGATGAGTGGGCTCCTGCTGCAGGGTCGTGTAGTCTCTCCAGCACCATATAAGGACGACGTTGTGTAACATGTCGAGACCCAGGGAGTACTTTTTGTTGTATAACTGTTTTTTGGGATTAGTAATATGATTTTAGAAGGACCAAAAATAGACCGAAGGAGCCGAGACACAGAGATGGAGAACACGATGAGCTCCTCCAGTTTGTATTTTCTTTAAGCACTCGAGTCGGTGACATTTCTGCCCTTGAAAGTCATGAGTAACAGGATGCAGTGCATAGAAAAATTACATCCATCCATCACAAAGAGGAAGTATTATTTTAAGCATGTTTAAAGTCATGTCTGTAAAAACAACCTGTCTGCATGCACCTGCAGTTATGTGAGAGCACAGATTTTTCAGCAAGGTTAAAAGTACAAGTTTGCAGCAATTGTTGGATTTTAATTCAGCCCTGATAACTCAGTGAACTGGAATGTTTTGTTGCATAAGGTGCATTCTGGTTAAACACGTAATGATTTGGGTCATACCTGAAAATGAAACCATCAAACAAGACAAACAATCTTGTTATACGGTCTACATCACCTCATGTCCTCACATTAAGTGCTGTTGTGTTGAGTTTTTGTGTTTTTTCTTTTTGTGAATGTTCTATTAAATAACAAGCAGAAGAGTGAAAATGAAAGAGCAGACATACAGACAGAAAAGAGAGACGAGCTTTAATGTGAGACGAACAAGGAAGTCCTCGTTAGAGGAAACTATCAACACACTCGGCCTGTAAATCAGCATCACACCATCTCTGTCTCATTAAGTGAAGGAAAACAATGTGATCTTTGAAACAGGGCTTCGAAGGGATCCAAGTCAGACGAGATGACCCTGTTTTCTGTTCACCTGCTGATTGAATGATGAATCATTTTGCAATCACAATAGCCATGTTTCCATGGGGAATCAGCTCATCACAGGATGCTGGATCCTGGTCCTGAAGCACGTAAATGGACTTACCCCCAAATTCCACCAGACGCGAAAGCGCCACGCCGCGCAGCGTCCTTGAAGCGAACTACGGAGCACTTCGCTCCCATTGTAGTCTATCGGGCAAATTCCACTGCACACGAAAGCGCCGCGCCGCACCGCAATTCTGAAGCGCAGGCGTGTGCTAAGGCGCGAGAGATACGCTTCAGGTCTATTTTCTGCGTGGCCGCTTCCAAATCTCGTAAATTCACTGTCGTTAAGAAAGCACCAGGCAGGAAGTCATCGTGTGGAGTACCCGGAAGTTTCAAAATAAAACACAAACCACGGACTCTTGCACGTAATTTTCCTCAATTATTTGTCATTACGTCAAAAGCGGAGGCACGAGCATCTGGTCAGGAGTCGGTCAGAGGGTCCCAGAGACAACACGACACCATGGACGAAGAAAAGTGAATCGTAGAGGTACAGAAACATCTAACATTGTATACATCACGGATATAGACGGATAGAAGTTGAATAATTCACAAAGCTGTGTGGTTTGGACCGGCAAAGGGACCTTAGAGAAGCTAAGCAAGGTGTTGTTTATTTCTTTTCTCAGTCTATAACACGTTTTATGAGCGTGTGACATTGCTATTCTCATGATAGCCTGCGGCTCTCCGGGGATCAGCCCTTCCCCTACAATGGCGAGTCGACCAAAGGAGATGGAGGAGTTTATTTTCTGGACAACAAATCAGTTCAGACAACAAATCTATCAGGATAGTTTTGTCTGGATAATAAACTGAGCACAGTAAGAGGCTCACACGTTACTTGGCAGATGGCTGAAGCTGTTGTTCCTGGTATGCACGTGCAGCCTTCATGTGAAAGAGTCCTGTGCATGTGGAGACATCAGCGTTTCACCCTGAAACACTCTGATTCGGATTTACTTCCAAATTTTCCACTCCGGAGCCGTTTTCAAAAGTTACCATTTTCAGACAAAACACAATGCGTTTCCATGTAAACCCAAGGCCAAAACGCAATGAAAACTTATCTGAAATGACCTTTTTCGGCAATATGTAAATGCAGCCTTAAACTGATATTGTGAGTTTGTCTATATGTTGACTCAAAGCAGCTCCACACTGCAGGTCACATCTGCAAGTTCATGCCCATTCTCTGTCACATTCGCTCACTGGTGGTTGGATGGTTGGAGTTTCTTTGTCAGTCATGCATCAGTATCATCTAAACATTCACACCCTTTCATGCCCATGTACATGCCACTGATGCAGCAGTGGAAGCAACTTGGGGTTAATGTCTTGCCCAAGGACACATCGAGATGTGAGAGGTGGAGCTGGGCTCAAACCTGCAACCCTCAACCTTCTAATTACCGACCATGTGCACTATCAGACTGCCCCCTCACTTTATGTTGATAAAACCAGTTCCTCTCTTCCATATCAAATCTGCCATAATGTTTTTTTGTTTTTCGGTCAACTGCAGCAGTCACCAAACTGTTCATTGTTCATACAGAGTCTGTGCGTCCCTTTGCATGTTAGTTGTCATGTGACGGGGTGTCAGTGGTGCTGTCTGATAGTGCACTTGATCAGTAATCTGGAGGTTGCAGGTTCGAGCACAGTTCTGGGTGTCACATGATGATGTGTCTCTGGGCAAGACACTTCACTCCAAGTTGCTCCCAGTGCTGATTCAGCAGTGTGAAAATGATATGAAATGATACCAAAACAAAGCATGTGTAACTTGATCCTGTTGGACAACTAACATTCCAACCATCAGAGTGAATGTGAGAGTGAATGGTTGTGAATGGGTAGACGTGTAAAGCTGCTCTGAGTATTTAAAAGACTAGAAAAGTGCTTTATAAGCTCAAGTCCATTTATCATTTATGTCCCTCTTTAATGAAACCAACTCCAGGTTCTGCACCACAAAGATGTTTGTAGTCCACAGCTTGAAGTTTCAGACACTGATGCTCCCATCAGCTCTGCCTGTGGTTGTGGACTTCTGAGCTAAAACATGGAAAAATGGCTTGTTTGGGGTAAATGTCCAGAAAACACTCAGATCATAATTGCTTAATAAAGTGCAACAGTCCACTCTATGGCTTGTAACCCCTTTTCCCCTCCCATCTGGTATTGCTTGAGCTGCCTATCAGCGGAGAGCTCATTACCATAGCCTTCTGTAGCCCCGCCCCTCAAGCCCAAGTGTTTCCAATGGGAACCACTAGAGCAGGGGTTGGCAACTGGTGATCCGGGGGCTACATCCAGCCCTCCTGGTCACTCTGTGCAGCCTGCAAGTCCATTTCAAATTTTAAATAATCTCACCAATAAAGACGAAAAATGTTGAATAGTGCATCTATGTCTGATTAGCCTAGATGACTACATAAACTTGGGAAAATGCAATCTAATACGTATTAAAAGCATCTGTAACAGTCTTTAATGGCTGGTCTCATTTCAATCCTTAAAAGAAATTATTAGATTTCAAGTTCTTTGGTTAATGTTTAGGTCCTCTGTGAAACATTACTAATGTTTTTAGATAGAAAATGAAGTCAAATGAGCATAATTATCCACCCGTAACAAGGATTTTAATAATTGACACTTTGGTCAGGGTTTTTTTGTGAAATATTTTGTAATTATTATATTACTTTTATCATGTGGTACTAATTTTAGACTTAAAAAAACAGTTTACACTTGTTTATTGCATCTTTAATTGGCTTTATTTCTGTGTTTTTTGACTAAATTCAGCTTTGCTGTCTGTGTAATCTAAGAAACACTAGATATTTATTGTTTTGTTTAATTAAAGGTACATTATCTATTGATAGCGTTCTTTTATTTGTAACATTATGGCCAAATTTCTTAAAAATTTGTATTCAACTGAAATCAAATCTTTGCAAAGTGGGCGCCCATGACTTGATGTAAAAAGTCAAACACACCAAGACATGGGACTTTAAACATTGTGGAGCAGTTAGAGCAGTTTTCAACATTTTTGCTAATAACTTGCCTAATAAAAATGCCTTGGTCAAGGTTTGTGCTCTGTAAGTGCAAGGTAACAATTTGATCTATAGTAAATGAACCTTTGGACCTTCTTTCCAAGACAAATGTGAAAAATCTAGAGTGGATCACTAACCTTCACCAACGTATTCACTGTCCTATATTTTGAATGTCAACATTTTTTGTCCAATCTCACAATGTCCACAAATCCTTAATAAAGTTCCTTAATCTGGACTTTGAGTCATTCTGCTCAGGCTAACACTGTCAAAAACATAACCTTCTTGGCACAGGAATTCTTTTCCTGGGATCTCATCATTTTAAAATTTAAAGTATTAAAAGTTTTCAGTCTTCAATATGACAAATGACCCAAAAAGATCATTTCCACTGGGAAGTTTCAAACTTTTACATTTAAAATGTTCACTTTCTCAGCTTTCTTTGTCCTTCAGCCTAAAACCAAAATTATCCTGTAATTCCTCCAACCTGTCATCTATCATCGCTTCTTAACTTACTTTACAATGACTGACTGCGTTTTCCCCTCTTTTAACAACTTACCCTCCTGTAGAAAAACAAAGAGCTGGCCCATCTGGTTTCAATCAAAGCAGCAGAGGATTTGCGCCTCGGCCCCTGGATGTGACAGACACCACCACCTGGCAGCACATTTCCCAAAATCCACAAAAACAGAAAGCAGACGCAGGCTGACCAAGGTTGAGTTAATATTTTTGTTTCCCTGACAAACAGACATCTGGAGCTGCTACTGCCCAATGTTTCTTATTTGGGCTAACATGAAATAGTTTGGACAAGCGAACCAAAAATCTGTCCAAGTCTCCAAAGATTGTCACTTAAAATGGGAAGTGGATACAATCTGTCCCATGGGACTTTGCTGGGAAATTATTCTACATCAGCCAACCAGTCAGAAAGAAGAGGCACTTACCGTATTGCCTTTCTGTTTATTTGCTAAAAGCATAATTACAAAATGTCAATATTTTCATTTGACTTGGCCTCATCTTACAGCTTATAAACTCATAAATGTACTAAAGTGAGCTGCATGTGTGAACCCAAATAGCAGTTTTTTACCCAGACCTTTTCCTTAACTTTCCCTCTTAGCCCAATAGTACTTTGGCCCTCCCCATCCCGATCATTGATTGGCATGGAAACTGCAGAAAATCTTCCTTCTGTGACCTTGTGAACTCGCTGATCTGCCTGATTCAGTGTCTGTAATCGGGCAGATTCATCTTGCTCAGATCCAAAATAGAGCCACACATCCAAGAGTCCTTTGGAGCACAGAGAGGTGGGAACTATGAGCAAGACGACAGCAGGAAGTGACTGCTGGTATAGAGATTAGCCCAGATGCTAACAGCTTCATAGCAGCTTTATCAGATCTGGATAACAGAACTAAAAAACTTCTAGATAGGAAGTATATTTTTGCTCCACTTCAAACATGTATTGGCAAGATTTTGTTGTCTGTAGTGGCTAAACATTTGATATTTTACATTACTGCCATATTATCTGATTAGCCCTTTATGAATGTGCTTGATAGAGCGATCGTCAAATCATCATCAGGATATGGTTTTTAAAGTCCCACCCATTCCCAAACACTTTCTATGGGCTTTTGCCCAGATGTGCAAGTGAAATATATTGAAAGTGAATCTGATGTTTCAGGTTTCTTTCTTTGAGGGATGATTGTGAACAAGCAATTCAGGAAGTTTCGGATGCCAATGAAAAGCATGCACTTTATTATTTGTATAGATGTATCTTCAGATTATAGTTTCAAAACTAAAACACACAAAACCATGTTTTGTTATGTAAGACACAAACTTGTCCCTATCCCAGAGTCCTGCACAGCTCCAGTTTTTTCAACCCACGCCCACCTCTGCCCACACAACTTGAAACTGAAATCTGATCCCCTACCTGCAGATTTGCTAACTTTATGTCCGCACCAGCCCAGACCCAAGTACATTTATACCTGTGACTAAACCCTCGACCTGCTAATACACACAATAATCACACAATCACTGACTTCGCTCAGGGCAACGGAGAGCTTTCACAGACATCCTCACATGCCTGCCACTGTAGGGAGGCTGCATCACTATCCCTCTCACTCCTACTTTCTTTTTTGTCACATGCAAAACTGGAAACATGCTGCTGCTAGCAGAAAGACAGCTCAGTAAATCTCATAACTGTTGCTCAGCAGAATAATTTCTCATGTTTTGTGGCACATACAGGGACAAAAATCAGTCTCACCACAACCAAGACATCAGCTAATACTTTATTTGTTTTCTGGGCAAATTGGTCAAACCTGACACACCAGATGGACTGTTCAATATACAGTATTTCACCTCTGGGGAAAAAGCCTGTGGAAAGCTTTTGGGGAGGGCAGAACCTTTTAAGAGCATATCCAGCAGGTGATTGGACAATCATCCTGGCATTCACATTGAAGTGGGCATGGCTGGGGTGCTGTTAAGTAGAACGCACTCTGGCCAGAACATGTCCAAGTGTAGCGAAAATATCCTTCCTATAAGAAGTGCTTTCAGTGTGGCTATTTGTGTTTCTTGTAATAAAGATATCTGGTCCAGATCTGATAAATGCTACTGGAGCTGTTAGCGTCTATGCTAACCCTGTACATGCAGTCCCTTCCTGTTGTCATCTTGCTCGTAGCTCCCACCCTTCCTGCTCCACAGGACTCTGACTGGATCGCGCTGCTTTGGGAAGCTCACAGTCAGTGTAGATTGGAGCTTCACAAGATGGATCAGCCTGATGACAGACACTGAATCAGGGAATCCAGCTGATCCACACATGCAACTTTGATATTATCTGGATAGCACCCAGGCAGTAATTCACTGGCATGATTGTTCATACTTGCTTCTCTTGGCAGGGTGTATGCCCTGCTGGTTGATGGCAAAGTGGTGGAGGAGGCCAGAGGGGCCACCAGCATATCAAACATACGCAGTGGAAGTCAGTGTTCATAATATGAAAGTGGATGAATGATTTACATCCTAACTTCAGTTTTCAAGTTAAAAAGTGTATCATCAGCACTTATTTAAGATTTGAGAGGGGCATTTAAGCACACAGAAGTGAACATGAAGCAGCATCAACGCATGCACAATGACTACCACAGAGATAGGAAGCTGCAGTGTTTTAGCTCTGAATCCAACATCAGTGTGAAATGGCTATGTACCTAGTGGTGATCATTTTAGAGTAGATGTCCTCCAGAACTATGACGATGTGCAGTGGATACAACACTTTCAAATCCTTCCTTTAACAGTTGTTTTTATCCATCCTGTCAAGCCTCTCTTTCTGGGTTCAAACTGGTTTGACAGGATGATGCTATCAGCCTTTGCCACTCGCCTCAGTGAATTACACTGACTGTTCTCTCCTGCATTCGGTCTTCAACTTGCCTGGACTTCACGTGGATAAAAGACTAAGAGAGCATGACCTGAGTACTTACCTGAGTAAAGCATGAAAAACTTGGTTGTTTGCTTTTGCACATATGGCTCGCCTTTGCAAAATTTAAATACTTTCAGTTTTTTTTTTTTGTTGCAACTGTGAATGGGAGTTTAAAGGTGTTATTCTTATTGCTCAGGACTGTCTCTGGAGCCTGGTCTGCTCACCATCCTTCCTCTCTGCTGTAGAAGAAGCCCAGAGGTTTTTAGTTTGGAGAGAACATCTTCTCCTGATTCCCATACGACAAACTGCTGATCTTAGACCGTTGCTCATGTTTTATAGATGCATGTTTGACCAAACAGCCGAGGAAATGTTTACTGCTGCACATTGAAAACATGTAGACAGACACTACTACCCTGCTGTGATCATTTAATATTCTGAACAATGCAAGCGTTACATGTTTCCTCCCAGCTTCATTATCCTGTGTCATATATGTTTGAGCTGAACATCTCCCTCCGCCTCACACTCCATATCCAGCTTCTGGGTTTCATCAGCCACATCACAGCAGAGTTTAATGCTGCGGTCGTCAGATAAGAATGGATCTGATTTAAACATCATGGTGAGATTGATTTTCTTCAGGGAATAAACTATCACATGGACAAAGTGTTCCTGTAGTGAAAGACTCCTGCATACATTTCCTCTTTTCTCTCCATTGTTCCTGTGTTTCTCCAGCTTGTGTTTTCTGTAACATCACACAGAGGATGTTTGCTGTTGGTGCAGTTTGTCCTTTTATTCCTCATGTGTTCTGGTAATCGTTAGGAGGAAACTGTAATGGGAACATGCTCGGCAAAGACCCTGCTCATGCTATCAACAACAACAGTATTGTTGACATTATGACTGTAATCTGTCCACAGATCTGCTTATCAGCTTCAGTTTAATGTGAATCACAGGGATTGAACTATTTAGAGGTTACCTTAGACTGGTGGATTTTGGACTGAGTTGTAAGATGGGTCATATTTTTTCACAATAATATCATTTGGAAGAATCATTTTGCACAGTGTGTTTGCACAGCAATCAAAACCTATGTGGGATTTTGGGAACAAATGATACAGCACTGAGCGCACCTGGAGGAGGTGTAGTCCCAGCATGGTTCTGTCGACCCTCAAGCAGCTCATTTGCGGTGAGAACACAATTGGCCCAGGGAGGTAAAAAAACACTACTGTAATCAGCAGCAGTATAAATAATAACTGCAATACATCAGCCTGGCCACAAGGCTGATGACACAGTGCCACTTAAAAATAATGTTGTGATCCCACAGAGTTACTTTTTGTGCAACCATGAAAATATCAGCAGGTTGACATCACTCACTGCCTCTACAGCAGATCATCACAGGACTCGACAGCACGGACTGATGCAGAAACTGGCTTAGTCTACTGAGTGTAATCCAACTCGCCCAAATAAGAGGATTTTAACGTGTCTCTTTGCCTTTTCATCATCCCTGACAGCTTCTCTGTGGACTCTTCTGCAGGTGTTAAGTTGTAATAAGTTCCCATGCTACCTGGTGTCCCTTATGGTCTCCTGGCAAGCATTGAAAGCCCCTTTTCTTGGTGCAGAGTTAAAGGATAAGTTCGGTTTCTGCAGCTTTCACATTGTTTATAGAATGAAGTAGAACAATATCCTCACCCAGAAGGCTTTCCTGATCCAAACAGTGCTTCGGGAGATATTTAGATCCAAAATCGAGCGGCGGACATCTGTATAATGGTAGCACATAGGGCATACAGCACCGCTCCTAAAACTGCATTAATCTTCCAAAAAACTCATTAGTTTCACCAATATTTCATCATGGTCCGCTCACGCTACTCCTCCATTACAGTCTGTGTTGCTCCAGACATGTTGCGTGACTGTACCGACCTCTGAACTGAAGAAGAAGAGCGCTTGCTCCGCGCATGCGCAGTGCGGCTCATTGTTTCAGGGGTGACCGCCGGCTACACAACGACTTTCTTTTTCCAGTTTTGTGCAAAATGGACGAATATCTATCGGATGAAGATGTTGTGGAGGAGAACTTTGAATATGATGGGTGTTCTTACAGTTTCGAGCCAGAGTTTACAGATGAGGAGCTCATGGAAAGGAGGACGTGGAGGCAGCACTTCAGAGAGTACTGCGCAGGTGCAGAGGAAAAAACTTTCTTCTTCTTCAGTTCAGAGGTCGGCACAGTTACAGAGACATGTCTGGGGCGACACAGACTGTAATGGAGGAGTAGCGCGAGCGGACCATGCGGCGCTGTATGCCCTATGTGCTACCATTATATGGATGTCCGCTGCTCGATTTTGGATCTAAATATCTCCCTAAGCACTGTTTGGATCAGGAAAGCCTTCTGGGTGAGTGTATTGTTCTACTTCATTCTATAAATAATGTGAAAGCTGTAGAAACTGAACTTTTCCTTTAATACACTTATATTGTAAGGTGTGTCCCACGTTGTTGAGACATGCTCAGTATACTCTTACATTAGTCAGTTATTTTTTATAGTTTTGTGAGAAGTTTAAAGTGCTGGCTTTGTTCTCATAATACACAGCACAACTCACGCTTATAGGAACGCTGGCTGTGGGGTGATGACGTAAGGCTCTGTGGCCAGGACTCGACTCGCTTCAAAATACTGTAGTGTGAACATTCAGAAGGAGCGGATAAATTTCATTGATCCCTCATGGGGAAATTCAATTCTTAACACTTTGTTGTTGAAAATTCAACACACACAGGCTGAAATACACAAACAGGTCCCATGATCATACACTAATGGAGTGATCACTTGCTGCTCTTGAAGAAGCGCCTCCTGCTTCTTTGCTGTTAAGTGTCAAGTGCCTTCCTGAAAGCCTCTGCCCAGGATGTCAGCTGGCTCTTCTCCTACCAACCAACTTTTGAACACGGTTCATTCAGGGCTTGAAATGGACACCCTTCGGTCCACAACCCAAGTCCTTCAGGGCAGGTCTACTGCTGCCCCGACATGGAACTATCTGAAGAAAAATGCATATTTGCAGCGTTTTTTAGAAACTAAATCAGAATAAAACAACAGAGCTGTAGGTGTGAAAATGACCTTAATGAATGGATATTTGCCAACATTTGAGTTTATGAGAGGACAGTGCATTGTAGGTTGTTATATTAAAGGGATACGCCAACATTTTTTTGTTGTTGTGTCTTGCCTCACTTCTGAATCCATGACAAGCAGATAGACACCATTTTTTTTGACTTCGCTTGAACAAGCAAACAGGATGATTTGTTGATGCTAAAATATTTATCTGATGACTGTAGGCAGAGGCAAGCTAATGCTACCCACAGCTAGTGGTGGGTGAGCTTTGTCCATCTCCTCCTTGTTACCACACGCACGGACGGCAGAATGGTGTCTACCTGCTTGTCATGGACACAGGAGTGAGAGAACACACAGGAATAAAGAAAATGTTGGTGTATCCCTTTAAACATACCATCAGTGTAAACTCTCAGCATGCTGCGCAGATGATGTAATGCTGTTAGACTGCTGTGTGTGTGTTATAAATCCGCCTATCAGCCTGACGTTACTTACAGCAGTACTAAGATTCTGGCTTTCAGCTCTCTAGTGGCCTCTGTGGTCTTTTAGTGTAACTACACTGTTGTACACCAACGTGCATTTGTTGACATACAGAGGGAGGAGAAGCAAGGCAACAGAATGTCCCAAGAGACAAATAAACCATGTGGACTGATAAGGTACAGTCTGATAATGTTTCTTTTTGAAAAAATCTTCATGTACTTACAAGTCCAGCAATAACAGGGCTAAATCAGAATCAGTCAAACATCCCTCCTCACCTTTCAGCTCACACCAGCGAGTGAACGCAGGGCCAATGTTAATCCCTGTCAGAGTATTTAGCTTGTTACTCTTCCATTTCTCATTTTTCGTCTCCTTTGATCAATCTTTTCTTCGGGTTTTTCGCTGCTTCCGCCATGATAACAACTCTACAACTAGCTTTCTCTTTCTTGTTTAACAGCGGGTGGCATCCAACATCAGAGGAGCATTACTGCCACCTACTCTGCAGGAGTGTGAGCCAGAGGTCCCTGTTTCCATTAGGCAAATAAGAGCATATTTACTTTGAACTAAATTCTGTTATTACATCTGTTTTAAAAATTTAAAAACTGCTTTTTACTCTCCTTTTCCCAATGTTTAGCTTTCGCCTTATGGGGGAAATGATGTATGCCATAAAGCAGTCACAGCAGTAAAACTTTGTAGTTTTTTAGTGTGAAGTGTTTCCACTATCCACATTAGAGTTACATAGTGCCAGTGAAGGTGATACAGACCCCATCAGACCATAACAGAGGTGTCATTCAACCTGTTGTAAGGTGATGTACCATCACAATGATTCTAAAAATATTGTATTAGGGTGTAAAAAACTACTAAGTGTTGGTTTTAGCCTCTTATGAGCATAAGAACACGTCTTTAAACTGGTGATGACTGTACGTAAAAGCCAATTTCATCACAAGAAAGATACCATAGATAGTGTTAACACCAGTTTACTGCACATCGATGAGTTGGTGTGATTATTTACTGACAATGATCCAGTTAGTCTTAAATCACAGCTGCAGGGCGGCTCGTTTGTTCAGCGAAGGCTTCAATCAGTAAAGAGTAATGAAAAGAGAAGGAAACAGTTTCAACAATAGTTTTTTCTTCACATAAGAGCAGATGAATCGCCTTTCAGCTGGTTGTAAAGAAGTGTGGGTGTGATCGAGCTTATCTGGTTGAAGAAAGTGTAAGAGACAATCCTTTACCTTGGCTACTTTTTTTCGCTCTTCCTTCAGCCTCCTCTCCCTCTGCTGACATCACTGACTGTCCAGGATAAGTTATCAAACCTGTCCACGCAGCCACCATGACCGCCTTCACGGTTATATATAGCATGAAACGACGCATTTAATCAATACATTAGCTGCTCTGCTGGAAATGAACAGCTGGCACAGAGGTGATTCTGTCCCTGGGTGGGAAACTGCAGGTCCAGCACTTCTTTGAGCACTATTTGTGTTTGACAAAGGGGGAGTATGAGGCGGCGCTGGTGCTCGCTGCTCCACTTCAATTTGATAAAGCTCTGGTGTGATTTCTGGCTGACCCCATCAGAAGCCGGGCGGCAGATTCAGAGTGTTCCTGCCGGTTGTTGGACAAAGATAAAAACAGGACGGGGGCAGGTGTGTGAGGCGGATGAGGCGTTCGGTACAGTTGTAGCGAGGTGCATTTATCAAAAGCGGATTCTTGGCCGGTGATGCCTGAGGCTGAATGTGGCCTGGCAGCAGCCCAGGCTTTACATACACAGAGATGCTGAGTGGACATTTCAACTGCGCCATGAGCCCAAACCATTAGGTGATTGCTCCAGAGGTTTCGTCTATTTTAAATGTCCCTCCTATAGCATCATGATTATGAGTTATGTGATCCTCAAAAGTCAAAGTCGTCCTCAGTGCATCATGAAACTGCTGTTTTTGTCTTTTGACAAACCTGGAAGTGAAAACGGAGATGATGCAGCGGTCTGAGAGTGAAAAAGCCTTCAGGTGATTGCTTGGTCAACAGCATAAATATCAAACTGCAGATTATTTTCTTCTAAATCAGAGAGAGGAGTTTCCAGTGCTGCGTTTTATCTCTAATAGCAGGTTGTTAGCTCGGCAAAGATGGGATGATTGGCTCTTCAAAAGCATGTTTGTAGTCACCTCAGGCGCTCAATCATCCAAACGTTGAATTTATTGCAATGATTTTGCTGCAGAAAAAAAGCCTCAGAGCTGCACAATGTCATCTTTTTTTATCCTGTTCCAGCTGGAAGTACCTAAGTGAGACTCCATTTCATCTGAACACTCCTGAAATAACAGACAGGAGCACAAGCAGGTTGTTTAAGACGGTCAGAAACTGAAAAATATCAAAATTTTATTTCTCAGCAATCTGTTAGAATAACAAGAAAAGTTAATAAATTACTGAAGTAGATCACAGATGGAGAGTTCAAATTTATAGCCAGGGAAAGTTGAAGAAGTGAAAAAAACACAGGCACACATTCACAAACTGTTTTTAGGTCAAGAGATGGTTTTGAAACAGTTTATTAACAACAAACCTGATGTTTCCAGCTTCCGCTCCTCAAATCAAAATATAACCCAGAAGGTTGGTTATGTGAAGAGTGCAGCAAGTGTAAAGTAATTAATGTCTGTCTTTGAGATTTAAATAAGGACATTTGGGATGCACTGGATATTTCCTGAAATCTGATATGCTGAGATTCCAATTCATAAGGGGTCTGATTACAACAGAGAAATAAAGATATGACTGAAAGCATTTCTTTGGAGATTGTACTTACATAATATCTACAGTGTGTTTTTGACAGTAACAGTAAAACCAAGCTCTATCTGGCCTTTTAAAAGCTAAAGCACTTAACTTACTGGCTGAGGGAAAAAAAAACTTTAGGAACTCAAACACTCAATTTAAGGAGACCGTGAGAAGTTTCTAAGTAATTACAAAAAAGTCTCACTTTTAGATATATGCCTGATTGAAATACACACTTTAAGATGAGTTTTATAGCATCAAAATGGGTTATCTATAAATGCTATTCCTTAGCCTTCCGTTCAGGTCGGACAGAGCTGGACTGGCCTGGATACTCAACTTCAGGAACAAGACAAAACTAGAGCAAATTTATGTTATTTTATTATTTATATTACACGTCTTAGAGCACCGGGCTGTAAGTAGTGATATATAGCCTGCTACAACTACGATACTAAGTTTTCCAAAAATTGCTTGTTGTCACACATCAAAAACTACCGCTTCATAACTAGAAAGAGATTCATTACCTCGTCGCTTTGCATCCTGTAAGTTGTCGAAAAAAGAAGTTGTAAAGCAATGCAGAGGTCTGAGGAAGGTCCGAGCTGCATTTATCACAACAAACACACGCTTTGGCTTCAGTCACGTCTTTGGTGCGTTACAGTTGTAGTCAGAAGTAGGAATTTCCGAGGTTCAGAATATGGAACTGCAACTGGAACATTCCCCGAAGTCGGAATTTCCTACTGGGATGGATGCCCCCAGTGTGAACAGTTATTTAGCTCCTGTAATAATCCATTTATTTGCACTTCTGACTGGGGTGTGTTGCTCTAAATCAGCTGTATACATAGTATTGTTAGACTTATATTTACAAAAATGCTGCCATAGTGATAATCACATTCTATTGTGAACAACAACGCAGGGAGTGCTAATAACAGCTAACAATAGCCTGGTAGATCTGCATTTTTTTTCCCGACTTCAACTGGAATGCCAATAAGTCGGAGATGATGTCACTCCCATTTCCGAGGTTACTGGAATGCAGCATTACGACAGTCGCCGCGCGTGCTCATGGGTAGCAGAGTCTTTATTTCGCTGGTA
The DNA here is from genome assembly GCA_036419115.1 of Scarus forsteni. Taxonomy (NCBI): domain Eukaryota; kingdom Metazoa; phylum Chordata; class Actinopteri; order Labriformes; family Labridae; genus Scarus; species Scarus forsteni. The sequence continues at coordinate 3,131,698 of JAZDUH010000395.1, forward strand.
ATAGATTCTCCTCATAGCACCTTTAAGATTAACATACAAAAAACTCCACAATCTTAATGGATAGATAAATAAATACTTATTAATTCTCTTATGTGAGCAGGTATCCACTACTAAAAGCAGTGGTAAAAAACAGTCTAGATCATGATGCCCTGCTTTTTTCAGGTTGTTGAGTCTCATGGGAGCAAAGGATCTCCTGAACCTTTCAGTTCTGCAAAGCTCTGAGGAATCGTAAGCTTTCTTTAAGGGGAAAATGGGATTTTAGCATAATGTTGAGAGCCCATATACACTTTTAGCTATGTTTTTTATTTTCACAAATCTACAATTCTGACAAGTTCTACCTCATAGTTACCAAATTAAGTCAAAACGTGGGCTATTTAAACAGACACAAAACAAACTTCCCTATTTCATGCAGAAAACAAATGACTGAAGCCACCTCCTTGTCAGTTTTAGATTATGGAGTTGTGATGTACAGGCACGCCACAGCGAGCTCACTTAAACCACTTGATTCAGTTTACCACTCTGCCATAAGTTTCATTATTGGTGACAGCTTTTCAACGCATTACTGCATACTGTATAAAGGTACGTTCACACCGGACACTACTTGTACTACCTCGGCGATCACTCTCCATGCAAAGTCAATGTACAGCCGCGATGGGGCGGGGCTAACCCTCCCGCGATGCGACAGCCGCTTGTCACACTACCACTTCGCATGTTGCGCGATGTAAAGGTAAAAAAAGTTGATCTTTCAGGCGATGTCATGTGTGGCTATGCGGCAACAGTCAATCAGCGGTGTTTGCGTGTGCGACGGTGCCCTTGACAGACAGTTTTTCATCCGGACTACAGAGGAACAATTTATGGCTGTGTGGGAAACATAGTCAGTGAGGACATTAGTTCCGCCTTGACGGACTGCCGGAAACTTACAGATAATGCTGCTGCAGGGCATCAGCTGCAGTGTTTTGTGGTCGATAAGTGAATGAAAAGGATACAGCTGGAATAATGACCGCTTATACGTCCTATTATATGATATATGATCTGATCGCGGTGAAACTCGAGCGGACGTGACGTCATCGAGTGACGGCCGACGGCAATGGTGACCAAACTGAGGTATTTATGGACGTGCGACGCTACGTCAGTGGGCGATGCGATTTTGGTAGCTGTTTCGCTTGTGGTGTGAATGCAGCATTACAGAGTGGGCTGGCCTTCTTTGTCAGTTAGGAGAGACAGGCATTGGTCACTTTTTTTATCTACGAAGCTCTATGTGGACATCTGCCAGGTTATCTAACCTCTCTATTAAATATGACCACAAACCACTACAAAACTCGTTCTAGTGACTGGCTAATGCTTGATGTTCCAAGAGTCCACAGCAAGATCGGAAAAACATCTTTCAGCTTTTGTGCAGCCAACAGCTGGGACACTATACAGCAAACACTTAAACTCAGTTCACTTATTAGCATAGGACAGTTTCAGAATATGATAAAGAACCACTATGTCCATGTCTGTAACTGTTTTTTAAAATTTTACTCCACTGTTGTTTCTTTGTCTTGCAACTACTGTTTTTATGTACTCTCGACGCCATTGGGAATGAGAGCATGCTCTCAATGGCATTTTGGGATTAAATAAAGAAATGAATGCGTGAATGAATGAATGAGTAGTAAAGGGGACTAATCAGGCTTTCCAATGATGTAAGATACAGTACCAATCAGGGTATTACTGTTGGGGAGAAATAATCAACCAAAATAACGTTTGTTTTTTTTAAGGGACATGTTTACTTTTATTCAGTGAAATGAGTGATTAAGCATAAAACTTTAACACCCATGGAAGAACATAAGGTCGCTTTGCATAAAAAATTCAGTGGACTTAGTTTGGTTCGGGGTGAAGCTGCAATATTGTTTGATTTTCTGTTGCTTTGGTTTCAAATTGCACCTGTTCAGGGGGACCAAAGCATGTCAAATGTTGTCTACTCTAGCTTTCTGCCTTAAAGGAAAAGTTCGGTTCCTGCAGCTTTTACATTGTTTATAGAATGAAGAACAACAATATACTCACCCAGAAGGCTTTCCTGATGCAAACGGTGCTTCGGGAGATATTTAGATCCAAAATCCAGCTGCGGACACCGATATAATGGTAGCCTGTAGGGCAGGGGTGTCAAACTGATCCAGTAAAGGGCCACTGTGGCTGCAGGTTTTCTTTCCAACCAAGCAAAAACACACCTGACGCAAATTATTCAATCAACTGGATTGTCTTTACATGGTTGACTTGTTGGATCAGGTGTGTTCTTGCTTGGTTGGAATGAAAACCTGCAGCCACAGTGGCCCTTTACTGGATCAGTTTGACACCTGTGCTGTAGGGCATAGATCGCCGCTCCTAAAAACTGCATTAATCGTCCAAAAACTCATGTTTTTCACCAATATTCCATCATGATTCGCTCCGAATGGTCCGCCATTGCAGTCTGTGTCTCTCCACACAGCGCTGTGTGGCTGTACTAACCTCTGAACTGACGAGTTTGTTTACGTGCCCTTCACGCATGCGCAGTACTCTCTGGAGCGTTGCGATCGCTTCCTCCTTTCTATGAGCTCCTTATCTGTATGATCTGGCTCCAAACTGTAAGGAAGTCCATCATATTCAAAGTCCTCCTCCACAACATCTTCATCCCATAGATATTCGTCCATTTTGCACAAAACTGGAAGAAGAAAGTCGATTTGTAGCTGCCGGTCTTCCCCTGAAACAATGAGCCGCTTTTCTTGCGCATAAAGGGCACGTAAACAAACTCGTCAGTTCAGCCACACAGCGCTGTGTGGAGAGACACAGACTGCAATGGTGGATCATCCGGAACGTATCATGATGGAATATTGGTGAAAAACATGAGTTTTTGGACGATTAATGCAGTTTTTAGGAGCGGCAATCCATGCCCTACAGGCTACCATTATATAGGTGTCCGCTGCTCGATTTTGGATCTAAATATCTCCCGAAGCACCGTTTGCATCAGGAAAGCCTTCTGGGTGAGTATATTGTTGTTCTTCATTCTATAAACAGTGTAAAAGCTGCAGGAACCGAAGTTATCCTTTAAGTTGAGGCTGTTAGTTCCCATCAATGCATTATGAGCTGGAAATACACAAACAGCATCAAGTAATAACGCTCTGGCAAAGCAGTTCAGAAGACTTTTTTTTCCATAAATTAAAGATAATTGTGCACTTGGGCAGCTTTGGATGGCACTTGCATATTGACTGGAGTGATAAACCAACATACTGTGTGCAGATTTGTGGATGTCAACCTTTAAAGAGGACCAGAGCTTAAGCAATGCTAATGTTAGCCACATTGCACATTAGCCTTTCTGTGGTGATATTCAGTCAAATCCAAACCACAGTTATCTCCCTTTTGGTTTGCTCACCTTGTTGGTCCTTGTTTGGTTTGGATTGTTTCGCACCCATCCTGAACTGGACTGTGCTCCACATGGAAGCAAATCAAGACCCCCTTTCTCTTTTTACCGTGGATCGGAATTGTTTTTTTTGGTCCACACCAGCGTTTGTATGAGCCTAAACAAACTGAACTTTCCAAGAATGTGAACCAGAGTTTGTTTGGTCCTGACCAGACATGGTAGGTGTGAAAGCAGCCTGATAATGTAGCTTCTTTTCAAAATGTACTTTTGTCTGAATGTGCACATGTTGATCATTTGTTAAATAAGTTTTGATGGTGCAAGTTGTGATTTGGAGGTTTAAACATGCAAATTTCAAATATTTTTTTTCATTTGAGGTTGGTGATTGAACAAACGGAGCTGACAAACTAATAATGACACAAGAATAAGAGCAGATGAGACAAATTACAGTGTTCCAGCTCTCTTTGTTCATCTCCTTTTGTCATCAAACTTTGAGCGGATATGATTGGTCCGAAAGTTCTCATCATCTTAAATTAGGATCTCTCCCATGACTAACACGGTTACATTTTGCTCTGGTGATTACATCCGGCTTTGGCCCCTGGTTAAGCCCATCAAGGAAATTAAACGGAGCTTGGAGGGAAATGGAGACCTTTGTGGGTAAATGGATGAACAATAAGCACATCTCCGTACGCCTTAGCGTGGTGCCAAAAAATGAATTTAAACCTGGCATTGGGCCTTCAAAGGAAACACGGTCAGTAAAAAAGCTCTCTTTGAAATTATGCTCTCACAGCTTATGAAACAAATGTTTGTGTGGTTTTGTTTTGAGCAGTTTGTTCGGTAATAAAAAAAACAGGAAGAAAGAGAAAGTGACAGATGCTAAAACCATGAAGAGCTTTGGATGATGCTGGAGGGTTGTTGCCAAGAGAAAAAAAAAATCACACGATGGGCAGCCCACAGGTTTTTTGGTGTTTTATATTAACTCAAACAGATAATGCAAAATGAAAAAGCCTGGTTATTGGTGTGAAATTAAATATACCGATTTACAGATGCAGAAGTTTAATTTTCTCTTTTCATTAAACGAAAAGAGATGTTTTGTTTTGTTTTCCAAACATTAAACCTGGATATGCTGCAATTAAGGAGGTATGAAGTTGGATTGTTGGGTGTCTTTTAAACACAATTAAGGGGTCAGTTTAATCAACATTTATATTATATGCACCTGTAAAAGCACTAAATTTTTACATTTGTTGCAAAAACATTGTTTTAGGCAGAGTTTATTTCCACAGAAGTGCCACAGTTAGACAATAGCCATGTTACAACTGCCCTTTTTCTTAAGTCTGATAAAATTATTCTAATATGAATTTTCCATTTTCCCATCATTCCAATGATTCTACGATCGAGTTATCTTGGTTTCGGTTCTCAGAGCCTTAGGATTACCAGTTTACGGTTCTGCAAAGACCCAAAATCAAACCAGTCCTCTTCAAAACCTCCAAACTGAACGCTTTCTTCGAAAAGCTCTCTAAGAAAGTGACCATGCTTTCTTTTTCATGCCTGATCACGCCTGTGACGTATCATAACAACTCAGATGTAAATATTTGCTTAAATGGGTCATATTGGTGTATCATTTTACTGCATATTTTGACTGAGAAGCACACAAAGCTCATCGTAAAAATAGTGCAGCCTCTGATTCTGATATTGTTTTGCCAGGGTTTGTTTTTAATAAGACATTTTATCCAGAGCTTAAGGGCCCTCTGACCCACCACAATCCATTTGCCACTTCTGCTCTGCTGATGTCAATCATCCAGACTCTGACAATGAAAAACAGACTTTTTTTTAAGGTTGAATAGAAAAAAATAAAGGCAAGTTTGAACTTTTTAACATATCAAATGCTTTAGCTTCTTCTGATTTGGTTTATGATCATGATCTATACAACAAACTGCATTTTCTTTTGTGCTTTTAGATCTTAAAAGTCAAAGGTGACATGCTTACTCCCCCAGCCAACATGGTGAACATGGGAAACCTTTTTTTTAGTGACACTGTGAAGTGCAGGAGGCTGTTATTTAATGGGCTCTATATTGAGAGAGGTGGTTTCATGGGTCTTAACCTTCCCAATTCCATGTGATCACCTGCACCCATGAGCAGCAACACCCACCTTGCTTACTTACATCCTGCACTGATGTCAAAATTTGTGACCAGCACGATCCACTCACGGAGTGGCAAACAAAATTAATATTGGTAGTAAGTGACAATGAAACAACTTAAATTGATCAGTTTTAGAGGGTCTAATTAGTTTTGATGATGTTCATTGCTGATATTATATACTTAAACTTCCGAAGTCTTAAAGTTTTGTCTTAAAGGGGACTGTGAGGAGTTTCTAAGTAATTACAAAAAAGTCTCACTTTTAGATATATGCCTGATCGAAATACAGACTTTAAGATGAGTTTTATAGCATCAAAATAGGTTATCTATAAATGCTATTCCTTAGCCTTCCGGTCGGGTCAGACAGGGCTGGACTGGCCTGGATACTCAACTTCGGGAACAAGACAATTAAAACTAGAGCAAATTTATATTATTCAGACACGTCTGTAAGTAGCGATATATAGCCGGCTACAAAACTATGATACTAAGTCTTCCAAAAATTGCTTGTTGTCACAAATCAAAAACTACCGCTACGTAACTAGAAAGAGATACATTACCTCGTCGCTTTGCATCCTGTAAGTTGTTGAAAAAAGAAGTTGTAAAGCAATGCAGAGTTCTGAGGAAGGTCCGAGCTACATTTGTTATAGCATCACAACAAACACACGCTTTGACTTGGGTCACGTCTTTTGGTGCGTTCCAGTTGTAGTCAGAAGTAGGAATTTCCAGGTTCCAAGTAGGAAACTGCAACTGGAACGTCCCCCGAAGTCGGAATTTCCTACTGGGAACTCGGTGAAACCTCACCACCCCTGAGTTGACAATCGAAGATGGATGCCCCCAGTGTGAACAGTTATTTAGCTCCTGTAATAATCCATTTATTTGCCCTTCTGACTGGAGTGTGTCGCTCTAGATCAGCTGTATACATAGTATTGTTAGACTTCTATTTACAAAAATGCTGCCATAGTGATAATCACATTCTTCATGTGATATTTGTGAACAACAAACGACAACAATAGCCTGGTAGATCAGCATGTTTTTTTCCGACTTCAACTGGAACGCTGATAGGTTGGAGATGATGTCAGTCCCAGTTCCGAGGTTACTGGAATGCAGCATTACAACAGTCGCCGCGCATGCTCATGGGTAGCAGAGTCCCCATGTTGCAGCAAATAGATTCTCCTCATAGCACCTTTAAATGCAGCATTTAGCCTGAGTTAAAGGATGAAATCCCAAATTGACAATAGCTCTGTGTCTTTTCCTTTGTGTTTATCCAAAATGAGATGCATGAGATGAATATACTTGGTCTTTCTCTGACTTTGCTGTTCTAGCATTTGCTGAACAATCATTTCTGCCAGTTTTTTAAATTGTGACCTTTGAACAGGTTGGTTACTTCCATTTAAATAAAAATAGCCATATAGTCATATTAATGTAATAATTTAATCACTTTGTGTCAAATCTGTTGACCTTACTTTTTAAAAGTTTTTTAGCGTCAAAACAGCCATTGTAATCCGACTTTTGAGTTTAATGCCATCTGTAGGCACGAAAACATGATCTTTTTTGCCAGGAGGTTATGTTCTTGCTAGCATCTGTTTGTTTGTCCGTTTGTTTTTTTGTTTGTTTTTTTCTCTGTTAGCAACATAACTAAAAAGTGATAGACAGATTTCAATAAAATTTTCAGGGAATGTAAGGATTGGGACAAGGAACAAATAATTTGATTGGGTATCTGGGTCACCGTTTTGTCCGCCATGACAAAAATGTGATTTTCGTGAATAATTACTGAACTAAAATAGAAATAATTATGAATCCAATTGCTAATGTTATATTATCATGGTCAAGGAATCTAAATATTTAGATGAAATAAAGGTAGGACTAATATTTATGGTGAAAATCACAATATGGGTGAGGACTGTGGCGCTGGCGGAGGTCTACGCTCTTTGAGTGCTTTTCTAGTTTAAGACGCTGATGTTTAATTTTATGAAAAATTAAGCAGAAGAACGAGAGGACAAAGAGAGAAGTGGGGTTCCTATTCATCAGTAGCTGGATGTGTGTAGGCTTAGTGGTTTTACTGGCTGCTCATTTTCACTATAAACCTGACGTTGCAGCCCCAGATGTTTCTATAACATCAGCTGAGGATCTAAACTTGTGAACATTATCAAATAACAATGACAGAAACTTAAAACCTTTCGTTTAATTTATAGTCTTTGACTGTTTACTCCCCTCTGATCACTGTTGTTCATCAGTTCTTGTTGCCAGTGAGTGAAGCTCCACTCATTGTGCTGACGGTGACACCATGTCCGCGCTCTCCACTCACACTGTTACTATTGAACTATTGCACCAAAATGTAGTTTTATTTAACCTTTATTTAAGCAGATAAGTCCCACTGAGATCAGGATCTCATTCACAAGGGTGATCTGGCCAAAAATTCAGCAGTACACGTCTTGATAAATACAAATTAAAGAAAAGATTAAGGCAATAAATTGCAAACAACAAATATGTGAAGAATTTCCATTTTGACTGGGGAAATGCGGCAGTTTTGAGGACAGTAACAATCAAAAACAGGCATTGTTCACCGGATTCTCGCTGCCTTGTGAGTAAAATGAAATGAAGAGCTTTGACTAAAACGAGTTCTGACATTTTCATTTCTGTCTGTACAGTGTTCCAAGTGGTGGGGGCAGCAAAACAAAAAGCTTGTTTCCCTAATTCAGTTTGGACTCTGGGCACATTTAGGTGATAAATTGCACAAAATTGCACAAGGCTGTTAGGCATGGGTGCTCCTCGATTTCTGCAGAAGAGAATCCAAAAAGAGAAAATTATTTCCCCATTTCCAAACCTTTAAAAGAGAATTATCAGCAACCAAAAGAGCAGACTTTTTAAAGGTTTTGTCTTTAAAGCTTTCTGTCAGCCGCTCAGCTGGTGTTGCCTCTGCCATCTCTCCTCTGACTCTACACTGATCTGACTGCGTTGTGTTAATCCTAAATGACCTGCAAACCAACATGCTTAACCAACGCAGGGAACGTGTGGCAGCCATTATGCTGCTGTGTCCGCCTAGTTGACAGAAAGTTTATCTCCTGCCTGAAACCTGGGAAGGACTTTTATTTCAACACAGAAAAAACAAAGTAGTTGATAAAGGAAATTGTGAAGAATTGGATCAATAAGAAAATGGCATCAGCATCAATCATTTCCTATCCATCCCTTTTCCTGACCGTAAGAAACATGTCAGCAGCCACTGATACATGATTTCAAGGGTGTAGATTTGATTTTGACATTAGTGGGGACATAAAAGTACACCAAGTACCAACTCTGAAAGTTGATGTGTTTTGCATTTATGACTGTTTTTAATGCATGTAGAGCTAATCAAACAAACAAAACTATCACATTCAGAAAAAAACGACTCTAAAGCTCTACTGTCTGTTCCTTGACAAAAAATATATGATGCATGGCACATGAACAGTGGGACAATTTGGAATCAATCAGAAATTTTGATGGTGTGGTTATAGTCTGATAAATATATAACCCAAACCAAAAAAGACTACGAATAAGTGTATTCCCCACTATATGAATGTATAAAGTCATGTTATTAATCAGATGTTTTATTGTCTTTTTTTCCCACAAACTTTTATTGTTGGTCTTAAACAGTTGCTGCCTTTAAATACACAAATTATACATGGATAATAAATAAAATAACCTCTTCAAGTATCTCTTTGGCATTAAATATAGGCATCTTTTAGTTACATTATATACTATGCTTGTGTTTTATGTTAGGGATCATGCGGTAGTGGCATAATATTGATAGTGTCCCTACTAAATTCTTCACCCCTGCATGATTTAAATGAAACTGCAAAAAGAAAAAAAGAATAGCTTTATAGAGTATTATACTATGATGTAAAAATGTATTAAAACTAGGATGTAAAAAAGGTGTTATGGGGGAGCTGTGCAAATATTGAACAGTGTGAATTTCCACTCATGCTGCAAATAAAGAAAATAAAACTTTGGTCTGATTAAACTCTTAAAGTTTAAAGAAGCCTTAAACAATAATGCAACATTCACTGACTCTTGGTTTGTAAAATACAAATGATAAATGCTGATGAACTTCTCCGGGAAAGGCCAACACCAAGGAGAATTTGTGAAAAACTCCACTTCTCTTTCTCACCTGTTTTTTCAGCAGTCCCATGTGTTACACTCTGGAGAAAGTTCTGCTCGCTTTTATTCTCATACCTGCAGAAAAAAGAGCAAACTGTAAACAGACTATCAGAGGGCGTCAGTTTATGTAAGGCCCTGCTTGTTGTGCAACATAAAATGTTGAGACCCATTTTTGCCCATTGATCCAGCAGAACACTGAGCCAAGAAAAGTCCATTGACCTCAGTTGTGAAGCCTTAATGAGAACCTATTGAATTTGGGTGAAGTGATGCTGAGACAGCGTGCGTCAATGGCTCTGTGCTTCTTAGAATATCCTCACAACCAGGGAAAACCTCTTGCTCAGGGTGGAATACAAAGACCAGCAAAACAAATGTAAAAACTACTCCACAGGAGGCCGCTATAAAGGTTAAGACGGAGGAGCAACAGCCGACTGAAGCTGTCCATTGGTATCGATTTCCTTCACTTAAGAGAAGGAACATACTGTCCTCATTCAGGTCCAGGTGCTCTGAGCTCATCCAGGACTTACATTTCTTCTCTCATGAGACTCGGTTTATTTTGAGCTGCTGAAATCCATCAAAGCTTCCTGATCTTTGGTAGATGTCTCATATATTTAAAAGGAATGTATGTGGTATAAATAAACACAACTGTCTGGAATCCACAGGAGACCTTTCCTGTAAAGAAAACACACTCATGGCATCAGAGCGTATGGACCTCCACAGACTTTAGTATGGTATGCAGTCTGTAGCACCATCTCTATAAATGTCAGGATGTCTTCATCTGATCCAGACTCACTGCTCCTTCGACACTGGCCTTACAGTTTAGTTTAATCTCTGCTGGGGTTTTGGATGATGTTCAAAACCTAATCGGTTCTTCTTTGGCTCCTGCGGCCCTTTGAACAAGTTTGATGGAATCCAATTAGTTATAATCCTGCTGACAAACAGAAAAACACTGGCATCAAACAAACGACCTCCATGGCGGAGGTTAAAATAGTAATGAGACATTTTCTATGGGAAGAGGCTTTTTTCTCATCATATGGGCCTATTTGTTTAGCCCTGACATCTGACGTCTAAGTGGATCTTTGAAAGCAGCGAGAGGTTTCCTCAGATATGACTGAGGTCACGTCAGGTCCCCTGTAGAGAGAGGAAAAATGTAAAACTTCCTCAACATGCATGGTTCTCTTTGAATCCCCTGCTGCCTCCTCCGTATTTATGAAAACATCCCTAACACAGCTGTGATTCGGCTGGTATGTACATGAGTTGGAGGTCGCTGCCCTTGCAGCAGTTGTCCTTCACATCCAATAAACTTAAAAACTGCATGTAAAGTCACAATGAACTTTTTCTATCACTAGCTAGGCCATTTTTTTTACTGGCCAAAATAATGAATCGTCTTTAGTATCACATTTGTTTCATATTATTTAATTGAGTTAATCATTTTTAGAAGGCCTAATTATTTTTGATAATATTAATTACTTAAAGCTAGGGTCGGTAATTTTGGAAAACTAGCATGAATTTGAATGTAGCATGTCCTCAGGGCTCCGTACAGGCAACTCCAAACCCTCAGCACAACGTTTATGTTTTACACTACACCAAATCATGTCTCAGTCAGCGGTACAAAAACACCAAAACATTATTATAGAAAAGTTAAAAAACAAACAAAGTTAGTTGGTGCTCACAGCCCGATGTTGATCGGGGTATACGTAGTCCCTCTGCCATTCTCCACATAGCTGTTAAGTCTCCCGTTTTTGCCATGAAACTACCGTATTTTACGTATTTTATCCTCTTTCCCAACGTCCTCCCATATTAGTATTCTCCCATGAATCTCCCGTGTAATAAAAACATCCCTCTGCCTCTCCAAACTGAGCTCTGTCTCTAGCCTGAATGGGGCGGTAATGCTCCAAAATGATGTTTGCCAACCGCTGTAAAACTGAAGAAGAAGAAAAAGCCTCGCGAGAACGTCCACCTGCTAGGTGGCAGCTGTCGTGAGATTGGAGCCAACAGAACAAACTTAGAAAAATAAAGTGTTTATTTTAGATTTCTTGTAAATCTGTCTTAAAATGTGAGGGATACTGGAGCTTGGTTGGGGTTGTGGGACGGCTCACAGCGGGCTTCCCTTATTTTCAATGACTAAACTTGACAGGTAAGCATTTTCAAGCCAACTTGTATCCCTCTCAGCTCGGCTTCACGCACTGATCTAGAGTCTGTGCACGCCGGCAAAATGTACACGCAGGAGGCGGGCAGAACGGCAATTTGATTGGTTTAAAAATGTGGCCTCCAAAGGTTTTATTGGTTGGTGTTTTCCCTGTTTTACTCCTGCTGTAGATAGCGGATGTTTTTCACACTATTTCAAGAACACATTATGACTTGATTGCCATCGGGTCATAAAGACCATTTTAACCAGTATTACAAAAAGTGTATCTAAATCAGATTATCAACCCCAGCTTTAGTATAATATGTAGATTCTAGTCTCATCTAGCGTTAAAGATGATAAAATTAAATGTTTGGAGCCATAAAGTTTTGTCTAAAACGCAGCATTTTAAGTCCCGTCGTGACAATTACTCTGTGTCTTTTATTTTGTATTTATCCAAAGTAAAATTAATCTACTCCCGCTTTCTCAAAAAGTAATGTTCTAGCATTAGTTAAACCCTTGCAGCAGTTTACCTTCATTTCCAATAAACGTAAAAGCAGTTTAGCGGTGTTTTAACAGGGCGAAATAATGAAGAGTCTTTTAGTGTCACGTTTGTTCATTCAGCTCATTTGGTAGAGTTAATGTCATACGTCCCACAGTTCTGATCATTTTATAAGATCATAAGGTCAGTAAATATCAAAGAAATTTGTATTTCCTATTGTCTGTAAAAGGACTAGTTTTTTTTTAAAGCTTGAACGTACCAGTATCACAGCTAATTTTTCTGTCTGGTCAGAAAACTTCTGCAGCAAGTTAGCATATGAATCACAGAAAAGTAAAACCATCAGCAAGTTAAAAAGAGTTTTCAAAGCACACATTTTAATAAATATAAGGATGAGGAGCAGCAGTTTAACTCGGGTAACAATGGAAAAGTTTGAAAAAATATGGATATGTTGTCTTGTTTGGTAATGTCTTTATTTCTGTGTATAGAGGTGTATTATTTGTATAGAAATTAAGCATTCTATAAAGGTGAAATATTGTTTGTAGATTTGTGTTTAAGTATCTTTTCGTATATTTTAGCCAACATATTATAAAGACCATTGGTTCCTGAATGGATTGTGAATGTTGTAAATATTAAAATATGGAAAAATTAAAACTTGTAGTATGTGGTAATATAAGGGGTAGGACTTAATAATTTTATACTTCTACTCCTCCTTTTAAACTTGCTGTACAAGCATCGTCAACAGTTTACCTTTTTTGTTTTTGTTTGGGTATATGCATGCATTTGTTAATGGTGACTACCCATGTTTGTTTTTTTAACATGTAGGAAAATAGAGCATTCAATTCAAAAACTCAGGATAGATATCAATGTAATACATTTCTGTACATGGGGCCAGATTTTCAGCTTAATTAAAAGAATTGTGGAGAAAACAAGCCACAAAAGCAGTGTGGGGTCATCACACGCTCCACAAACAGTTTGGTTACATCCTCTCAGTTTTCCACCACACTGTTGCTATAAGAAGGTACTATTTTGAGGCGCAGCAACTGCAAAGCTTAAAGGAGACATATCATGCTTGTTTCTCCTTTTCACTATGCCAGACTAGGATGCCTGTAAAGCATTTCTGCCCTCAGTACAATTCATTTAGTTCCTTCATTGCCCCACAATTGCGTTCTCAAAATCCTCATTTTAGGCCATTATCAAGCTCTTGTTGAAACATTCGGATCTCAGGATGACCTACAGTTACCTCGCAACGTCACAGCCCTTTGTGCTCTGATTGGTCAGGTCTATCGGGGGTAGAGCAAGCCTGTCCTTCTTCTTCTACTGTATTTTCCAGCAGGCTCAAAGCAGCGACCGCGTATCGAGTCCCCCTACAGGCCAGAGCTGGTAATGAGTGAATGTCAGCTAGGGAGTTATATACTGCTGCTGGTGGATGTGTTCCTCGGTGACGGTTTTGTGGCTAACGGACATCACAGAGGAGGAAGTGTTTTATCAGATTACTCCAATAAAAAGAAAGGTACCTTGTGATGTCACGACGATTTAAATCTCGCGGACATCTCGCAATGACCTATTTTCAGAGGCATCAAATCTCGTTCTAGGATATCAGAAAAAATACAATATCTCATTTTTTGAAAATTAAGGGGGTGTAAGGTCTTGTTTTCAAATTTATTATATTATCTGTAAGTATTAAATCATACATCAGCATGATATGTCTCCTTTAACACTTTGAACACTTTTTATGCATGACTGTATGGGGACAAACATTTACCCCCCATACCATTTAACCATAAATTTACCTGCCTGATGGAAAATCTATTGGCTGTTAGAACTTAACCGGTGATTATTTTAGATCTGGACTTCAAAAGCATCTGATAATTAGGATAAATGCAGTTAAAATTCTGTTAAAGTACATTTATCATTAATCTAAAGTTAAAGGTTACTCTGAGATCAGTTATCTCTGAGAGGAGCTTGAATCTCTCTTACCAGGCGCACCGAATATGCCTCCACTTTGAAACTTGACATTTACTCTGGATTGATATGTGTGTGCAAAACTTTTCCTGCTGAAGTTTTGATCGATTGTCTAAAAAATATTGGGCTTCAGCTTGAGGGAGGGGACGTGCCTGGTCTGAAATACATCATTTTGCTAGAGTTTAGTTTTCAGTATCTTTACAAATAAGGTGGTGAATGTAGAGGCTGAATGTCAAAGCAGCCACAATCCTAAGATCAGAACTAAAAATGCAGACTGATTCTTTTAACTTGGTTTTCCGTCTTATAATCAATCTGATCAGGGTACACACATGAGGGATTTTTTAAATCTGAAGAGATTTTATGTGTTAGAGACCCCAAGCATGAAGATAGAAATCTTGTATTCCTAAAGATTCTGAGAATCCTCTCAGAGAGCTCCAAACTTAAACTAAAAATTCCTAACAAGGAGTCTTAGCTTAAGAGTGATTTCAGAACGTTCTCAGAGAAATCTGAGCAAGGAAAGGACATAAACTCTTGTCTTAGTGAGGAGGTGGGGTTGACCACGTTACTAGGTATGAGTAACCATTTCAAAAGCTGTGATTGGTTGATCCTTAAAGCTAGAAAGAATATACTTTGGGTGATAACATGCAAAGGATGGACCCTCAAATCAATAAACTTAATCATAAAATCTAATCTTTAGAAGACTGTGTAATTATAAATCATTGTGATTGCTGACGTTAAGAAGCAGTGTTGGTTGGCTTTCAAATCTACCACAAACCAGTGAACATCTTTAATGAGATCAATCACAAACATGATTCCTGCACAGTACAATCTGTAGTGTTTCACTAATTCATTGTCATCTACTGTTTGGAGAATATCTCTTCTGCCTCTTCAATCTGCAGATTTGTCCTCTGCTTAGGGAGCTGCTGAAAAAGTCCTCTTCCCTGCCCTAAACAGATCTCACTTTAGCAGCTCTTTTAAGAGCTAGGACTCTTTAGGAATAGCTTTTATCTTTACAAGAAGTTACTCTTCACTTTTAGGGGAAATTCTGAGAAAAATAAATCATGATTCTTAGAACTTTCTTAGAGTTTGTCCCGGAGCAACTCTTTGCACTAAGAATCTTTAAGAATTTGGCCCCAGGCGTTGAATAGGTTTGATCGTACTGTTTTTGGTGTGCTCACATAATCTCATCACAGCACAGCACACACATAATGATTCTTTCCAACCACCAATCTACAGTCTAGTCTTCCAAGAGAGAAATTTGTGTTTTATCAAATGTGATCTAACAAAAACAAGGATTCGCACTGGTGATTTCTGGCCAATTATTGTCCTTGTCATTTCGGTTGTAGTACAACTTGGCAGAGACGTTGAAGAGATATTCCTCTACACAGTTTGATGAGCTGGTCCACCATTTCTGAGGTCCACTAAACTTGAAGTTTCAGGTCGGCCATGCCTTCTTCTTCTACTGTATTTTCCGGCAGGCTCAAAGCAGCGACCGCGTATCGAGTCCCCCTACAGGCCAGAGCTGGTAATGAGTGAGTGTGACCTAGGGAGCTATATACTGCTGGTTGGTGGATGTGATCCTCTGTGACGGTTTTGTGGCTAACGGACATCACAGAGGAGGAGCTGTTTTATCATATACTCCAATAAAAAGAAAGGTACCTCGTGTCGTCACAACGATTTAAATCTCGCGGACATCTCGCAATGACCTATTTTCAGAGGCATCAAATCTCGTTCTAGGATATCAGAAAAAAATACAATATCTCATTTTTTGAAAATTAAGGGGGTGTAAGGTCTTGTTTTCAAATTTATTATATTATATGTAAGTATTAAATCATGCATCAGCATGATATGTCTCCTTTAATATATAATATTAAGTTTGTTGTGAGGTATTTGTTTTATTGCCTTCATGGCTTCATATGGGCCAAACTGATTGGATTTTCTGTGGCAGCTGGAAGAAGTCTTAAAATCATGTCTGGGAAGAGGGATGATGTCCACAGAGGACAGTGAGTTATCCATCCCAGAGGTGGACAGTATATTTATAGGGTCATATGCCTTTGCTGCTATTACAAATTGCAGCTCCCAGCATCCTTCACAGTGTGTGGGCATCTCTTGCATCCTCATAGAGGAGTTGATAACTGGCCTCACATCATGTGGACCTGCTCCTGTGAGTGAATTTGAGCCAATATGATGCGTGAGTGATCTGTGGACGTTCCAACAGACTGGGAAGAACATTGCTCTGTCTGGATCCAAAGGGTTTAGTAAGCACGGAAATATTTGGTTACACAACATAAGCGATGAAAAGGTTGTTTGAAACATTGTAATAATCTCAGGAACATTTCAGAGGACTTTCCAAAAGAGGAAAAGTACAGGAGTATAAAAAGCGTAGTGGGGAAGTTTGTAAATAAGTCCCAAAATAAGGCCCAACAGATAGCTCTCTTGACATTGACCATGGCCAAGCCTCCGTACGGAACAAGATATTTTCATCCTGAGAATCTTTGTGAACCATGAGATCCTTGAGCAACGAGGAGGACAGAGGACTCGGGAGTATTTCTGCAGATGATCGAAAAATAGGTCTGGACTCTCTATAAAAGAGCAGAGTGAGATGGATGTTGAACAAACTAAACTGTGAGACGTGCAGCGAAA
Source organism: Scarus forsteni (assembly GCA_036419115.1). Classification (NCBI taxonomy): domain Eukaryota; kingdom Metazoa; phylum Chordata; class Actinopteri; order Labriformes; family Labridae; genus Scarus; species Scarus forsteni. Next base: position 3,148,567 of record JAZDUH010000395.1, read on the forward strand.
TCTACGGATCAGTCTGGAAAGTCTAAGCTGAGGGTCCTCACCAGCCATCAAACATAAATATCAGAAAGAAGGGGTTTAATGGCACACAAAAATGTCAGACTGGTTCAGATTGAAGTCAGTGTGAAATGTTTCAGTCTTTTTTCATTTTGATACATTTTGGTTCTCACATTTTTTCTCTTGTGCACACAGTTTCTCCCACAAAAACACACTTTGTCCGTCCATGTGAACACTGTACAAAAGTTTAAGAGAGGTGTGAAAAAATGCAGTAGCTACAAATTCAGAGTTTTATTTTTTTTAATAAGTTTTACAAAATTTGCAAGTACAAAAGGACAAAAATCTAAATAAAATAAATATTAAGTGTGAAGATTCCTTTTCTTCACACCTGCATTAGTTCTTCAAATGTCAGGTTGTTTTAGGTTTGTGTTAACCAGTTTTACCAAATTGCTCATAATTCATCATCATTTTCATTTACAGGTTTAAAAACAGTGATTAAAGGGACTGTGAGGAGTTTCTAAGTAATTACAAAAAAGTCTCACTTTTAGATATATGCCTGATCGAAATACACACTTTAAGATGAGTTTTATTGCATCAAAATAGGTTATCAATAAATGCTATTCCTTAGCTTCGTGGTCGAGTCGGACAGGGCTGGACTGGCCTGGATACTCAATTTCAGGAACAAGACAATTCAAACTAGAGCAAATTTATATTATTTTATTATTTATATTACACGTCTTAGGGCATCGGGCTGTAAGGAGTGATATATAGCCGGCTACAAAACTACGATACTAAGTTTTCCAAAAATTGCTTGTTGTCACACATCAAAAACTACCGCTACGTAACTAGAAAGAGATACATTACCTCATCGCTTTGCATCCTGTAAGTGGTTGAAAAAAGAAGTTGTAAAGCAATGCAGAGTTCTGAGAAAGGTCAGAGCTGCATGCTTTATTAGCATCACAACAAACACATGCTTTGGCTCGGGTCACGTCTTTTGGTGCGTTACAGTTGTAGTCAGAAGTAGGAATTTCCAAGTTCAGAATATGGAACTGCAGCTGGAACTTCCCCGAAGTCTGAATTTCCTACTGGGAACTCGGTGAAACCTCACCACCCCTGAGTTGACAATCGAAGATGGATGCTCCCAGTGTGAACAGTTATTTAGCTCCTGTAATAATCAATTTATTTGCACTTCTGACTGGGGTGTGTCGCTCTAGATCAGCTGTATACATAGTATTGTTAGACTTATAATTACAAAAATGCTGCCATAGTGATAATCACATTCTTCATGTGATATTTGTGAACAACAACGCAGGCATGCTAACAACAGCTAACAATAGCCTGGTAGATCTGCATGTTTTTTTCCGACTTCAACTGGAACACCAATAAGTCACTCCCATTTCCGAGGTTACTGGAACGCAGCATTACAACAGTCGCCGCGCGTGCTCATGGGTAGCAGAGTCTTAATGTCGCCAGTAATAGATTCTTCTCATAGCATCTTAAAAGCAGAAACACCCATTTAGGGGGCATATAAAGGATATACACTTGATAGTAAATTACCGAGATGCATGATGGTTGCACGGTCAATTCAGAGTCCTTTAGAGCAGGAAGAGGATAGAGCTACGGACAAGACGACAGCAGGAAGTGACTGAAGGTACATTGATTAGCATAGCTGCTAACAGCTTCAGTTTTATAAAATCATGACTACATTTCTTTAATAAATAAAAAACAAATACTAACACTTCAAACTTTTCAATAGTAAGGACATTTTACTCCACTTTTGATGAATTTATTTTATGAAGTGGCTCACATTTTGTACCGTAGTAGCTCCCGCCTACAACATTATCTGATTGACCCATAATCAATGTTGATTGACAGAATGATCATCCAATCACCTGCCATATATTCTTCTAAAAGGTTCGACCCATTTCCGAACACTTTCTATTGGCTCTTTCCAAGATGAACTGGTGGTATTTATTGAACAGTCATCTGATGTAGCAGGTTACATTTTTTCCGTCCCTCCATGACTCGTGGTTTGCTAAATCAGTGCCCAACCACAGGCCCATAGATCATTTGGTACCAGACAGAAGAGAAATATGCTTAAGTTTTTCATTTCTTTTATCAGGACTGTGGTGTTAGTTGCTCTTTTAAGATGCTTGACTGTTAATCTGAAGGTCGAGAGTCATAGCCCAGCTCCAGTTGTCAGATGCTTGTGTGTCCTTGGCCATTGCTGCTACATCAGGGCCATGAAATGGATATGACAGGGAGTGAATGTGTTGGTTTATACTGATGGAAACTCCAACCATTAGAGAGTGAATGTGAACATTAATGGATGTGTCCTGCAGTGTAAAAGACTCGAGTTAGAAAGACCAGAAAAGAGAAGTAAAAGCATGTTTACCATTTATGTAAACCAACATTAATAGTACAAGTTTATTATCTGGTTTAAGAAAATTTGTCATCATAGCTCCCCCCAGAACTGAGAAGAGCTCAGACCTTGGTAATCGTACTTTTTCCCAGGTCCTGGTCTTTCCCCCGAGAGCTCCATCAGTTGTGTTATGCAAAGAAAATAATCCCATCTGTTTTTGGACGACTTTAAATGTTGTATGTAGACACTTGGCTGCCTAAATATTTAGGAGCAGCTCTGACTTTTCATGCTGTGAACACATGGTTTCAGTTTGGACTGGAAGAGTTGTTAAACATGTACGAGGACTAATGTGTTACAAACCTGTGTTATATTTAAACACATGTCTGAGGGAATGTTTGAGCGCTGCATGTGGGCATGCAGGCTGAACATATACTCTGCAAAGTTATACCGACTTTAATAGGTTCTGAAGTTGGGCTACAAGTGTATCTTGATTGAGATTTGTTTCGTGAAGAAGTTTCCATGGGACCTTGAGTCCAGCCGAGGCTGCTCCCTGTTGGACAAAACATTTCTGGCATGTTTGAAAATGTAGGGGACGACTGCACACTTATGGCCCTTTTCCATTAGCCCTACTCTACTCTACTCGACTCTAACTGGCTCTACTCTACTCACCTTGTGCTGCTTTTCCATTAGCCCCAGTCGCCTCCCCAACGGGGTGCAGTGTCGCTGTAAATAGCTGAGCGGCACTGTGGTGACATCCTTTTGTGTGCGACACAACAATATGTGGCTTTTTGTCACAAACCGAGTAAAAAAGGAAAGCAGAAGAAGGCTGCAGGTGGTAAGAAGAAATACCCCTTGAGAAGCACAGGAGAGTTTTGGAAGCTATACAACAGAATGAAGCCGAGGACAAGAGCAATCGAGCTGCAAAGAAAAGATGTATGAGGGTAAGCTAATGGTAGCTACAGCTAGCATGCTTAGTCATCACGCTCATGACTCATCGATGACGACATTGTCCGACCAATCAGTAGCTGGCAGTTGGTGACGTCATCTTTTAGTATGGACTCAGCTCGCTTAGAACCAGAGCAGAGTAGGTACTAAAACTAGCTTGTTTTAGGAGGTACCAGGCTAGTGGAATCATGCTGTAAATCGAGTAGGGCCGAGTAGAGTAGTGCCAAGGCATTCAAGTGGAAAAGGGCAATTAGGCTGCTCAGTCTGGGCAGAAATCACAAACATAGTTATTTTGAGGGATTTTGAGATCATAATTATAATTAATGACACTTTAAGAACTTTTACATGGTTCTGGTTCTGGAACCAATTTCACTCCCTGGTGCTTTCTAGAGAACCGTCCCACATTCATACCAGTTTAAACAGAACTAGTTTGTTGCTTTACTTTAGGTTTTTGTTTTCACCCACCAATCAAGCAAGCACTGATAGTTCGTCATCTCACTTGACCATTTTCCTCTTGGTCCTTGACTTCCTGCTCATCTTATCAACACAGAACACCACAAACCCACCGACAATGTCACAGTTCAGGAGCTGGAGACAAATTTTTTTCGTTTTCAGCTGTGAACCAATTTTTCAGGTCCTGAACCAATTTTTTTTTTATTTTTATTCTTCACACACCAGCCAGTTCAAAATTACGTAGGTTTGGAGCCCTCTTCTTGTAGCTCTGTCGAAGGGTGCCAAGGCTAACAAATTCTGCAGTATACTGCACTGATTAAAGTCTGACTCAGAGACCCAAATCTTCATATGATTACAGTAATTTGGAGCCATTGTCTTCAAGTTTTTGGTTTATAGATGTGTATTTAGACTGAGTGATTGTTTTATCTTGACCACCCATGATGTGCAGAAGATTGAAAGAGACTTAGCGACACTGCGTTGCTTGAAGAATTATAGGTTCATACAAAGAGCAACAGCAGTATCATACAGGAACTGCAGGATACCTGGGACTGCCGCTGATGTCCTTCTCCCAGACTTCAGTTTGATCACAGCTTATACAGGATCAGGGGTTGTTTACTTGTTACACACAACTTCTCTTAACATCTGGACAACAGCAGAACTAGCCTCTGGTTGTACAAATTAAGGGCACCAATTGTTACTTGTACCACACATTACTCAACAAAAGTGAACAGATCATCTGCATTCTTGGTTAAAAGAGTCATCTTCATTCCTCCCCAAGGAAGCATACCCTTGCCTCTAATGGTTTGACATCAGATACTTCAACATAAACTGTATTAACTAGCTTTTTCACAAAGGATCAGTTATTGTCTTCCTCCTCTGCTGTGTTGGGAGTGAATCTGCACTGTCCACACTGAAACTATAACATTTCAGTATTTAAAACATTCTTTGTGTTTCAAGAAATGTGTCTATCCAAACAAAAACAGTGAAAAAGCTGCAGTATGTATATCAGGCCTTTAGGTGGCGTTGTAATGCTGCCACTGACATACACCAAAACCAAAGAAGACGTTAATCAGGACAAATATGAACAAACACTGGTATATCTTGTTCTCCGTGTCCTCTTGTTGCTCATTGTAGTCATCGAAGAAAAGAGGATGTTTCTGTTAAAGCCCAAACCTTAGTGATTGGACAATCTAATGAAATTGAGTTTGACATGTTCAATTTTCAATTATATTTTTATAAATGAGCTGCTGCACTCAAAAAAACAACATACATGAATATCAGACAAGAAACGCCTGAACAGAACAAAGCTTCTGCGAGGGACAGCATGTGTGTGTTTATTAATCGCTTGCGCATCTTGTCATCTTCTGAAAATCAATTAACATTCTAACTGCTAATTTGCTTCGAAACAAACTGTTGTGATTAGCTGAGCTGACTTATTTCAGAGTTAGAATAATATGATTTTCAGATCTTTCATTATGCAGAGACAGAGAATTGTATCAATTCTCTCGTCTCGGTCTTTGTGCCTGAACATGATTTTTTATGTTTTAGGTTTTCTTTAATGAATGAAAAGATAAATAGTGTTTTGCCCTGCAGCATCTTTTTAATTATTTTCTCTTCTCCTCATGAACAGAATAACAATTTGCCTGATTTTTCTCCTTCTACTCCCCTTCTGCGGCAAATTTCAGCTTCATTCTTTTTAGGTGGAGGAACAACAAGTTCCTCTCTAATAAATGTTCTTATGACAGGAACACTGGAGGATATTATGTCTCCTACTTTACCCCTTTAACTCCTAATGGCTATTGATGTTATAAAAATGAATTGCAGCAATTTGCTCGATCAGCACCTAACAAGGAGTATGACAGAGCTATTAGACATTTCATTTCTCCATCTTTACGCTGCTCACTGGTTATAAGTCCAACCATACTTGTCTCTTCCGTCCTCTGCAGTTCAGCAGATGTGTGCTTATGAAGCTATTTTCTTAATGAGAGTGGAAAGGTGGCGTCCAATTTGAGCTCTGCTAATGGATCAATGCTCTGGATGATAGCAATGAGAAACAGCTAATTTCAAGGAACATTGGTTTTTGGAGGGCTGGCAGAGTGAGCTTGAATAACGAGAAATTCATTCTCATTAACGCTGTGTTATTCATGAACTTATGAGTCAGAGAAGGTGCACACGCCACCTCTGTTTGTGAACCTTTTGGAAAAAGTCTTCCTAAGTTGCATGAAAGTCTCTGGATAATTAATGCTACATGAATTAATGTTGACGGCGTCTGGATTTTAATCAGCAGACAAAGACGAATATATTAAATTCTCTGATGGGGCGGAAGATCCCAGGGCTTAAGGAGAGGGAGAAACGAGAAAATACCCTTTAGAAAAGATAACAGAGTGATTTAAAAGGACATTTCAATTTGATGTCAAAGTGTCACAGTGACATCTAGTCTGTTCCATGTTGATTCAGCTATTCATCACCATCTGTCTGTTCAGAGTCCACTGATTCTCAGGCAGCTCTCATTGTTTTGTTCTCCATTTGCTCATGCACAGATAGAAACTGATAAGATTTTATTGATTTTATTGACTCTGCTTATCAGAACAAAGCTTAATTATTTCTCTCACCAGTGCTGAACCAACCAGACACACCAGATGGACCAATAAATGTATTTACCTCGGCCATCTGGGCAATAGCCCATGGAAAGTGTTTGGGAATGGGCAGAACCTTTTAGCAAAGCACATCTGGCAGGTGATTGGGAGATCATTCAGTCGGTAACATTCATATAAAGATACAGTAGTGTAGTAACTCTCTGCAAAACATGTCAAAGCAGAACATTATCCTTTTTTAAGAAATGCTTAAGGTGATTTCTGTTTTTCATTCAATAAAGAAATGTCATCCAGATCTCAAAAAACTGCTATTGAAGCTGTTAGCATCTATGCTAATCTCTGTATGAACAGTCACTTCCTAACCTTGCACAGCAGCTGGATCTGCCTGACTCAATGTCAGTAATTAGGCATCCATTTTGTCAAGCTCCACTCTACAAGGATTGTAATTGGCCAAAAGTGGCATGACCCAATCAACATCCTTTAGAGCAGGAAGAAGAAGCTACAAGCGAGATGACAGTGGGATGTGACAGCAGGTTCAGACATAGCCTATATGCTAACAGCCTCAGTAGCAGTTTTGTCAGATCTGGCTGCATTTCTTTATTAGATGAAAAACATAAACGAAAACTACAAACTTCTCAAAGTGGGGATAGTTTTTGCTCCAATGCCAACACATTTTGACCTGAGTTTGTTTTACAAAGTGGCTCCGTTTGTTAGTGCAGTAGCACCTGCCTACTATGCTATATTGTCCTATAATAAATATGCCTGCCAGATGTTCTTTTTGAAAAGTTCTGCCCATTTCTAAACACTTTCTATGGGCTGTTGCTCAGTAACCTGACAAGCCAGATGGACAGCTCCATATATCTGCCACAGAAATATTTCACTAGTCCATCTGGGTAGGAGCCCTTTGAATTTGTTTTCAGGGGCAGAACGTTTTAAAAAAAAACACAAGCTTGTGATTGGATAATCGTTCTGCTCGTCACATTCATCACAGACCAATCCATATCAAGCAGGGTTGCCTCATATAATGAAGCAATGTTTTCATTGAATTTGTCATTATTTTTTTTCTTTTATATATACATTTTATATTATTATTATTTATTATTTGTTTATATTGACTGCTGATGCTGCTAAGTGATTTTTGAAGAATATATGATGCAAAATGTGCCTGTTTGTTACTTGAAATGGCTGAATAAAGAATTGAAAAAAAAAAAATAACATACTTTTTTGTTAAATGTTGTTAGCTGTTAGCCGCTAACTTAGCCGCTAACAGCTAACGACAGTAAATGACCGTTAGCCGCTAACTTAGCTGCTTACGGCTAATGGCCTTATACTATCGTCCTACACTAAATCGTACCACACAGATGATTCATTTAACACTTATCTGTAACATGAACCTCGTCAAAGACAATCCCTACAAGTAAACTTCTGAGGAGGGCAGATTTCGCGAGGTTTTACTAAGTATCTGTGAGGACAATAGGCTAATCGGCATCTCCGTTCTCAACTTCCGGTTCCAACTTCCGGTTGTCGTCACGTCTGCATTCTACAGCTCCCGCCTCTCTTCCCTGATTGGGCCGTTAAAATTTTAGCCGAGGGAATCCATTGGTCAACGGAGCGCTACAAGATGGGATCTGCAGGATTTCAGGAACTGAATCAGGCAGGCCCATCTGCTCTGCAAGGTTAGTTGCTCAGATGAACTAGTGAAATATTTTGAATTGCCCAGCCAGTGTGTCAGGTTAGTCACTTCCTGCTGTCGTCTCAATCACAGCTCCCACCTGCTCTAAAGGACTCCGACTGAGCCGTGGTGCTTTGGGCTCAGCACATTTGTTGTAGATTTGAGTCTAGTAAAATGGATCTACCTGATTACTGACAGTGATTCAGACTGATCCAGCTGCACTGCAAGATTGGGGTTGGGAGGATAGGGAATAATATTGGAAAATACTTTTTTGCTTCTCTGATATATACTTCTCAGAAAAAGTTTGGAAACATTATTATGGTAGATTATTTCTCCCCTTTAATAATTCCAAATAATACATTATATTTAATACCAATAGAAATCCTGATTAGTCACCTTTTGAATGAGGTGCAACTTGTTAGGATTGTGCATTTGTGGATTGAGCAATGCAACAAAACGTGGGTAGCTTCCAGCAAAATGCTGAAAAGATAAATAAATTTTTAAGAGCAGTCTGAAAAAATAACACACAATATAATACACAATAAGAAAAATAACTAACTAATCTGAAAAACAGCCATTGTGAAAGCAAACTTGGACTGCAGAGTTTTCAAGTAACTCAGTTAAGAGTTAAGGAACTGAAAACAAAAAAAGTAATGTGATGTCAAGGTGGTCTGAGTCAGGACTTGCCTAACATCACCGTGGAGATTACTTCAGGTCTGTGGTGAATGAAAAAAACAACTGCTTCAGTGTGTTTACTCTTCACAACACTGATAAGGGCTCCATTACCTCATATCTCTCCCTGTTGGAGCAGATAATGATCATTTAATTGACTGAAACACCAAAAACTATTGCCAGGTTCTTGTTGATCTGTTCTAAGAGCCTACCTGTTCCCAAAGTAATTAAAAAACAGTTAACTTTGTTTATTGAGATTCCCTAATGATAGCTTTTAACTAAACAGATAAAAGCTCTGTCTGCAAAATTTCAGACTGGGTTTGAGATAAAAACAGATCTGTAATAATGACAAAAGGATATTTTGTGTTGCTGTAAGAAGGCACTGTTTTTTTTAGACAATGACTTGAAAATATTAGATGAAGTCTTCTGGTTGCTCAGAGGGCTGCTTTCATGTTTGATTTCCTGTCTCAAATAACTTCCGGTCTACCTTACAGCAGACAGAGAGGTGGAGCTGACGCCAGCCTTTAGCCTCCTAAAAAACAGCCACGGCACATGGCATGTTGTTGCTTCAGCTCAGCCATCTCCCCAGCAGAGTGGGGCTGAAAGTGAGGGCTCATGCAGAAGTACCATGCAGTTCCCTGAGTGTCCACTTGAGGCTGGCTGCAGGCACCATGGATGTGTGACAACTGTGTACAGGAAACAGACATTTTATGGCCTTAATATACATCTTTACAGCCTGGTTCAAAAACCAGCTTCAGTCAGAATATGAAATACATATATGTGCTCTCACTGTGAGGTTTTAGAGGTCAGGGACATGATTGATCAGCATGTCTCATCATCATAGGATGTCCAAAGACTTGGACATGACGGAATTTCCTTGGTCAGCAGCTTGAATAAAGGTCTTCCTCAGAAAGCATTTATAGTTCTGTCATGCAGTTTTGTACAATAAAATTAAATTTAGCTTATGTTTCCTTGCCTAGCTCTAAAACAAAATGGTGTGGGAGTGTGACTTTATGTAGCTCTGCTCTAAAGCTGAAGGATCCTTTAGAAACAGAGCTGCAGATAAAGAAGGTGGTAAAACAACTAAAAAACAACACTAATTTAAGAAATTTTATACATATTTATTTGTGCTGTCAGACGATTAAAAAAATAATCTAATTAATTACTGGATTTATAATTAATTAATCTAATTAATCACATTTTAATCTCATATCTGCTTAAAGTACCCAAATAAAGAATTTGAATTCTAGGATATTATAAAATTGTAGTGCAGGACTAATCAAATGAATACACTAAGAAGTGAAGATTTGTAAATCCACATTTTTATTGGTGACTAAATAAAACCAAAGTCTGGACAACTTGTCCAGAAAATTCTAAGCTCAATCAGGCAACTCAAATTACACTTTAAGTGTGTTTCATAAATCAAATTCAAAATAAGAAAAAGGTCGAGGACATCCAGCAAACCAATTAGGCCTGATGCATTATTAAAGAATGTAGTACAAATATAGATAAATAAATTCAAAAATAAAATAAGACTAAGTCTTAAATATGCCATTCCTGTTGTTACCTCGGCTTTGTTTGGTTTGACTAGAGACGCATGTGTGAAGTGGCGTGCCACTGCCATGTACGGGTGTATGGGTCACTGCCCAATGAATGGACCTGGGCTGTCCCACTTTTTTTCATCTTAATAATTATAAAAATACATTTTATTTATTAAGGGCCTTTCATGACACCCAAGGATACTGTACAGATTTTAAAACAACAAAAATTCTGGAGAGCAACTAGTCGTGCCAGAGTCACGTTGCAGAAAAGGAGACAGGAGGAGAGGAGCGGGGAAATAAAATCAAATCCAAACCAGGGACCTGTCAGGGGACCACAGTGTAGATTTGATTGGAAAAAGGACCTCAGCACATGAGCAACATATTACAACAAACTTGGAGACCTTGAAGGGTTGCTGAACATATCAAACTGACGGTAAAAGTGGAGTTAATGTGCTGCAGTCCGTCACAAAATGGTCAATTTCCATGCAACAGCAGTTTGATTTTTTTTCACTGCTGTTACTGAAAAGAAAGTCTGTAGCAAACAATGCTTGATGAAGCATTGGAGTGTTGGAAGTTCTATTGTTTTTTTGTTTACAGTCGTGGTGTACTGCCAACTGTTGTACAGCTGTGATGTCATGCATTTACGTAGCTATCACAACCCTCTCTTCCTGGCACACGTCTCCACCCTTAAGTGAAGGTACAGCTGCAGTGGAGACACAAAGAAGATCAGGGTTATACTGCTCCAAAATAGACTGGACCAAAACAAATCACTCGGAGAAAACAAGGCATATTTGTAACTTAAAATTAATAAATGATTTATCCTGAACACCCATCAGGAAACTGCACCATCTAAAATTATGTTTTAAGACTGTCTAAACATCATAGTTGCCAGGTCTGCTTATTTTGTGACTTTGGGCTCATTTCTTTTGAAAAGTTGCTTGCAAATATTGGCAGTTCAGGTTGCATTTTTGGGCTTGTTCCCAAAGTTTAAGTTTTAGTATAATGAGAGGGGCAAAAATGATGTTTCCACCAAAAAGAAATCCCCAAATAATTCACCATAATAAAGCTGTAGAGGATCCACATAAGACTTAGATAAAAGCCTGATTGTGTCTTTGGTTACAAAAATCAGGGTTGGACAGACTGTTTAGTGATAACAGAGTTATAAATAACAGTAGCCCCTCCCTTCACTTCCACTCTTCACTGGATGTTCCACTCCAAATAAAAGGATGTTGAATAAGTAGCCTACATGAAGAAACACATAAGAAAAAAGTCACTGTGAAATTGAAATGTAATGTACATGAAAATTAAAACACCCTTTATGTAGGTTTCTTGTTTTTCATGTTATGTATCACATTAGAAAAAAACATAGCAGGAGGTTGCTCGTTTTGGGCTTGATTTTATTGACCTTGTTGCTTTTTTCAGCAGTAAAATCTGGCCACAGTGGTGTCAATGCATTCACTATTATAGCAAAGAGCATTTCTACTCGGCTTCAGTGGCTTTCGGCAGCCTGCCTCAAGTGTACATATGTACAACTTCCACCTTGGCTTTATGTTTTCAACCCCAGTTCACCACATGATGATTATGTTCACCAAAATTCTTTTTCAGATAAAACTGGTGGACCAACAGAGCTGACTCACTGTCTCACTGATTGAGACATAAAAACGACAAAGCCCTCATTAATGCTGTGAGTAACACCTGTGCTTCTCTGGAACGAGTCAAATTGTCTGCTGTGAGGAGGCCCAACAACAACTTCACAGTGATTTATTCCAATGTGCCTGGAGACAATAGAGACCACCTGCTCACAAGGACCACCACAGGCTGGTACTGTTATACAACACAACAATGAACCCACACACTCAAAAATACAAAAGTGGCAAATTAACAGGGAAACAGGATAAGAGACACAGGCAGTCGATGGTTATATGAATGTGAAAAACGTGAAAATCTGCCTGCACATCAGATCTTTGTTTAGTATGAATAGATTCAGGATGTTAATATTAACTATATTTTCCACTTTCAGCATCCTCGCCATGTTTATTAGTTTTAAAGGGACTGTGAAGAGAATCTATTACCAGCAACATGAAGACTCTGCTACCCATGAGCACGCGTGGCGGCTGTTGTAATGCTGCGTTCCAGTAACCTTGGAACTGGGAGTGACATCATCTCCGAATTATTGGCGTTCCAGTTGAAGTCGGAAAAAAACATGCCGATCTACCAGGCTATTGTTAGCTGTTGTTAGCATACTTGCGTTGTTGTTCACAAATATCACATGAAGAATGTGATTATCACTATGGCAGCATTTTTGTAACTAGAAGTCTAACAATACAATGTATACAGCTGATCTAGAACGACACACCCCAGTCAGAAGTACAAATAAATTGATTATTACAGGAGCTAAATAACTGTTCACATTGGGGGCATCCATCTTCAATTGTCAACTCGGGGGTGACGAGGTTTCACGAGTTCCCAGTAGGAAATTCTGACTTCGGGGGCCGTTCCAGCTGCAGTTTCCTACTTGGAACCTGGAAATTCCTACTTCTGACTACAACTTGAACGCACCACAAGCCAAAGCGTGCTTGTTGTGTTGTCGCCCAGACCTTCCTCAGAACTCTGCATTGCTCTACAACTTCTTCTTTCAACAACTTACAAGATGCAAAGCGACGAGGTAATGTGTCTCTTTCTAGTTACGTAGTGGTAGTTTTTGATGTGTGACAACAAGCAAGTTTTGGAAAACTTAGTAGGCTATCGTAGTTTTGTAGCCGGCTATATATTACTACTTACAGCCTGGTGCTCTAAGACGTGTCTGAAAACTATAAATTTGCTCTAGTTTTAATTGTCTTGTTCCCGAAGTTGAGTATCCAGGCCAGTCCAGCCCAGCTGTCCTGTCCAACCCGACCAAGAAGCTAAGGAATAGCATTTATAAATAACCTATTTTGATGGTACAAAACTCATCGATAAGTGCGTATATCGATCAGGCATATTTCTAAAAGTGAGACTTTTTTGCAATTACTTAGAAACTCCTCACAGTCCCTTTAAGAAGTGAGAAGCTTGAGATCATAGTTGAATTTTTTCGGGGCTTGTTCCAAAACTGCAGTTGGTCATTTGGGCTTGTTGTGCCCCCAAACCCAGGAGGGATCTGATGCTGATTCTACTACCAACATAAACTCAATTCAGCACTTACACTAACTATATGTCTCACTCCAAACACAAATGTAATTTTTACTGTAAGAAGAGGGGAAAACATGATGCTTCCACCACAAAGAAATCCTTATAGCCAGGGCAAAATATATTTCTCATGCATCTCTTGTTTTCTGCATAATAAAAGTGCAGGAGATCAACACAGAACTTGAGAATAAGCCTGACTAGATCTGTTTGGTTACAGAAATCAAGGATAGACAGAGTGTTGAATAAGAAAACTAGAAAAGCACTCGGTGAGCACAGATCTCTGCCAAGACACATTCTGGATCACCACGCACTCCAACATGATGGCCGAGTCTCTGCTCATGTCTGTCCATGTGGAGAAGTCCTCTGCTGGCATTGGAAGGAAAGCTGGCTATTGTAGTGACTTATGGTGCGTTCCAGTTGTAGTTGGAAGTAGGAATTCCCAAGTTCCAAGTAGGAAACTGCAACTAGAACGCCCCTCGAGGTGGGAATTTCCTACTGGGAACTCGGGTAAACTCACCATCCCCTGAGTTAACAATCAAAGATGGCTGCCCCAGTGTAAACAGTTACTAAGCTCCTGTAAAAATCCATTTATTAGCACTTCTGACTGGGGTGTGTCGCACTAAATCACCCGTATACACAGTATTGTTCGACTTATATTTACAAAAATGCTGCCATAGTGTAATTTACATTCTCCATGTGGTGTTTGTGAACTACAACACAGGGTGTGCTAACAACGGCTAAAAATAGCCTGGTAGATCGGCATGTTTTTTCTGACTTTGTGACTGGAACGCTGATAACTCTGAGATGATGTTACTCTTACTTCCCTCTTCCCAGTTCCAAGGTTACTGGACGCATCAATAGGCTTGAAAAATGTTCACGTCAGTTTGCAAATGAACTACAATTCCCATAATGAAAGGGGGCAGAACCCTCACAGCAGCCAAGGAGAAATGAATGATATTCACCATTATAAACGTCAATTTTTTTTAATGTCAAACTGGAGCGGATCCAATTAAATTTACTTAGATGATAGAGTTATTTTAGATAAAATACTCTAAATTTTAAAGCAAATCCATCAAGTGATGTCAGAGGTATGATTTTTTAAAATATGGCCCAATATAAAGTTACAAGATTCTTCACAAGTGTTGCATTTTTTTTGCATCCAGACAAGTAGGTGGATCACCACCCAAATGTTATTGCTTCTTTCTTGGATAAAACCACACCTCTGGCAAAATTTTCATGTAAATCCATCAAGTTTCTGGCCGCTAACAGACAGACTCTATTGAAAACATAACCTTCTTGGCAGTGCCAATGTAGATTTCTTAAAAAAAACAGCACTATATGACATTAAAAACAGCTGGAGGGTGCTTGTTTTTATCGCCCTGTTTCAGTAGAATAATCTGGCAACACTGCTCATGATTATGATTTCTCAGGCTTTATACTGAAATGGAAAAACCTTCATTTGTAGACTTTTCTATGATTTTAGTGTTGATGAACTTCAGTAAACATGAATGTCTTCTGCAGTTAGAAACACACTGAAATAATAATAGTTTTGCAAGAGCGACAAATGTACCTCATTTCCCTGAAATCTACTCTAATGGTGATGATAATGACCAAAGTATTGTTTGCTGATGTATGACTTCAGTTACAGACAGGGTCTCTGATTTTCACTAATAATGATTCCAGGACTTCTTGAAATATCGAAGTCTTTATGACACTGCCAGGTAAATCCCTCTTGACCCAGCTTTGGCCATTTGACTTCCACTTACTCAGTACTTTCACTCTCATTTGATTTAAGGTCAGACGAAGAGATGTGAAATTCTTGATCATGCATAATGTTTTTATAATTATGCACTGCCTCACAGGAATGCAGCAGGCAGGACAAGGTTCCAAATATTTGGTCCTATTGTGTCAAATTTCTGGGCCGGAAACACGCTCCGTCTGTGTGCCTGTCTGTTGTGCTTCTATGGAGGACAGTCGCTGATTGAGAGTTTGTCTGAGTGACACTGAAAAATTCTGGCTAACACTCTTTTAGTATTAATCAACGACACACAAAATCTTTGGAGAAACAGATGAACTTTTTATGATTTTTCCAGGATAAGGGCCTGTTTCCAAAGCTGCTGCTTTTGAGTCTGCAGGGGCTCATGGTCCTTATGCTGGACGTGTGTGACTGATGTGACTGCTGTGGCTTAAGACATTATGGCTAAACCAATCTCATTACCTGTCAATATATGCTGACATTGTTTTCATATACTCTATCTATCTATCTATCTATCTATCTATCTATCTATCTATCTATCTATCTATCTATCTATCTATCTATCTATCTATCTATCTATCTATCTATCTATCTATCTATCTATCTATCTATCTATCTATCCATCCATCTATCTATCTATCCACAGTATCCCAAAAAATGAGTACACTCCTCACATATTTGCAAATATTTTATTATACCTTTTCATGGGACAGCGGTGAGGAAATGACACTTTGACACAGTGTACAGTAGTGAGTGGGCAGCTTGTTAAACAGTTTAAATTCACTGTCCCCTCAAATTGGCCCTAAGTGTCAATATTTTGTGCGGCCACCATTATCTTTCAGCACTGCCTAAACCCTCTTGGGGATATATTAAAAAACATGAATAAAAAGCAAAGTTGTTAATTCATATTGACATAAACAACTCAAAACATTTTAATAAAAACAGAAAAAGTGATAAGCCTTGGGCAAACCTGACACAAAATGGGGCACTACAGATTCTTTGACCATTTGGTGTTCATTAACATAAATTCTGACCTGTTAAAACATTTAACAGAATTTGTAATTATTTTAGGAATCCAACAGGCTTCAGGCTGGGTTGTGAAATCTGTTTAATTGGACTGATAGAGAAGAGGATGATCTTTTGCTTTTGGCCTCACTCTGGAACAATGGAATATATTTCCACAGTGTCTGACTTGTAGTTTCGGATGACAGGGATTCTCTTCCAGTGGCGGCTGCTGATCAGTCAAGGAGGGGAAAATCATTTTTTTCCGGCCCACATCTTAAATTTGTTTATTTATTTAAATGTAAATTCTACCCTCTGTTCCTTTTCAAGAAAATGATCTGTGACCCTATCGTACCAACTAGGTGTCTTCTCCAGAGATTTTACCAGTGTTCTCTCAATGGCCAGCAGAGCTAGACTGCTTAAACGGCCTTGGCCCATTGTGATGCGGGTGTAAGACTTGAGCCGCTTTAAACAGGAGAAGCTCCTCTCCAGAACAACTGAATGTAAAACTTAGAAGATGCTCCGGTGGAGGGTTATACTTCAAGACCGCTGATTGGTTCATTTCACTGTCAATCAAAAAGGGATTTGGCCACAGACAAATAATCCAATCATCATGCAGAAGCCGAGCTTCCAGGCCACCCCACTGCCTCATAGACCCCCAGAGACGCTGGGCGTCCGAAGGGTGGGACGAAGCCCAGCGTTTATCCAATGACCGTCCAGTTTCCACAGTGGAACAACCCGCTGCACGCTTCCCCATCGAAGTCAGAAGACGCTCAGCGTCCGACTGTGTTAAAGCGCTGAGGTGCTGCGGGGATGAATGAGAAGGAAGTCACACCAGTTACCTGTGATAAGTAGCTGATTCTGAACAAAAGATGAAGGTATTCTCGCGCATATTTAGTCAATGAAATGTACACACAGCAGTACATATCACCACTTTTTTGGGGGACAGTTCAGGGGAAGCTGAGCTTCCCTTGCAGTCTTAGAGCAATCACCACTATTCTCTTCATATTGGTGAAAGGTATTTAAAAGTTAAAAATGTAAATCCCTCAGAAGGCCATAACTCATAGAAGTTGAGACATTATCTTTTAAAGTAACCGTTGGTTGTCCTTTTAAATACTTGATCTGTCATTTCTTATTTCTTTAAGGTCTGATGACTGAGGGAATGTACTAACTCACCTACTATCGCTCTCCATCTATCAGATCTCCTTGCAGTCTAAGGTGTTGTAATAGTTGTAATTTCAGTGTCACTGTGGACCTGCAGTAATTACTTCCAGACCAGACTCACTGGGGCTGGCTGGACTCACCACGTCGATGGCAGCAGTCGCTCGGCTGCTCATTGTTTGGGTTCCCCCTCCCCTCCTCTCCGCTTGTCTGAGTGAAGTCTGAAAACTGTTAGCCAGCTTGATCATAATCTCATCCCCGCCTCTGGCCTTGATCCCACCGAGGGGACTCTTATTTCACCACCCTCAGCTCTCAATGGTTTTAGGACAGCCATAAATATTACGTTATAGGTTTTGAACTGTATTTTTCTGATGCTGAGAGCACCAGTTTTACACATTTTCTCATCAACAAGCCTTAACCTCTCTGGCAGCTTTAAAGTTTGTAAGAAATACATAAATCCAAAACAACCCCAAGGGATGAATTAGCTGTATTTCCCTCAGGAGAAGGAGTTACTGGAAAAGCATCCGGCTCCAAACTGCGGAAATTCTTTGGCATGTTGTCATGATGCAAAACTGGATTTTTGAGTCTTAACTCTACATGGTGGAGATGACACTTTTATTTGGTGTTTATGTTGTACGAGCAGCAGAGAAGGGAAGAAATTACAGATTTAAGTGACTTTAAACATGGCTGTTGCTACCAGAGCTGGTCTGAGAAGTCCAGAAACTGCTAATCTACTGAGATTTTCATGCACAACCAATGTTCAGGGTTTAAAAAAAATGGTCAGAAATGGGGGAGAATGTCCAGTGAGCTCATTTCTCTGTGTGAAAATGCCTTGTTGATGCCTCAGTCCAAAAAAGAAAGAGTTCCTGAAGATGACAGGAAGACAAGGCCCTCGGTATGCAGAAGGATATTTCTAAACACATGACACTTTGAATTTTGATGCAGATGGACTAAAGCTACAGAAGACCACACCCTATGCCACTCATATTAGCTAATAACAGGACACTTGGGCTACATTTTGCACAGACTCACTAAAATTGAACACCAGATGACTGGAAAAATAAAGCCTGGTTTGATGATTTTGAATGTCTCAGAGGGCTGGGTAAGAATTTGGCATAATGAACATATAAGCCTGGATCCACTGGTGCATTCTGGGCCCCTGACCACCAACTGAGCATTGTTTAAATGTCACAGCCCTCCTGAATATTGTTCCTAACTATGTCCAAACCTTTATGCTAAAAGCTATCTTAACCCTTTAACTACCAGCTCAACCGTTTGGCAGAGGTCTTCAATAAATACAGTGACATTTAATGTTTTAAAAAACAGAAAAAATCAAATTGTTGTTTGACACTGTTAACACTTAAGGGACCAGAGAAAACTACAAACAAACCAAAAAACAGATATTTTCTTGGCATGGGATTTAAAGGTTTTAAAGCTAACTGCTGATTATGTAATGACATAAAAACACACAAATACTTGGGACAAAATCGGTTACAAAAGGCAGAAATGTTTTTAAATAATAATAAAAATATATATATATATATGTATATATGTATGTATATATATATGTATATATATTTGTATATATGTATATATGTATATATGTATGTATATATATGCATGTATATATATACATATATATGTGTATTTATATATATGTATATATGTATATATATATTTATGTATATATATATTTATGTATATATATATTTATGTATATATATATTTATTTATATATATATATTTATTTATATATATATGTATGTATATGTATGTATGTATATATGTATATATGTATGTATGTATATATGTATATATATGTATATGTATGTATATGTATATATATGTATATGTATATATATGTATATATATGTATATATGTAGATATATGAAGATATATATGTGTGTATATATGTATATATGTAGATATATATGTGTATATATATGTATATATGTATATATATATGTATATGTATATATACGTATATATGTATATATGTATATGTATATATATGCATATATCTATATATGTATATGTATGTATGTATATGTATGTATATATATATATGTGTATATATGTATATATATGTGTATATATGTGTATATATGTATATATATGTATATATGTATATGTATGTATATATATGTTTATATAATTATGTATATGTATATATGTATATATGTATATGTATGTATATATAAATGTATATGTTTATATATATGTATATGTATATATGTATATATGTGTATATATGTATATATATATATATATATATAACATTTACAGATATATGGTTTATTATAACACATTTAATATTCTTTGAAATATTGACCTCTGCCAAAAAGTTGAGCTGGGAGATAAAGGGTTAAAGCTCAAATCATCTTAAGCAGGTTAGTTGACCATGACAATGAGGTCCCTGTACTCCAGTGGCCTTCACGGTCTCCTGATCTCAGTCCAGAAGAGCCCCTTAATGATGGGATGAAACAGGACATCTCATGGTCAAATCTGCTGCTACTGCGTGATGCTGTCATTTCAATGTGGACCTTTGTGGAATCAAAAGCCTTTGAGTAATGTTTCAAAGCACCTTGTTGAATCTATGCTATGAAGAATTAAAGCAGCTTTGTGGGCAACCTGAAGGTGTACCTAACAAAGTGGCCAGGGAGTGGATGAATAATGCTCTAAGTTATTTCAAATTCATCCAAAGGGTTTTATTGTCTTTAATATGGGTAGTTAACATGATGGAAAGAAAGAAAAACAAAAACACACCCTTTGGCGAGGTAATAACTTAACTACTGACATCACAGAGGTAGGTCTATTTGGCATGTCAGGTGAATTAGCAGTTTTAAGGTCTGTTAACACTGAGTGTGATTTGGCGACTAAGATTGTGTCACTCACATCAGACATGTCACGTGTCCATAAAATAGCTAATTTTGTCAGTGACAACACGTGTGCTTGAGTTCCATCGCAATGATGTCTTATCACATGTCAAATATTTGTATGTGTATGAACCACCACTCCTGTTGAATAAGGCAGAACTAATGTACTCACTAACTAATGTTGCCACACAGACATGAATTGTCTCTCTGTTTTGAGCTGGAATACTGTTAACTGTCACAAGTGTCATCTGTGTCTCCAGTACAACAATTATTGTCTTCGCTACATGCACTGCAAAATGAACACACACACCTGCACAACACTGTTGGGCTGTTGCAGCACAGCTATATGCATTGTTGCCTGGGAAGTTCAAATGTTTCAACACTGGCAACTGAGCAACACAACCTGGTCATGTGTGCAAAGCAGCCCAGCAGCTAGACCAAGTCGCCCAGGTCACATCCGTCGCATTGTTGGCTGACCCCGGCACATCATGGCTGTAGATTGACTTTGCATGAAGACTGGTCGCCCTAGTCCCCCAAATCACGTTCAGTGTGAATACACCTTTGGGCAGCTACTGGTTCTTTCACAGGAGAAGGAGGGATCATGATGCTGTGGACTTTGTTGTCTTGCACAAAGCATACTCCACTGGGGTACTGGAATGGTGGAGCTGTAGCAACCGTACACTCGCCATAAACTGAGGCTCTCGTTGGTAGATTATCCAATTGAACCATGCATAGAAGGTGGTTTGGTAGCTGGGGAGATTCAAGCTGTCTTCTTGGGGCACTGCCTCCACTTTCTGAGGTTTGCTAACACAGTTTAGGAGGTTGGCATCCCTCCTGGGCCAAAACGTCAGAGCAAGAAAAACAGCTCTAAATGAAGCTGTGATAAAGTTGATGGTGTGTGGTCAGCAATGATGATAGATAGCCAAATGCCACATCAGCATGTTCTTGCAAAACTGACCTGAGCTGGTGTCTCATGTAAACGGCCCAAGTTTGAATCTGATGGAGGTCCTTTTGTCCAAAGTCTTCTCCTGCTTCTCCTCTTCCAAGACAATGCAATGTTTCTTCACCAAAAAAAAAAATAACAAAAAAATAACAAAAGGAACAAATATTTAAAGGTGCTATGAGGAGTTTCTAATTACAAAAAAGTCACTTTTAGATATATGCCTGATTGAAATACACACTTTAAGATGAGTTCTATAGCATCAAAATAGGTTATCTATAAATGCTATTCCTTAGCTTTGCGGTCGGGTCAGACGGGGCTGGACTGGCCTGGATGCTCAACTTCGGGAACAAGACAATTAAAACTAGAACAAATTTATATTATTCAGACACGTCTTAGAGCACCGGGCTGTAAGTAGCGACATATAGCCGGCTACAAAACTACGATACTGAGTTTTCCAAAAATTGCTTGTTGTCACACATCAAAAACTACCGCTACGTAACTAGAAAGAGATACATTACCTCGTCGCTTTGCATCCTGTAAGTTGTTGAAAAAAGAAGCTGTAAAGCAATGCAGAGATCTGAGGAAGGTCCGAGCTGCATTCATTAGCATCACAATAAACACACGCTTTGGCTTGGGCCACATCTTTTTGTGCGTTACAGTTATAGTCAGAAGTAGGAATTTACGGGTTCCGAATAGAAAACTGCAGCTGGAACGTCCGCCGAAGTCGGAATTTCCTACTGGGAACTCGGTGAAACCTCACCACCCCTGAGCTAACAACAGCTAACAATAGCCTGGTAGATCAGCATGTTTTTTTCCGACTTCAACTGGAACACATATAAGTGGAGATGATGTCACTCCCAGGCCCGAGGTTACTGGAATGCAGCATTATGACAGTCACAGCACGTGCTCATGGGTAGCAGAGTCTTAATGTCGCCGGTAATAGATTCTCCTCATAGCATCTTTAAAAAAGATGTCAGAAGAAAGATGCAAATCGGACTGCAATATATGTTAAACTTGAAAAAAACTAAAACAAGCATGTAATGACCTCTGTAAAGTTACAAGACAGTTCTTCTGCATTTTTTTCTCACAATCTCTGTAGTTTAGTCACTATGAGCCATTAAATTATGAAACACTGGGTAATATACATAAAAACCCTTATACTGATCCTTATACTGTGTTTGCTGGGAAAGTTAGCTCTGAGATTCTGATAAAAATTTTATTGCATTGCCCTTCTCTCTGCTAAGGACACAGCTTCATATCACAGAGGACTTATCTGTCAAGCTTTAGAAGATGCACTTTGATTCAATCGATCTCCAGAATGGATCTGTTCATGTTAAAGTGTTACTTAAGAGTCTGAGGAAGCACAATCCCTGAGGATACCGCGGTGACCTTGGGTGCTCCCTGCTTTACCATAATGAATCTACAGCACAATGCTCGCAGAGATAAGTGCTCTGCTGCACGAGCCTGCTCAACCCTTAACCCACAAACATTTATTTTAACAGAGAAGCCACTCAGGAGCAAGAAGTTCTTCAGAGCTGCGCAGGCGGCATCACATGCAAAAGGTCCTCGGGGACAAATGTACTTTGAAGCCCTGATGTTTGATTTCACCTGCAGAGAGTGAGTTTACCCTCAGAGGCAACATCATCACATTATTTTGAGATCTGTGTACATGCACCACAGTGGTCCGTGGCCCTGGGGCATTCATGACTCTCCTCCAGGGAAGGTCAAGGATGTATGGAGTCTGTTTGGTATGCAAGGCCATCGAAACAGCTTTAGCTTTCATTTGTGGCTTCCTGCCCCTCACTGTTCTCCACATGAGTCCCAACAACATGCATCTTGAACCAACTTCAAAGTCCAAGCAGAGATAGAATCTTTATTTGATGATTTAACAACTTGATGGCTTCTTCTTTAGATAATTTACTCACGCTTTGGATTTTACCATAAATGGAATATGAGCTACATATCAGGACAGGCTTTATCTCACAGTCTACTTTTATTCTCTCTGTCTGAAGCTGGAGGCGTTATGATTTTGGGTTTTCTGTCTGTCAGCTCATCTGTCTGTCTGCACACCTAATTCTTGTAGGTACGATATGCAAGGGTTGGCCAAGTATGGCAAAAATCATAATTGGGACATGAAACTCAATTACTTACTGTTTTTACAACACAGACCACATGCATCATCGTTACACCATCAAACTGAATATTGAAGAACAAGCAAATATTTATGTAGACACATAATCTACCGTATGGGTCTTTGTTGACACAACCTTCAACTGACCCACGCTATATTCGAGCTCCACGTAGCGTCAATGCCGATGTTATCTACCCTACCACATGGCTCTAACTCCACTACATAGATTGATTAGCAGAGCTAGAACATCCCCTGAGATTTGGCCGGGACATCTCACAGACGTCCTCTCTCACACAGTGATTTGACAATTTGAGAACCAAATGTTGAAAGACAAGGTCACAGTTTCTAATTTTTATCCCTTACTTGTAAACATGATACTCCTTAAATACTCAAACTTTTGCATATTTACATTGCTTGTTAGCAGTGTTAGCTGCATATTTGACTTTGGGACACTCCCCTGGTGTCCCAAGAAAACATTTTCCATGACCATGACCACCAACACCAGCCTAATCTCACAAGACTGTATGAAGTCCATGGTTCAGTTCTATTCATCTTCAATCCAGTCTTCTTTTGCCCTGTTAGGTAATCATGTTGAATTTTCAGAACCAGATCCTTTTGTATTTTAAAGCATAGAGATGCATGATAAGTTTTTTTTTTTCTAGGATCTGTTCAAACTAGCTCACTCACCCCCAATTTCCACCGGACGCGAAAGCGCCGCGCCGTGTCGCGCAGTGTCGCGCAGCGTCCTGCGGAGCACTTCGCTCCCATTGTAGTCTATCCGGCAATTTCCACTGCTCGCGCCTAGGCGCGAGAGATACGCTTCAGGTCTATTTTCTGCGCGGCCGCTTCCAAACCTCGTAAATTCAGAGTCATTAAGAAAGCACCTGGCAGGAAGTCACCGTGTGGAGTAACCGGAAGTTTCAAAATAAAACACAATGCATGGACTTTTGCACGTAATTTTCCTCAATTAATTGTCATTACGTCGAAACCGGAAGCACGAGCTTCAGGTCAGCAGTCGGTCAGAGGGTCCCAGAGACAACACGACACCATGGACGAAGAAAAGTGAATTGTAGAGGTACAGAAATATATAACACTGCATGCATGACACCATAGTCTTTCTACACGGATATAGGCGGACAGAAGTTGAATAATTCACGAAGCTGTGTGGTTGGGACCAGCAGAGGGACCTTAGAGAAGTGAAGTGAGGTGTTGTTTATTGCTTTTCTCAGTCTATAACATGTTTTATGAGCGAGTGACATCGCTATTCTCATGAGAGCCGTGGCTCTCCGGGGATCAGCCCTCCCCCTCCGGATTGAGCTCCGCGGCGCGCCGCTTCCAGTGGGTTTTGAGATTTGGAGCAAGATCGAGGCGCTGCGCTCCGCGGCGCAGCGCTTTCGCATGCAGTGGAAATTGGGGGTCAGTGACTCACTGCACAAGAGGTGTCTTTTTCTGGAGGATCGTTGGACGCTGACTCAGCTACTTCTGGATTCCTGTTATAACTTTTTGGTGGAGGTTCAGTTGAGGTATTCTTGGTGTTTAAGTCTGTGCATCACATTTCTTCTCTTTCCTGATGTTCAGTTTGAAAACCTGCAGGTCATGTTGACCGTGTTTGCATGCTGGAGTTGCTTTTATTAACTTTTCCTGATAGTGTCATGGCTGGTCCATGGCAGGTTCATGATGGGACCTGTCCTCTCTGACAGAGAGGAACTGAACATTTTAGTCCATGTTTGTCTGAATTTGACTTTTCAAGTTTGTTCTACTTGAAGGAGCACTAAGTAAGACCCAGGTTTCAGCTCTCTCGGGGCCTCTATGATCGTTGAGTGTAACTGCAGAGGGAGGAGAAGTGAGCCGACAGGACGTCCCAAGAGACAAATAAACCATGTGGACTGATACGGTACAGTCTGATCATGTCTTTATTCGAATAAATCATCATTACAAGTCCAACAATAACAGGTCTAAATCAGCACTGGTTGGACATCCCTCCTTTCAGCTCATGCCTGCGAGTGAACGCAGGGCCAATGTTTATCCCTGTCCTGGCATTTAGCTTGTTATTCTCCTGCTGTCCTTTTTTCGTCTCCTCTGATAAAACTTTTCTTTTCTTCAGGTTTTTCAATGCTTCTGCCATGATAACAAGTCAAAATTTAGCTTTCTTCTTCTTCTTTCTTCTTCTCGTTAAAAGGTGGGTGCACCAATGTCAGAGGAGCAGTACCTCCACCTACTGTGCAGGAGTGTGAGCCAGAGGTCCCTGATTTCCATTAGGAAATTAAGAGCATATTTACTTTTGTACTTTAAACTAAATTTTATTAATTAAATCTGTTTTAAAAAATGCTTTATATTCTCCTTTCCCCGATGTTTAGCTTTGGCCTTGAGGGAGAAGTGACATATGCCATAAAGCAGTCAAAGCAGTAAAAATGTGTAGTTTTTAGTGTGGAAGTTTCCTACCATCCACAGCAAAGTTACATAGAGCCAGTGAAGGCAATTCAGACCATAACAGAGGTGTCATTTAACCTGTTGTAAGGTAATGTACCGTGACGGTGACTCTAGAAATATTATATTAGGGTGGAAAAACTACATAGTCTTGGTTTAAATAACCAGGGAAAAGGCCGAGGCTGTGCATTCTTGAGAGGGAAGCATGAATTGAATTTATGTAAAACATAAGAGAGGTGGAGGAGACTTTCAGTGGCAGGCAACTGGCTGGGAGGGGAAACTGACACAACTGGATCAGTAGCTGTGTTACTGAGCAGTTGAACAGGTGTACCTAATTAAGTGGCTAGTTGGAGAAAACAAAAAATTCTGTACCTAGTCTAATTCAGCAGTCAATATTGTCAGTAATATAGTTGATTATAACTTCATGGTTTGGCTTTCCTTTTTTTTTTGGTACCTAATTAGATTGTGACGAGTTCAAGCTGGGTTTGGTCACCTGTGTGTATTGAAAACGGAAACTTACTAACCACTTTTTAAGTCTGAGGAGGAGCTATGTGGAGACATTGGTGTGCAGATCTTTTTGTGCTTTTTAATGTACAATCAGGGAAATAATAGAAATACATAATGAAGGTGATGATGATCATTTAAAAAAAAATTTTATGGCTTTATTGATGTGGTGCTTTAGCAGGTATTTTTGTTGCCATATTTGTGTTTGTATCATATTAAAGGTCAAAATTCTCGTTTCATGACAGCTCTACCAGGCTTGATCTTTCAGAGAGGTAAGTCTCCTCTGTTCACAGCAGGGATCTTTTTAAGGGGAGATGAAGCATCATACTCTGTTTAAAAAAAAACAGCAGCCAGAACTGAAGGGTTTTCAGTCTCTGCAGAATCCCCCTGGGGTCTTAAATGAACAAACACATTTGAAGTCGACCATCCCTGACTCTCCGCTGGCGTGACCCTCAGACCAACAACCCCAGCTGTGTAAAATCAGGACAAAAAGCGGTTGGGGGGCTTGTATGTATCCTATCAGTATTCTCCTCATTTGCTCTCACAATATGAGGTCATCGGGAGCCCTGGAAGGACATGAGGAGTGATGCATGAGGGCGATCACACTAACATGCAGTCCTGTGTAAACAACCCACCCATAACATACAACCTTCCAGGGTGACCCCTCAGCTTTATGTTGAAGGAGCCAGGAAGGAAATCTGGTTTGTTTTGGAGCTCTATAACACTGAACGCCCATTAATCACTCGCCTCTTCCACTTTCTGTTTACAAAATTACACTGTGACCGTTTTAGCAGTAGAAGGGAGAGTCAAGTGCTTTGTGGTGCACTCAGAGACTCAAATAAATAGACTTAATGAGTAAAATTATGAGTCAGTTTTGCATTTTGATTCATGTTTGTTTACAAACTAGAGGCATCAGTTATTTGTGTAATGCTTCCACAAAGTTCACAAGATAAAGATCAGTGATGGGTCAAGAAGATGGACAGGAAATGATTTTATATGAAGATAAATTAGCAACAGCATTGGGGGTGTACATTAATATCGGACCAATATTGGTATCAGCAGATAATAACCTAAAAAAGTTGGATGTGCAGATTGGTAGATATGAACATTATTGCAGATATTTACAGCCAATATTTTGACCTTGAGTTTGGCCAGTTATATCTAATGTGTTGGCTATAACATTAACAAATTGTAAAACTGTACCATGATGTGTATCTCACCATTACTGAATGTCCATTTTTATCATCAAAAGCCTCATTAATTAAAGAGGACCATGTTTTCTCACTTTAGTTTGTTTCTAACACAAATAGACTGTAACCAAGAAAAGATAAGTTGGGTTTGGGTAAAGCAGAGACTTTGTGCTCTTTGCAGAAAATATAAGTATTTAATGAGTCTAAAAATAAATTGGGTATCAGCAAATATCTAATATCATGCATCCCTAATCAATAAATTAATCAATCTATCACTCAATCAGTCAGTCTTTATTTTTATGCATACACACATACATCTGGGAGAAGACCTGTTTAGTAAATGGGGATCTTGAGTGAAGCCAGTCTCATACAGCCTTCACCAAAGCTGTGGTTGGGGTCTGGGCAAAGACAAGGGGGCTAATAAAAGTGCCCTGATCAATACTCCAATATTTGTTAAAAAAAAAAACAAGATTGGTTGTTAGAAAACATTCATGTAGTTACCAGTACCAATCACATGACAATTAACAACATGCTAATCTTTGGGATGTCATAATCTGCTCATCTGCTGCTCCCACTGCTCTGTCATCATCTTAAACTGCATTTGAATCTCCAAGATGTTGTCTTCAGTCCTGTTGGGCAAAAATCTGAATTCAGAGTTGGTGTCTGTGCTTATATAGAGACCAGCAGGATAAAGGCTAATCTGCCCAGCTAAATAAGTTAAACATTACTACACAACAAAAGCACAATGACATCTCGACCATTTGATTTATCCCGTCAAGAATTTATCCAGTTGATACTGATTTGAGAGTGGCCACTTCTACCAATTCAAAGAAAGCCTCTCAAAGTGTTATTACCATTTCTCTACCCAAGCAAAAGAGGAATATGAGACTCCACAACCTTGATCTTAAGCATGCGAACTTGAATTGTAGTTAATTCATCGGTGAATCAAAATAAACATTTGCAAAGATTTTGGAGAATTTCTTTTTTTTTTTTTAATTAAGAGGCTTTTTGACCCTAACCCTAACTTAGGCCCCATCCACATGAAGCCAAACCGAGGTCTAAACGCATAAGTTTTTTGCAGAATCTGCGTATCATCCATATGAAGACGGCGTTTTGGGGGTCTGTAAATGATAATTTTTGAAACCAGGTTCCAGAGTGGAAAGATTTTGAAATGCCGTACACGCAGCTCCGTGATTACTGGCTCTCCGCAACTTTTCAGATACGCTTATGTCATAGTTTCATATCTTCATTGAAACGCATGCGCCACACGCGGCAACGACAATGGCGGCGTATGTGACGCATATGTGCTAATGAAGCTAGTGACCCTACTATCCCTGTTGCAGCAAAATCTTCTTCTCAATCACCACCATGTTGAACAAACAATTATCGAGGACACATTACGCCACTTTATGATCACTTTATCACAATCTCTGTTTACAACTTTTGCTGCAAGTGCACATGCCCACTGTTTTTTCGTCTGTTTCCGCTTGTTTTCGTCATATCGTTACAACGCCCCTAGAGGTCTGGCATGTGTTTCACAGCATTTTGATGCGTATTGAGTGCATTCATATAGAAGCACACATTTTCTGAGACGCCTTCGTCTTTATGACGATCGTTTTAGAAACTCTTAAGCATTTTGTCTTCGTGTGGATGAGGCCTTAATCTTACAAGGTTATGCATTAGTCAAAGAATTGGTTAATTGCCAGATTTTTAAAAAAAAAAAACCTTAAAATGCTGTGTTTGCTAGAAAATGTTTAATTCTGGGCTTCATGACCTTGGCCTTTCCTCTGAGTCTGAAAATGTTATTTTTGGTCCTTGGGTCAGAGTAGAGGTTTGAGCAAAGTTTGGGGAAAATCCTTCAAAGTGCTCTTAAGACATTCACTTCATAAGAATGGCGGTGCAGATGAATTAATCTACAGCCTGTTGTTGCCACAGAAGCATTGAAACTCTTAAGTTGTTTAAATACATCCATAAACATTTGTTTTCCCACATTTTGTCCCCAGAGGAGACAACAGGAGCGTCCATAAAGCTATACAGAAGCTGTTCGAACTCCTCGCTCACTCATAAATCTGAGGATCTCAGATAGTAACGGTCGTGTTGACAGTTTTACTACGCCTCATAAATTCGAACTCTGATTCTTGGGAGTCTTAGAGGAAGTATTTCACATCACTGCTGCATAAATCTTGCGCGACCAGACTGCCCTGCTATCATAGTTATAGTAATTTTAATATTTCACTGACGTCACACTGAGACGCTGACAAAAGTGGACATGAGATTCTTTTTTCTTCAGCTCTGTTTCTGCATTATGATCTGTTCAGTTTGAAATATGGCGTCCCACCATCTCTATGACCTTCACTAAGTGAGTTTTGTGTCCAAATTGAACAGAATTAGACAAAGAGGGATGAATGTGGCTGCATGATTCTGTGTGATTCCACTTATAAATATGATGCAGTCACAGTCGAGCAGCTTCATTAACAAAGTCTTCAGACAGACTAATGGATCACGTACTGAATTTTTAATATTGTGGCTCTTTAGATTTTACTCAGACTTTGGCTTATTAGAGAAAATTAAAGGGCAAATTGAATGTCACAGAGACTAGTGAGATGATGCTTTCTGTGTAGATGTTGTTTGCTCAACTCTTTCAGTCAAAATATTTAGAGAAACAAAGTTATTCAGCTCTCTGCTACTTTATTGTTAAATGTATTAAGTTTATAGACAAAAGTCCACAATTACTGGTAGGAATGAGCAATAATGTTTTTTTGTTTATCTGGTGTGCCGATATTTCTAAACTCATTATCGCTGATACCAAGGTTGATACATTTATTATTTTTTAGCAAGACTAAAACTGAACTGTTACATCATGTTTCAGTCTATTTCTGTTCAGAAGAATTGTGAAGCAAGGAAAAAACATTCCTTACTAAATTATATAAAATACTTTTGGTTTATAAAAATGGACATTTTCAGATGAATGAGGTAACCTTTTTATCCAGAATAGGTGATATTCATGGCCAATCTATGAGGCCTAAATATCACCAATAATTTGTGTTGGTATTGAAAAGTAGCTTTTTAGGCAATTATCTGCCATACCTATATTGTTGGTAAATACTAAGGGCAATTAATGCCCGGAGAGAACTCAGTTATGCACGAGAGGACATGCAAACTTCCCACAGACTTATTCTAAACCATTTTTTCATGATTGTCTGGGTTCACATCTTTTTTGAAGAAATAAAAAATTAAAATAAGGCCTGAGCTGCTTGTAATATAGTAGGGTCACTAGGGTCAGTAGGGACCAAAACGTGACCGCGGTGAGCGAAGGTCCATTTTTCAATGGATTTGTCATCAAGGAGGGCTAAAAAACAAATTGAGCCGGGGTGTATTTTTTAAATGGTGGGGAAATTTTTGGAGAGGCCAAAATCCAAAATGGCTGTCGTTGAAACGATATTTTTTAAGGCTCGACCTGCAATGATAGACAATACATGTTTTCAGACCTTATTTTTGTTAAGAAATACATATTTCAGAGTTGCATGATGATTTGACCTTATATTAACCTTCAAAATTTAATATGTCTGCCACTGTTGTTTTTTTGGGGGGGAGTTTTTGCCATTTTTGGGGATTTTTTTTTTAGTATTAGAGTCTCTATAAGGTTGGATTCTCCAACACTGACTGTTTCAGATAAAATGCTGCTTCGGGCAATATCTTTGCAGATTCATAACTGAAATGTCAACATGTAGGCTACTCATGGTTTGTTTTGTATAATTAAAATTAAGTTTGGGAAAAAAATCAGCTGTAGCCTATTTCCGCTTTGCTTGAACTGGAAGCCAGCGTAGAATACTACAAAATAAACCTAACAGAACAGTCAGACAACATACTACATTCAAGTGTAGTAGGCAGGATGCAGTGCCTACTACATACTACTTTCATAAACAGTATGTAGTAGGTGAATTCAAAAACGGCCTGCGTTTTCCTTGTGACATCCCACGTATGTCTTTGACCAAGTAGTTTCCATGGTGATTGTAAATCTCAATTCATTTAAATGGGAGCAAAAAAAAGGAATCTATTTATTTCCATGGGTCTGAAATTGCAAAAGAATTTAATATAGTCAAAAAAATTGTGATACAGACCTGAAAAGACATTGCCACATAGTTCTTTTTAATGGGAAATGGGAAATCAATGAGTGTTGTTTACACATAAACATCTACTTTATTGACTTCAGTTGTTATTTCTGTGAACTTTAACTTATTCAATTCATCATGAGCAGCTTCTATTATAACCTTATGGAGACTCTGTAACAATACTGAAAAAAAATCCCCAAAAATGGCAAAACCCCCCCCCCCCCCAAAAAACGTAAAAAAACACCAAAAGTGGCAGACATCTTGAATTTGAAGGTTAAAATAAGGTAAAATCATTATGTAACTTAGAAATATGTATTTCTTAACAAAAATAAGGTCTGAAAACATGTATTGTCCATCATTGTAGGTCGAGCCTTAAAAAAGATCATTTCCACGATAGCCATTTTGGATTTTGGCCTCTAAAAAAATTTCCCCACCATTTAAAAAAAAAAAATGTTTTTTAGCCCTCCTACATGACAAATTCATTGAAAAATGGACCATTGCTCACCGCGGTCAGGTTTTGGTCCAAAATGACCCTACTAATAAGCTAAATTATCTGCCAAAGAGAGAAGCCAAATTAAACTTGTAAGTTGACTTAAAATGTTCTATCTAAGGTAGTTATCAAACTACAATTTGAGACCCTCACTGAGTAAAAATGTACTTATTCTATTGGCAGATATTTTCTTATCATTACAAGCAAGTCAAAAATACCTTATGTTTGCTTTTTATTCTTTATAGTGAGATATCTATTTAAACCTGACAAGTGAATCTGAAATAGATTACATGTTTAAATATTTTTTTACTTGAAATTAGACAAAAACAGTCACTGAGGTCTGAGCTTTTCCTGCGCACGTCAAAAACACTGAACTATCCCTTTAACGCAAGAGTTTCTGAGCACGGAGGGAAGATGAACACTTCAGGTCTGAGCTGAGACTCAGTGAGAACACTGTAAATCACAATTTATAGAAATATGTTTCTCTGCTCCCATGAAATTTACACCCAGTGACTTACACAAGCATCTCCGTCTGCGCTCATGCACACAGGAGTGAAATATCACAGGCTTATCTGAGAGGGAACATGAGAGCGTGCTAACCTAAAGGTGACAGGTGATCATAATATAAACACATACATTTCAAGAGCAGCCGGCATGTCTGTGTGTCTCTGAGCATAAAGGCTGACGTAAATTTAAAACGGTAACGATAACAGCCGCCATCTGTAGCATGAACACATCGTCATGTATCGTTAATTTTACACTCTGTGACACCTGCTCTGCTCCCTGCTCGTTCTCTTCACACCAAAACTTATTTCTCTCCTGCAGATGTTATTTCTCCTCCTGATCTGTTTCTGCTCTCTCACACCTCACAGGTTCATCATTAAATCTACCAACTGCTGTGTGATTATAAAAAACAATTTCCTCTTCATTTAAATGACTGTTAATGATCCATATTTATCAAACATGGTTTTATTAAGTAATGCCCCCTGAAGTTAACATCTCAGCCAGGCAGCAGCCTCTGGAGCTGTAAATGGAGGCTCATATAGAAAAAGCTGCAGTACCCCCAGTGTCCACTTGAGGCTGGCTGTAGCAACCTGACACCTTAATGATTGTATGCAGGGAAAATACATCTTTTATGGCCTTAATATACATCTTTGCAGTCTGGTTCAAAAATTAGACTAAGTCTAAATATATAATGCATGTTTGTGCTCTTACTGTGAGGGGGTACCTTTTTTTAATAACTGGCCTGTTTTTCTTTTATGGAGGATTTCAGGTTTTGGAAATGATGGGTTACATTTGGTCAGATGGCCTTAAGTTCTGCCTCAACATGGCCTTTGGACTGAGGTAGCATTATGGCAGCATCCACTTACTATAGCATATCAAAGGCACCTATAACATGGCTATGTCCATTTCATTTTACATATTAAAAAATAAATTCAATAAAAAAAAATTGTCACACTCCAAACATGCCAACAAAAAAACCAAGTAGTGCCAGACCAAGACTCTTGCAGATAAAAAATAACAGTCAACACTCAGAAGTGTCCTTTAAGTAATTTTTTTTATGGGGCAAAGGCAAATCATAGTTCACAATGGCCGCATTTCAGCAGCCATGAGTGATACTTTATGAAATAAGGAAAAAAAATCACAAAAAATTAGAAATGGATTCCTTGTCTCTAATTTTCTCCTGAGTAGAAATATCAACAATATTGCTTATAAAAGGTTAAACAACATTCTCATTTTTTTTTTTACTGCAAGAAAACACATTATTTCAGTGGACAAGTGACAAAAGTTCCTCTTTTACGCTGGAGATGTTACCTCTGAAATATCTCACAAGTACTCTACAAACAAATACTAATACGTTTTACAAAAAACGTATTTGCAGCCCTACTTTGACTCCCTTGGGTCTGGACTATTTAAAAACATAACCTGTATAATTTCCTCAGACCTGTTCCTCTTTAATTTAACTTATCTGAGAAGTTGTCATTTTGTTTTTAATGTTTATTACTTGTCCCATTATCGTATTAAGGCCTGTATGTTTTTTAATATAAACTTGGAAGTTTAGCAATAACAAAAATGACTAAATAGACATTTCTGGGTTCTGATTATATGTTTCAAAATATAATTTCTTTTGTGTTTTACTATTTGTTTCCCAAGGATCTCAAACCCTCTAGACAGCCTTCAGGGTGGTAACTAGCTTGTAGGCTAGAATATGGCGTATGTTTGTCTTTGTCTGTATATGAGGCTTCTTTGATAAAACCTGCTGTTTATGTCTGCATCCAATCTAAGCTGAACATTCCTCACTGCGCCCTGCACCATCTTGAGCCTTTATACTTGTTTCTTTGTGTGTCAACATCACTCTGCATTGTTCTGTTAAATTGCTGTAGTAAGTGTAATTAATCTTGCTGTCCTAAAACTTTCTCTGCTTGTTTGTTGAAACCATAGTGACAGAAACAGGGTATATAATGCTGAGGTTAAGTGCTGATAAATATTGAGCATCAGTTGCCAACAAAACAATTATGTAAAATAAAGAGTGGAGGCTTCAGAGAAGTTGATTTACGGCTGCTGAGTCATGTGAGGCACAAGGCGGGTGTTTGTTCAGCCACTGAATGAGGTCTGAATGACAAAAAAACACCTCTGATTTGGCTTCAAGTGACTTTATTTTGTTGGTTTGTATTTTGAAGCTGCACCTGCACACCATGCCTGAGACATACTTCTATTGCTTAATGCTGTCAAAGTACCAGTCACCAGGAGTGTGTATGTCAGGTTAAACACAGCCCAGTGCTTTGCCTTAGGGTTAGGGAACAACTACCACAGAGCTGCAGGGCAGAAATTTTAATCAGCTTGAAAAGAATGGGCTCAAATTAGACAAAACAAGAATAAGAAAATGCTCTTTTCTCTGCAGTCAATGTCAGTGAGCTCTGCTTCAGGAAAAGCACGACTCAAACGTGTCATACTTTTCTGTTTGAGACTTGAATGGAGATGTCAGAGTTTGTATGTTCCTGTTATTCGTCACTTTCAAGTGAAAGAAACACGTTTGAGTATTGAGTGTCTGATGGTTCATCTGAAGCCAGACAGTGTGATTGTCAGATTCAGAGGACTTTAATAATCCCAAAGAGTAAATCAGCTTGTTATCTACCTGACCATACTTACATTTTAGCTTCTCCTTTGTCCAAAACTGCAAATGTGTCAAAAGGACAAAATCAAAGTTGCTAAATGCACAGAAAGACTGAAAAGACTTCTTGCATTAGCACTGATGCATTGATGCCAAGAGAAGCAAAAACAATTTGAAGCCATTTGGGGGAAAGCCTTAATACAAAAACATCCAATTCAGCTGCACTGTAAAACAAAAAAAATCCAGAGAACTCAAAATTTCAAGATAACTTCACTAGACTTTGATGTTTTGGGTCAAAGCTAAAAAAAAAATGCAGTGTGTTAACATCATCTTTGTTTGCTTATTGCTGCAAGAGTCTAGCACTGTGGGATGTTTTTGGTCAACATTTGAACCATCTGTTCAGAGGTTAGCATGACCTCACCAGACCACACTTAAACTGTTTTAATTTCACCAACTTAAGCTAAGAAATTCGCTCAGCATTAACTAAAAAAAATTAACAAGGATAGTTGAGAAGACCGGGGTGCTGGTTTGGTAGAGTGGTTAGCACCCCATGTACTTGCTTCTGCCGGTCCGGGTTCACTTCCACACTAAAAACTACAAATTATTACTGCTTTGACTGCTTTACGGTGTACATCACTTCCCCCTCGAGGCGAAACCTAAATGTTGCGAAAAGGAGAATATAAAGAAGTTTTTTATTTTTAAAGCAGAGTTAATGAACAGCATTTAGTTTAAAGTAAATATGCCCTTATTTTCCTAATGGAAACGGGGACCTCTGGCTCACACTCCTGCAGAGTAGGAGGAGGTAATGAACCTCTGAAGTTGGATGTCACCAGCTGTTTAAAAAGACAAAAAAAGAAGAATGCTAAATGTAGCGTTATCATGGAAAATTAAGGAAAAACCAAAAGAAAAAAAAAGGTTTTATCAGAGGAGTCAAAAAAAAGGAAAGCAGGAAAGTAACAAGCTAAGTGCCCGGAAAGGGATGAACTTTGGCCCGGCGTTAATTGCTGGCGTTAGCTGAAAGACAAGGAGGGATGTCTGACTGATGCAGAACTTGTAAGTACACGATGATTTGACTTCTCCTCCCTTGTGTGTCAACAAATGCATGTTGGTTTTCGACAGTGCAGTTACCCTAACCGACCATAGAGGCCACTAGTGAGCTGGAAGGTGGAATCTTACATATACGGCTTTAAGTTCTCATTATTACACTGTGTCATGTGCAGGGATATTGATAAATGAATGTCTTCTGAGATGTGTTGATGACGGTTTTGTTGTGTTTTGCAGAGACCTCATAATCAAACCTTACAGGGTCTAGAAAAGCTGTGACATCTTTGTAGAACTTAAAAATAAATTATCTGAAAATGAGGCCTGTAACATTTTCTATGACATCTATATTATTAATGTAACCAGGGGTTAAATCAGTCAGTGGCTCCACATTTCATCCACACACGGAGACAGACTGAAGCTGTGAGAACATTGTTTTTCTTCTGGTTGTCCTTACTTGCACCATCCAGAGATGAAGCTTTAGTTTTGTGGTTAAAAATGCTATTTATCATGCTGCAGTGGAAACATTGAAATCATCCCTCTTTTTACTGGGCATAGTCGTGTCTGTTATCCTAAATGTTCTCTGTGAATTGTTGGCCTGAGTGCTGGTTCTGATGGGATGGGACAACCATATGGACGTGTTGGCAGGAGCAGATGTCCCGCAGGGCTGAGGTGGACCATGAGGGGTCAGCTGGGAGGAAGCATCCTGCATGGGCCTGTGTCTGGAT
Organism: Scarus forsteni; assembly: GCA_036419115.1. Lineage (NCBI taxonomy): Eukaryota > Metazoa > Chordata > Actinopteri > Labriformes > Labridae > Scarus > Scarus forsteni. Next base: position 3,185,439 of record JAZDUH010000395.1, read on the forward strand.
GAAGGATGGGACTTTACAGTAACTCTAAGAGACCTTATGAATCAGTGCTCCCTCATTTTGCACACACTGGCCACTTTACAAAGGATGACAGCTGATCACCCAGCCACATGGCAGCAACTCAGTGCATTTAGCTATGTTGACATGGTCAAGACAACCTGCATATGTGGGCACTCTGGTTTTCTCCCACTCATTAGGTTGATTAATGACTCTAAATTGCCCTTCGGTATGAGCGAGCATGGATGGTTGTCTGTCTCTTTATGTGGTCCTGTGATTGACTGGGTACAAGTTAAGGGTGCACTCGCCTTCTGCTGAATAGGCTCCAGCACTCCTGAAAGGACGAAGTGGTGTAGATAATGGATGGACAGATGATCCAAAAACAAAATTTGAGGAGTGTGTTCAGCTTCTTGTTGAATCTCTGCCTCTAACAAATTAAGGCACCTTTGAATGAGATCTAACCAGTGTTGCCAGATTTTTCTATTGAAATAAGCAACCAGGTTGATAAAAACAAGCCCAAACCAAGCAACCTCAGGCTATATTTTTTCTAATGTGATATACAACTTCTTTCAACAGAAAAATTAACAAAAGCGTGTTTTGATGTAGATGTTCCACTACATCGAATTTCAACGTAACAGTACAATTTTTTTTCTTATTTGGCTCTTAATTTACTTATTCAACATCCTTATGTTTGTTGGTGGAAAATTATTTTCTTTATACAGAAGTGAAGGAAGGGGCCACTGTTATTTATATTTCCATTATTGCTAGACGCTCTGTCTACCCTTGTATTTTGTAACCAAACACACATAGTCAGGTTTTATCTAAGTTTTATGTTGATCCTGTACAGCTTTTTTTATGGCAAACACAGTAATAGCTGCATGAAAAATATATTTAATTCTGGCTATATTGATTTCTTTTTGGTGGAAACATCGTTTTTGCCATAACTTCTGAATTGAGTTTACATTGGTATACGTCTTCAGTTTCTGGGCACAACAAGCCCAAATAAGCAACTGTACTTTTGGAACAAGCCACAAAATATTCAACCCACAACTGCCAATGTTTACAAGCAACTTTTCAAAAAAAGAAGACCAAACTAGTTTATAATAAGCAGACCTGGCATCTAGGAGACTAACTTGGTGCCTAATAGTCTACCTAATGAAGTGACTCAAACATACTTTCATTCTTGCAGGTAGAAAAGGAAAAGTGTCTTGCAAATGCACCTGGATGATGATTTTCACAGCATGTCCAAAAGCTCCTTAAAAATTCAAATGGCTGGCGTCACATGGCTTTAGTTTTGGCCTGCCTTCAGTGCTAGTCTGAGGTGTTAATCAGATGAACAGTTTATTTGTTCTAAAGCAATGGCGACATTTGAATGATGTTTTGAGTTTAGTGATATCCAAGAAAGAAAACATCACCTTATGAAAAATAATAGATCTGAAAACTGATACCTTCCTCAAAATATTTGACTTTTTTATCAACGTGCAGGGCCCCCCTGCATATCTTAACACTGTGTGCTTTGTTTGAGGTAATTTTAAAAAGTACCAAAGAAATTGCAGAAAAACAATTAAAGTTATTACCTCCACCAAGGAGGTTATGTTTTTGGGAGAGTTTGTTTGTCTGTCCGTCTGTCTGTGAACAAAATAACTCAAAAAGTTATGGATGGATTTTGATGACATTTTCAGGAAATGTTCAGCATGGGAAAAGGAAGAACTGATTCATTTTTGGTGTTGATCTGGATCAGCGTCTGGCCGCCATGATGAAAAATGTGCCTTTTGTGAAGAACTACTGAACTAAAATAGATATTATGAATCCAACTGCTAATAGTATGTTTTCATGGTCAAAGAATGTAAATATTTCAATGCATAAAGGTAGGGCTAATATTTATGGTGAAAATCACAATATGGGTGAGGACTGTGGCGCTGGCGGAGGTCTGCACTCTCCAAGTGCTTTTCTAGTTTTTTATTTCTCATGAACATTTTTAAAATTTTTGTTTTCGTTGTTCCTCTGATCATGAAGCCAGTGCCTCAGCAGTGTACATTCCTTTCAAACAAACACGCAGCGTGATCTATTTATTCCTCCATTTGCTTCATTTGAATGTCTTTCTCATGTCTGCAGCTACTAATCTGTAACAAACCCCCACAAAGACAGGCTCACTCATCCCACATGTTCTGATGCTAATGAGGAAGACGAGGGGACGACTGTATGTGCCTTCATCACATGTGTTTACCCCCCTGAGACTTTTATTTTTGGAGTTTGTCTCCTAAAATATTCCCACCAAGCATGTGCCTAAAGATTCTGGCAATCAGTGAGCAGACATTTTTCCACAGCTGTCTTTATCAATTTGTCTCCATCATCCCGTTCTGCTGCCACGATGCTCAGCCATCTTCTACATCGACAAACACTGCTGGCAGTGGAGGAGCCTCCATAATCGAGTTAAGAGGCTTTTTACTGGGATTTAGAAGAATGGGCGTTACAGTGATTATGAGAACAAGATTTTAAAACGCAACACGATTAGTTTGACCTATCAATCTAAATTCTCCAATATACTGAACCAAATTTGGTTTTCTGGAGCTTTCAGGTTTTTCTCATCGTTCTTGTAAGTGAGTTTTCTGTTTTCATGGAGATTGATTTATTGTCGTATAAGCTTGGTGACCTGTTTGCTTTACCAGGTCAGAGAGAATGAGGCAGGAAAAGTCCATTTACTTATGAAGACTTATGAAGTTTATTTACTGAAACCTCCGGGAAAAGCTATTTCTCTGTTGAACCACTTTGTGCTTACAGACAGACCACCAATCTCTACATACATCGTCTGCGCCGCATCCGTATGAGTGGCACAGTGTGTCTCTTAAATTAGTCCAGCGAGTCCATTTTCTACATGAGCAACTTCAACTCAGCATCAGTCACCACCATGCAGATCAACCTAAAACGAGAAGAAAGTCACTCAGAGCTTCTGCAAAATTTGAAGTATATTTAGGAATATTATATCATATCAAAGAAATTAAAGTGATTAACTAACATTGATCATGGTTGATGAACAGATGTGTTTTCTCCCTTGTGTATGGATTAAAAGTTACAATGATTAAAGTAAATACGAGACATTTACAGGAGACATATCATGCTGATGCATGATTTAATACTTACATATAATAGAATAAATTTGAAAACAAGGCCTTGAACCCCCTTTATTTTCAAAAAATGAGATATTGTATTTTTTCTGATATCCTAGAACGAGATTTGATGCCTCTGAAAATAGGTCATTGCGAGATGACTGCGAGATTTAAATCGTCGTGACGACACGAGGTACCTTTCTTTTTATTGGAGTAATCTGATAAAACACTTCCTCCTCTGTGATGTCCGTTTGCCACAAAACCGTCACCGTGGAACACATCCACCCAGCAGCAGTATATAGCTCCCTAGCTCACACTCACTCATTACCAGCTCTGGCCTGTAGGGGGACTCAATACACGGTCACTGCTTTGAGCCTGCCGGAAAATACAGCAAAAGAAGAAGGACAGGCTGGCTCTACCCCCGATAGAACTGACCAATCAGAGCACAAAGGGCTGTGACGTTGCGAGGTTACTGTAGGTCAGCCTGAGATCCTCGTGTTTCAACGAGAGCTTGATAATGGCCTAACATGAGGATTTTGAGAACGTTATTGTGGGGCAATGAAGGAACTAAATGACTTGTACTGAGGGCAGAAATGCTTTACAGGCATCCTAGTCTGGCAGAGTGAAAAGGAGAAACAAGCATGATATGTCTCCTTTAAGGCATTAATAGGCAAAAAGCAAAGTGTTTAAAGCTTTTCAATTTTTTATAATGTACTCACTGACTGTAGAAGCAAAGAGGGCACAGAAATCTGAATAAAAAGTCATCAGTGAAAAATTTTTCAAAGGCAGGTTTCCTGTATAACCAGTCGTTTACATGTGGCTGTTCCTGTGCATACTAAATAGCTGTTATTGCACAGTTTGTCATTATACTATTGTGAGTATTTTTCTTCCTGCAGCACTCGGCAGCACTGCACTTCCACGGCCAGAGGGCAAAATACTGCGCTGTAGTCACACCAAATCCGCTGGTTAAATCCAGCGTCATGGGTCATCTGTGCGCTTGGTCTGTAATCAGAGGGTAGCAGGTTTGAGCCCAGCTCCAACTGTCACATAGCAATGTGTCCTTGGGCAAGAAACAACCCCAAGTTGTTCATACTGCTGCGTCAGTGTCGTGTAACTGGGCATGAAAGTTCGTGAATATGTACGATGATACTGATGGATAACTGACATCGAGCTACATGAATGCGACAGTGAATGAGTCTATTTAACATTTACATCATTATTTCAGTGTAATCACAATAAACAAAGAGCAAAACACATGTACTATAGTGCATTAATATAGTGCTTACAATTAGGATCCAGTCACATAAAGCCGAAATTTAGTCACAATATCATAAATATTAGATCATCTTTGACTGTTGACTCCCCGTTAAACTCCTCTTCTCTGGTGACATTAAGGCTGTGGTGGAATAGTCCTTTTTGCTTAGGAAGGTTCCTAACAGAGTGAAATGAACCGGAAGTATTTCGTGATTAGAGCTGTTCAAATAGTTTAAATGCTTAGGAAAGGTGGCTCAGTGCTTCCTTTATTATCTCCTTCAGCATAGGATACACCGGACCATCCTTTACAAAAGGAGAGGAGATTATTTTGTCCCACAGTTCTCCGCGACAACAGCTTTTATAAACAGCATGTTATCCGACTGCTTCCGAATTCAACCAAGTAATGACCAACAAATCACACAGACCATGTGAGTTACCACTACTGTTCATCCTTTCTAAAGTTTATCAAAACCTGCCTTAACTTTCCAGTAGTCTGACTCTCTGAAGAGAGCAGGATATGAGACATTTGATGTTGATTATGTTTTAAACATGGTTCAATATTAATCATTTGTACACCATTAGATTGTGGTCTTAACAGTTTCTGCCTTTCTTTCATTCAGTTCATTTATTTTCATGCACTGATTGGTGTTCATGTTGATAATGAGAGGACAAATTTATTTAAACCCTCACATCAACATCGGTTATGCAGACGTAATTTTACCAGGTTATTATGTTCAGTGTCGTCTGAAAGGAACAACACTGTCATGATATATGAGCACTTCTATGATGCGTCTGTTGTAGTCCACCTTTGGAAAACTGTAGTTTCAACGCAGCAGTACCATCCGCTGTCACATGATGACGTAGTGAAGGTGTAGTCGGATTCTCTCTGCGCGGCAGTTTTCCTTTCCTAAGTCCTTCTGAATTCTCCTTTCTCCTTTCCTTAACCTCATGATGTTTTCCATTAGGGTTAAGAAAAAGTAGGTAGGAAAGGGCTTAGGAGGTGACTATTCGGCCTCAGCCTAAGTTTTCAGGTTGTTCATTCATCCACACGTCTGTCAGTGCCCAAGTACAGGAGGATTCTTGTAACCCAATATACCAAAAGACCTTTAACATCTCCTACACATTTTGCGTAATTGTCCACTTCAAGTGGACAAGGATGGAGTGATTCACCTTTAGAGGTTATAGTTAAAAGTTTAAGGTAATGGGCATTATGTTTATCTTCCGCTTATGAATCGGACTTCTACTGTGGTTCAAGAAAGAACCCATTTGATTTCAGAGATGAGAATACTAAGGTCAAGGTCATGCAGCATCATGATCATTGCTCGATTTCTAACAGAATCCAGTAAGGACGACTTCTCAAAAACTCTCAGGGGAGTTACCCTCAAAAGACATTGGTGTCAAGGTCATGAAGTCTAATGATTATCCTTTGACTTTGAATCCAGTTTAGAGATTTGAGGAACTTTTAATAAACTTTACACAAACATAAACGTCATCGTAAAACTTGATTGACATTTGGAAATTCATAGGTCATTAATAGCTTGTGTACGCCATTTTGTTACATACATTTATGTTGAGGTATAATTACTTTTTTACTTGTTTCATGACCTTGTAAAAAAGCAAAAGCTCATTTGTACAATATTCTGGATAAGGTGTGGCTTGATGTTTCTGTTCAGTGCAGGAAATATTCTCCATCTCAGTGTACAGACAGCCGGAGGCACTCAATCAATATCAGAAAAAGCTCTTCCATCTCCAGCTGCATCTCAGTGGGTTGAAGGGGGCTCTCAAAATAGGAAGATGGACGCTGTGTAGTTTTCTTGGATTTCTGAGAGCCCAGGGTCACCTCAGTCCAGAAGAGGCTAAGTTTAACTTGGAACACAGCCAGGCGCTGTCATAAACTTAAACCAGCTATGATATATCCCAAACCCTCACTTCATATAGAAACAGAAAAACTGCTCTGTTGACAAGCAGGGAGAAAAGGCAATTAGGACACAACACTCTGTTTTCTGTCAAAATGTTTTGCTCATAACACCGAACTGAATATAATCACACTTTAATTGACACACAGATGCTGTTCCAAAGAACTGATAATGGAAAAATATAAAAAAACTGATTCGAGACTCAAACCTTTTAATTTTTTTTCATCAATTGATAACCACAGTGTTTGGTTAGTTGCATACATGTTTCTTCTAATTTATACATTAAAACTTTACAAGCGTTCAGTAAAGGGTTATTAGATGTTCATTTTATCCATATGTAAAACATGACTTCAGAAATTCTAGGAAACATCAAAAATACCTTACATTTTATACTTCATATTGTAGATGACTAAATGTACAGACGATTTTGTCGGCTAAAAAGTTGTGGACTTTCACCAACTAAAACTTGGCTAAAATTAAAAAATTTAATGACTAAATTATGACGAAAACAGAATTAAAAACTGCTGTCAAAATGAACACTTTCGTATCCAAACCTGAAAACACTGCAACTGAGTGTGTTAGACTGTGAATATAACAGTACACGGTTCAGTATTTTATGAGAATGTATTGTGTCTTGTTTGTTCTTGTGGAGCTTTATATGAAGAATAGGGTTGTGCTTTCAGAGATTTATTTTTCTATGATTTACTGTAGTTTGTGAAATGAGGCTATTATACTTGTATTTATATTATGACATGAATACTGACAACTAGAAATTAATTATAATGTTAATTCAGTGTGTTTGATTTGTAAGGAAGGGGCAGGACTAGACAAGCTCTTTGCTTTATTCTTTCTCAAACTCAACTTTCTCAAAAGGGTTTTTAAGGTGTTTCTTAATTGTTTTTAATTGTGTCTTACTCTGTAGCACTTTGAGATTGTGAAAATGTAAAGTGCAATACAAATAAAATGTATTATTATTATTATTATTATTAAACTGGTTGTTTGGTTTACATACAGTACAGGCCAAAAATTTGGACACACCTTCTCATTCAATGCGTTTTCTTTATTTTCATCACTAGTTACATTATAGATTATAACTGAAGTAATGATGGCCTCTCGTTTCTCTTAACTTAGCTGATTGGTTCTTGCCATCATATTAATTCTAACAGTTGTCTAATAGGGCTGTCGGCTGTGCATCAGCCTGACTACTGCACAACACAACTGATGGTCCAACCCCATTAATAAGGCAGGAAACTCCATTAATTAACCCTGGAAAGGCACACCTGAGAAGTGAAAACCATTTCAGGTGACTACCTCTTGAAGGTCATAAAGAGAATGGCAAGAGTGTTTTCATTTATTTCACACTTTTTTGTTGAGTACATAATTCAACAGAAAGCAAAGAAGCAAAACAAGAAGAACAGAACCTTTTAAATATTATACTTGTATTTTCTTCTTTTAACCTGTTTGTTTTTATATTTTAGCTGGGGGGACTACCAGTGGAAATTGGTAGCTAGAGTTGGGTACATTTACATTTTATTTTTTAAAGTGTGTATGAATGTACATTGTCCCTCTATCAGTTAAACTAAATTGAAATTTACTCACAGGTGTGAATTTATTTGATGGACATGTACAGTTGTTTGGTATATGTTTGTATTAGTTTGATTTTGTGTTTTTGTTGTTTTCATAAAGATGCTATGAGGAGTTTCTAAGTAATTACAAAAAAGTCCCACTTTTAGATATATGCCTGATCGAAATACACACTTTAAGATGAGTTTTATAGCATCAAAATAGGTTATCTATAAATGCTATTCCTAGCTTTGTGGTTGGGTCGGACAGGACTGGACTGGCCTGGATACTCAACTTCAGGAACAAGACAATTAAAATTAGAGGAAATTTATATTATTCGGACACGTATTAAAGCACTGGGCTGTAAGTAGCGATATATAGCCGGCTACAAAACTACGATACTAAGCTTTCCAAAAATTGCTTGTTGTCACAAAGAAGTTGTAAAGCAATGCAGAGTTCTGAGGAAGATCCGAGCTGCATTCATTAGCATCACAACAAACACGCTTTGGCTTGGGTCACGTCTTTACAACAGTCGCCGCGCGTGCTCATGGGTAGCAGAGTCTTTATGTCGCCGGAAATAGATTCTCCTCATGGTACCTTTAAGTTCAAGACGAAGAAAGAAAGAAGGAGAAAAGCAAGAAAGATCATTTTTTCATTCCTGTTATCAATGTCATGATATGGGCCACATATCCTGATCAACACTTATTATGTAACCCTACAAGTCCCACCCATTGAGCACAACATCCAAAAGTGTTGTGTAAGAGCCGATCTTCATCACAGAAGTAAGATTGTCCTCATAGCACCCTGCTATGATGCTGTGCTCCATACTGTGAAGTTAAGTGTCAGGAGTGATGGAGGAGGCCATCAAGGACACATTAAAAATGATGCGTCAGTAAATGTCTGAGAGCTGGTGTCTGTAACGAAACAAAGGAAAAGCTTTTATTACAGCGTGGAGCCTGAGCGGAGGCCGGTAATTGAAAAAAAGACAACCGTGTGCGTTCACGGTGAAGTGGGATGCTAAGAAGTGAGACGTCTGAAGGGAGCAACTGGGATGTAATGATCTGTGTCTTTACAGTCCTTTATTACTGAAGTGCCCACTCACCACATGTAGAGCCTGTGCAGTGGACCTGATGGGATTGGTTTGCTTTTCATCGTTGAATCCATGAGGCATCCAAACAAATATAAGAGGAGTAAATAACCGAGTGTCCACAGAACAGCGGGACACGTTCGTCTGAATGCTGCTGGCTCAATAGGAAGGATCTTCGGATTCAAATGAAGAGAAACTCGTAGTAGGAAGAACATTGAAAGCCAATGATCTGCTGCCTGTTTTTCATCAGATTTTTTATTTTAAAACCTGTTTTCTTTCATTATTGGCAGAGCTGCTGAGTGTGAAAGATTGACAAAGAACAAATTTCATCTCTTCGATGTCCTGTTGCCAACCATCCGTCTGGCGGTCCTCGCACTGCATCCCAAAGCTATCAACACCTCCAGGCTATTATTTTCCTTGCCTGTGTTAGTTAACTTCACAAACACACGTACCATTTGGGAGCACAGCACCTCTCCTCTCTCTGTTTTAATTAGCATCATTACAGGAAACAGTGGAGATGAGTTTGCGTGGTGTTCTCCCAATTTGCTTCTTTCACTCACACGTCGTTTCAGAGGAGACGTTCCCAGGCCGCAGTCTCGCTGAATCATCGCTCATATTCAGCTCCGTGGAGCTCTGCCTCTACAGCGAGGGAGCCAAAATATTGTAGCATTACCTTATCGCAGCCAGACGGTATCTGCTTTAAAAATGAAGAGCTGTCATCTAGAAAAATACGCTGGACATTCTTCTACTGTGTCATTTCCCAGGATGAAGTTTACAAGTTGACTTAGAAAATTATATACTGCAAATAAATCAGTGGATGATAGGAATATACAATTTAGGGCCTCAAACACAAAATAAACCTTTAATTCACTCTGCCATCCTGTAGAGTTTTTTTTAGAAGAATGTCGCAGATTTTGCCAAGAGCATGACTAAGTGATAAAAAGTTCAGGGTGAAATGACAAAGATGAACTAATATGCAATAATTCTCAAAGTTGGTATGAAAAGATATTTAACCTTTAACACTTTTATCATTAAATCAACACCGGTAAGTATTTAATTTAATAAATTGATCTACCTCATCATTTTTTCTTGTGTGGTTGAGTGAAGTGTACTTGGTATCAATTCTTATACAAATTTAATTTCGTCCATCCAGTGGCGTAGCTGAGATGTATTCCACATGGGTTTTCATATGTGTCAAAGGGGCCCGCATGTTTGGCATGCCGCATTGCGCACAAGAATAGAGGACAGAAAAAAAAAAAAAAGTATAATACTGAATACGACCTCTCATTACTGCCACTATTTGAGATGTGTTTTTCTTTTTTTCATTCTTGCAAATGTATCAACAACATTGTCCAAGTTAGTCTTCCCAGACATCTCTCTCTCAATGAAAAATAATGTCAGGCTTGAGAGGTGAGACCCGCTCATTTTTGAGTGCAGATAAGTCTTGATCAGTTTAAGGTGACTGAAAGTGCGCTCTGCCTGTGCACCTAATGCTTCCTTACTTTCATGCTCTCCCTCAATATATCCTTAATGATAAATGTTATAATAAAGCCTCTGGATTTCATTTTTATTGACAAAGAAAATTAATGATTTATAATGTATGGCTTTTCTGTCTGTGCCCTGAACAATTATCTAGACTACACATATATGGATTATTTTATGGATGTATTTAGTGGATATTTTCTTCCGAGACAATTCTGTCCACACCACAGAATTATCTCTGTTCATACAGAATGGCAAAGCTGTAAACGATCACCTCTGAGGCCTGAAATGTCATACCCAGGCGGTGGTGGAGTTCAGAAAAAATTAAAATAGCACAGAAGAGCATTATAAGCAAGCACAGTCAAATGGTCCAGGAGAAGCAAATGCAGATTTGAAACTAAATAATAATAATAAATAATAATCACGAGTTAACAAATGTATGGGAAACAAAGTGCAAGCCCGTTACATGTGGACAATTATTGTTGACAACCACTTTATATCGGTTTAAAAATAGCCGTTAATCTCCACTTATTTGGGTGAAATCGCTGTGTTTGTGTGGTTGAGATGATGTAGCACCATGTCGCTGCAGTAGACAGTGCATGTTTACCTGCATGTCTACCTGCTGTAGCCGTGCTCGGCCCCGCATCGTCACAGGCCTGGGCCACCACCCGGATGTTTTCCGCCCCTGTGAGGACCCCACTGTGGCTGAAAAGATCCGGAAGTTTGGGGCATTTGGCTGCATCTTCTCTTAAATGTTTTTTTTTTTTTTTTTCGAGCCGTACGCTTTTCCGCTCCACGAGCAGCTTTTTCTGGCGGCATCTGTCTTTTCTTCATCTTTTTTCATCTCTCGTTTTCGGTCTGGCTCAATACGCGGCTGAGCCGATCACATTTCAATGGGCCAATGGATCATCTCAAATCGGCAGGGGTATCCCCCCCTTAATATGCAACATAATACAGTGACCCAGTCTGACGTCACGTTACACTCTGTGCTAACCTGCTGCTGCAGAGAAGGCAGCTGCTGCGCTCATTCCGCCTCGGATTTAAACAAACAAACAAAAAATCCTCGGAAGTGTGGTGAAGAGGGCCCGTGGGTTTTCATAACCCACCAACCAACGTAAACTACGCCACTGCGTCCATCCATCCATCCATCCCTCCCTCCCTTCCTTCCTTCTTATTTTATTGTTTATTTGACATGGACACACAGTGACATTGATGCTCAATACTTAAATATACACAGATCTCAGATGCACTGCTGTAAGTGTTTATAGCACAGTGCTAATTTTCAACACCAGTCCATAGGAGGCTTTTACAGATTAAAAATATACAAAACGCTATTTAAAGAACAGAGATACATAAGACACAGTTCATTAAAAAGTACATAAGAATCAAAATATCCAATAAATAAATAAATACATAAAAATAAGTTCTAAAAAGATGAACGAGAAGGTTTCATCAGGTAAACATGTATACAAGCAAATAATTTATACGTGGGAACAGTACTGTTGCTCTTTCAGCCATGATTGAATACCTTTGTTGAAGCCTTTAAAGTTATTTAGCATTTTCAGCTCAGTAAGGAGATTATTCCAGAGTTTAGCTCCTATGACAGAGGAGGCTGATTGACCAAAGGATGTTTTGCATGCTATCTATCTGTCTATCTATCTGTCTATCTGTCTGTCTGTCTGTCTGTCCATCGTCCTTTTTTTTTTTACAGTGGCTAATGAGGGCAACAGCCTACAACAGCTCGATAAAAAAAAGTAAAAAGATAAAAACTCTTGCAAGAGCACAAATGCACCATAACTTAATACAACATCAGAGGTGCTGTGGGCCAGTGCACCTTTTGAATAATCCGTTTTCACAATACAGGAAAATATTACTTAGAAAAAGAGGAAAAAGAGGCATCCTAAAGCCAATGTTGAGGCAAGACTCCTTATTTCACACCTTTGATGGTAAAAGGAAAACAGGAGCATGATGAAGTCCTGCAGCCTGCCTGTCAGCCCCCTTTCGCTCAGCAAAGAGCATTTACCGTAAAGGCTCAAATACATGGGCACTTCACATTTAGGAGCAGCTGATCTGACCACAGGAAATGGAGAAGGGCAGCTGGCTTGACCACTGTCTCTCTCATCTGTCTCTCCCACGTGCTCTCCCCTTTTCAGAACCACCTGCAGGCCTGGAGCTCCTCTGTTGTTGTTTTTGGTTCTGCTGTGTTTCTATTCTTGGAGGTGTTTTCTGGGTTTGGACTATTTTGAGCTTTGATTTGTTTGTCTAACTTGCGGCTTGTCTCTGATTTTGGAGTTGTTCTCTCTCATTGAACAGCATGATGTAAAGTGCTCACCCCTTTGGTTCTGTCATCTGAGTGATGATTTGTAATATAAGTTGTCTGGCTGGTTGGATCACAGCAAATGCTCATACCTGACCTGATTATGGTTTAGACGCCTGTCTGATGATGGGTTGTGGCATGTCTTCGTCTCCTAATTCACATGCATTTTATATATAAAGCCTTAGGTACTATAGTATGAATGGTTATGATCATACACAATAAAAGTGATTATGTTATGAGAGATTCTTTAAATCAACTCTAGAAATACAAAGCCTGTTTTAAAATCTGATTATTAATGATACTTTTATTCCAATACCCCTGCATGCCCTTATATTTCAAAAGGTTGAATAGCCTTCAGTCATAATGCTTGCTTTAGTAAGAACAGCCTGTTCTTGTTCCTTCCTTCATTCAATCCACAATAAACCTAAACCATAAAACCAGGAAACCAGATGGCTATTTAGAGCAGCTTCACTGCTCTAAATAGCTTTAGTACTGCTGTATAGCTGTTATAATGCAGAAATGGAGGGTCATACCTGAGCTTCAATCAGCATGTGACAAATGTCTTTATTTCCTACAACATGTTGAAACATTGAGTCTTTGCACCCAAAGTCAGTCGTTTCCTTTGCTCAAACTGGGAGGCAGCTTCAACAAGCTAAGTTTTTGAGATTTGAGTGGTTTTTCAGCTGGGATAGCTTAGCATTAGCTTAGTTTTCATCGGCTTTTGCCTTCCCTGGGTGGTGCTGAGTAAGGCGAGCAGTTTTTCCACAGTTTTTCATTTTAATGCGGCACTCTTTATAAACACTTTGCAGCAAGTCTATCCTTATGTCCCTTTTACATACAAAATATTGGGAATTTACATGCTGACGGTGCATATCTTTTCTCCTGTGCTGCCATGTTTGTCTCACTAACTCTCCCCTGTACTGTGACCATCACTCTCCTGACATCACCTGCCAGATGACCCCACTGCACCATCATATGTATTTGAAAAGTAACTCATTTTATTCCTATAGAACCAAATGCTTTATTAAATGTTGGAAAACTAATACATTCAAAAATATCAAAACTTGGTGACCTTGAATCAATTTACAGTTGCTATGTAAAATATTGCAATACTTTGCTGTTTTGATGGATCAGAGATGGTTTAGCTTTAAGGGTTGGTCGCATTTTGGACTTAACAATTTGTCAATAAAACAGTGCATTTAATGATGATATATTGATGTATGTATTTGGTCATATATGGTTTGTACATGGTATGTTTATTATTTTTATTTTGGTCTAGATTGTAAAATTGTATATGTTTTATTCTTTTTATGAATAATGAAAACTAGTGAAGAATAACAATTCTATTTCGGTAGTGTGGTAGGATTTTTAGACTAGATAAGCTTTCTTGTTCTTCATTCTGTGACGCCTCAAACTGGTTTGTTGTGTTGACATATAACTTAGCTTTATTACTTTCCCGTCGGAAATTTGGTTTGCTACAGGTATGAGCACACATGATAAAACATTTAAAAAAAACAGAAGGAAAATACAGAAAACCCTGAGCACAAGTGAAAAGCAAAGGTACTCAAATCAGAAAAAGCCAGTAAGTAAAAAGTCACACACAGCATTCAGCACTAAAGTGCTCTGACTATTGTCTCGCTCATCTGTCTCTCCCACGTAGATAAAATAAACAGCAATGATGAAAAGTCGAGATAAAGCAGATAAAAAGAGAATAAATAATAAGTAGACCGGCATTGCAATCTAAACATCAATCTTTTCCACATGTATATGTTCTATTTATTTGACATGTACAATTGTTTGGTGTGGATAGTAAATGTTTTGACTTTTTTTAAATTGAAATTTATCAAGCAAGAAAGAAAGATTCGCACAACAATGATACTCATAGTGTAAAAAATGCATTTTAACTGATGCTTTCCCAGCTATCAGGACATATTGGTGCCCTTTGCCTGCTTTTCATTATCTGGGTCAAATTTATCATATGCTGTAATAGTTGACTTATCGTCCTCCAGCTTCTGTCCTTTTAACATGACACAGAGAAGTGAGTAAATATTATTAGATTCAATAAAGTTCTTTAATCTTTGATTTGAGTAAATTAATAGTTTTTACAGTCTAATCTTGTCTGTTTTTACTGTTACCAGACTCCAGCAGGTCGGATGTTTTCCGTCTAACAAACTCTGAGCTGTAGAGGAGCGTCAGGCATCATGATCATACGTCAGGTTATCACCACAGGCTTTGCTGACTCATCTGTCCTCCACTGAGGCACTGCAGGGCATTGCCCTAATTCATGAGCCTCATGTTTCTGTTATCATCCTGATGAGGTTCTTGTTTTACATATGAAAGACGAGACGTGTCACAACTCATCATCAGACCGGCATCTGAACCACAATCAGGTCAGGTGGGAACATTTGCACCTGATTGAACCACTTTGTGATCCAACCAGACAGACGACATCATGCTGCCAACCGTCGTAAAAGCAGAACAAAAGAGGAAATCGTGATCAGATAGTTGTCATAAGAAAATGTAGCCAATATAACTGAAAACAAGCACACACTGACAGGACCACCACAGCAGCCAACTTGACCACAGACAAACAAAATTACCAAAAGTAAACACAACAAAACAGTTTTTATTTGATCTGTTTTAGTTTATATCTTCTCACGTCGGTCTCTCCTCATTCAAAACCCTCAGGGCCTGTTCTAATATTAACCACACTCACACCCATCAGCACAAAAGATCTGCTTTGTAGCCATGAAACATTAAACATTCATGTTATTTCTAAAATATTTGGGCTCGATTTGAAATCAACATCAGTCAGAAATAACCACATCAAATATAATTATATATTTTAAAGATTTTGACCCAGTGTTTTTCTGCCTGTGCAGATGTTTTTCCCCTTTAATTGAACTGAATTGAACAATTGAAGGCTGTTTGCCCTCAACTGCCATCATAAAGAAGTAGTGTTACTGTGTAATTTCTTCTGTATTTATGGCTTACAAATAATATAAATCACTAAATGCAAGAAACTTTTTGAAACATTTTAAGCAGTGTAGCCAGATTTTTCTTATAAAGTAAGCAACCAGGTTGATAAAAACATGAACCACCAGCGATTAACTCTTCTAATATGATATTTTACTTTTTTAAACTTTTTTTTGCCATAATTTTACTCTGTAACTTTGGTGCCTCTTGGCCATTTGAAAAAGAGGTTCTTAATCTCAATAGGACCTTCCTGGTTAAATAAAGGTTAAATAAAAATTATACAAAAATAAATTAAAGAGAAATCTACAATACTTTTAATTTTACAGGGACAATGTTTCTTATTTGACTATTAATTTACTTATTCAATACCCTTTTGTTTGGAGGTCAAAAAACATCAATTTCTTTATACAAAAAAAGAAGGCACATTTAAAACCGTTTATGACTCAACAGTCTGCTTTACTTGAAATTTTTTATCTAAACATCATTGTCAGGCTTTTATCTAAGTTTCTTGTTGATCCTTTACAGGTTTATTATAGTATACCATTATAGTTACACCAGGAATAAATGTAATTCTGGCCACAAGGATTTCTTTTAGGCGGAAAAATAATTACCTCCGCCAAGGAGGTTATGTTTTCGGGAGAGTTTGTCCGTCCGTCCGTCCGTCCGTGAACAACATAACTCAAAAAGTTATGGATGGATTTGGATGAAATTTTCAGGAAATGTTAAGCATGGGAAAAGGAAGAACTTATTTGATTTTGGTGTTGATCGGGATCAGCGTCTGGCCGCCATGTCGAAAAATGTGATTTCTGTGAAGAACTACTGAACTAAAATAGATATCACTAGAAAAGCACTCGGAGAGCGCAGACCTCCACCATATTGTCATTTTGACCATAAATATTACTCCTACCTTTATTGCATCTAAATATTTAGATTCCTTGACCATGAAAACATACCATTAGCAACTGGATTCATAATGATATCTATTTAAGTTCAGTAGTTATTCACAGAAATCACATTTTTCGCCATGGCGGCCAGACGCTGATCCCGATCAACACCAAAATTGAATCAATTCTTCCTTTTCCCATGCTGAACATTTCCTGAAAATTTCATCCAAATCCATCAATTACTTTTTGAGTTATTTTGTTCATGGACGGACGGACAAACTCTCCCGAAAAACATAACCTCCTTGGCGGGGGTAATTATGAATCCAGTTGCTAATGGTATGTTTTCATGGTCAAGGAATCTAAATATTTAGATGAAATAAAGGTAGGAGTAATATTTTCGGTCAAAATGACAATATGGCTGAGGACTGTGGCGCTGGCGGAGGTCTGCGCTCTCCGAGTGCTTTCTAGTTTTTGCTCTTTTTACAGTAAAATTTATATTTGTGTTTGGTAGAAAATAGTTTGTAACTTCTGAATTGAGTCTGTATTGGTAATAGAGTGTGAATCACAAGCTGAAATGAGCAACTGCACTTTAGGAACATCCCCAAAAAACCTGCAAATATTTACAAGCAACTTTTCAGGAAACAGAGGCCCAAAGTCGCTTACAATACGCCGACCTGGCAACTCTACAGAAAGTTCTGTTTCGTGGAAATGGGTGACGTCACGTTGCGTCAGTTTCACACAGGAGCGTTTTCTCTGTGTGCATTTGTCACGAGGTTTAACGAGAGACAGTAAGAAAATAATCCTCATCTTTTCCTCTTCTATCAAGCTTTCCAGGACATTTCTCAATAACAGACGTTATACATGATCTTTATTCATTAAAATGTTTTATGGGCTCCCCTGTGACAGCAAATTCCTCTGTCCAAGAATTTCTCAACAGACAAACAGCCTGTAATCGTACAACACGTGTTTAGCGTCCACATGAATGAGAGGCGCAGAAGAGCCGTACCTCAGCCCCTCACATAAACACAGCTCTTTTGTAATCCACAAATCTCAGCCAGAGTAAACAGCGATACAATAGCAGCCCATACAATGATCATTCTTCCCTCACTCTTCCTCTCTGCAGCGTGGTTTGTTATGAGTGAAGTGGAAGAAACAGCAAAGTGTAGCTCTTACAGATGTGAGGAGTCTTGTGCAGAACATGCGTCCCTGCAGGCTTTGTGTTCGCAAGACGGATTAAGTTGTTGTGAAAAGAACATGCAGCAATTCATCCAAATCTGTTGTCTCCTAATGATGTGCTGAAGTCTTTAAACAAAAGCGTGTGGGATCCATCACGTATTTGTGCCATGGAGGGGATGTCTCAAACAGGAAGCGCACATTTGTTTGTTCTTAAAAAGCTGTCAGCGTGTTTTTAGAGACAGCTTTTTTTCCGGGCTGATTGAAATGCTGCAGGCGTTTCTGAGAAGCTCAGGCCAAACCACCAGACCCCGGGCCAAGTGAGCTGCACGGTTGTAGCTACAGTGTTTCCAAGGAGACTGAGGCGTGACAACAAAGAAGTGCCCCCGTGTTCTTAGCCTCTCTACAGGGTGCTGCACAAAGCATCAGAAACGTGAGGGCGAAGCGTAACCTGGGAGTATTTTCTCTGATTGGTCATTCAAGTCTGAGGCCAGGATGATGGATGTCAGCGGAGAGCCGAGAGAGAAAGAGTGAGAGAGGGCGTCCGTGCACAGATGGTTTGTTAGAAACTCTTCTGCAGGCTTTTTACTCAGCTTGGCTCCAAGACAAGTTTTAAATCACTTTATCTCACTAAATATATTCAAGCACTATTTAAAGTCGTGCTCAGAGATACAGAGATGTCCCTGCATCATTTTTAATGACTGCTGAATGCTATTTTTAATGTAAACAACACAATCATAACCATATAAAGGAATAATCTGAAAATGCCTTCTTGTACAGTATATGCCAGTTTATCATGGTTAATTTCATTCCCAAACATCATGGCTGAAGCGTGGGACTTCTGCAGCTGCAGGAGCTAAAACAACAGTCACTGATCTACAGGTGGTCACAAACTCAGCGGATAAGGTAATGATACAGTAACTCCTGTTCCCAGGTATATAAAAACAACCACAGTTACCCTTTAATTATCTTTAATTCATGTTGTAAAATGGCCTGCTGTGTAATATTCACATGTTTATTAGGCTGTAAGAGTGTGACTTCTTTTCTAGCCACAGCACGTCCCATCTTTAAGGGTAAAGTAAACAGTGTTACTAAAGTAAATTTACACAAGAACTGCTCCGATGTTCAATTTACTACAATGCATTTCAGGTCAGCACTGTCAGTTCAGACTCTGTAAATGGAACAGGCTGGTTAGATAATTAAAAACATGCTTTAAAGAGGACGTTAATCATGTTTACCGGGACTTTTTGGTCCTTGGTCTGCATCGGACATAAATAGTCTAAAAACAACAAGTCTAGACTTATACCTTGTTTAATAATATACTTATATATATTTCAAAAACTCAACAGCTACCAGCTGAAATGACTGTAAAAAATTACCAATGCCACCTTGACTCACCTGGTGTGCCTTTATTCCCCATTTGAGAGCCAATGTGACAGAGGGATTCTGTCTTTTCAAAGAAATATCTATCTTTATAATGTCAGCAGCAAAGTGCTCCAGTGTTTTTTTATTCTACTTTCTTGAGAGCATCCTCTCTTTTTGCATTATTTGCTGGTTTGGAAATGCCTGCACACATTTCTCCAATCAGGTGTTCTTGAGATGTATATCAGCAGATAACTACATGATTTTCTAAATAGCAACTGTTGTGTATATAATGTACATAGGGTTTAAGATGGTATTTTATCCTTGTTGTAAAGATATATAATTAAATATGCACTTTAACACTTCTTAAGGTCTATTCCATTATGTTGCTGACCACTCAGTATGTCATATCTATATATATGTACTGAAAATGTAGGGGGTTGTATCGTTTTGTGTATATGTCCATATAGGTATGCGAGTGGGTATAGATCTATGTTATATGTTGGTTTGTATATGAATGGCGATGTGTGCATGTAGGATTTATTTATATATGTAGGTGTAGATGTATACGTGTATGAATATATTTATGTATAAGATTTGCATATTCTGGGTGTACTTAATGTAGGTTATGTATGGGGATGCAGCAGTTTATAGGTATGTATATTCACACTGTGTGGAAGAGTACATGTATGAGCTAATGTGACAATTTAAAGGGAAACTCCATTTTTTTGACACCTGGACCTTATTTTTAGGTTTGTGCATGCTCATATACTCACTCAGACAAACATCGTGCAGCTCGGAGTCCTTCAGAAGTTATTTAGATCCAACCGATTTAGCCGCACTTAGTGGGGGCCACGGCAATGGAGCTTCAGCGCGGGACATAATCTCTGCAAAATCGCTCGTCTCTACCACAGCCCGGTTTGTCATTGCAGAGAAATCCTCCAGAGTAGTCAGACATATATTCCTGGATAGATCCATACGCTTGTCAGCCGGTTTCAAGTCCCACTCTGAGCAGCAAACACACTCCTCTTCTGTTGCCATAGGCGAACACTGTCCACAAGCGCACCGCCAGTTTGCATTGAGTCGTGGACGTGCTCCTGTTTGTTGTTCTTGAGCCAGCTGTTTGTCTCTCTCCCTCCGCATTCTTCTTTCATGGAGCTCCTCGTCCGTGTACTCAGACTCAAACCGGTCGTCGTAGTCTGACTCTTTGGCATCAGATAAATATTCTGCCATGTTGCCACGGCGATGGAGCTTCAGCGCGGAACATAATCTCTGCAAAATCGCTCATTTCGGCTATATTTTTTCATCCATCGCCAGTGTTATCATAAAGTCAGCTCGTCTACCGTCTTCAGGTGGGTCAGCTGACCTGGTAAACAAACTTTTGATGACGTCATAGCAGCGACACAAAGGTAAAGCTGAGTTACTTTTAGCGGCATTGCGGAGCAACATGACAGAATATTTATCTGATGCCGAAGAGTCAGACTACGACGACCGGTTTGAGTCTGAGTACACGGACGAGGAGCTCCATGAAAGAAGAATGCGGAGGGAGAGAGACAAACAGCTGGCTCGAGAACAACAAACAGGAGCACGTCCACGACTCAATGCGAACTGGTGGTGCGCTTGTGGACAGTGTTCACCTATAGCAACAGAAGAGCAGTGTGTTTGCTGCTCAGAGTGGGACTTGAAACCGGCTGACAAGCGTATGGATCTATCCAGGAATATATGTCTGACTACTCTGGAGGATTTCTCTGCAATGACAAACCGGGCTGTAGTAGAGACGAGCGATTTTGCAGAGATTATGTCCCGTGCTGAAGCTCCATTGCCGTGGCCCCCGCTAAGTGCCTAATAACTTCGGAAGGACTCCAAGCTGCACGATGTTTGTCTGAGTGAGTATATGAGCATGCACAAACCTAAAAATAAGGTCCAGGTGTCATAAAACCGGAGTTTCCCTTTAAAACACTGCCTCCCTTCCGCTGAGGGGGCACCTTATTGTTTGTCGATAATTGTCGATGAGTTCCAGCTGAGCCTGGTCACGTGTGTACTTACTTCTTTTTAAATGGCTTCTCACTGATCACTATGTAAAGTCTGAGGAAGAGCGGTTACGCTCGAAACGTCACTGGCTGATCATTAATAAAAACTTCAAAGGAGCTAATCTTTTGTGTGCGGATCTCCTTTTATATTTTATTGGTTTGGAAATGCAACAGAAGCACAGAAAAAAACCCTTCATGAAAATTATAACATGTCTAGCATACCATTTGCAAACATGGGCTGCACTAATAAACAGAACATTAAAAAAAGCATTCAGTATTGTGGGTGATGTTATCAGAGACACCTTCATTTACACTGTTGCCCTCCAGGCGGCATTATTGTGCATTGTTTGAGTTTCTTGTGATGTTGATGTGCTGGTATTTTTTTTTATTTTCAACACTGTATCAGTGTTGTAATTGTATTTTGTTGCCAACTGTCTATGGTTACTGCTACACCCCAATTTACCTGCAGGGACAAATAAACAGACTAACTGTCTATGGATATGTCCACCTCAGTAGAAAGATATTTGGAATACATTTTATAACCATTAGGTCGTAGTACCATGTCCAACTACCAATTGGTAAATCCTCAAACCTCTATCTTAAGTTTCATAAAAATGTTACCGTTGCACAGTTTTACAGTTTTGAGATACTGCATCATAAAATCCAAAATAGCTGATAAAGGGAAAAGTGGTTACAACGCCTGTATAGATTTCACATACATTTATATCTTTTTTTTTGTTCAAATTTTGATGCAATTCTCAAGTGAATAGTTTGATTAAACAGCAATAGTGCATGTACTTCATATTTTGCTTTTTCTTTTATTTACTCTAATTGAGTTCTGTCACAGGAATGTGTTTGTTGATCTTTGTTAAGTTCTACTAAATTACCATTTATACTGTGAATGCATGGTGTCCACTGTAGTGGGAAAATGCATAGCTCCCTTAAACTTCAACACTAAAAACAATGACCGTGGTTTTAACTTGTCTGCAAGTAAAAACAAAAAAAATCATTTGTGCTTTAATAATTCATGCATGAAAGTGTTAAACATAGATAGATATGTGGAGAGATTGAGAGATTCATATTTATGTATATACATAGCTAGAAAGAAAGATGGATGGACAGATTTAGACCAAATGCATTGTTCCACTTATCCATGGCCTTTATGGATCTGCTGAATTCAGCTGCTTTTCAAGGTAAATTATAACTAACTGACTTCATTTCATCTCAGTAGTTCTTAGTATTTACAAGACAGTCTGACAACTTAAAATGTGTTTCATGGAAACACTATTACAGCCTTAAACTCTTGAACATTATGAGCTTTGTTTTGTATAAGGCTGCATAAAACACAACTGTGACTTTAAATTCACTGATTCTGCATTTTTATTTCTGTCCTTAATCTCATTAATGGGTTGAAGATTGTATTTGCTTAAAGTGGCTAAAATTGAATAATGATGATTAAGGAAAAGTGACTATAAGTGGAGGTTAATTTCAGTGGGTCGATGTAGTTCTCTGTTCAGTTTAAAAGTTTGGTGTCCACTGGTTCACAAAAAACAACTGGAGTTTAAACACACTTTTCAAATCCCAAATATTGTGTAGAAAAGCAACAACTTCCCCAGACTAATACTCAAATCATGATCAAAATAATAATTTTCAGAAATTAGAGAAAGTCAAAGTCAGGCATTTTAAAACAAACAACCCAGTAACTTTTGCTCAAATAATAATATGACACAGCGCCTTTCACTTGTGTTGGAGGAACATTCGACCAGGAAATCTGTGCTGATACTCAGGATCTGAAATTGAGATTTTGTCCACTGCTGATACCGGTCTGTCTTGCTAAAAAGATGATTGGTGGGTTTGGTTGGCTGCCTGATTGGGCCAGTTAAATTACAGTCATGGAGATAAAAATGGTGTTTTGTTTGTTAGTAATCTCGCTTGTTTGGGTAAAGACAAGATTTTTTTGATACCAGTTCTGTAATAAATTTTGCTCATCGATTTCTGACTCTTTGGCAATTCATGTGGATTTTCTGTGTGAGAAAAATGTGACCTATGACGGGATTCCAGAGGCAAAAATGTTGAACATATGAAAATCCTGATATTTAAAGGGACTGTGAGGAGAATCTATTACCAGCGACATAAAGACTCTGCTACCCATGAGCACACGCGGCGGCTGTCGTAATGCTGTGTTCCAGTAACCTCAGAACTGGGAGTGACATCATCTCTGACTTATCGGCGTGAAAAAAACATCCTGATCTACCAGGCTATTGTTAGCTCTCGTTAGCACGCCCTGCGTTGTTGTTCACAAATATCACATGAAGAATGTGATTATTACTATGGCAGCATTTTTGTAAATATAAGTCTAACAATACTATGTATACAGCTGATCTAGAGCGACACACCCCAGTCAGACGTGCAAATAAATGGATTATTACAGGAGCTAAATAACTGTTCACACTGGGGGGCATCCATCTTAGATTGGCAACTTGGGGGTGGCGAGGTTTCACCGTGTTCCCAGTAGGAAATTCCGACTTTGGGGGACGTTCCAGTTGCAGTTTCCTACTTGGAAGTTGGAAATTCCTACTTCTGACTACAACTGGAATGCACCAAAGACGTGACTGAAGCCAAAGCGTGTGCTTGTTTTGTTGTAGCTCGGACCTTCCTCAGAACTCTGCATTGCTTTACAACTTCCTTTTTCAACAACTTACAGGATGCAAAGCGACGAGGTAATGTATCTCTTTCTAGTTACGTAGTGGTAGATTTTGATGTGTGACAACAAGCAAGTTTTGAAAAACTTAGTATCGTAGTTTTGTAGCCGGCTATATATCGCTACTTACAGCCCGGTGCTCTAAGACGTGTCCGAATAATATAAATTTGTTTTATATTAGTTATAAGTTTTAATTGTCTTGTTCCCGAAGTTTAGTATCCAGGCCAGTCCAGCCCTGTCCTGTCCAACCCGACCAAGAAGCTAAGGAATAGCATTTAGAAATAACCTATTTTGATGCTATAAAACTCATCTTAAAGTGTGTATTTCAATCAGGCATACATCTAAAAGTGAGACTTTTATGTAATTACTTAGAAACTCCTCACAGTCCCTTTAAGGTCAAACAGCAAAGGACAAAGACATTTTCATATTTCCACCCTTTAGAAAAAAGAAGAAGACATACTTTATATTAATCCCTCGCGGGCAATTCAGTTCTTTACACTCTGTTGTTGAGACATGCTTTTTACATTCATAGGTGGAGATACACATGCACATGCACAAACAGGTCCTATGATCATACACTAATGGAGAGATGTCAGAGCTTGCTGCTCCTGAAGAAGCGCTTCTGAGCAGTTTCAGGGTTCAGTGCCTTGCTCACTTCGACAGTGCTCAGAAAGTCCGCTGACACCTCTCCAGCTACCATTTCACGAATAACTGAGCCCCAGTTTTAATCCCTTCCTCCTTTGGTCTGTCCTGATCACACTGATTGTGTGTGCTGACTGCCTTTGATAAGAGAGAGTTGTCATTGATGCAGAACAGAGGAGAACTGATGGGGGAATCATTAAGCATTAAGACAAATGATATTGATTCTTTGAGCTTGTTATTGATTCTTAACTGGGTTTGGTTCTGATTTCCTTCACTTCTCATGCTAAACTTGGTAAATCTGTCTTACATAACTGCAGAGATGGGCTTTGGTCACATGCAGCTCGTTTTTCTCACTCTAAATTCTCTTTAGTGTAAAACTGAATCCGCCAAAGTTTCCTTACATTTATAGTCATGGAGACTGTTGTTATACATGATGAATTAACTGGAAATGTTCTGAAACACTGAATGCATGATTAATGAAGATTCAGAGTGAACGTATTCCTTCTTTGATGTCAGGAATGTGACCTTGTCCGCCTCAGGTGAATTCCTGCTCGCCGACCTCTGCAGCTCCTTATTGTGTCCATCCATGCAGGCCGTCTGCTTCCTTCCTGTCTTTGTTTCAGCTCCCTTATGACTCTAATAAACTGAGAATATTGGGTGAATGTGGATGATGAACTCTGTGAAGAAGACAGCCTCAGGGAGACGTGTTTGTGTGTGAAAATTCTTGAGATGCCTCGGGGAGATAAATGAGTTTGAGTGCAGATTCTTCGTCTGACCTTCGGTCTCGTGCAGCAGGAGCCCCAGCTGTGATGTGTAGCTTTGACTCAACATTTAAAACACCAACGTTTTAGATTATGAAAAACCACATCCGCATGTTTACTATTAATAAAACCCCCAAAATGACTTCCTGTTTGTTTACCTCTGTCAATTAGACTGAATCTAACCTTTGACTCTGTCCTGTATTTCCTCTAAAGCTCTGCGGTGCATCCGGCTCATCTGGGGTCCTCCTCGCAGCAGACCCTCTGTCCGTTTGTCAGACTGGAGTTGTAATTAACTGTCCAGGCCTCTGACTCAGTCTGAGGCTGCTGAATGGATGTTACTTCCAGCGTCTGGTCTGAATGATTGAGAACTGTCTGGAAAACGCTGCAGAGCAGTTACACTATTGACCCGACTGCTCTGTCTCCTGCTCCTCAGTTAGTCTTAGGCCGACTGAATCTGCTCCCACAGCTGAACCAGACAAACAAGAATGATGGTAATATGAAGTTGTTTGGATTAAGATTTTAAGATTCACACATAGGCTGCACAACTAATTGAAATGTCTTTTTTATCAGCAACAAAAACATGGAATTCTTCAATTTATAGCAGCAGATAATGAATAATATGCAAGGACTGTCAGAGCTCTCTCATACAGCATGATAACATTTTATCTGTAGGATGGAGACTTTAGTACAACAGCCTCATCATACAATGATTTTTTTTTTCAGGGCTCAGGAGGAACATGCTTTAAACCAGGGGTTTTGAAAGTATTTTTGCCAAAGGCACCCCGAAATCAGGCCAGACTTGAGATGGCTATATTCATACCAATGAAAAAACCCTTCAACAGGTGTGACAGTGTGTTAGGCCTGTCATTTCACCTGTAAATAACTTTACAAAAATTATTTCCAGAATTATTTAATAAACATGTCAAACTGGGGTGCTGGTATGGCAGAGCGGTAAGCAATCCGGTACATCCAAAATACATACACATATACTTCAAATCCAGCCTGTGCCCAGTTTATAGAGCGATGGATGGATGGATGGATAGTTAAAGGTGCAGTGCCTAGAATTTTGCCAAACAGAAACAATGAATATAGGATATAATGTTTCTATTTGAATGTGCAATCATCCCCAAAAAACGTTTGTTTTATTTATATTTAGTTAGAAAAAGCTTTAAAAAATCTACATTAGGACGGTCCTCGTTCATGTAGGCCGACATAGTGATCTGCCATGTTGTCTACAGGTGGTTTTGGGGACACACAAAACATGATTTTTGAAAACAAGTCTGGCTGCTGGTCCTGGACGGCATGTGGCATCTTAACTGAACTATTATCTATAAAAATAATAGTTACAAATATGAATGAAAAAAACCCTCACCTTGTAACTGTTGTAAATGATGCCCTGTTCATGATCCTTTTTGGTCTTCACCGGCTCTCGTCGCTTCATGATGTGATGGATGGGCTCATTCCAAAATCTGATGTCGCTAAAATGCCAATTTCTACACACTGCACCTTTAGATAGATAGACAGATAGATAGATAGATAGATAGATAGATAGATAGATAGATAGATAGATAGATAGATAGATAGATAGATAGATAGATAGATAGATAGATAGATAGATAGATAGATAGATAGATAGATAGATAGATAGATAGATTAGTGAATTAGATTAGTGAAGCATTGTGATATGAATGTAGATAAAGATGCATCGATGCAGGGTAGGAAGATCAGACCCCTGAAATGTATTTGTTTTGTTTTACAATAAAAATACATTTTTGCTGCAGTCGTTCTCAAAAGTCATTTCTAATTCATTTTAGGAGTTCATATTTATGTGACTGCTTCTCTTTATTTATCTAAAATGTAGTCTGGTGCAGTAATCTGGAAAACAAAGGACACAACTCACTGCGTTACATGATATATCATGACACATGAACTGAATTTAAACGTTAACTTCATAATCCAACAATGTAATAACTGAATTGAATCATGAGACTTGTTAAGATGCACAAATCTGCTGAATTTATCTTGTTGAAATGTCAAAGTTAGGAGAATTTCTGTGCCGTGTGTCTCAGCTGTATGCTTGTTTCGTCCTGTTGCTCTGCTGTGATGTTAAATGTGTAGATGTATTGACACGGAGAGGAAGAACACTCACACTCAGACAGAGCTCACATTTTCTCATGAACCTTGACTCCTGCTGTGTTTAGCTCCAAGGACTCATGGACTCGGGTTGATCCTTCATGTTGTGTCTGAGTCAGGCTCTATCTGCTCGGACATTATGGCAGGAAAAAACAGATAGAGGCTTCGGGGCTTTAGTCAGCAAGTGGGCTCTAACTTCTGACCTGTGTTTGCTTAACCTGTTCCCCTGATAGTTTATTTCCTCCTCACTCAGAGAACTTAATGAGGGGACGGGGATTCTTGTCCAGGAATGCGCAGTTCAACAATAATTAATTTTTGGGAGCCAGTGGCAAGTTTTTGGAGGATTAGAATTCATTTTTAAATGTTTTTTTTTTTCATGTATGGGTTGGGCAGAAAGACAGTAGTTTGACGAAATGGGATTAAAGACTGTTGGAAGATAATTAGCCAATGAAGCGCAAGCTGAACCCAAACCTGACCCTCCTGTACTGAGGCAGGAACCTCCAGACATGTGATGCATGGTCATAACCTGAAACTTCAGACTGACCATCTGGCCAACAGCACATAAAAATGTTTAGGAATAGGCAGAACCTTTCAAAGGCATATCCAGCTGGTCATTGGTTGATCATTCCTTCAATCACATTCATGACCAGACAATCAGATAATGTAGTAGGCGGGCACTACTGCTGTAAAATGAAGGACAAAACTTGACCTGCTTTGTAGAACAAACTTTTGCCAAAACATGTTGGAAGTGGAGCAAAAAAATGTGATTTAATGGAAAACAGGCTGAAACCAAAATGCTAAGGATACAAAGCTAAAACTTCCACTTGAAGTTGATGTCTGGTTCTTAAAGTGGCAGCGTTATTTGGTGTCAGCCCTGTACCCTTAGAAGAGGACTGGTTCCTCATTCTTGCTTAACTGAGGAACTGTAGGCTTTGTTCCAAGGGAAGAGGGGATTTTGGCACATTTTTTGGGGGTGGTACCCACACTTGTTGCTCATCCATAAATGCATGATCCTTACAAGTTGTACTTTGTAAAGGACACTTATCAGGCTTTCCAATAACATAAATTAAAATACCAGCTGGTATTATTAAAGGAGAGAAGTGACTAATCAAATAATCTTTCCAAACTTTTTTTTTGAGAAACCTAATTTTCAATTTTCTTTTTAGATTTCCTTTTTAGAATTTTTTTTTGACCATAATCTGCAGAGTCATTCGCTCAGCTGTTGTAACCAAAAAGGTCCAAACATAAAGAGGCTTCATATGTCGGATTATCTTTCCCATACTGCTCGGCTGCCTGTGTCCTCGCATGGTTTCTCAGCATCCCTCTGTCCTGTGCTGGTAGCCCGGGTGGCCAGGCCATGTGAGAAGTGAAAAGAGAACTTTGTTTCCCAGAGGAGGGAGAGAGTTGGATGTGGATCAGCTCCCGGGTCAGGAGAACTTCTCCTCCGTACACCCCTAATCATCTTTCCTTTAAGGGCATGTTTATGTTTGCACATTTTTCCCCTCCAATTGTGCCGAAGGAGACTGAACTCATGAGAATGCTGTTTGGTCTTCTTCATGCAGTGTGGGCACAGGGGCATAGTCCCAGCATCCCACCTTTCTCATGCCCATTTTTAGGCCACGATCTGCCACAGAGTACACAACACGGATGCCTACAAACATTTTCAAGTTATAAGTCATTGATCCAGAAAAGACTTGTTTGTGGGAAAACAGCTCGTGATGCTGCTGTGGGTAACAGTGACGGGGTCTGTGGCATTTTCCCAACATTCTGGAAATCTTTAAAACAGGAGTTGTTAAAAGAAAATAAACAGTTTGTACGCTCTGATTTAAAATATTACGTCTAAAACTCTTCATGTCTGTGCATCGTGCAGGCACATGTCCCTATCAGTGTCAGGTGTATTTCCATCCAAGATGGCCCCACATCCCACCCCCTCCCCTTTCTCTCACTTTCACCCTCTTTTCCTCTGCTTACTCACCCTCTCTAATCCTCTTTCACACATCCCGTCTGAAACTTTCCTCTCACTCCCCTCAATCTTTGTCCCTCTTTCTCCTCCCTGCCCTTGCACAGCTCTGTGTCTTCCAGGAGAGCTCGGAGGAGGCGTTTCCGCTCCCAAACTCCCCACGAGCTTTAGTCTCCCTGGTGGGATATTAATAGGAGAGAGGAGGGGGGACATTGAGACGCACTCTCAAGAGGGATGAGGGGTGGGAAGTATGAAGTGGGGTAAGGGACGGGGCTCCACAGTTGCCGGGAGTAGCGGCCATAAATCCATCATGCATGCATTGCCCACACACACACACACACACACACACACACACAGATCTGAGCGTGCTCTTGTGGAGGAAATTAGAAAGACACGAGTGCAGAGACAGATACTGACGTAAAGTCAACAAATAAACCTACTCTATATTCCAGCAGTCCACTGTTTACCATAACTTGATTCTCTGGAGAACCTCGATTCTTGTTAGTGAAGAAAACGAAGAATATTAAAACATCCAGACATTCGTACTCTTCTCATGACCTTCTCAGATAAAGTGAATCCATGTAAACCCTCCGTATTCTGCTGATTTCATGGATTTATGGAGGTTTAAAGAAGGATTTTAATTTGGGGAAAGTTCAACAAAAGTCTTGCCCAGTTTAGTGTGGAATTTGAATCACTGATTTGAGTGAAGAAGTACAGAGTATTGAAATGAAAGATGCATTACCTGCTGGTTTGGTTAGGGTTGGACAACATATGAGGCTTTAAAGATACAACAACATATTTTTGAGTTTGTCTGGTGGGGCCATAAAGGGGGAAATTTAGAAAAAAATATCTTATCAGTATTTTTAACAAAGTTATTAATGCCTAAGTCACACATTCCCGTTTCTCATGGCGATTGTGCACAACTGGACACGATTGACTAGGCTGGTGTGATCGCTATGATACAGGATGAAATTACTGTCTCACCCCTGGACACACCCCGTAAATACACCGTCAGTAGAGCTTAAACAGCGCTTCGGGGGCGTTTGTCCCGCTCCAGCTGGGTTGCAGCGATAGGACGAGGATTCCTTGAATTTTCTCGAGCTCAGTTCACCTCACGTAAGCCCCGACTGAGCCCCGTCGGGAACACAGTCCGGGCACAAACAGATACATCCTTGTCAGTCGTCCTAGGAAAGCTTTCAGGATTGAGCCACGATCAGCTCAGCTGACCTTCGTACATGCCACGCTAATACTGTTCGCATTAGGACTGCATTAGGCTTCCATCCCGCTATAATGAGAGCAGCGATTCTCCACCCTTCCACGTTCCCCGCTGTTCATCCACGACTATATAACGGTGATCCAGACCAAGTAGCGCATGCACCACGACCAAAGCAGGTTTTATCAGGATTATGACAATCGTGCACAATCGCCATGAGAAACAGGAATGTGTGACTGGGGCTTTAGTTGTGCCTCTCTTCTCTCCACATACAAGCCCCCTCCCCACCAAACAAGTTTTTCAAGCTTTCTTGTTTTTATGTAACCTTGCAGTGCAGTTGGATCCACCTGATTAAACGTCACTAATCATAAGGACCAATCTCGCGAAGCTCCAGCCTACACCAATTTCGCAAGCAGTATGGCCCAATCAGAGTATTCTAGAAGAAGAAAATGGGAGAGATATGATTGTTTCATGGAGAATTCACTGTTACTCTTTACTTTACTTTACTGACAGAACGATTGTCCAGTGCCCTGATGGACTCCCTCCCTGCTGGTGTATCAGGTCGCTCTTTTACTTGAAAAAAGAAGCAAAATTCAAGCATGTTTTGCTCTGGTTGACTCTCATTATTATTATTACAACATTATTGCTTTTCTATTGAAGAAAAGGTCCCTTTGAGTACTTATTGGAGAATATTAGTTCACTTTGAATCTTTTACAGGATTAAAAGAGTAGAAATTCATGAGGGTTGATTATAAAATACATACAAGCCTTTTGTTCCTTCAGATGGTCCAAATGCCAGAAAGTTCTAAATACTTTCATATAACATATGTTCTGTTATTCTGTCTTAAGCTATGGTCTACGTTTTGAAATCGCAGCCTGCCCCCCCCTCCCTCACCCCTCCCCTCAGTGTTCCAGGATCCCGCCCCCAGCTCGTGTCGCAGCATAACAACAAGCCCCCTTGGACAGAGCTACGAGCGACTAGCATAATATATCAGCAGCAAACTCAATCAAAAACAGCTCAGCTCAACTGAAAGTATCAAACACGACAGACATCCCCCTTGTAACACACAGCGGTAGCCATTTCAATTGGACCGGCGGCAATGCGGGGAGCCGATTGTGGGGGAGAATTTATCTTTCTCAGCCTGTCCTCCCCAGCTCAGTTTACAATGCTAACGATTAGCGGCTAACAGGCTAACATCTATTGACAAAGCCAACCCGCTCCGCTACAAGTCATTACACAGGCACAGACTAACCAGAGTTATTCAGCAGATATCTCCCACCATAGTAAACAAGGCCATTACCTGTTCAACCAGGGGCGAAACGGCCAATGCTGAAGGTCTGACGGCCGACTGAGGCCGTTCGTTAGCCCGCTAACAGGCCTCTACCGGCTGCTCGGAGCTCCGTTGGGCCCCAGGGGAGAGAGAAGCGGCTTCCCGGTTTCGGCGCTAGGCTTTTCCGACTCCATGATAGTTCAGTAGCTAACGCTGCTAGCTGCTCACCGGAGGTAGAGGGGAGGAGGCGGGACCATGGGCATGACGCTGCGTAGCGAGGGAGACAGGGGATTGGATGGACTCACGGACCAATCGAACCGTGCATGCCAGCACGGTTTGATTGGTCAACTAGTATGCAGCTTTGCAGCGGATATACTGAATGGATTTTTTTTGTTCTTTTAGGTCTTTATATTGTGTAGATTGGACCATAGGACCATAACAGCCTTATAAATGGTGTTATTAAGATGTACAAAGCTTCCAAATCGTAGACCATAGCTTTAAGAGGGTTTTCACAGTTTGAAGCTAATTTGTGTGTTTAAACTTTGCTGATAAAATTATTAGTGGTCCATTGTTTTAGAATATATAATATTTTATATATATACACAGAAATAAAATTTCTTGTCATTGTTAATTAAAATAAACAAAATGATAACAGTATTAATGTTACCCAGAGAGAATCAAGTGGCTGAATGTCTGCTGCAAACTAACAGCTGGAGGCGAAAACTGAGACTAAGCCACTTGACTCTGTCTTTCTGTAACATTTATATTTATTTCTCTCACATTTAGGAGACACTGAAAGGCATATAAAACTGAAAAAAGAAGGATAAAACCTCTTTAAGACAAAACTGGTATTAAACGAAATGTATGCTTCATATTTAGAAAAACATATTTTGGGCTTTTAAAGGCCTTATGTTTTTTATTTAAAACTGTAAAACTTTTTAAAACCTCATACCTCAATTTAAAAAATAGGATTTTTAATTCATTTTATTTAAAATCATCGCTTAAGACTTTTTAAGTCAGTATTTTTTAAATGTCAATACTTTTAGAGACTTTTAAAGGTATTGAATCCTAAACAAAACTCACTCAAGACTATTCAGGACCTCATATTTCAGAAACCTCATTTTATACTTTTAAAGGCCTTATAAAACTCTAACATCACACTCTTACTGGGGTTTTGTTAAAAAAAACAAAAAACAAATTCAAGACTTTTAAAGACTTCACATCACAGGAACTTAGTTTTAAACGTTAAAAGGCTTCATTTCAAAAATCTTTTTCAAATTTTTTAGAGGTCTTTCATGCCAAAAATCCAACTTATGACTTCTCAAATGCTTTCTATTTCTAAAAAAAAATTGTTTAAAGGAGACATATCATGCTTGTTTCTCCTTTTCACTATGCCAGACTAGGATGCCTGTAAAGCATTTCTGCCCTCAGTACAAGTCATTTAGTTCCTTCATTGCCCCACAATAGCGTTCTCAGTATCCTCATTTTAAGCCACTCTGAGGGGCCGTTTACATGGAAACTCCTGACTTGAAGACGCAAAGATTCTTCCTTTCCGTTTTCGAATTCTTCTGCGTTTAGATGACTACACTCGGAGACGAGTTAATCCCCTGTAAATCCGCTGTAGTGTGCATGCCGGTTCAGTAGATGGCGGTGTAGGTCTGCAGAGAGGCAGCACTGCTACAACACACAAACGAAGAAGAAAAACTTTCACAAACAACAATGGCGAATAGACGCACAGAGAAGCAGGAGTTTCTTTTTTGGACAACAAATCAGTTCGGACAACAAATCTGTCTGGATAGTTTTTTCTGGATAACAAACCGAGCGCGGTAAGACGCTCACACGTTACTCGGTGGACGGAGGAAGCTGCTGTTGTTCCTGGTATGCGCGCGCAGCCTCCATGTGAAAGAGTACTGCACATGCGGTGACGTCAGCGTTTCCCCCTGAAACGCTCTGCTCTGTGTTTACACGAGGTCGGATGGAGGAGCGGATTCAAATCTTTTATTCAAATCTTTATTTTTAGGCCCTGTTTTAAAAGAAATAATGTGAGCTTTTTTGAACAACAGAAAAGTAAAACCCACACATCCCAGACTCGTCCGGTTAAACTCTAATATTAGTTTAAATGTGTCAGCCGCAGTTCCGGGTCTTTAAATATGCACACAGACGTCAGCTGGTCATTAATAAATTATTAAAGTCTCTTATAGTGTTGTGTTCAAGACCAAGACTAGACCAAGAATTTTGGGAGTCGAGACCGATCAAGACCAAGACTGAGAATAGCCGAGACCGAGACAAGACCAAGACTTTTGGGAGTCGAGACCGATCGAGACCAAGACCGAGAAAAGCCGAGACCGAGGCGAGACGAAACTGAGTCGAGACCAAGACTGAGACAAGACTGAGACCAAGACAAGACCAAGACAAGACCAAGACTTTGGGAGTCAAGACCAGGTCGAGACCAAGACCGAGGCAGGCCAAGACCGAGATAAGTCGAGATCAAGACCGAGACCAGCTGAGTACGAGACAAGAACAAGACTTTTGGGGTTTGAGACCGGGACAAGAACAAGACTGAGAAAAGCCGAGACCAAGACAAGACCAAGACCAAGACAAGAACAAGACAAGCTGAGACCGAGCTGAAACCGAGTCAAGACCAAGACTGAGACAAGCCGAGACCAAGACAAGACCAAGACTTTTGGGAGTCGAGACCGAGTCAAGACCAAGACCAAGACAAGCCAAGACCGAGATAAGAATAAGACTTTTGGGAGTCGAGACTGATCGAGACCAAGACAAGCCGAGAACGAGACAAGACCGAGACAAGCCGAGACCGAGACAAGCTGAAACCGAGTCAAGACCAAGACTGAGACAAGACCGAGACAAGAGACAAGACCCAGACAAGCCCAGACCGAGACAAGCTGAAACCGAGTCAAGACCAACACTGAGACAAGACCAATTTGGGAGATGAGACCGAGTCGAGACCAAGACCGAGACAAGACCAAGACCAAGACTGAGGCAAGACCAAGACCATCAAGATGAATTTTAAAAAAACATGACAAAGTTGAACAGTTAAGGGGGTGTCCATCAGTCACAACACCGAAAGGTTGCAGTCATCCTAGGGGAAGTAACACATGAATTGAAGCTTTTTGTTGTTTTACCAAGTGTTCCTCCTTGTTCACAGTAAATCCTGCGTCTGGCCAGTCTGAGTCCAAGACAAGACCAAGACCTTCAAAATGTGGTCTTGAGAGCAGAAACACAACACTATTCTCTGATGTCTTTCATTTTTCTGCCCACATGAATTAACAGCAGAGCTGAGCCCCACCAGGAAGTCTGTCACACATGAAGTCTGGATTTTCATGTCGATCTGCAGACCCTTTTGAAGAGCATCTTATATCAGATCCTGTTTTCTCCTCCTCAGAGCAGACAGCCCCCTCCTCACAGACGGACGCAGACCCTAACCTTTCAGGAGGAAGTGAATGTCAGCTCCTACAGCTCGACAAATAGCCACGTGTCCCCTCCAGAGCTGTTTTATGATCTCGCCTGGAGGACAGCTAACGTCTGTTAATCACGACTGTCACAAAGTGCTGTGTGAACATAAATCTGTTATATGATCAGACGGTGACATGGTTTAGGTTTGATTAGAGTAAAGTTAGATATGTAAGACTACATTTTGGATTAATCTGACTAAGAGTCGAGGAGCTCTGCTGCCATGGTTACTGTAATAAAAGTGAAGCACAGACAGGGAGACTGTGCTGATGGTGATGCTGCTGTAAAAAGATGACATTTAGTTTTACAGTGTGTTCACCTCCTCCCCTGGAGATGGAGTGACTCTGTGACAGGGCTGGGTAAGATGATGCAATTTTCAGCTTTCATTTCATTTATTAACACTTTTTTTCATAAAAGAAATGATGAAAAGAAAGTCCTCTCAGATTTGTATCAACATGGAACAAATGTCACAGTGATGCTTCATCAGTGTTCGGAGTAATGCATTACGAAAGTAATGTGATTACTGTAATGCATTAGTTTTTTACTGTAGCATAGTAATGTAAGGCATTGCAAAAAAAAACAGTAATATTTTACTCGGTACAAATGTCAGTAATTGCAAGTTATGATGAATTTTTGGTTTAACCTGAAATAAAGAGGTGTTTTGTTTGTTTATTATGTTGAACTGCTGAGTCAGCATTTCAACATAATGTTTTTCCTAAAATTTATTCTTTTTCTTCTTCTTCTTCTTATTCTGTCAGATTTTGGCCCCTTTCACAGGCTTCAAATTTGCACAGATTTTCACAGAAAAAAATTGACATATGCAGCATGTTCAGGAGAAGCACGCTTGTATTTTTCACAGCTTTAACAGTTATACTTTTTACAGTAAAAAAAAATTTCTGCATGTATTTTTACATTAAAATCAATGGGACATTTCCGCAGGTCTGCTGAAAACTTCAGCAACTTTGAAGCTCCACAGATTGGGCATGCTTCCACCTACAGACTTCATTCATGCTTTAAAAGCCGCACTGACTTTTCAACTATTTTTACATATCTTCAGCTCTTTGCTGGCTTCTACAGTTTTTTTAAATATGATTTTTTAAGCAACACCAACTTTTGAGGAAATCTGTTTGTGTTCAGCGTGTCACGTGACTTCAGACCGAAGCCCCGGACAGCCGAGTGCTGCAGTTTGAAGCGCGTTTTTAACAGTGTTGATAATAACGACGTTAGAGTATAACAGCGTTACTAACGGCGTTATTTTTTTCAGTAACAGGTAATCTAATTAATTACTTTTTCATGCGTTACAACGCCATTACCATTACTAACAGGGAAATGTGGTGCGTTACTTTGCACCGATGTCAAGCAGCTGTTATCCGACCTGCCTCACCCCCAAATTCCACAGCACACGGAAGCGCCGCGCCACGGTCTGCTCTGACAGACAAACCCCAATGAGAGGGCGCACCGAGCAGCGCCCCGGCACTCAGCCCCGTAGGAGGGCTGATCCCCTGATCCCCTCATGATGAGCACAGCGATGTCACATGCTCATAAAACATGTTATACACTGAGAAAAGAAATAAACAACACCTCACTTCGCTTCTCTATGGTCCCTTTGCTGGTCTCAACCACATAGCTTCGTGATTTATTTAACTTCTATCCACCGATATCCTTGTAGAAAATATGTTTTTGTCATGTATACAATGTTATGTATTTCTGTACCTCTATGATTCACTTCTTCTTCTATGGTGTCGTGTTGCCTCTGGGACCCTCTGACCGACTGCTGCCTCCGGTTTTTACATAATGACAAACAAATGAGGAAATTTACATTCGAGAGTCCGTGCATTCTGTTTTATTTTGAAACTTCTGGATACTCCACACATTGACTTCCTGTCTGGTGCTTTCTTAACGACAGTGAATTTACAAGGTTTGGACGCGGCCGCGCAAAAAATAGATCTGAAGTGAATCTCCAGCGCCTTGGCGCGCGCTGGATCTCACCAACGCAGCGTTGCATTGGTGAAGCTTACTGCGGAGCACTTCGCTCCCATTCTGGTCTATCAGGCAAATTCCCCTGCAGGCGCTGTTGGAGAACTGTTGATGTCAGAGCTGCAGCAGATAACAACAAGGAAGGACACAGAGACAGAGACATAGTTCAAGCAGCAAAAGCTTTTTTTAAAAAGTGGCCTAACGCATCAATTACTTTACCTGGTAACTAATTACATTTATGAATGAGTAATTCCGTTAGTAATTCAGTTACTTTTTGGGGAAAGTAACTAGTAACTATAACTAATTACTTTTTTGAAGTAATGTGCCCAACACTGGTTTTTAACTCGTCACTGTGTTAACATTTTGAACAGTACAGATATGAGAATTATATTACACGTTTTAGCAGGTTCTTGGGATGCTCACGGTGAAATCCTTTTCCTGATATCTATTCCGGTTTAGACGCAGCGAGCGTTCGTTTACCAGGAAGTACCGAGCGTCATGAGAGTGCTCTATGAGACAAACAGGAGAAATACCGTGCTTTCCATAACTCAGTAATTTAGCTCTGTGGTTGAAAGATTAGAGCAGCAGACTATAGAGCGAGAGACCCGAGTTCAAATCCAGGCTGAGGCAGACATACTTTTCTTTCCATCTAGTACAGATTCTTCATTACAATAGCGTAATCATGCTTGTCTTTACACTCTCAACCTTACTTTGGACGTATTACACTGACTGGCCACTTTATTAGGTACATCTACAAATATCAACACATTTAACCATGTTACAAAACACTCATTCATTTTCTGCTTTCTTTCACAACTGCAAACAGTTTTTAGAGCACTTTTCACTACCTGCTACAGTTTCTGAGATACGACTGTTGAAGCAGCATCAACTTTTGCACATTTCTTTGAAGTTAGAGTACGGTCACGTGACCCGTGGACCTGAGCTCCAGTATCTATAATTTTCTGCAAACATTTTTATTGCACATTTCACACATTTGCAGCCCTGATTTACTGCTTGCAACTATTCATGTCACATTTTCAACTTTCTTTGCATTACTTTTAGCAATTTCATTTCACAGTTTCAGCAGTCACACTCAGCATTTCAACGCATTTCCTGCATGGAAATGCAAATTCTCTAATTTAAATACAAATTCACCAAATACTCTGTGAGATTAGCGGAGGAGAAAAGTCCTCCACTAGGCCTAAAGTTACAGTATCTCTCACACAATATGATTGTTTCTTGTATTGTGCCATGAGCATCAATGTGTCTATTATATTCTACTGTTTTTAGCCTTAAGCTGAACTCAGTCAGTAGCCATCACATCACCTTCCACTGGATGTGTAATGAGCTGTTTGAGCGCAATGAGCTACATTTAGAATTACAAATCCATATTTCCTGTTGTTTTGAGGAGAGTAACTTAAAAGTAATCCGATAATAGTGTAATGCCTTAAATTTCAAATAAAGTAATATTATAATGTAGGGTGGCCAAATGTCCTCTTTTGCCCGGACATGTCCACTTTTTACGTCCTGTCCGGGGCGTCCGGGCGGGTTTTATAAATGTCCGGTTCACTGTTTTTCATAGGACCATTACGCATGTACGTAAATTGACCGGCGCTTGGCACACAATATTATGATACTACTTCGTTGTGCGACCTAGAGGCTGCCTTGTGGGTGGGTCTGCGCGCACACACAAAAAGAGAGAGAGAGAGGGACATGGAGCGGAGCAGAGAGGGGGCTGTTTAGACAGCGGAGCAGTATTGCACGGAAAATGCCTAAGCATAAGTGCAGCTTCACAGATGAACTGCAAAAAAAAAATTCCCACATACCGTCCCGGTCGGGACAAGTGGGAGACGGAGTGCATCAAGTGCAAAGCTGGCACATACTGTGTCTCAGTGTCTAATGAAGGCGCTGGAGATCTCGAAGCTCACATGGACACCGAAAAACATAAAAAAAAGCTGTGCTATGTGAGAGTTCTTCTGCAAAGTTGACTGAGTTCTTTATTAGACCTGGGAAAACAGAGGATGCTGTAAATGCAGCGGAAGGTGCAATGGCATTTCATGCTGTGAAACATCACAACAGCTACAGGTCCATGGATTGCACCAGTACCTTGCTAAAAAAAAAGACATTTCCTGACTCTGACATTGCTAAAAAGTTTAGTAGTGCTCCAACCAAGACCTAAGCCATTGTCAATGGTGCTATAGCCCCCCATTCTGTTAAAGTCACTCATGAAGAAAAACCAGTATTGTGGGTGTCTTTGTGAGACTCTTTTGTTATTTATCTTATTACAGTTATTAAGAGATATATTGTTGAAGCTGGATTTTCTAACAGAACAGTTCATATTTAGAACATTATTTAATATTATTTATTTATTTTTACAGATATCATTTTATTTTATTACAGAAGTTAATTTTGCACCATTGAAGCATAATAAAGCATGTTCATCAACCTCCGAGAAGCCTGTCTGAATTTGTGTCTCGAGGCTGCGCTGATTGTCCTCTTTTTTGGAAATCAAAATATGGTCACCCTATTATAATGTAATAACTAATTACTTTGAAATGACAGTAACAGGTAATAAATAATGCATTACATTTTGAAGTAGCTTGCCCAACACTGTGCTTCATGAAATGACTTTCATTTCAAACTGATTTTGTGTTTGATCAGCACAGCCCTGTGAGATATGGGCTCTTCTTGTGTAGCATCTGCCGGCATCATTAAAGCTCTTGTTTGTACACTTGCTTGAACACAACGTGCTACTGAAGGACACCGTAAGGCTGGAGATGCTCTTGACGCAGGGGCAGGATGGTTGCCCTGCAGTGGTCCAGTGAGCTGAACGCTGTCCAGACTTAGAGCAACGCAGACATAAGCTGCAGCCCAGAAATGATTTGAAGGATCAGTGTAGAGGCAGAGGAGACATGACAGAGTCAAAACAGATGTTTAAAAGACAAACTGATAACCAAACCACAACCATCATCATCTAAATAATCTCATAATCCAACTGCACAGACGCTAACGTGTCTGTTTAGCTGATGAACGACAAACTCTCTATGAAGGGAAATTTTTTTGTAATCACTGTGTCTTCTCCACGTTCAGTTGACTTTTGTTCATGTTTGTGTTTGTGTAATTTTTCAAGCTGGTCATGGTTAGCATGGTCGGTTATACACTGTTTAAGGGATACGCCAACTTTTCTTTCTTTCTTTTTATGTCCTGTCTCACCCTCAAGTCATGACAAGCTGATAGTTTCTTTTGACTGTGCGTGCAGTAACAAGGAAGAGATGGGCAGAGCTCACCCATTGCTAAATAGCTTCGCTCAAACACTGGGCGTCAATGGGTAGTGTTAACCTGCCCCAAAAGTGCTAATCTTAGTCTCAAAATAGATGGCATAACATGATGTGGTAAAGAAAAGGACAACACACAGGACCATATAGAGTTACTGATGTCTGTAGGTAGAGGAAGGCTAACACTTCCCACTGACTTCTTGGCTGTGTCTGAAACGGCATACTAATATACTACATACTACATACTCAATTGTATAAACTGTATACTACATACTATAAGTATGATTAGAATGCTAACTGTTCACACTGTAGTATACTACTAAGTTTCCCATGATGCATTTCAAACGTTCTACAACAAAAATCAGAAGAACACTAGACTATCAAATATCTCTGATGATTCGTCACATTTGAAAGTTCAGAGAGCATTTTAGGAGAGAAAGTCACCACGTAGAATACCAAAATGTGGTTATTTGAGCCATAGCACGAACGGATACAAATTTCATTTCAGCATTACAAAGCGCTACTACTTTGTATGTCTGTGGGCAGTCAACTTAAAAATGTTGACTGCCCATAGACACAGACATAGTATACAGCCGGGTATTTCTCGCACACTCAGTCTTTTCATACTATCTAATGTGAACACACTACATACCCATTTTGACGTCACACTTAGTAAGAGTAGTATGTTAGTATGCCATTTCCAACACAGCCCTTGTGTTTGAACTAAACTGATTAGCAGTGGGCAAGCTCTTCACAGAAAGTGAATGTTGAAAAGAAATGGGGAGGGACCCTTCTGGAACCTTCAGGAAGGGGGGAGGAGTCCCACTCATCAGATTATATAAGATACTCAGAAACACCTGTCTCTTCTATCAACACTGTTATGCATATTTGTAACTCGGCAATATTTTACCATAATATTTCTTACCCCCGTAAAATGTTACTATTGTAAATTATTGTAGGGGGCGATAGATTAAGTAAAATATTCAGTCAGATTTGAGTAGATTAGATTAGATATTACCATAATTGCATTTTGCAAAGGAAAACTGACCAATAGCTGGCATGATTGTTTTGGATAAAAAATGAATGTTTGATGAAATTTGTTTAACTGGACAAAACTTTGACATATGTTTTTTTTCTTTTTATAGAATGATATATTGATATTAGTGATCAGTCAAATAGTAAAACTTAAATAAATCATAATAAAGTAAGGTTAGTGTAATCTTAAATGCATTAAAAACACCATAAGGATTCTGATTTTGAAATGCAGTTATTATTCTTTACTCTGAACAACAGCAATGATGCCCTGAATAAAAAAAGAAATAGTTTCGGTGAAATATACAGTAATGATACAACATATAAATAAAAAAAGATTAATACTTCTTTAAGGACATTTATGGTTCTTTACAAGCATCTTGTTGCCAACAAGTTACTTTTAAAGCTCACAGTGAATGAATGCTCTTTATAAATTGGTCTTCATTGACTCTGCCACATGATTTCTGGTGTATTATTTAAAAAAACAATGAGGATAAAAAAGAGGGATAAAATGCTTTTCAGACTAACTTCCACATCTATTTTTACAGCTTAGAAATCAAATATATTTCCCTGAAAACATCAGAAGGATCATGAGTTTTGAATGTGCACCTGTCGACCTCATACATTTGAATTTTATTTGCTTGGTGGAGCTGTTTGTATCTTTCCTTCCTTATCTCACTGATTTTTAAACATCTGAAGGCAAAAACAAGCTGTCATCAGAGGTGACATAGGGCGGCTCAGACCTGTCAAAATCAAAATATTTGTCCAGCATCACGACAAGGAGGTCGTAAATGTCACATAATGCAGCCATTAGCCCTTATATTTTACTGCTTTGTGCCTTAACTCTGTGTTTTCAGACACAATACTTAACTACTGTCATAAAGCCGTGCATGTTATTTTTCATCCGTCATTTTTATGTAACAGTTTTAAGCATGCTAGAGCTCCCACGTCATGGACTAACACGTTAAAATGTATGCTGATTTTTTTCCCTTTTAAAGTCTGAGAGTGTCCTTTCCATGCATGACAGCAGAGGTGTTACATGTGCTCATAAGTAGAAATAGCATAGCAGTGAAGTACTGGCTGTACGTAGGGATGTGTAGTTCAAGGAAAATTACAGTTTGGCTGTGTTCACACTGCAGTCAAAAGTGACCTGAATTAGTTTTTTTGGTTCAAATGTGACCTGTTTCTGATTTGTTTCTGACAGTGTGAACAGCACAAGTCGCATTGAATCTGACATTTTCATATCAGATTCAGGCCACTTTCAAATGTGGTACTAAATCATATACGTATCTGATTTTCTTGAATGCGACCGCGGTCTGAACAGCCAGGACAAATGTTTTAAAGTCACTTCATGGACAGAACATAATCAGAGGTTAATATAGACATGACTGTTAAAAAGTTTATGCATTTTTATCCTACAATAAAGAGTTTACTTGTTTTCCATCTACAAGCATGATTAAACTTAGTTTATTAACACTGCACCGACTTTTTAAATGGATTTATCAGGCTAAAATAACAGTTTACAGGACGCAGAGACACTGATGATCCACTGCTGTCCATCTCATCCGTGCGCATTTGTGCACTCCTGTATGTTTCTACTAGACAGCATCAGTCAGAGAGCCGTCTGCTCCTGTCTGATCTGCTCTCAGACAAACTCAGAAACACCAGAACAGACGACAAAACTAAGTTTTCGCCTCTTTGTTCACCTGTTCAGCACTATGGCTCTGAGCTGGTTTTCTCTCCAGAAGCGATCTGTCATCGGCAGGGTCGTCAGGAAAGAACGTGCTCCTTTAGGTTCATAAAAAATTAAATATAACCATACTTTAAAGCTATGGTCTACGATTTGGAAGCTTTGTACATCTTAATAACACCGTTTATAAGGCTGTTACGGTCCTATGGTCCTATCTACACAGTATAAAGACCAAAGAGAACGAAAAAAATCCATTCAGTATATCCGCTGCAAAGCTGCATACTAGCTGACCAATCAAACCTAGAAGCCTGATAAGGTTCAATTGGTCTGTGAGTCCATCCAATCCCGTCTCCCTCACTACGCAGCGTCATGCCATGGTCCCGCCTCCTCCCCTACGTCCGGTGAGCAGCTAGCAGCGATAGCTACTGAACTATCATGGAGCCGGAAAAGCCTAGCGCCGAACCCGGGAATCCGCCTCCCTCTCCCGCGGGCCCAACGGAGCTCTGCCCGCGGGTTGAGGCCTGTTAGCGGGCTAACGGCTAACGAACGGCCCCAGTCGGCCGTCAGCCCTTCAGCATCGGTCGTTTCACAGTTTTGCTCTGTGTTTCTTGCTCCTCATCACACCATGCCGTGCGTGATGTCATTAATGCTCAACTGAGCATGCGCGTAACTCCTGAAGCCTGAGCTGTTCACATCA
This sequence comes from Scarus forsteni, assembly GCA_036419115.1. NCBI lineage: Eukaryota > Metazoa > Chordata > Actinopteri > Labriformes > Labridae > Scarus > Scarus forsteni. The sequence goes on from JAZDUH010000395.1 coordinate 3,229,406, forward strand.
CAGTCTGTAGTCAGGTCACATTTAAAGGTGTAATCTGAACAGCCAAGCAGAAAAATCAGATTTGAGCAATAAATCGGAACTGAGCATTATGGGCTGCAGTGTGAACGTAGCCTATGAGAGTTACTGAAACCTTTCTGAGGAAACTTTGGAGGTATAATGTGCTGGAAGGGGACCTATATGTTTCATTCATAGATCATCTTTTCTGCTGAGATTCAACTTTTCTTCTGGTTCACATTTGAGTGGCCAGTATCCCCGTGACCGTCTGGAAGGAGTTAAAGGGATCAGATAGCTGAAAGGCTGCTGCCAAGTCTATCATTTCTCCCCTGTAATATTTTTCCAATTATATTTCAAATCATTGGTAAGTCTGATTAATCACCTTTGCAAAGAGGTACAACTAATATCGTGTTTTTTGTCGAATGAGCAGCAAAACAAACACCATTTTCTCTGGTAAATCATCCCCCTCCCAAAGTTTATTTACATTTTTATCATGCCACTTTATTTATATAGCACAATTTTAAAAACACGAGGTTGCCAAAGTGCTGCACAATCATAAATAAAATAAAAACACAAAAAATACATTAAAAAAAAGGACCTCACAACACTTGTGCTATGTTAAAAGCAAAGGAAAAAAAATTGGTTTTAAGACCAGATTTTCAAGTTTCGAGGGAAGTAGCCATTTTGAAATAAGTTAGTACCTCAGTCAACAATTTTGGGGCTAATGCTGAAAAACATGGCCGCCATAGTTTTCAGCCTGGGTCAAGATGTAGTTGATCAACAGACCTTAGTGACTATTATTCATCTTTCCCAGTGTCTTTCAGGGCCACCTTCAATTCTGTTAAATTTAATACAGTTTGATTTAATTCAATACGAAGAGCTTTGGTGGCATGAAGGGAGCGCAAGTTTTTATTTTTAAGAAATGGAAAATTGTTAAATGATGATGGTAAAAAATGCAGCATTGTGAAATTAAATGTTAAAAATGAGGATAAAAATTAGATATGTGGATACAAAAATGAGAAAAATGAAAAGAAAATGTTCAAATTTTACATTTTTATTCATTTACCACCAAATTACAGCCATGTAGTAAAATTGATGGAGAAATGACAGTTTCAAATGAAGGTAATAGTCACCTGAACCCTTCGTAGTTTCATAGATTATTGATCGTTTCATCTAAAACTCTTTGCCCTTTTATTTATTGTCATTGAGATATTTTATCATTGCCATTTTCCATCGTGGCGCGCTCCTCACTGCAGCACCTTATAGCTGCTGTCCTGTCTCCCCGCAGCAGATGGTTTATGTCTTTAAAAGCTTGTACGTCTCAGAGAGTGGACATCGTCTCATGGTCCGTGGAGCAGAACACAGCTCAGCATGTTTGAGGCAAAGTTCACTGCGCCTCCTCCCGTGTCAGCAATATTCCAAATCAATGCACCCCCCACACACCTCCTGCTCTGATTGATGACTTTAGAGAAACTCAAACAAAGAGTTCAGCTCAAACTTGGCCTTGAGTTGTGTTTTGGCTTGTGTAACCCCCCCTCTTGTTCATTTCCTCCAGAAATGAAGCAAACAGGACAATCTGCCCCCCCCCCCCACTCCATCTCCACCTCCTCACGACTTCTAAAATTGTCACAGACTCTGACCTCCGTGTCCCGCTTCTCCTTTTTTCTGCTCGCTCCAGGTTTTATCAGACATCAGCAAAAGTGGCCCGGCCAAAGATTTGTCAGCGGTGGCACTTTGGCTCCAGACCAGGCCAGTTATTCTGCTCTAAATGGCAATTTTTAAAGCTTTATCTGTGCAGCAGATTGACAATGGCTCCAATTTAAACCTAAACAGGAAATTAAAGTAAACACAACTTTCTCCGGCGAAGTTTGAAAGAGGAACTGGAGGCTTTAAAAAGGATGGGGGTGGTCTTACGGGCGTCTTTGTAGTGCAGACACATGAAGTGGCATTGTTCTATGGAAATTAGGGAAAGAAATAAAAAGGTGTAATAATTGTTTCCTGCAGGATAAGGATGATATGCATCAAGCTTTTGGGATTTATCGGTGTATTCTCAAACAAAATAATTGGAAAGACAAAAGTCCTGATGCAGTAGATGATAAACTGGATTCATCTTTGTGCTTATATTAGAATGAATAGTTGAATCCTCACTTACCACAGGATAATCTGTTTGAATTGTTCAGACGAACTGGGGTTTTCATAATATTGTTTTCACTCATTTGTATTTAAGATTGTTTGCATTATAAGCTAAAACCAACTGATGCCTTATGCCATGGAAACATATATATATATGTATATGTATATATATATATATATATGTATAAAAAACGTCCTGAATACCCAATGGTGAAGAATTTCTGAAACCAGAGCTGTGTTCGAAATCGTCCACTCATTCACTCACTCACTATTCCCTATGTAGTGTAAATGAAATAGCTGACTACATAGGGAATGACCAAACGACATTTCGGCCACCACACTGAAATTTTCTAAACGTCGTAGCATCAGTGGATGAGCCGGATATTCCTGTGATGGAAGTGGGCGCGCCAAAAATCATGTAAACAAACCGGGCACCGAGTAGCAAATTTTGCAGCTGTTTACAGTTTTAGGAGCAGCGCTGTATGCCCTATGTGTTACCATTATACGGATGTCTGCCGCTCGATTTTGGATCTAAATATCTCCTGAAGCACTGTTTGGATCAGGAAAGCCTTCTGGGTGAGTATATTGTTCTATTTCATTCTATAAACAATGTGAAAGCTGTAGGAACCGAACTTTTCCTTTAAATAATATTGTTTTCATCTGTACATCAATATCAAAGTTTATTATGTCACTGAGATGTATCATGTTTAATCACATTTTTAATAACAGCAAATAAAATAACAATTGACTTAAGCCCCCAAAATGAAAACAAATATATTATTGTGCATTTGAGCCTGCTTGTCAGAATCTGTCTGATCAAAAACGAGGTTTCAGTTTCATTGAATTTGAACAGATTCAAAGCAACATAAAATTTCCAGTTTTGTGGCAGTTTATTTTATTTAGATAGAACATATAGTGATTAATGTAATAGAGATACAGTTTACTGGATATTTTTTTTGCTGGTATCTTAATGCTGATATTTCTTATTACTATAGATATTTTTGGAGTTATATTAATAGTTTTAACAGTTAAAGAAAGCTTCACCTGCTCCTGCAGAAGTAGCAAGCAGCACTCTAACAGCCTGTCAACAGACTATTGGTCGTGCATGTTTTTATGGAGACTGTGCTTTAAAATGAAATTCATTTGGATAAAACACCTCTAAAGGTTGTACATCGTGTGATTCTAAAATGTAAATATCAGCAGATATCTTCCATCTGCCAATAAATATCACTAACTTCTGAAACAATTGTCTTTGAGTACCAGTGTCACATCATTGATTTAGTGCATCCTCAATGCATAACCTGAACTCATTAAGCCACATACTATGTAACATTCAGATAACATTTTTGGTCCATATCACACAAATCCAGTTTCTATAAGACATGATGTATCACGGCTCTCGTGCCCACTGGAATGTTTCAGCTTCTTTATGTTTGTTGTTCGTCAGGGACCATTTGAGATCCAAATCACTGCTCTGAGGAATGACTGTTCATCAGGGTGGGAGGACGGTGATGTATGGAGCTCTGCAGCAGCTCGGTGGTGTCTGACGAGTGGAGGTGGAGGTGGAGACGAGCCGGTCAGAGGTGAGTGGAGGACACATAAAGACCAACAAAGTCATTGTGTTTTTCTAAGGTCCCCTCTGTCTGGAGCTGTAATGAATGTAAAGTGTTGAAAAATGGAGGTGATGTGGGAGTTCAAACATAGCAGTTACTTGAGTGTCCACTTGGGGCTAACGTTACAGCATAAACATACACAGTCCATGTGATTCATAGTTACAGACTGCAGAAGACAGTTTTTATCAGGTTTATTAATGTTTATATGGACACACACTGCACAAGGATTTTTACCTCCATCACGGAGGCTATGCTTTTGCTGGTGTATGTTTTTGTTTGTTTGTTAGACAGATTACACAAAAACTACTGGACAGATTTTGCTGTAATTTTCAGGGATGTTGGTAATGGCCCAATTTAGAAATAATTAGATTTTGTTGGTGATCCAGACAACTGCAATTTGCGAACAATTGTTTTCGCTCAATATCTGTATAATTCATAGCGATATCAACATGATTCAGAGTGCTAGGTGTGGCTTTTCAGGTAAAAGGAGTCAAGTTATGATGGCAACTTTTTCATGAAACTATTGCTTATAGATGTAACAGCAATATTTGAGCTACCTTGGTGGAGATTTGTGCTCTCTGAGTGCTTTATTGACATTTTTTTTAGTGATTTTCAAAAAAACAAAATTAGCAACTAGAAAAGCACTTGAAGAGCGCAGACCTCCGCCAGTGCCACAGTCCTTACCCATATTGTGATTTTCACCATAAATATTAGTCCTACCTTTATGTCATGTAAATATTTAGATTCCTTGACCATGAAAACATACCATTAGCTACTGGATTCATAATTACCTCCGCCAAGGAGGTTATGTTTTTGGGAGAGTTTGTCCGTCCGTCCGTCCGTCTGTCTGTGAACAAAATAACTCAAAAAGTCATGGACGGATTTGGATGAAATTTTCAGGAAATGTTCAGCATGGGAAAAGGAAAAACTGATTCGATTTTGGTGTTAATTCGGATCAGAATCTGGCTGCCATGGCAAAAAATTGGATTCGTAGTGAATAACTACTGAACTAAAATAGATATCACTACGAATCCAATTGCTAATGGTATGTTTTCATGGTCAAGGAATCTAAATATTTAGATGAAATAAAGGTAGGACTAATATTTATGGTCAAAATGACAATACGGCTGAGGACTGAGGAGGACTGGCGGAGGTCTCTCCGATTGCTTTCTAGTGATATCTGTTTTAGTTCAGTAGTTATTCATAAAAATCACATTTTTCGTCATGGCGGCCGGACGCTGATCTAGATCAACACCAAAATCCAATCAGTTCTTCCTTTTCCCATGCTGAACATTTCCTGAAAATTTAATTAAAATCCATCGATAACTTTTTGAGTTATTTTGTTCACAGACAGTTGGACGGACGGACTCGCCCGAAAACATAACCTCCTTGGGGGAGGTAATAACTAGAAAGCATTCAGAGAGTGCACACCTCCCCCAATGTAGCTCACATCCTTGCAACCATCAGAAAAAAATATTTATCTCTTTGTGTCCCTTCAAATGTTTAGGAATATGTCCTAAATCACAAACAAGAGGGCAATGGGGAATATTGTCCTATAGCCATACCTATTTCTTCCAGTATTGCTTTCCAATATAGTTATACAGTATTTGCCCACATTTCCAGAGACAAAGCAGGGTGGATCCATGATTATGGTACATTTGGGGCACATTGGAGAGGCTCATATTGTAAACTTCTATAAAAAATATGGAGATATGTAATTATGCAGGATATTGTACTGCATCTCTTTCTATTTTCTTACACATTGAAATCCTGCAGTGTAACACCAACATGTTTTCCCATGATTCTTCATCTGTAGGAGTGAATCCCACACTAAGGGGGATACAAGTTTAGCAAAGTGTGTAACTTACAGTTCACAGTACAAGGGGTATTTCTATTTTCACAGCTCATCTATTTTTGATTTAAAAAAAGGTTTTGACACATAATTATAACCATGACTGATATGACTACAAACCATCAGATGTCACTGTTGATTTAGAGGCTGCAGACCCTCCTCAGCTCTGCCTCTTGTCTGGTATTAGGTTGAAATTATGTTTTTAGTATGGCAGCTACCATGGCTTGGATTTAAAGTGGTCACATTTGGCCTCACATTGGGTTCTGATTTCTATTTTTCATGGCTGCTAGAACATGTTCACAATAATGGTAGTTGGTCTGTTCGGTGCTGATGGTCAACAACTCTGCATCCGTTTTGTATCTGCTCTGCACTTGGCTTCCTACTCTGAGCTAAAAGGCTTGAACTGCTGATGAAACAATGTTATGACATCACTCTGGTAGGTCTATTCTGGGCAGATGCTTACTCTGTATGTATGGGAATAGAGGGAAGTCCAGAAGTTCTAATGAAAGCCGCTGAGATATTAATGAACAGCAGACAAATCTGCAACAACTGTGCGATACTTACATGTCAAAATGGACCAGAACATCTGAGGGATGTTTGCTGAATCGATACCATGAAGAATAATTCCTGCTTTGAAGGCAAAAAGGCTCAAACCTGCCATTAGTGGGTTTAAGATGAAACTTTCTTGGGTTTTGAATGACTAATCTGTTCAAGTTACTGAGTTTCTTTTATTAAATGTGTTACTTTGAGAAAAAAATAATTGGAAATTCAAATCCATGCTCTCTCTGAGTATTTTGACCCCTGCTTAATATGTGCTGCATTTCTTTTCTAGCAGACTGGAGGCTAAACCTGTGCGGAGAGTTTGATCTTATGCAGCCTTTTTAAAGATTAAGACAGGAAACCTTGAAACAGACAGACAGAAAATCTTTAAAAGTGAAAATACAAGAACTTGAATTGATTCTCTGCTCCGGTGGACATGATTCAAACTGAAAGTCTGAGAAGAGAAGAAAGTAAATTCATTCGGCTTATACATCATTAAAACTTTTAAGAGGGAATTTGCACAGTTCATTATATTTCTTTGAATTATTTAAAATAAGGAAAATGAAACAGTTAAACCACTTTCACTTCTATATAACATTTAAGTTTCATTTTTTCCAACTCCACTGGATTGCCATCAAATAGGTAAAACTTATGTTGTCTACTGAGACCTCTGAACCTTATAAAGGATTTTTAATGGGACAACCTTCAATCTTTGAAGGACTTTGGGTTAAATATATCCACTCTGGTGATTTTTTATAGTAGCCATGAACTGCAGTGTTGAATTCAAGGATCCACAGGGAAAACAGTGTAATCAGTCATTTTAATTACTTTTTCTTGATGTACTTGTGTTGTTCTTAGACCTCAGTTTTACCCTGACAGAGAGTGACACTTTCTTGTTAGTCTGTGGATCGGCTGGACGTGCCAGATTCTTCTTCTCTTGCTTTCTCTGAGGTAGAATCCAGTAAGAAGCAGCCAAAGGTCAGCAAGAGGCAAGGTAATAGCTTTTCAGTTTCAAAAAGGATTTAAAAGAAGTTTAATGTGATGTGGTGTTTTGAGACAGGAACTGCATCCCAGGGTGACACAACAAACTTAACTTTGCAGTGCAGCTGGATCCGCCTGATTCAAAGTCTGTAATCAGGTAGATTCATCTTGCCGATGGATCTACAACGATTGTGAGCGTCACAAAGCGGAACAGCCCAATCAGCTTCCTGTTGGACCAGGAGGAAATTACTTCATTCTTGTAGCTTTTCGACCGTTTTCTTGTAACTTTTTTTGACTTTATTCTCATAACAGCAGGAAGTTACAGCTCATGCAGAGATTAGCATTGATGCTAACAGCTTCAGAAGCAGTTTTATCAGATCTGGACCACATTTCTTTATTTAATGAAAACCAATCAACAACATTCTATTCTTGTAACTTTATGACCTTATTTTAGTAATTTTTAAAAAAAAAACTTTATTTCCATAACTTTTGGAACAGGAGGACGTGGGAGCCAAGAGCAAGATGACAGTAGGAAGTTCGAGCTTGTGCAGAGACAAGCATTGATGCTAACAGCTTCAAAAGTAGTTCTATAATATCTGGACCACATTTCTTTATCAAATGAAAATCAACATCAGGAGATGTTTGCTCCACTTTTGCCATGTTTGCAGGAGAGTTTGGTTTACAAAGTAGCTCCATTCATTCCTTTACACCGCAGCAGTAGCACCCTCCTACTACATTATCTGATTGGCCCATAATGAAGATTGGATTGATCATCCAATCACCTGCTGGACATGTTTTAAAAGGTCCTGCCAACTACCAAACACTTTCCATGGGCTTTTGCTAAAATGGACTAGTAAATTGCATTCAACAGTGGAGCTGGTGTGACTGGTTACAACAAAATTTGTAGACTTAAAAACTTATGAAGTGTTAAGTGTAAATTAATGATTATTTTTATTTGTAAGTGTCTTGGCATACTTCCCAAAGAAAGGCTTGAAAGTACGATTAGGGCCAAAGGAAAGAAAAAACGTTTTAAAAAGTAAAATTATGAGAATAGGCTCGATAAGTTACGAGAACAAAGTAGAAAAGTTAGGAGAATAAAATTGAAAAGTTACGAGAATACAGTCATGAAGTTCAGAGAATAATATCAATATCTTACCAGCAAGAATAAAGACAAAAATCTATTTAAATTAAGCTGGATAAACAAACTTATTCTGAAAGATTGTACCAGAAGGGCAGCCATCCACCTACACAAAGAGGATGAAATGAGAGTCTTCTTGATTAAGGTATTTTTATATTGATCTAAGTTTTGACAAAAAGCCTTCTTAATGTCTTTATTCTTGTAACTTTATGAGATTACTTGTAACTTTTCCACATTATTCTTGTAATTTCTTAGATTTTATTCTCATAACTTTCTGAATTTTTTCTAGTAAGTTTACTTTTTTGTAAATGCCCTTTGTTATTGTAAACTTCACCCTAATCTTCCATTTTATGAGAAAACCATATCCAGATGTAAAACATTTGTTCATCACTAATCTTTGCTTAATTTTGATTTGTCTCTGAGATATTCTGTTCAGTTCTGGTATTTTTTTTGTTTTCTTTTATGGTCTTAAAAAAAATAAACGAGCACCCCTGTTATAAAACATTTAATACATCCATCTGACTTTATTAAAACATAAACAATCTGATCCCCTGGTTGTTCTGAAACAAAAAGATGTCTTGAACGTAACTGTGGCTGAAAGGCTTGAGACTCTTCATGTATTATTCCCAAAAAAGGCCAGGCAGAGTAAAATTGTTATTCTCTTAAGGACTGAGTATTTTGCATGCAGTGTCCTCATACTTATTGCGTTGGCTGTTCAGCAGTGTAAAATAAAATCCTCAAACATTAGGATCCACTCACTTCAGAATAAGGGGTAGGACCAGATAAGTTTGACTTCTTCCTTCTCCTTTTCCAGCATGTACATTGTAACTTCCGATGAATATTACACATTAGTTATCTGCTTTCTTATTACCGGTATTTCCTCTTATTTTTTTGTTTTGTATATATTTTTTGTTGTTAATATATTCAAAATAAATAAATATATATATTTTCCTTTCCCTGCCAGTGGCTTTCCAACTTCCAACCAGTTTCCAGTCAATTACCAGCCAACTTCCAAGTGCCTAGCTTCCTCTGAAAACATTCTCATTCATGCATTTGCAGGGTGTCTGTCTAAAATGGAGCCTCTCCATAGTTCCAGTCTTTCCCTTCCTGTCCAATCAACAGAGAGGAATCTTGACACCATAAATTAACACAAACATGGCCTGAAACTTACAATTAAAAACTTTAAGGGTGGGTATGTCTCATCGAGGACCTGCCATGGACCAGCCAAGATTCTCTCACAGAAAGTGTGGCAGTCTAAGGTGGCTGAATCTGAATATATCGTTTGAATTACTTGTTTATTTGTGTGAGATGTAGACAGGGGCGTAGCACCAAATTCTGGGCCCTGTACACTCTCAATGTCAGTGGGCCCCTATCCATGCCAGTGCACGATGCGCATGAGCAAAAAAAAAAAAAAAAAAAAGAAAAAAAGGGGTATTTATTTAAAATAAAAAAGCATAAATACGGTTTTAAGCTACAATCAGATCAGATTATATTGATGAGTAGTTCTTTCATTCACCACCTGAATTGATGCATTTGGCCTACTTGTGCTCAAATACCTAAAACATTAGGCTACATGTTAGGCTACTGGTATGTGTACTAATGTTTTGATCCATGACACTTGTGCAAATTTTGATTTAAAAACATTTATTCTTATTCTCTCTATTTCTCTCTCTCTCTCTCTCTCTCTCTCTCTCTCTCTCTCTCTCTATCTATCTATCTATGGCAAAAATGTATGGCAAAAATCATAATCACAATTATTTTTGATTGATATTGAGATCACAGTTATTTAACATGATTATTCATTGATTGGCTTTGGTAACATCATGAATTTATTGAGCATTGACAATAGCTTTTAAGCATTGCAATGCTAAGGCTTTTTACCGGACAAAAATAATAAATTGCTTTATTGCTCAATTAATATATTACTAGTGTGCACTTGAGCCTACAGTGATATTGATAGGCTATTTACATGTTGATATATGCAGCAGAATATTGCTAGGTGGATCATTTAAGTCTCAGCACGGAGTTTCACTTTCAGCTATGTTAGTATAGGCTATAGCACTGAACCAAAAGGATGACTTACTTTAAACTTAAGGTAAACAACTCTCATTTAGGCAGCGATCTACCAGTCAGCAGCTCGCTCTCCCTCTTTCTCTCTCTCTCTCTCTCTCTCCCCCTCTCTCTCTCTCTCTCTCGCGCGCGCGCGAACCATCATACCACCGTAAGAGGTAGTCGGAGGGGGGAGCTTGCCCTTGAAAACTTGAACAACAATCTCACCTTGTCTTTGCTCATCTATTATCTCAGCCTCATCTTCGGAAGAGCCGCCAGGACTGGCCACTGCTGCTCCTGCTGCTCCTGCTGCTCTGACTGTTTGTTTCTGAAACTGGTTCATGTTGACAACTAACGTTAGCTGGCCCATAACTGTCTTTATACTACAGCCGCAAGCAGCCTGGTTGCCAACTAGCTAAGCTAAAGACTTGACGTGAGCATACAGACATCAGCAGCAGCTGTCTGGAGTGGACTACGTTAACTTTAATTGGACTTTGCATAACAAGCAAACTCGGTTCACCTTTGGGAAAGAAAGCAGTCAACAGCTGCCTCCCCTCATTCTGCCTTCTTTGTTTTTCTTCTCTCTCTTTCTTCTTGCAATAGCCCGATTTCTGCTTTTTGGGCAGTATGATGCCAATTCAATGTGGGTTCACTGACGTTACACTTGTCGCCGGTCGCTGTCGGCGGACTAAACCATTTTGCGCCTCCGAGAGGGGGCCTCCAGAATGTCCAATATGTTGGGAGGACTGTGACATAAAGTTCATTCTCTCAGCTGATGTTATCAATATATGAAATAAAGCATGACACCAATTAATTGGAGGGCCCAATTCATTCGAAAAAAAAAAAAAAAAAATCAGGATTTTCATGGGTCCCTCTCCCTTCTCGGGCCCTGGGTAGTCAGGTCCACTTTTCCCCCCACTACCACGCCCATGGATGTAGAAGAAATCAAACCTTCCAGGACATCTGAGGACACATACCCACACGCTGTTTACTTAAATTGTTCCATCAGAAATAAAGTGTTTGGTAATGGCCTAGTCTCTTCCACATAACAGATTTTCTTGTCCTATAAAAACAGCGGGATAAGAAAAAAACACTGCATTTGAGCATCATAAGGAGCCAAACTAATAAAATGGACTATTTCCAGTTTACAGCTCATTTTAAAGAGTCTCTTAAGCCTAACAGGATTTTGCACAGGCTCTTGTTTTCTGGTGGAGACTCTCTGTGCTCTATTAATACCTAAAGAAACGGAAAGAAAAAGCTCTGGTAACAGATATCTGCAGACAAAACTGTCGTAAAAAAGTCATTTAAGAAACATGCTTGTAAATTTCTGTCCTATCTCAGACAGACAAAGGGAAATGTCCTAAAAATAACCCATCAGAGATTTCCTGGTTATGACAACAATCATCAGAGAGCTTAATCTGTTATGACTGATCGTCCGTTTAGAGAATGAATGCTGCTGCAGATGAGATGACAAGATGATCACTTTGTCCACAAACTGAGTGAGCAGAGAGAAGAAGCTGCAGTAACAGGATCAGTTTAGCTCATTTTAGGAGTTGAAGGGTTTTAAGAGGCTGAAGCAGAATTCTGAGGAGGAGCTGATGTCAGTGTGTTTGACTCTGACTCATCGTGATGTTTCCTGTTTGTGTCGTCTTCCTGTGGCTGCTGTGACACTTTTTAAAGGACTGTGCATCTAAAGTGCTCACATTAAAGGGCCAGAGAGGGACAAAACGTCTATCTGGTAAAATGTCAAGATTTTTTAAATTGATGTTGTTTTAGCATGTTCAGTCAAGACGTCATGCCTGCACTCTAAAAGTCACTCTCCATTAAATAAATATGTATATCACATTATCTTAACCCTTTAAGGCCCAAGACCATAGATTATAGCCAGAAAATTCTAATTTTTTGGAGCTGAAATGTTTGTTTCACTTTCTGCTAAAATCCATAAAAATCAAAATGTCCATAAAATTCAACATATAGATTTTTCTCATTTGATACATTAGGTGTTTTGAGCAACTGATAATCCATTTGAGGACATTTTTATCATTTATCTGATGTATTCAGATGTTTTTTTTTGTAATTTGTTGATCATATTGAGTAGAAAGAGGAATTATAAAAGTATGTATCAAATATGATACAATTGGCTTTATAGGGTTAATAGTTTTTACTGTCTCACTGTGAGCAAGTCAGAAACCTGCTTTACCTAAATATGCCAATTAATCAGGTTTCAGTTTCTTTATTTTATTTTTATTTGTTTTCAAAAACAGAAATAAAGGGAGCACACATGCGTAAATCTCATACCTCATAATTCAGTGGTTCTCAACCTATTTTGGGTTCAGGACGTCCTACACATTTTTGATCTGATTGGTCCATGACCTACTTCTACTTCTTCTTCTTATTTGTGTAACTGTGCTTATCATATTCTTTTTTGTTTTTGTAACACTAGCTTAATTGTAAGTGCTAACCTGAACCTTGCAAGTTAACTCCATAAAACCTGTTGTGTCCTATTTGATTCATACTTTTATGATACCTCTGTCTAATCAATATGATCAAGAAATTAAAAAAAAACCCATCTGAATACAATTTGATGAATGATGAAAATGTACTCAAGGTCATTATCAGCTGCCAAAAACACCTAATGTTTGAAATGAGGTATAAAAAAATTAAATGTTAAATTTTGTGGTTTTTTTTAAATTTTAGTAGAAAGTGAAATAAATATTTATGAATCCAAAAATTAGAATTTTCTGGCTAAATTTTGTGTTTTCAGATCTTAAAGGGTGAATGAGTTTTCCCACAACACCTTCCTACAGAGGATTTACAATAAAATCATTTTTTTTATAATTCAAGTTTTTTATTTCTTTTAACAATTGACAGTACAGCATTTGACATTGTGAGATGTTTCTTATTATACTTACTAAATATAATATCAGTGGCATATAAAAAGAGAAAAAAATAATAATAATTAAAAAAACAAACAAAAAAAACAAACAAGAACAAAAATAAAATAGAAATTAAAAAAAAAAGGGAAATGATAATATTGAAAGTATGGTAAGCGATACAATAACTTGTGACAAGGGGCGTTGTTGATAATTACATGACTAGGCAGAATAAACATACAGAAGATTATAACTTTGGACACAATTGGATATGTTCAGAGGAAGGTGTTCATGCTGAAGGGTCATCATGCAGAGTTATGCGAGTCCAAAACAGATCCCAGGATGGTGCTGCATTCTTGTTTGTATTGTCCATCTTGTTGAGCATAAGTTCATATGAAGCTGTTTTTATCATAGTGTTTATCCACTCTTTCAGTTTCGGGGGTTCAGCTGCTTTCCATAATTTAAGAATTGTCCTGGCAGCTGTTGTAATACCTGCCATGATTACAGAACATTTTGCCTTTGATATGTTGTGCATTTGGCTTCTATCACCTAATAAACAGAGACAATAAAATCATTTTTAAGAAATGAAAAGTGTATGCCCACTGGAACAGTTGGAGGCTCATACTTTGAAGGAAATTGGGTAACACGTTAGAATAACGATGATTTGTAAGCTATTAGTAGATAGTTAAACAATCCTGAACAAACTAAATATAGCAATATTTACAACTTCAGTTACAAGAAATCTATAAGCTCTTAATAAGTATTCGTCGATAGTTAACCAATCATGAAGAAATGATTGGTTAACTAACCCTAATCCTTTCATAATCATACATAAATTATTTAATAACCATTTACAAATAATATAGTTTATTCATAAATTCTTCAATATCTACTAATATCTTATATATGTCTTGTAACTTAAGTTGTAAATGATTTCATAGTCATTCATGAATTATTTGATAATCATTTACAAATGTATATATATAGTTAATTCATAATTAGTTCAATATAATGGCTTTTACATGTCTTGTAACTTAAGTTACAAATGATCTGATAATCATCAACAAATGTATATAAGTGTTTTGTGTATGATGAGTTAACTATTTCCTAACATCTACTAATAGTAATATATTCTAAAGTGTTACAGAAATTGTGTTAAGTTTGTATTATACAAACTTAAATAAACTTCACCTGTGAAACAGATGTGCTAAAAAAAAACTAATGTTACCCTCGGTATTTAAGTAGATAAAGCTCTCAGCTGCATTTCAGTAAATAATCCTTTTTTATGTTTTATCAATGTCTACAAACTTTTGATATATATATATATATATATATATATATATATATATATATATATATATATATATATATATATATATATATATATATATATATAGATAGATAGATAGATAGATAGATAGCTAGATAGATAGATAGATAGATAGATAGATAGATAGATAGATAGATAGATAGATAGATATATGTTTTAAGGACCCATTGCAATTGCACTGTGGACCCTTGACACACTGTCATAATTCATATCTTCCACACAAAAAAAGACAAAGATGGAAATAAAAAAGAAAATGATTGAATAAACAACAGAAAAAGTCATCACACAAAATCACAAAATTAAACTGACACATTCAAACAAACAAAAAAAAAGCAGGTAATGCAGTCAGACCCCACTGTTATCGTAATCCCTTGATTTTAGATTAGTGTAGATTATTTTAAAGTCAAAATTCATATAAGGAGGCCATATTTCAGTAAATTCTGAGGCTCTGTCTGTACTGCTGTAAATTCTTGACACGGTAGCATGAGGGTTCGTTCCAGCACTGGACACTTGATGGTATATTAGGTGTTTTCCACACACACACACATTTCCTCATTTCCTATGTCTACATTCATAACTCCATTTGTCAGACATATTAATTCTCAGAAAACAAACAAGGTAAAGGGTAACAGTTGCATGCAATCACTGCCTCTGCCTCCCACTATTATGATAAATAAAAATCTAGGTGAAAATACAATTGTGACATGCTCCATTTTTAGGGATTCTGTATTTTTTACTCTCATCAGGCATGACTTTATGACCTCACACAGGAGAAGTGAATTATCTTCACTGTGGCTCCTGTTACTGGGGGGATAAAACAGGCAGCAAGTGAACATTTTGTCCTCAAAGTTGATGTTAGAAGAGTGAAAAATGGGCAAGTGTGAGGGTTTGAGTTTGATGAGGGGCACGGTGTGGTGGTCTTGCTCATGTGGGCTGTTCCTGGTCTGCAGTGATCAGGATCTAAAGTGGTCCAAAGAGGGAACAAGGGTGACGCAGAGACAGGGTCCCTGGGCGGCCAAGGCTCGCTAATGCATGTGGTCTGATCTAACAGATGAGCTGCTGTTGCTCAAAGTGCTGAATAAGTGAATGCTGTTTCAGACAGAAGGCTGTCAGAACGCAGAGCATCACAGTTTATGTGTGTGGGGGTGTATCGCTGAAGACCAGGCCGGGCAGCCATGATGTTATGCCTGATGGGAAATGCTCTTTCATGCTCAAAATGAAAGTGTTAAGAGCATTCAGGTTCAATGACTGAGTGCAATGCATGTTGTAAAATAAGTGATGTTTCCTAACTTTATTTACTATTTGTTATGTATTTGAACATAATTAAATATTGAATATGATAAACTTGCATGTGCAGGTGAGGTAAAAACCTAATGTGGGCTTATTTACAAACCTCACCCAAGAGCAATTCCAATTAAAATCTGCAAAAAGAAGGACATTCAATCCTGGTTGTCAAAGCAAGGCAATCAAACAAAAATCAAATAACATACATTTTACCAAAATGAGAGACCACGCCAGCACAGAAACAGAATAGAACAAAATAAAGAGGTATATAAATCATATTTGACAAGATAAAAATCAAAAGATTTTTTAGGCTTGATCTGGACCTGCACAGGGACAGAGACTCAGTCAGGTAATAAAAATACTTGATCCATAACTGAATGCCGTGGTATTGTATTGAGCACTGACCTCTAGAGGTATGATACAGTGGTAGGTGCAGGTTATTGCTTTGTCTTGTTGAATAAAAGTTCACTTGAGAGTTTGGAACAAAGAACTTTTAAAGCTTTTTGGTAGTTCGGGACTTGTGTATTCGATTCACTCAAATGGCTCACTTAATGAAATTACAAATATTTCAGAAGTAATGCAGCTGATAGTCAATTTTTAATTTGGTTAGTACATAAATGTAATTGTACAAAACAATAATAAATGTTAATCTAAACATAACAAGAAAACACATTAATAAGCTATTAATTTGCACAAGTAGCTAGATTATGTATTTTGAGATTTCTTACCTTTTGTCAGAAACAAGTTTGATAATCATTTGACTGTTCAGTTTTTAGTTGGCCTTCATGATTTGGTCATTTTTTCTGTTTATAGAAGTTATATTGTGACAACACTGGAGTCAAGAGGAGGTCAGCTAAAGTTTTTTGGTGAGGATTTTCAGAAGTGAGGTAGAAGTTATTACAGGAGCTGACGGGCAAAACTCCATCTAGGGAACTTTTCAATATTTCAACACAAAGTCAACACAAAGTCAACACTGCGTCGGTGGCGCAGTTGGATAGTGCGCTTGGTCAGTGGTCGGGAGGTTGCAGGTTCAAGCCCAGCTCCAGGCGACACATGGCGATGTGTCCTTGGGCAAGACACTTAACCCCAAGTTGCTCCCACTGCCGAGTCAGTGGCGTGTAAATGGGCATGAAAGGGCGTGAATGTGTTAGAGATACTGATGGATAACTAACATAGAAATCCTGAACCATCAGTGAGTGAATGTGAGAGCCAATGGGTGTGAATGGGTATGAATGGGTAGTTGTGACCTGCGGTGTAAAGCAGCTTTGAGTAGTCCAAGACTAGAAAAGGGCTTTATAAGCTCAAGTCCATTTACCATTTTACCCTCTAATTATGTCCATGGTTTGCACATTTTGTTGCAAATTCTACGCAAAAGATATTTTCATGTCTTTTCTTACCTCTATGTCCGACTGTTGCTACGTCGGACATGTCAGCTGCTGTTACGGTTAACACCAGGTCCAGTCCCTATTGTCTGCAGTGTTTTTATGTTTGACTGTTTTTAATCCAGCATCATGGAGGAGGAATCAGTTCAGCTCAAACTGTGCTACACATGTAAACATCAGTGAGGATGTTGCATAGAGTGACCTATCAGGTCCAAATGCGGTTTTCTCTGTCCCCACAAAGACATTCAAAATGATATTTTCATAATTCTTCACCTGGCAGTTTACCAACATATACTTTGTCAGAGGCATAAAATGTTGTTCATGCGTGGACAGAACTAAAACCTTGTGTTGGAAAAAAAATATGCCTATATGTGGACATAAACTAAATAACTGATGTGTTTCTTTTTGAGAATATGATTCACCATCTTCCTTCTCCATTTGTATGATTTTAACAAAACTTGAGTTTATATAGGAAGTAAAAAACACATAAATCCATACTTTCAGATCACAGTGCTTCAGTTTTCCTCCTCATAGCTGAAATAGTAAATCTGGACAATAAAGAAGCGAGGATTACAACAGCAGATAGGATCGTTTCTGATGTGAACTTATTGCGTGGCAGGAGAAGTTAAGTTCTCTTGTAGACTTCCATTGATTTCCTTCCTTATTTCAAAAATAGCAGAGTTACTTCTCCAATTTTCCTCTGAACAGTCCAGCAGTTTGGTTGTGTGGGGGGAGAGTTTCATCTCTCCTCACTTCAGGACATCGGTACACACAGGCCTACACATGCGTGGTCTCTGGTACGTTTTCCTCTCAGTCCTGACACAAGGTACGTCGATATTCTGATATTTTTCTGTTTTGTTTTCTTGTATTTGTGGAGTGTGTGGGGGTGTAGAGGCGGCTGCTTTCATGAGCTTCACATTTACTATTTCTCAGGTCAGATTTCATTTCTCTGATCTTCTTCACATCACACAGATTTGTCCATTTTTATGTCCTCTCCAGTGTCGTCCAGCACAGTCAAAGTCTTCGGCCTCATAGGTCACAATGTCACTCTGCCCTGTAACTACGACACCCAAACGCACGGCGTCCTCAGCTTCTGCTGGGGGCGGGGGAAGGTGCCCCGGTCCAAATGCTCCAACCCCGTCCTCTCCTCAGATGATGGGGCTGTGGACTTCAGACAGTCACTGAGGTACCAGCTGCAGGGCAGGGTGACCCAGGGAGACGTGTCCCTGACCATCCTGAACGCCGAGCTGGATGACCGAGGGATGTACGGCTGCAGGGTGGAGATCCCCGGGTGGTTCAATGACTATAAGCTGAACATGGAGCTGATCCTGGAGGAAGGTAAGACTCATAAAACTGCTCTGATCATAAACTCTGAGAAAACAGGCTGAACGTTTTCTGTTTCCTCAGCTCCAGAGGAACAACCTGTTACAGAGGAGTGGACAATCACGACTGGTGAGAATGATCTTTTTTATGTTTTATTATATAAACCTTAAACTTATTCTTTTAAACTCAAGCTAAGAGTTTGATTCCATTGCAGAAATTTTGGCCACAACCACATCTACAAGTATCGAAGGTGGTGAACCAGAGATGGCGATGGTCTATGAGGTATGATGGTATTTACTTTGTACATCTTTACTTTATCTGATCTGTTTATCCCTTTTGGGGTTGCATGGGTCACACTCAGCTGACAATGGGCAAGAGGCAGAGTACACCCTGAACCAGTCAACAGCCAATTACAGGGCTGCATAGGGAGATGAACAGTTATTTATGTTTATACTCATACTGAAGGACAATGTGGAGTCACCAATCAAATACTGATTCTTTATTCAACAAAAGGGTATGGTCCAGATGTAATAAAATTACTACTGAGGCTGTTAGCATCTATGCTAATCTCTGTATCAGCAGTCATTCCCAGTTATTGTCTCGCTCGTAGCGCCACCTCTTCCTGCTTTCAAGGACTCTGGTTGAGCCTTGTAGCTTTGGGACGCGCACAGTCGTTGTAGATTGGAGCTTTGCAAGATGGACCCAGACAATAAAGCAGACTGATCCATCTGCTGTGCAAAGTTACTCAGATTTAAGTGGATAAAATGCTAGGGGCAACTACATTACGTGAGTGAAAAACATATCCGTTAGTGTTAACACATTCAGCTGTACTGGGTAAAGTCCAGCAAAAATCTGTTTATATTTGCAAGTATAAATGAGATGTTTGGTTTGGAAATGTGTACTTGTATCACTTGACCCCAAATTGTTGGAGATTAAAGAACTCGTCAGGCTCTGTTACAGCATAAAGTAAAAACGTGAGATTCTGTTTTTAATGTAGTTACATCTGAAGAATACTTGGCCTAAATCTACATGCGAGTTACCAGTTTTGAAAATCTTGAGTCCTTTCCCGTGTGCTTTTCCAAGAAATTGTGAGGAAACTCACCTCTATGGAATTTCAATCTGCTGGTGCGGTTGGTTGTGGTTAAGCACATAAATTGCCTCACTCACAAATTCATGACAAGCAGATGGACTGTGCATGCAGGAACAAGGAAAAGCTTGCCCAACGCTAATCAGCTTAGCTCAAACAATCAGATAAACTCTTTGGCAACTCTGAATGGTCCTGTGTGCTTGTTGTGAATCATGTTTTTTCCCTGCGTTAATGTTTCGTTATCTGTTTTTAGACTAAAGGTGCATTCACAATGAACGCCACCAGGCGACCGAGACAGCGTAGCCCACTCAAGTAACTCATTTGGTTGTGTCGCTCAGTTTTACCGCAATCCTATCTTATCATACAATAGGATGTATTAGCTAACATTCCACTGGATCCTTCTCACTCACCTATCAACCACAAAACACTACAGCTGATGCCCTGCAGCAGCATCGTCTGTGACCTTTCTGTGGTCTGTTTAGGGGAAAAAATGTACTGACTAACTAATGTTTCCACACCGGGATTGTCACTGTGAGCTGGAATAAAAAAGTCATTTTGACCATAAATATTACTCCTACCTTTTTTTCATCTAAATATTCAGATTCCTTGACCATGAAAACATACCATTAGCAACTGGATTCATAATGATATCTATTTTAGTTCAGTAGTTATTCACAGAAATCACATTTTTCGCCATGGCGGCCAGACGCTGATCTGGATCAACACCAAAATCGAATCAGTTCTTCCTTTTCCCATGCTGAACATTTCCTGTCATCCGAATCCATCCATTACTTTTTGAGTTATTTTGTTCACAGATGGACGGATGGACGGATGGACGGACGGACGGACGGACGGACGGACGGACAGACAAACTCTCGAAAACATAACCTCCTTGGCGGAGGTAACTAAACTGTAGGGCCCATGCACAAACCACTGTGGGCATGCTTGTAAGAAGGTCAACAAAACAAAGGGAGAAGCAGAGTCAGGCTAACCCCTCCCATTGACTCCCAGTGTTTGAGCTTAGCTAATTAGCGGTGACAGCTGATTTAGAGCGACACACACTGGTCTGAAGTGCTATTAAATGGATTATTAATGTCGTGGAAGTTTTTCCCGTTTCTGGTGAAGAATGAAATAGAGTCTTCTTGCCGGCTGACATGGTTTTATTTCTTTGCAAAGAAGGCCATTCAACACATCCGCAATCAAGAAATGAAGAATGGAGTTTAAGTAAGGGGTGGATACACAAAAAATGACTCAGGTGGGAGTTACGTCTAGACAGGGAAATACACAAGACAGGCAGACATGGTAAAACAATAGCAGACAAAAGAAATACAATTTACATGGAGATGTCATTGATCTTTGATCAGTGGCACCAAGATGGGTGGGGTCAGCCTGAGCTGAAGGTGTCAGGAGGGGAAGCATATCTAAGGGAAGACAAAGGGCAAGGTAAGGAGACAGAAGGATTTCAAAATCAGGGAAGTCTGGCAGATATGGGGTGAGGGTCAAGGGGTGTGTATTGGCAACAGGCAGGAGATGGTGCAGGGCTGGAAGTTAAGAGTCTTATCATCAAAATTTCCCATCACATTACAGGAGCTAAATAAATGTTTACACTGGGGGCAGCCATCTTCAATTGTCAACTCGGGGGTGACGAGGTTCCCCCAAGTTCCCTGTAGGAAACTCCGACCTCGGGGGGCGTTGCAGTTGTAGTTTCCAACTCGGAACTCGGAAATTCTGACTTCCGACTACAACTGGAACGCACCATTACTGCACACACACTTGAAAGAATGGAGTCATGGACTCGGGAGTGAGGCAATACACGGAAACAGAAAAAAAATGTTGGCGTATCCCTTTAAAACAGCAATTATTCACATGCATTGTAATTATCTTTCTTTTTCACAATAATGTGTTTTTTTCTGCAGGCAGGATTCAAAACCCTCCTGGGAGTGGGAAACATCACCCGGGCTGCAGCTATTTTCCTCCTCTCCATAATCATAATCCTCGTTTGTATTTTCCGTAAGTGTAGAACGGGTGTTAAAATTTAATTAATCTGCCATTCAGATAAATCTAACACATCAAAAGTGGGCAGATGTTGTAAACCACATAGAGTCTCCTTTAATGGACTAAAGATAACATTTGGTTTCTCATGTCCTCCAAACAGGGAGAAGGTTTCAGCCGGGGAAGATCATCGAACATCCCAGCACCTCAGCAGCTGAAAACATTTATGAGAGTGTTCCCTACAGCGCCTGAGTGATGGTCAACAGTACGTGGACGCAGGAGTCTGTAGATTCCTATAAGGAGCTGCTAAGTGAATGTGTCTGCTTATTATTAGCTGACTTTATCCCGGGCTTTAGAGAGAAACCTTTGAACTGCTATCTGCTAATCATCAGGAGGCGCACGTATATTTAAGCAGCTTACAGTCCCACTCTTCTCAGATTGCACTGAGGAAAAAAAAGCTAATGTGGCTCATATGAGGCTGAGAAGATACAAAAATATCCTGTGGATTTATTAATTTGCCCTTTATTTTCTGTCTGTTTTTGATGGCATATGGCCCATAGAGCTGCGGAGAGCTCATACCTGTGGACACAATGCCACCTGCTGGAAAAATCAGCTGCAAGAGGAGCTTAACGAGATCTACGGACAGAGATGTTCAGGAGAGGATGGGCAGTGAAAGAGTTAAAGTAATGCTTGATCTTAGATTAGATAGACCTTTTTTATACCTTGAGAAGACTCCCTCAGGGAACTTAAGGTTTCGGTAGCATTGTATTATAAAAGAACACAGAATATCAAAAAGTAAAAACAAACAAACAAATCTCTGTATATGCATTAATTACTCTAAGTAATAAGTCAAATAATAATAATAATAATAATGATTTGGCTACTGGCCGGCTGCTACCACTTTTACTATTTCCCTTTTCTTTTTGTCTTTAAATAATCTGTCTGTAAATTATCATTAAAAAGAGAAGCATTAAAATGATTAAATAACACATGAAGAATGAACTCTTTTGTGTTTTTTTTAGAAGATCTGAGTTGGTTTCTGCACACAGGCTCTTTCAAGACCAGAGATGGACGTGTTGGTTACCATTTAGGCCACATTACTGATATTTTAAGTTTTAGAGAGATAAATATTACACAAAAATCCACTAATGATGTCTCTCTAGGTGACAGCCTCTGTTGTTTGTATATATAACAGCCGTTGAGCCAAACTGTTGCTGTTTTAAAGTGTTAATAACAGAACTATTTAATTAACAGACTGCTTTTCATTCCTCCTCTATGATGGTGTTTTAAAATTTTGCTGACAAATGAACGCTGCATTTGTTTAGGATGAGACTTAGGATGTGTGGTGTCCTATGGGATCGTGTTGACTGGTGACACATGGCCACTTGCTCTGTGGTCAGTACCCATGAAACTTTGAAATGACAGGATTTGATCAAAACAATCAGATATGTCTTAAATTGTTATATAAACAATGAAATATTTACTCAACACACCAGTTGACATGGTCCCAAGATAAACTATAACACCGGTTGGACATGGTGGTAAGAAAGATATGCAAATAAACCAGCTTTGGGAAGAATTTGAAAAATATTTAAAAAGTGCATATCATGGACATAGTGAAATGGTGTTAAAGGTGCTATGAGGATAATCTATTACCGGCAACATTAGGACTCTGCTACCCATGAGTACGTGCGGTGACTGTCGTAATGCTGTGTTCCAGTAACCTCGAAACTGGGAGTGACATCATCTTCGACTTATCGGCATTCCAGTTGAAGTCGGGAAAAAACATGCCGATCTACCAGGCTATTGTTAGCTGTTGTTAGCTCGGGGGTGGCGAGGTTTCACCGAGTTCCCAGTAGGAAATTCTGACTTCGGGGGACGTTCCAGTTGCAGTTTCCTATTCGGAACTCGGAAATTCCTACTTCTGACTACAACTGGAACGCACCAAAAGTCCCAAGCCAAAGCGTGTGTTTGTTGTGATGCTAATAAAGCATGCAGCTCTGACCTTCCTCAGAACTCTGCATTGCTTTACAACTTCTTTTTTCAACAACTTACAGGATGCAAAGCGACGAGCTAATGTATCTCTTTCTAGTTACGTAGCGGTAGTTTTTGATGTGTGACAACAAGCAATTTTTGGAAAACTTAGTATCGTAGTTTTGTAGCCGGCTATATATCACTACTTACAGCCCGGTGCTCTCAGACGTGTCCGAATAATATAAATTTGCTCTAGTTTTAATTGTCTGGTTCCCAAAGTTGAGTATCCAGTCCAGCCCTGTCCGACCCGACCATAAGGCTAAGGAATAGCATTTATAGATAACCTATTTTGATGCTATAAAACTCATCTTAAAGTGTGTATTTCGATCAGGCACATATCTAAAAGTGAGACTTTTTTGTAATTACTTAGAAACTCCTCACAGTCCCTTTAAACACTACATTTATGAGTTTTGTGGAGACTGTGGAGATGTTTTTATAATGCAAACGTGATGATGGATATTTTTTTGAATGGTTGTTATCCGTTTTCAAAATTCCCTTCCTACATGCGTTCATTTTCTAAATGCAGAATCTACAAGTACTTTATATTATATTCTAATGTTTCATAAAAAGGCATTATATTATATAACAATTACAATAATAACAAAGTTTTTTAGTTACTTTCATAAACAAAACATTTACCAACATTTGTTATGCATACATTTTACATTTCCCAGTCTGAGCAAGGCCATATTTTAGTTTGATATACAATTTTGGACTCCAATTAATAACACAAACAAATACATATTTACTCAACACGCCTGCAGTCATCAGCTAACATGTTCACAAGTTAAACTGTAACACCAGTCGGACATGGTGGTTTAAATATGAAAATAAAACAGCTTTTGTGTGGAATTTGCAACAAATTGTGCACATCATGGACATAGTAAGAGGGTAATAAACAACGTTTGGCTCCCTCGATGGAGTTTGACTGTCAATTACAAATCATGCAATGACTTATAACTCACTTCTGAATCATCACCAATAAAACATGCTCTCTTGTTGACCTCCTCTCGACTTCAGTTTGTCAAAATAACTTCTCACTTCTGAAAATCATCACCACAAAAACATGTTGCTCTCTGGCTGACCTCCTCTTGACTCCAGTGTTGTCACGATAACAGAACTTCTTTAACAAGAAAATTTACTAAATCATGATGATAGACTAAAAAAACTTGCCATTTTGGTTTAAGTGGTTATTTTCTGTTGAGTGAATCATTGAATGATTTTCAAACACTTTCTGCCAAAAGGCAAAACATCTCAAGGTACAAAATCTTCTTTTCTCAAAATAAATGTAGCTTATTTATGTGTTTTATGAATACTTTGCACAATTGCTTTAATCTACCCACCAAATAAAAAATGACAAACAGCTGCTCTGCTCCTGAAATATCTTTAATTTCATTAAAGCTGTGGTCTACAATTTGAAACCGCAGCCTGCCCCTCCTTCCCTCACCTCTCCCCTCCGTGTTCCAAGATCCCGCCCCCAGCTCGTGTCGGCTCATATAAGTCCCCTCCGGCAGAGCTAGGAGCAACTAGCACAATATATCAGCAGCAAACTCAATCAAAAACAGCTCAGCTCAACTGAAAGTATCAAACACGACAGACATCTCCCTTATAACACACAGCATAGCTATTTCATCTGGACCGGCGGCAATGCGGGTTTGGCGCCACCAGAGCGGAGCCGAGTGTGGGGGAGGATTTATCTTTCTCAGCCTGTCCTCCCCAGCTCAGCTTACAGTGCTGACGATTAGCGGCTAACAGGCTAACCCGCTCCCCTACAAGTTATTAGCCCGTACAGGCACAAACTAACCAGAGTTATTCAGCAGACATCTCCCACTGTAGTAAACAAAGCCATTACCTGATCAATCAGGGGCGAAACGGCCGATGCTGAAGGTCTGACGGCCGGCTGAGGCTATTCGTTAGCCGTTAGCCGTTAGCCCGCTAACAGGCCTCAACCCGCGGGCAGAGCTCCGTTGGGCCCCGCGGGAGAGGGAGGCGGCTTCGGTCTCGGCGCTAGGCTTTTCCGGCTCCATGACAGTTCAGTAGCTAACGCTGCTAGCTGCTCACCGGAGGTAGAGGGGAGGAGGCAGGACCATGGGCAAGATGCTGCGTACTGCGTAGTGAGGGAGACGAGGATTGGATGGACTCATGGACTAACTCACGGACCAATTAATAGTTGCAGGTTCTTAGGTTTGATTGGTCAGCTAGTATGCAGCTTTTCAGCGGATATACTGAATGGATTTTTTTCATTCTTTTTGGTCTTTATACTGTGTAGATAGGACCATAGGACCATAACAGCCTTATAAACGGTGTTATTAATATGTACAAAGCTTCCAAATCGTAGACCATAGCTTTAACTGAGTTTTCCCTCAATAAAAATTTGTTTCTCATGATGTTTTAACCTGCTGGTTTAAACACCGATTTTAATTCTGTATTTGAATTAAGGGGGGGGGGTGCACCCTGAATGAGTCACCAGCCATTCACAGGGCCAAATAGAACGATGACAATCATTTATGTGAAACACTTATACTTAAAGGATAAGTTCATTTTCTACAGCTTTCACATTGTTTATAGAATGAAGTAGAACAATATACTCATCCAGAAGGCTTTCCTGATCCAAACAGTGCTTCGGGAGATATTTAGATCCAAAATTGAGCGGCGGACATCCGTATAATGGTAGCACACAGGGCATACAGCGCCGCTCCTAAAACTGCATTAATCGTCCAAAAACTCATTAGTTTCACCAATATTTCACCATGGTCTGTTCGCGCTACTCCTCCAAGACAGTCTGGGGTCGCTCCACCCATGTTTTCGTGACTGGGCTGACCTCTGAACTGAAGACTGCTCTCTGGCCAGCTGTTCTTCTCTTTTCCTCTGCGTCCTCCTTTCGATGAGCTCCTCATCTGTAAACTCTGGCTAGAAACTGTAAGGACACCCATCATATTCAAAGTTCTCCTCCACAACATCTTCATCCGATAGATATTCGTCCATTTTGCACAAAACTGGAAGAAGAAAGTCGTTGAGTAGCCGGCGGTCTTCTGCTGAAACAATGAGCCGCACTTCGGCAGTCGTAAACAAAGTCTTCAGTTCAGAGGTCAGCACAGTCACGAAAACATGTCTGGAGTGACACAGACTGTAATGGAGGAGTAGCGTGAGCAGACCATGATGGAATATTGGTGAAACTAATGAGTTTTTGGATGATTAATGCAGTTTTAGGAGCGACGCTATACATGCCACGTGTGCTACCATTATACGGATGTCCGCCACTCGATTTTGGATCTAAATATCTCCTGAAGCACTGTTTGGATCAGGAAAGCCTTCTGGGTGAGTATATTGTTCTACTTCATTCTATAAACAATGTGAAAGCTGTAGAAACCAAATTTATCCTTTAAGGGCACGTTGGAATCACCAATTCAGCTAATATGCATGTTTTTTTGTCTGAAGGAAGCCAGAGTACCAGGAGGGAACCCATACATGCACGGGGAGAGCATGCAAACTCCAAACAGCCTGACTCAGCCTGACTCGAGGATCGAACCAGTGACCTTCTACAGGCACATGCACTATCTGCTGTGCCACTGTGCTGCCCTGTCTTGTTTTTCATATATTTTTAGTGTTATTATTCTTTCATTATTATTGTATTTTTATATGATTCATTTATATTGATTTCTTTAATTATTATCTTTTTGACTGTACGTATGCTTGTGTGGATTGCTCTGTGTTTGTTTCGAAAGTCCATAAACAGAAAAAAAAAAGCTTGAGTAAAGGCTGGAGGAGGGACTTAATGATTTTTCCCGTATTTGAGTATTATGTGCAATCTTTGCAGCACATGACCCAGTCAGTCATGATCAGCTTCATTTTCAAAGCAGAAGGAAATCAAATCCTTCATGAAAGTGGGGAACATTTGCACGGGTGCAGCTATTTTCCTCCTCGCTGTAATCCTAATCCTCGCCTTTATTTATGACAAATGAGGAATGGATTATAGTTTGTGACTCACGTGCTGTGTAAATTCATTTTGAATGCACTGAAAGTGGGAGTGGGAGTGTTATTTCTGTTTAGTGAGTGAGGATGGGCTACCTTTAAAATCATCCCATCAGAATCCTTCATTAAAAATCTAAAATGTGCCTTAAAGGGTTTTTTTTTACCCTCACAGACCTTCCTAACAGCAACCACAAACTCCAAAGGACAATTTGTATTGTAGTAAAAGTTGACATCAGATAATAAACATCTCTCTGCTCAGTTTTACAGAGTCCTCTTGTTATTTGCTGTTACAGTTACAGATCATTAAACTCACCTCATATTTGCATCAAGAGTAAGTGTGAGTGACGGCCAGAATTACAAGAACAACACAACATGGAGTTTTTTTCTCTTCAATCCACTCTTGTGTTGTTCATGAGGTTTATTTATTGATTGAAGTTCTCAGCCTGAGACGGAGACCTTTTGAACTCCAGTCTGTTCATCAGTATGAAGGAAAACGCACCAAATCCTCCAAAGCAGCAGCAGCAGCAGCAGCGCGCTGAATCCCACCCTTCTCAGATTGCAGCGAGGAGGGCAAACGTGTGTCATGTGAGGCTCAGAGGAGGTAAAAATATCCTGACGATTAATTAATTCCATTTCCTCGTTTGTCTTTGTTTCTTCAACAGAGAATTTAATCCCACACAACGAAAGGCATGTGTGAGGAGTTCAACCTATATAAGTGTTGATGCTCTCTCTTAACCCCCAATTAAAACTCAAATTTCATCACATTTTTGCAAAATTCACACATTTTTGTACAATATTTCAATTATTTGTTTTATTTTTAGCACACCAACAAACGGTACAGTACAACAAACAAACAAAAATCCCTCATATCTCACCTCGATCCCTAATACATGATACACATAATACATTTTACTGTCCAGAAAGTTATTTTGAATGTCCATAATAAATTATTATATATCATAAAATGTACAATGTGGATGTACAGGTTGCACTCATTTCAATCCATCAGTGGCTGCCAGCAACGAAATTGTGATAGAAGAACATCAACTTCAGGGAAAAACAAAGACTGAGCTTACATGAAAATAATGCAATTCTGAAATAAAAATTATATAAAAAAAATAGGAAGAAAAAGGGAAACCTTAAGTTATAAAATCCCAGACCTTTGGCCCAAGACTGAAATTTATCAGGATTTTGGGTTTACAATTAATCATTCCTTTAAAGGAAACATTTGTAAAGTTATTTGCCATAATTTCTAAAAAAGCAAATCCAAATGTGGGAAAAAAAAATTCTGGGTTTAATAAAAAGGGAAGTAAAGCAGTTTCTCAACAAATTGTCTTTATTTGTGGCCTTTCTCCCACAGGACAACATGCTTCTACCTCTTCACTCCAAGTTTCTCTTTCTCTGTTCCTGTTTCAGTTTGTTGTTTGATTTGTGAGTAAAGAACAATCTCACACACTCAGTAATTTCTGTTTTTGATGTTTTGATATTTTCTGTGATTTGCTGTATCATGTAAGCAAATTCCAGGACGTTACGCTGAGGCATCTTCCTGAATCGACATGGGAATTCCTCTTTATTTGTCTGACTGTGTTCTTAAATTTCATGACTTGTATAAAACTCATTTTAATAGTGGCGTGTCAGTTTGTTTACTTCCTCTGTTGCTGTTTTTTAATTTACCCTTTTATGGGTTGGAGCAATCAGCTGCTCTGCAAGTTCAGAAACAAAACACAGTTTCGTAACTCAAGTCAGAATGAGAAAAAGAAAATGTTAATTATTTGCTGGTCTCCGGATATACATTAAAGTAGGCTAGTTTAAAGGCGCAGTGTGTAGAATTTGGCATTTAAGCGACATCAAGCATTCAGATTGTAGAATGAGCCTAACTGTAACCAAAACATCACGTTACTGAGCAACGGAACACTGTAAAGACCAAAAGCGATCTCCACTTTGTAAAAGCAACACCAATATTTACCCTTGTTTTGTGACATTGTCTATCACGATTCCGCTTTATTTCGTCATGCTTTCTTTTTTTCGAAAGAAGTTCATCAGACTCTCGACTCTCTGGTGATTTTGAATAAATGTGGACTTCCATTTCCAAAGCTTTAAACCAACACTATGTAGTTTTTCAAACATAATATAGTCCTTAGATATTGATCGTCATGGTCCAGCACTTTACAATAAGTTGAATGACACCTCTGTCGTGCTCCGAAGTGGTCTTTATCGCTTTCACTAGCGCTATGTAACTTCAAGGTGGATGGTGGGAACCCTGCCACACTAAAAACTACAAGTTTGGACTGCTTTACGGCATAGGCTACGTCACTTCCCCCGATTCCCGATATGTTTAAAACACGGAAGTGTCGGCGAAAGCCAAACGCAGAGCTGTAGTCATGGCGGAGGCAGCAAAGAACGCAAGATAAAGAAAAGTTTATTTTGAGGATACAAAACAAAGAAAGCGAGAGAAAAACAAGCTGAATGCTCGGACCAGAATAAACATCAGTTCGGTTTATTTCACACTCGCTGGCGTGAAATAAAAGACGAGGAGGGATGTCCGACCGATGCCGACTTGGCCCTGTTATTGCTGGACTTGTAAGTACTTGTTGATTGTTTACCATCCGTTTACAGTATTCTTGTGAACGTACCAGTATGTAGTTTTGTTTAGACCTATTTCAAGTGTGTGATATCGCCAGCTCGTGGTTGTCTTTACTTTTATTCTCTTTATCACTTCAACAGGACAGGGGCGGGGGCGACTTCACAGTAATAAAACCAAGTTGAACTTAGCGATTTCAACTTGGTCATTTAGTCAAAAATAAATACATTACCTTGTCACTATCCATCCTGCAAACAGCCGCTGAAGACAGAAGAATACTTTTGAGTGAAGTCCTGGCTTCTGTGATTCGCCTACAAAACAAATGCACGCGACCGGCAGATCTGTATCCTTACGGCAGTATCAGGCGCTAGTGCTCATGGGTAGTTGAGTTCTCGTTCCGGTCAAGCGAGAATCTTCCGTAGTGCTGCTTTAACCTTAACATACACACAATTTAAATCCCTAGTGCAGAGTAACAACTGTCTATACATCCACCGCCATCCTCTCTCCCCTGTTCGCCTGCATTCCAGGTAGATTTCAGAACCAGCGGACAGATTTGCGTTTCGTTCTTTTTGTCCCTCAAATCCACCCATAGATAATACGGCGGAGCGTTATGTCGGCCTACATGAACGCGGCCTGCGGTAATGTACATTTTTAAAGCTTTTTCTAACTAAATAAAAGTAAAACAAATGTTTTATGGGGATGATTGTACTCCTATTTTCATGGACTTTACTTACAACTAGAAACATTATATCCTATATTCACCGTTTTTGTACAGCGTAATACTGCCAACTTCTACACACTGCACCTTTAAATAATTTAGGATTTAATATTTTCAAATGATAAATATTCATCAATTGATGCAATGCTGGCCTACGTGTTTATGTCTTGACCAAATGTTTCCCCAGTGTGCTTTTGTTCATTAGAAATCATCTAGTTCATAAAAATTATGGATGCATTGTAGGAGGTGACTGGTATTGATATCTGTATCAATACTGAAAAAATAACAGCAAAAATTATTGGCAAGTATTTGAAAAAGTATAAAATCTCCCATCACTACATCTGGTCTATAATCTTGCAGTGCAGCTGGATCAGCCTGATCAGTGTCTGCAATCAGGTGGGATCCATCTTGCTGAGCTTCAATCTGCAACAACTAGTGGGACGTCCACTCAGAGTCCTTTGGGACAGGAAGAGGCGGGAGCTATGGGCAAGACATGAAGTGAGTGTTCAATTAGACTAGCATAAATGCTAACAGCTTCAGTAGCAGTTTATCAGATCCGAACCACATTTATTTATTTAATTAAAAATAAATATCACAAACTTATCTCTAAAAAGTACATTTTTGTTCCACTTCTGACATGAAAGTTTGTTCTATCCTTCACACGTTGGCCTAAGGGCCCCTAATGAACGTGATCAACCGCACACGCGTCCCCTCACATGTTGGTTATGCTTTTGAAAGGCTCTGCCCTCCCCAAATACTTGTTATGGCCTCTTTCCCATGTGGACCAGTAAAATGTATTGAACAGTTCATCTGCTGTGTCAGGTTATCAGCTGTGCCCATCATGATCCAATTGTTTATCGATCAGCTTTTACCAGTGAAATATAGTTTATTATGCCATTAAACATCTAATTTGCTTTGGTAGGTCATCAGTAGACGTGTTGATTTAGTCTTGTCTGCTAGTCACTCCTCACAGAAGCTTAAAATTACCCACATCTTTGTGTTTTAAAAAACATCACAGAGCTGTGCCAGCGACGTGATTTCAGAGAAAGAGGAAGTTCTCTGCAGGGTTGCCAAATATCCAGCAGACCCAGATGTAGACTCAGCGGTCTTGTGGACATGCAATAGGCCATGAACCTCCAGTAAACCAGACTTTCTATTTCCATCACTGTTTTATTTCAGGACATGATGAGTGTACCAGTTTGGCATGGAAGGTAGTGAGGTCACAAAACCTTCAATAACTCAGTTCTTTTAAAACTAGATTAAACTGATCCGATTTCATTTACCTTAATGATGTTTTTTAGATGTAGGACTAATGAATGGCAGAGATGAACATCAGTTAAAGGGGTGAACCTGTTGAACAGCTGTGAAGATGACTTAAAGAAGTATAGTTCACTTTACATAGAAAAATATGTGTAATTTAAGGGAATTGATATTTATAAAGTGCAGATTTGTTAAATGCCACATGTGAAAAGATTAAAACTAAATCTCTTCTCAAAGTGACCTCACTCTGAATGGTTGTGTCAGATTTAATCCGAATGGACCAAACAATTTTGTATTAACTTTGTCTTATTGAAGCCTTTACGTCACAATCCCACAACTTCTGACTCACATCCACTCATCTCTCTGTACAGAGGCAGCAGCCACTGCTCCACTAAAGGTCATCTTTAAATCTGTTTGTGCTCTTTCTTCCTCAGTCTTCCTCTTCTCCTCTTCACTTTATCATAATTTTGTCAACTTTGATTGTACTAAAACTGACACACACACACACAGACATACAGTATGTAGCATCCATATTCACTCTGTAAACTGTATGTGATGTCCTGTCTTCTTCTGCACATGTTGGTCACCTCAGGGCTGTAGACAGTTCATTCTGAAGTCGGATGGCAGTAACATTTATATTGTAATGTCTGCAACAAAAATCTAAATTCAACAATAAGAAAATCTGACTCAATTATTGAAGGGACACGCCAACATTTTCTTAGTTTTTTGTGTCTTGTCTGAGTCCTGAGTCCATGATGAGTAGATAGACGCCATTCTTTCAACTGTGCCTGCAGTAACAAGGAAGAACAGGCAGAGCTCGTCCACTGCTAATTAGCCTAGCTCACACACTGCAAGTCAATGGGTAGTGTTAGCCTGCCTGTACTTAAAGCCATCAGAAAAACTCTTCAGCAACTCTGAACGGTCCTGTGTGTTAATTGTGACTCTTTTTTTTGTTTCTTTTTTTTCACCATATTAAGTGGTCTATTTTTAGACCATGATAAGGACTTTATGTAAATTTTCTGGCTCATGAACCCTGTGGTTTAGTTTCATATCTATTTTTTTTTTTTTAATTACATGAAGTGCTTATCTTGGTGGAAAAACAGGTCACGCAACAGAGTCACAACAAGCACACAGGACTGTTTGCTGAATAATTTGTCTGATGACTGTAGGCAGAGGCAAGCTAACACTTCCCATTGACTCCTAGTGTTTGAGCTAAGCTAATTAGCAGTGGGAGAGCTCTGCCTGTCTCTTCCTTGTTACTGCATGCACAGTCAAAAAGATGGTGTCTATCTGCTCGTCATGGACTCAAGAGTGAGAAAAGACACAAAAACAAAAATGTTGACGTAACCCTTTAAGACCTGCAGTGTAAAATGCCCTGTATTAGCCCTGTGATTGACTGGTGACCAGGTTATACCCTGCCTCTTGCCCTATGTCATCTGGGACAGACTCCATCCTCCCGTGGCCCTGACATTGTGAACAACAGACATAGATATAGAGATTTTATTGCCATTCAACAAAATGATACTCAGACAGATTCTTAGTCTGCATCATCCAGCTCTCCTAAAAGCTTTTTTCATGTTCTCTGCCAACAAAAGTGATTTTTAAAAATAAAAAGATATCATCATTCTCTGCCATAATTCAGAAAATCTAGATGGTTAAACTATGAATGCCCCCTTTTCCTCTCTGCTTCATGGCCTGGTTCCAAACATGGCAGTGTTTGTGTGACCTTGATTCCTTCTGTCTAATCATCAGAAAAGACACAGTGTGATACTTCTGGAATAAGGAACCAAAACCACAGAAACGGAAACAGCTCTTTTCTACATTCCTCTTCTTGTGGCAGAAGTTGTTTGTGTGAGCACCTCAAGGCCGGCGTCATGTGATCTGAAGACATTTCAAAGCAGAAACCACACTGTGGTTTGGCTTAGTGTTGTTAAGCAGGTGAACCAAATCCTCTGAAAGACTTTGAGACGAGAGGGCAAAATGTTTCATTTATGGAGGGGGCATCTCCTTCTGTGGTGCAGTTTCCTCCTCGGTAAGTCAGACAAGAGAGTGATTTGATTTTCTTTAATATGAGTCATTAACACTGACAGTGTTGTTTCTGTCTTCTCAGGTCGTGTCTCTGCTGATGGGATCATAGCCACTGTGGGAACAGATGTCACTTTGATTTGTAACTATGATGCTAAGTATTATGGTAAGCTGGCGACCTGCTGGGGCCGAGGACCCATCCCCAGCAGAGGCTGCTCCAACGAGGTGATCAGGTCGGACGGGTCGGCGATGGTCAGCAGGCTGTCAGAGAGGTACCTGTTCAAGGGTAACCTGGAGGAGGGGGACGTGTCTCTGACTATCAGGCAGGTGGAGGAGGGCGACTCGGGGGTATACGGGTGCAGAGTGGAGATACCGGGATGGTTTAATGATCACAAACACCAACAGACCCTCACCGTGATGGCAGGTGAGACCAATACAAACTCAGAGAGAGTTAAAGGGATGGTTGGAAAAGTAAAGATCACAACAGGGGGGAGCTTATTGGTCCTTTCCATATTTATTGTTTTTTTTATTTATTGCCTTAAACTTTTTCTTGAAATTGTGTTTATTTTGATGTGTGATGCAAACTTCTTGGCCGGGTCACTCTTGTAAATGACATCCTGATTTTAATGGGGACAAAATGGTTATAAAAAGGTGAAATAAAAAAAGAAGATGAGACAAAGAAGTAATTAGATTTTGGTGCTGATATATCTATTTGATCTATCAAACAGTGTCAGAGAAACTTTGCAAAATGAGGCACCGACAGCTTTAAAGTTATCAAAATTGATTAACATAAACTAAATAAAACACTGATCACCTACAGTGCAAAAACTCAGATTTTAGCAAGTGTCTTTGTTTAATTTTAAGTAAAAATATCCATAAAAATTTCTCAAATTTCATATTGATTTGACGAGTCCAGATGAATATCTTATAACAAGGATTAAAATGCTAAATATGGCATTGACTTGTTTTTATTTATCAGAAAATACCTTCCAATGAAACAACTGAAATAGTATAAGGGTCTTAAATTCAGACATAATCACTTTTTACAATAGCTCATCATCTTATTTTCAAGACCAGAAAAGCTTGTCACTTGCAGACAATTCTATTTATTACAAGCAGTTCAGACTTTAATTTTAGTTTTTATATATCAAAATAAGTTGTGAAGCTAAACATGTTAAGATATTTTGACTTAAAATAAGTCTAGAGATTTTCAGACTTGAAATTGGAGGCATAAACTTCCACAGATTTTAGTTTGTGCAGTGTCGCATCTACTTCATATGAAGATCTTTGCACTTATTTGTTAGTATGATTGAACGTGTGGACAAATCAGCTACGGGACACTGTGTGTCTTGCCATCACTATTAGCTATTTACAGGTCACTGTGTGCCCCGACCCTGCGTTTAGTATTATTTTAGCTCATTCTGTCCATTTTAGCATGTCATTTTTTTAAATTTTACTTTGTTTTTTAGCTTTTTTAAGGGTCTGTTGCAGTATAGCGACAACTTGTGTGGATGGCATATTGCTCTGTGTGCATGTTAAATGTTTGCACTGTCACACTGTGCAATGCTTTTTTCATGGCTCCTGCTGCAACACAATTTGCACTCTGAGACAAGAATAAAATTGAATCTGAATTTGCACAGGAATAAATGTCTGGGACTATTTTATTTTGATATTGTCAATTAAAATATTTAAGTTGATATTTATTTGCACATCAGTATAGCACACGTTCCTTTTAGATTCCTTGGCTGTTAAAACTTGAGGGAATCCAAATAAAAAAGGAAAGCAACCACTGTGTAACTGCATCAATCTACTCATTTGTTTCATCTTAAGAATAATTACTTTATGTTCTCCTCAGTGCGCCCCAACCCTCTGAGGGTGGAGACGAGGGAGGTGAAGGAGCGAACCATCACGGTGCAGTGGACTCATCCGTTTGATGGAGGCAGACCCATCACACTGTACAGGATTGATCTGAAAAATAAAATGGGTGAGCACCGACAAACATCCTTAAAAACCTTCCCTCTACACATCTTTAGGATAACACATGGAGTATGAAATCTTCTCTCCTGCTGCAGCACCCTGGGACACTGCAGTGAGAACTGAAGTCTACAACCCAGACCTGACCCAGCTCACTCTGGTGGATCTGCGTCCAGCAAAGACCTACAACCTGCGCATGTTCGCAGTCAACAACATGGGAATGAGTGAACCGAGCAATGTCCTGACAGTCACCACCAAAGAAGCAGGTGGATACAAACGCTTTTTTTATGGAAGTTTGGTCCAAACAGTCACTTAAATCATCATTTCTTTTTTAATTTACTGTATGTTTATTGTTCCCCCTTCAGCTCCAGAGGGCGCTCCTCTGGACATGAAACTAGTAGCTCTGTCTTCTCGAAGCATTAAAGTCTCTTGGAAGGTAATGTCTCCATTTTTACACCTTTTTTCAGACACTGTTGAACAACTTCTTCAATGCTTTCCTAAAGAATATGATAAAATAGGGAGAGCACAATATTCATGGACAAATCTAATATGTAACTCTGGTGCCACATATTGATGCAGCCACTTCAATTTTCCCCTCCCAGCTAAATGCCAGCCAGTTTGAGCCAGATGCCAGTCAGTGATCAGCCAGTGAGGGTCTAAATATGTTTCTTTTGATTTTGCTTTCATTCTGTACTCAGTGAAATTTTCCCAAGTAATAAAAATGTTTGTTTAACTTTTCATTTAATCCCATCTAAAATAATTCACAGAATGTTCTGCTCCAGACACAAGCTTAATTGATTTGATAAGAGTATTTCAAATAAATGTTTGAAATGTGGAATTATATATTCACTTATTCATTCATTTTTGGGATTTTTCATAAAATCTGCAAAATTTGGTCTGAAATTGTGAGCTGGCTGTGAGATGCTTTGAAAATCAAGTGTAGTTTAAGTCCATCAATTTGCTTCTTTTATGGTATTTTGAATCAGACTATGTGATACTCATAAACATGATTGTTGTGTTCTCCTATCTGATATTAAAAAAAACTAATTTTCAAACATTGGAAATCCCTCTTCCCCTTTTTTATGTGACTATGGAGAGGAAACAAAATAACTACATCTGAAATAATCTGGGGGAAAGTATTGCAAGAGTTTAGCCTTAAGAAATCAATGTCCATTCATGCCTCTCTAGTTCATTCTTTCTGGCATAGAATGAAAGTTTTATAAGTAGATCAGATGGACTGAAGCTGAAATCAAGAACATATGATGTGTGAAAAATGAGTGGATGGATGAAAAAGTCATTGTTTCCTGGAGGCAAAAACTTTTTATATTTTATATTCTTTTCCCATGGACTAAAAGAAGGAGGGAAAAATATGGTGTAAGATTACACAGAAATTCGAAGTAAATACCTATTATAATATAACTTATTTTAAAATGAATATTAATATGTGGATAGATAAATGAAGTTAGGGGGTTGAACTTGCTTGTTTATGTATTTTTATTTCTGTTTTATTTTCATGTGTTGTGTGGATATATATCGTCCTGGTTTGTTTGTTTTGATTGTCTTCTTGTCCTGCTGAGAGTTTGTGTCTCACAACTGTCATTTTTAACTTGTTGAGCTAAGTTATTCAGAAAATTAAAGAAAACAAATTTTTGTTTGTTTTTTTTGTTTTGTTTGTGCATTCACATATATTTTTAAATTTAGTTTTATTTACGCATATATTCTCTCTCTCTCTCTCTGTGTGTGTCTATATATATACATACATATATATATATATATATATATATATATATATATATATATATATATATATATATATACACACACACACACACACACACACACATATATATGTGTATATATATAAAATATGTATATGCTTGTGTATGTATAATAATGTGTATATTTTTGGTTACTTTAACGCTTTCATTTATGAATTATTAAATCACAAAATAAATACTTTAAATTTACTTTTAACTCTCAAACAAGTTAAAAATCATGTTGTTCCTAATATACTATTAAATTAGAGGATATAGAATCTGTCTGATTCTTTTAGAATAGGAGGATTTAACATTTATTCCTGCAGGGCATGGTGCAGTTTGCCCTTTGTCTGCCATTTTGGATTTGGGTTAACCATGTAGTAGTTGGACATGGTACTGTAACCTAAGTTGTGTAAAATATATTCCAAATATCTATCTACTGTAGTAATCACCATGCATGAAAGGGTTAGATGTTAAGAAATTTGACATTAATAATATTTTGAAAAAAAATGTACAAAACCAGATCAGAAATCAGATCAGATCAGCAAATAATACCACTTTGTTCAAAAAAAAAAAAAAAAAAAGGAATAAAAAGAAATTACATGTCCTGTAAAATATAATTTGTAAGGGTTGCATATATCTCATAACTTCGTAGGGATCTCAATAGAGCCATGAGGGTGGACGAGTCCCTGAACTTTCCTGTCATGGACCAGCCAAGACTCTGTCAAGGAAACCAGTGAAAATTTAAGAAGATAAATAAGTTATCTCAATGTTATAGCTGAGTGTATCCTTAAATGTGGTAGACGTCGGTGTCCTAGTGGAAGTGTCTCTGTTCTCACCCCTGTAAAGAAAGTCTTAGTGAAGTCCTTGTGTCTTTTTAAGTGTGTTTACCTTCTCTTGATCAGCCTCCCAGACCTGAGCTCAGAAACGGCGTCCTCCGGAGCTACAGCATCAGCTACAGAGAGTACGACCCCAGCGGCAGACAGTTCAAACGATGGCAGCACTTAAGTGTGTCGGCCACATCAGAGGTGGAGAGCGTCATCCTGAGCAACCTGAAGCCCTCTGCCATGTACGGAGTCCTGATTCAGGCCAGAACCAACGCAGGGATCGGACCTGCATCCACCGCCCCGCTCTGCGCCACGCTGGATGAGGGTAAGAGGGCAAGAGGACAAACATAACAGAGGAACTTACAAACATAACTTACTAATGTGTTAACTTTACACAGCCGACTAAACTAAAACAAATCTGATTTTTCGTTTTCAGCTCACCAAACTTCAACAACATCACCTCAAAGTTCTTCCTCCACCGCTGCCACACGGATACAGGACAGTACAAGCTCTTCTATACGTAGGTGTTTTGGATTAGAAATAAGTATTTCTAATGATTTGACATTATTTTGGAAGAAAATGTTCTGACTTAGAGCTGTTTTCTGTCTGTCATAAGCTCGCACGACCAAAGCTGTCAAGGATCATACTGCTACTGTGGTGTGGGAAGAAGGAACTACGATTAGAACAGCAGGTACTTTTCCAGTGATTGAGTTAAAAGCTTTTAAAACCAATCCATTGCTCTTATGTGTCATTTAAAGCCACTTATGTAGAGTCTGAAAGTCGCAAAATGTGTCAAATCTAATTTTTAAAATGTAATTATGAATTTATAAAACATTTAAAACAGTCTAGGCACTCCGAGTTCCTCTCAAAGACCAAAAAACATGCTAATTAGGCTGATTAGTGACTCCAACTTGTGTGGCATGAGTGTGAATATGAATGATTCTCCATCTCTCTTTGTCCCCTGCGATCAGCTGCTGACCAGTTCATGATCTACCCCACCTCTCACCGAAAATCACCCCTCCACGACCCCAAAAAGGGATGAGTGGATGTAGATAACTGATGGATAGATAAAACAGTTTGAATATAAATGACTCAAATCCATGCTGCAGTACTCCTTCTTACCACCAGAGGACACCACATGGTGCTGGACCCCGTGCTTAGCTTCAGTATCTAAAGAAAAGACTTGTGTCACAATTTTGAAATCTAACCAATTTCATTCATTTATGTTTTACTGGCTGGTCTTTGAACCATTCCTGAAGAAATCATACATATTTCTAACAAAGTCATGTTATGAATTTATTTGTTCAATTTTATTTACTCTTAAAAAAGAGTATTACAATATCTGAAACAGTAAATAAAACAAATCAAATTCATCTTTACTGAATTCTCTCAAAGGGGGATGTTATCATGATGACATGTTAATGCCTTGACAAGTTGAGCAAAGCTTGCAGGATAAGAGGGAGAGAGCAAAATGTATTTTCAGTTCAGTTTAAAATTTGTCTTTATTCAGACTTTTGTGTTGTTTTGAGATTTATAGGAGTCTATCATTCTATGTGAAAAACAGATTTAGACCTCTTTTTGATTTTCTTTAGAAAGGAAAAGTGTTGAGTCATTTGGGAAATGTGTTTTCTAAAATCCATGAAAGAAAGTTGGATTTTTTTCTGTGCAGTATAAACAAAAACAATGTCAGTTCTCAGTTATATGCCTAAATGCCTATACGCCTATTTCTTTCTATTCTTAAATAAACAAATGAATTTGATTAATTGATTCAAAGACCCTGCAGTGGCTTTATGCTTCCAAAGAGCTAATGCTGAGTGGGTTCAATACACACAGTCCAAACAAAAAGCAGCCATGGATCCAGTGTCACCTCCAAAATTATTTCCATTAAAAAATGATTAATACTTCACTTCACAAATTAGATTACACAAAAAAGTTATTATCGGCTTATCTGCTCTTTGCCTTGAACAAACTCTCCTGCTCCCACTCTCAATAGCCTGACTCACTGTCAATAATCACCTTGAATTACGATAACAATGACAATAACTTTGTCAATTAATCATTTCAAGTTTTACAAATGATTTCTAATTAAATGTTGATTAAAAGTATTGGTAATTTGGCATGCTAGACAGTTAATACCAACAGATTATTCAAATGAAAATTCTTTCTTTGACAAAGTTTTACCATGACTTAAATTCTTTATTACCTCCACTAAGGAGGTCATGTTATTGCCACCATCTGTTTGTTTATTTGTTTGTTTCTCTGTTAGCAACATAACTCAAAAAGTTATGGATTGATTTCGATGAAATTTCTGGAAATGTCCGGACTGGGACAAGGAACAAATGATTAGACTTATGGAGTGATCCGGATCACCGTCTGGATCCAGGAATCTTTTTATAGTGAGATAGGACCATTTTCGGCATTTGTGCATATTGGTATCTTTTCATGGTCAGGAATCTAAATATTTAGATGACATAAAGCTCTGACTAATATTTATGGTCAAAATTACAATGTGGGTGAGGACTGTGGTGCTGGTGGAGTTCTGCGCTCTCCGAGTACTTTTTATTTTAAGGGTCTGTGAGGAGTTTCTAAGTAATTACAAAAAAGTCTCACTTTTAGATATATGCCTGATTGAAATACACACTTTAAGATGAGTTTTACAGCATCAAAATAGGTTATCTATAAATGCTATTCCTTAGCTAAGTGGTCGGGTCAGACAGCCGGCTACAAAACTACGATACTAAGTTTTCCAAAAATTACTTGTTGTCACACATCAAAAACTACCACTAAAGAGAGAGAGATACATTACCTCGTCGCTTTGCATCCTGTAAGTTGTTGAAAAAAGAAGTTGTAAAGCAATGCAGAGTTCTGAGGAAGGTCCGAGCTGCATTCATTAGCAACAAAACAACAAACACACGCTTTAGTTTGGGTCACGTCTTTTGGTGTGTTCCAGTTGTAGTCAGAAGTAGGAATTTCCAAGTTCCAAGTAGGAAACTGCAACTGGAACGTCCCCCGAAGTCAGAATTTCCTACTGGGAACTCAGTGAAACCTCGCCACCCCCGAGTTAACAATCGAAGATGGATGCCCCCAGTGTGAACAGTTATTTAGCTCCTGTAATAATCAATTTATTTGCACTTGTGACTGGGGTGTGTCGCTCTAGATCAGCTGTATACATCGTATTGTTAGACTTACATTTACAAAAATGCTGCCAAAGTGATAATCACATTGTTCTTTTTATTTGTAAACAACAACGCAGGGTGTGCTAACAACAGCTAACAATAGCCTGGTAGATCAGCATTTTTTTTCAGACTTTAACTGGAACGCCGATAAGTCGGAGATGATGTCACTCCCAGTTCCGAGGTTACTGGAACGCAGTATTACGACAGTCGCCGTACATGCTCATGGGTAGCAGAGTCTTCATGTCTTCGGAAATAGATTCTCCTCATAGCACCTTTAAATGAGATTTCTGTATGGCACACAAAATGTGGGCAATGTTAAAAAATCCTTAAAGAAACTTCATGGATCCACATTTGTTTTTCTGATCACAACCAAAAACTGTTAAATAGTAATTTTCTCTATTGGTGTTTTTGTGTCATCCAGTGCCCCCAGATCCTCCTGTGGTTGAGCTTAAAGAGGCAAAAGGCAGCACGATCTCTCTGTCATGGACCCCTGGGTTTGAGGGAGACAGCCCCATAACGGGCTTCTACCTCGAGTATAAAGCAGTGAACGGTATGAGGATGCTTCAGAAGAAAAGTGAATTTTTGTTTCTCTAAAGTAAAAATGATTTTAACTCTGTGATATTTTAAATATGTTCTCCACAGCCTCATGGGACAACACAAAAACAGTCGTGGACTTTGATGCTAACCAAACAGATGCCACAATAATCGAGATAAATCCGTTTACATACAACATCCGCATGTTTGCCAGGAGCAGCGTGGGCACCAGTCGGGCGAGCAACATCCTGACCATCACTACAGGACAACCAGGTGACCGACTCACTGGTTCCTACTTTCAATTTCACTCTGTTGTCTGAGGCCAGGGTCATAAAACTTGGAAACCTACACCACACACAAGCATGCTTAAAACAATGGCTTTGCTTTGTGTCATCTCATAATTCAAACTGAGTTTTGAGTATCAAAATAAAATAAATGAATAAACTTCTTGTTGTGCCTGACAGGTCATCAGACTGATGGTCCCATCACTACCATTTCGACAGACACTCATGCAGCTGTAAGTAAAACCACAGACTCTAGCAGACAAACGTTTCAGTTCCTTCAAAAGCAGCATGACTGTAAACTGTAAAAGTCTAAAGTGTTCCAGAAACTTAGTGACATCCCACAGATTCATGCTGTGACCCAGAAAATGTCTGCCAGTCCACAATTTCATGAACTTGTCACTTTTGCACAGCTGTGATTGAAGTCCATGTGGGGCACTGCTTCAGTAAACTCTTACAACTCCAGGTCATTTCAGTTCACCTTTATATTAATTTGTATTGAAAGAAGAACCATTCCTTTTTCAAGCACAATCATGTTTAAGAAGTCTTTTTTTCAGGACTGTCAGAATAATTAAGCTGCAATGATGTCAAATTTATTTATTAAAAGTTGCATAATTATTGCAATAAAGCCAAAGATTGCAAAGACCCTGCAGCATAAACTATTTTCATTTTTACTTTAATTTTTCAAGACGTTTAATTTCCCATTTAGTCAACAGAGACAATCTTGGGAGCAGTTTCCACCCTAATGCTACAGAGGGCAGCACTGTATTATTCACTCTGCTTGGGCATTTTTATTGATCGATGGATGGACAGTAAATCGGCTCCCGTCTATGGGTCTTACTCTAGGTCTTAATACATCACTGCCTAATTTTTCTAATTAAAAAATGGGATTAAAAAATCTTCAATTTTTCAAATTTATCACCTTGGATTAACAAACTTAAAATTGATAGAAGACTACATTCATGACTTGATCAACATAAATCTGTAAGGGTTATATGTGACAACATAAACGGTGCTTTTGTGTTAATTTTAAGGTTCAAATGTGTGTTGTTGCTCCAGACAGATTTTTTTTGATTGAAAAGGTTCCAGACCCCTGCTTTAAGCAATGAAAAAGATACAATAGCCATTGTCCCAGTGGCTTCAATTCGCCGATGGGCTGGGAGTTTGAGGGTGTTTTCACACCAACCATATTTAGTGCGCACCAAAGAAGTTTAGGCCCAGGTTTTGGTACGTTAGTATCAAAGTGAATGCAACCACCGCACTTTGGTGCGCACCAAATCAGCCGGTCAGAGACCTCCATGAAGGGGTGGTCTCGATCCGCTCCATCTCCCTACATTTGGTGCGGTTTCACTGGTGTGAAACAAAGTGGTCCGAACCGATCTACTTTTGATGCATTACTTCCTGTTAATCCCGGGGTTGAATCTTTTGCTTACTCAATTTGTTGATTTGTTTATTCTGGCTGAGGATTACGATGATTTAAGAGGGTCCAGAAGGTCGCTGATGCCGTCTCAAAACACGATAAAATAAACACACTTGAAGGAAAATGTAGAAGAGAGCGAAACGTAAACATTGGTTGTCTGGTGTAGGAAATGGTTACCATGGTAGCCTCTTCTTCATTCTCCTCTGTAGCAGGTTTGGCAACCAGTTACGTGCATATCGCCCCCCTGCTGTTTCAAACTGAGTAAATACACAAGTGGGCCCGGGCACGGTTCGATGTTGCAAGTGTGAATGCAAGCCAGCGGGGGAGGGGGAGGGGGGCGAACCCATGGCGAACCGCGCTGCAGCACGGTTCGAAACAAGTGGGCCTAATGTGAAAACGCCCTGAGACCCATAATCTAGATCAGCCCTATTCAACTAGCGGCCCATGGGCCACATGCGGCCCGAAAGCAACCCTTGAGTAGCCCGAAATCAAAGTGATTGGGACTTTGGTCCGGCGAGAAA
This sequence comes from Scarus forsteni, assembly GCA_036419115.1. Classification (NCBI taxonomy): domain Eukaryota; kingdom Metazoa; phylum Chordata; class Actinopteri; order Labriformes; family Labridae; genus Scarus; species Scarus forsteni. Next base: position 3,274,057 of record JAZDUH010000395.1, read on the forward strand.
AACAGAAAAAACTCCGTAAACACTGACAAGGCCTTACAAAAATTTCAACATTATTACAGATATTGAATGCAACACGTTCTGAAAAGTTGCTATTGAGCAATTTACTTTTAATGCTCTTTCAAATGTGACCAAAAGATGGTGTTTTTACTCTGCACTTTTTTATATTCACACCACAATATGTGCTTGTATTTACCTGTCAAAACGTGTTGAAGTTATCTGTTTGAAGTGTAAAATTTAAAGAAACAGAAGTTTAGATTAAGTGCTGCTCTTTATTGAGTTTATGCCCTTTTGGATGCGGCAATAAATTAAAAAACATTCAGTGTGTTTGTTATCTATTTGTGTTTCTTTTAAGTGGTAAACTTTTCTCACAGTCTGCCAAAAATGTCCGGCCCATCTCATATCCTAAGCCTGAAAATCTGGCCCGACTGAATTTCTAATTGAATAGTCCTGATCTCGATGATACTCCTCATTATGTCAAAATGTGCCACAGCACCAGGCTAGACTTTGACTTAAACTGGGACAGGCCTCTGTTTTCTTTGTTATTTTGGTTGGTTTGTTAGTTTGTTTGAAGAATAAAACCCACTTGAATGAATTTGTTGGTGTTCTTGATGTATCAAAGAGAAAGTTGTACAGTACACACTCTTCTTGTTTGTTTTGTTCCAGGCCAGCATTGATGAGGGTAAGAATGGAGGAAAACTGGCTGCCATCGTGTTACCTGTGGTGCTGGTGGTGTTGGCTGTAGCCGTGGTGACCGCGTGGCAGCTCCGACGTGAGTATTCAATAACAGAGTAAACTTCACAGACTAAAAACGCCTCCTATGGTTGTTAAAGCTCATTTTGTGTTTGTAGGAATAAAACAGAAAAAGGGCGGCCTGGCCTTGTGAGTATTTTCTCTGTTTTTTTAAACATTTTTTTAAAGATTTCACCTCAAATCCTTGAACCAGTGGATGTTTCTGTTCTGCAGGTGGCTGACAGGTGGAGCTATAAGATACAAAGGATCTGAGTCTCTACAAGAGCTTTGAAACTCAAGGTGTTTTTAGCTTGTCAATCTCAAAAAGCATTGTTTTTATTTTTTTATCCTTCATTTTTTTAATCAGCAAAAGATTGTTTTGTGTCTCTGGTAATTACACGACATTATCGAGGGGATAAACCAAACATTCTACTTTATTCAACTCTTCCTCTCAGTTAAAGTCACCTAAAAACATTTATTGATTTTTACACAATTTAGTTAAAAAAGTGAAATTGCTGCTTCAGTGTGCTCTTAGTGATAAACAGAATGATCATTACTAATATGCCTCTGTTGTGACTTCTTGGTAAAGCAATACAAACAGTGTGATTTATCTGTAGATGAACATTATCAAGAATTATTTTAGAGGTCATATTGTACTTTTTGAGTGGTATGTGCTCCTTGGTGTGTTTAATATGTCTCCTCGGAGTGATGGAGCACCTGTGAACAAAGGAAAAAATCTGTGACATTAAAGGGATATGCCAACATTTTTTTTTGTTATCATGTCTTGCCTCAGTCCTGAGTCCATGACAAGCAGATAGACACCTTTCTTTTTACTGTGTGTGCAGTAACAAGGAAGAGACGGGCTAAGCTCACCCACTGCCAGACCACTTTCACATGTGGTCCTAAATCAGATACATATCTCATGTTTCTCAAAGGGACCTCCCTCTGAATTATTGTGTCACATTTTATCCAAATGGACCAAACAATTGTGTATTAACGATGTCAGTGAAGTCCTTTACGTCACTTCTGACTCAGACTCACATCATCTCTGCACTAAGGCAGCAGTTACTGCTCCACAAAAGGTCAACATTAAAATGTATGCTCTCTTCTTTCTCAGTCTTCCTCTTCTCTTCATCACTTTTTCATAATTTTCCAGCTTTGATTGCACAAAACCAACACTTCTGTGACATGTTGGTCACTTCAGGACTGTAGACGGTTTATTCTGAAGTCTGATGGTACTGACATTTAGTTTATAACATTAGCAAAAAAAGAACAAAAAGAGAATTGAGCAGGCCATAAGCAAACCACCGCTGATGTGTTTATAAGTAGGTCAGGAAAACAACCAGGTCCGCAGTGGTTTGTACTAGGGATGGGATGAAATATCGTTTGGCAATATATCGCGATACAATACGTGATGAAATGCATTGAGTTTGAAAAAAATGGATCGCGAAATAAAGACGTCACGTCCGGTAATAGTGCATGTGACCAAAAGTGACGACAACAAACATTAGCACCAACTACCTTGTCTCCAAAAAGCTGAATGATGGAGTCGAATGAGGTGGAAATTGAGGACACTCCGTCTGGATACAAGTCATCTGTCTGGCAGTATTTTGGTTTTCTCATTAAAAAAGACGAAGACGGCGAAAACCAGCCTCCTGCTCATGAGCATACACTCTCTCTAACCTCTCTAGGGTTAGAGAGAGTGTTATTGTTTGTGTTTGGCCTGTTAGGCCTTGTGTTTTCCTGTGTGCAACTCAAACAAAAACAAATAAGTTGTAATTACACAGTAATATATATATATTTTTTACTTTTTTGATATTGTATCGTGACGTATCGTATCTTGACCCGGGCATATAGAGGTGCAGCGTATCGTGAGTTTAAGTGTATCGTCCCATCCCTAGTTTGTACCTGCTCCTATACTTTAGTGTCATGTGTATTTCTTTCGAAATTTCATCAAGTACTAATCTTAGTCTAAAAATAGATAATGTAACATAACACAGTAAAAAACTACAAAAAAGCATTAGTCACAACAAGCACACAGGACTGTTTACTGTTGCTGAAGAGTTTATCTGATGACTATAACTGCAGGCGAACATTAAACATTGGCTGTTTTTCAACATGTGTACTTCAACAAACTTCTGGACTTGTGGACGCTCAATTTGTCATCAATCACAGCCAAATTCTGTTCCATTTCAAAGTCTGTATCGAATCAAGTTTTGTTCACATACCCGGATGTGGACTCGCCCCGCTTCTTTTACCAAGTCTGTTACCAAATATGACTTGAGTGGACTTTTCGCAGCTCCAATCCCACAATGCAATTTGCACCGTTCAGCAGAAAACTCCAAAATGACGGAGGAGAAGTGGCACAATTGTAAATTACAGTTGCCGTGTAAAAGAAGGAATAAGTTACAATAAAAAACACCCACATGATTTTGTCTGGGCGGCATGGTAGTGCAGCAGGTAGAGCATGTGCCTCACAGCAGGAAGGTTCATGGTTTGATTCCCGGGTCAGACAGGGCCTTTCTGTGTGAAGTTTTTATTTTCTTCCCGTGCATGCATGGGCTCTGTCCGGGAATTCTGGCTTCCTCCCACAGACCAAAATCATGCTCATTAGGTTAATTGGTGACTGTAAATTGTCCTTAGGTATGAGTGTAAGTGGTTGTGTGTCTCTGTATGTGGCCCTGGGATCGACAGGAGACCGGTTTCAGGGTGTACCCCGCCTCTCGCCCAATGACAGCTGGGATAGGCTCCAGCCTCCCCGACCCCCCACCCCCGACCCCAAAAGAGATAAAGGGGTATAGAAAATGGATGAATGATTTTGTCTATTGTTACACTATATGCATTTAAAATATGCATTTATTTGTCTTAAAATCATTTGACACAATTTGAAACAGATGTTCCCTGTGGAAAAATGTTTGTGTAAATGTCAGAAAACATTTAAATCAATTTAAATAGACAAACAAATGAATCCATAGGCTCACAGCTGATGACTTCATTTGCTTTGACAGTCTGTGATCTTAACCTGAAAGTTTTACGTCTTTACTTTAACAAATGCACGGCTGACCATGCCTCTCATAGAGTTGCTGAGGTACATTTATTGTGACAGAAAGAAAAGTTGGACATGTTTGTGCTCGGAAGTCAAAGAAATGTAATAAACATCTCACCGAATATGATCAAAGTACCTTTCAATTATTCATTTTAAAACTATATTAATATGTTTGTATTTATTTATGTATTTATCACTGTTAATCTCGTCAGAAGCAAACACAATAGACAGCCGTGGTTTTTGACCATTTGTGCACTGATTGGTCGGTGCCTCTGCAGACTGAGCCCTGCTGGACTTTCCTGTATATAGACATCGAATCGGAAAGATCAAGATGCTTTGCATAATTTGATCCTAAGCTGCCATGAATCTGACCTTGATTACCTCTTCCAAGGGGGTTATGCTTTTGTAAGTCAGTCTGTATGTTTGTTTGTTTGTTAGCATTATTACGCAAAAACATTTGGACGGTTTTTGCTGAAATTTCCAGGAGGTACACTAATAAACAATACACAAATTAAATTATTTTAAAGGGCCTCTTAGGCCAAAACTCTACATCTGCCAATCTAAACAAATATCAAGCTCAAAACAGTTCAGAAAAATAAAACGACTAACTCCAGTTAATAATGTAGTTAGTATTGTATTTAACTACATAACAGTGCGCTTCCCCTGTAAAAGTAAACAATAAAAAAATCAATTAACAAAATTAAAAGAGTAGAAAAAATAATTTAAGTGAAACTGAAAAACAAAAAATCTGAAGAACTCCTACAAAGATACCAAATAACCCCAGTGTCCCAGAGACCAAAGATTTGGCCTATTATTGGTTATTTAAACACTGCTACTGAAAGTATTGGCATATTTTTCAAAAAGATGACGAGTGACGATTAATAGGTGTCTGATATTTTATTCCATTCATTCTGAATTCCATTTTCAGCCACAAGAGGGCGGCAGAGCCCTTTCAGAAACCACACCTGCATCCCTCGCTCGCTCCCTCAGATCTCACCTCCTCATCCTCAGAGCCGGTCCTCAGGGGCAGGCTCTGCAGCCAGCTGGATTTCCATCCATCTGTCCTGTAAATCTCTTAATTGTCCTCATTAAGGAGATGAGGAAGAGGAGGAGATGTGATACCTCTGAGGGGCTTGGAGGCAGCTGCCTGTGAGGGAGTCTCTCCCACTAATGGGCGATCCCAGGAGGGGATACCTAAGCTCCAGCCTCAGCGGGGACCACAGGAGGGATCAGTGTTTGTATGTGGATGAAGGGGTGTTTGAAAAGGGGGCTTCCACCTCTTTATCTGCTTGTTTGGATGTCTGACAAACAAGGAATAAGCAGGAGCTGTTTCGGTTGTTTCTGCATTTGCGTCCTTAATTGTTGGACTTCCTGAAACCCAACTGATTGTCCAAAGTTGTGTAAATATTGTTGAATGCTGGTTTGCCGTGGTGACCCATCAAAACTCAGAGAAGATGACGCACAAAGCCACAGTTTGCAGTGCGACCATGGCCTCTAAACAAAACTCCACCACATCCCTCCTCTCGGAACTTCCTCTTGTGTCTGGACCCTCACTTCCGCTGCCCTCCGTCCCCTTCTTCCACGCTTACACTAACTCCAGAGCCTGCATCACTCCACCTCTCCATCCGCCTCTCCTCATCCATCTTCCCCTCTGCTCAGTCTCCACTGATCACGCTGCTTGGCACTTTTATAAACAGAAGGAAAGAGGCAGGGAAGGCTTTGGGAAGTCCTGGTTTGGGGGCTTTGATGAGGTCTCTTTGATTGGCCACAGAGCCAAAAACTTATTTTACTTCCCAGACCACCCTCCCAACTCTCTTGAGTTCACTTCAGACCAGGCCTGCCACCATAAACCACACTAAACAACAAACCAGTAGTCTCTACAACAAGCATGTGGAGTTTGGGAACAGTCAGTCCTTCTGACCTTAAATCGATTAGGGTTGTGTCATCGCCAATGTTGGCTCACCCGCTCTCTTTAAACATCTCATTCTGAGGACAAACATTCATCCATTAAAGCCGCAGCACAGACTCCACATGCAGACCATGTTGTGCTGTGTCAGCGTTATCTGCTGCAGGCCTCTGTGCAACACTTTGTGATACAACAATACTAACTCTTAGTATAGCATGAGTAAATACTTAGTGTTTTACAGTTTTATGTCATTTTAAAACAGGCTTACAGGCTTTATAATGCATTAGGAAACACTTTAAAGAAGGGCTATACAGTATTTTTGACAAAAGATGGGGTCAAACATCAAGATTTATGCAGGATTATAGCCAGACTCGACAGTTGTAGGTTTTGTAGGCCTGTTCACAGAGCCAACCTTGCCCAATGATGCACCCATAGCTTTTCAGTTTTATGGCGCCCCCCTCCATCAGCGGTTTACATATGCTTACAAAAGAAATCAAATAGCATTGTTTTGTTTTTTGTTTTTTTAATGTATGTTTTTGGGCATTTCGTGCCCCTATTGATAGGAGAGAGAGAGTGGACAGACCCATGAAAGGGGGAGAGAGAGCAGGGGAAGACTCTCTGCAAACTGGTCAGAGGCGGGACTCGAACCTGGACCGGCAGAACCAATTACATGGGGTGCCTGATTGCCAACCACTCTGCCAAACCAGCACCCCAAATAGCATTGTTTTTACCATTGTCTTTTATTTATGCGATAACGTCAACCAATTAACATGCTGAACATATGACCAATCATAAAAATCTGAAATACAATATGAATAACCTGACCACAAAATGAAGGTCCTATAAAAAAGTGAATTAATAACAATAATAGCAGTAATAAAATAGAAAAAGAGAGACTTACTTTGTGTTATCATCTGTAGAGATATTGCACACTCAAATCAACGTAAGCTTTTCCATTGTAAGAGTTAATAGTGACGCCCTGAGCATTTGCCTATATTGCCTAATTGCAAAGCTCTGAAAAAGAACATCTCTGCCCTCCTCATGTGCTAAAGAGGAGCAAACAAAGACTGTAAACAGAGAAATGCTGGAGAGGAACAGATTCAACATGGTGAGTGATTGTGCATATTTAGCATCAAATGAACGTATCGTCAAGATAACATCTATAAATACAAACAGAAGAACAGTACTCCAAATACAGTCGTCCCTCTTCTTCCAACTGTCATCACATCAGTTGTTACATGCAGTTGGTCAAAGGGCCTGTTTACACTTAAACGGAAAAGTCAGAAAATGGAGAGTTTTCGTCGTGTTTGCACCTTCTGTTTACATGAGAACATGCCTGGCATGCCTGAATCTGCAAACTCTTGAATCCAGGGTCCAGAGTGAAAAGTTTAGGACACATTTTCAATTTTGTCGCTGTGATCAGGAGGAGTGTTGGGAGTAACATAGTAATGTAAGGCATTTCAAAAAAAAAAAAAAAAGTGATATTTTACACAGTACAAATGTCAGTAATGCAAGTTACAATGCATTTTTAATTTAACCCAAAATGAAGAGGTGTTTTTTTGTTTGTTTTTGTTTAAATAAAAATTCGCCAAATACTCTGTGAGATCAGCAGAGGAGAAGAGTCCTCCGCTATGCCTAAAGTTATAGTATCTTTGAAATAATTTACCAGAATTTTACCCTTTGTCTGTTTTTGTTATGATTGTTACTTGTATTGTGCCACAAGCATCAATGTGGCTATTATATTCTACTTTTTTTAACCTTAAGCTGAACTCTGTCAGATAGCTGACCACATCACCTCCCACTGGATGTGTAATGAGCAGTTTGAGTGTAATGAGCTGCGTTTAGAATGACAAATCTATATTTCCTGTTATTTTGATGGGAGTAACTTAAAAGTAATGTGATCATAGTGTAATGTCTTATATTTCAAATACAATAATATTATAATGTAACTTTGAAGTAACTTGCCCAACACTGATCAGGAGTCAGCACTGTCAGGGAAAACAGTGACACGCGCCTCATGCCCACTACTCTTTGCACACCAAGGAACAACAACAGCAGCTATGGCCGACTACTGAGCAACATGTGTGCTGTTAACTCTGCTTGGTCCGTTATATATCTCGCAACTAAATGTGGATTTTCTGCATTGATACTGTGACCTGTGGAAACGTGTTTGTTCGTCAAAGACTCTACAAACTTACATTGCCAACGATTGGCCTGGCATGCACAATATCAGTCATTCCAACAGATCCCTATGAACACACATTGTTATCACACCGTTGTGTTGAGTAAACGGGCCCTCAGTCGTGTAGTCTGTCATGGTCATCAAGCTTTGTGTATCCACATATAAAAACAGAAGCAGGAAATGGAAAAGCAGTAATTAAACTTTTAAATAACATTTAAAACTAGAAAAGCACTCAGAGAGCGCAGACCTCTGCCAGCGCCACAGTCCTCACCAAAATTGTGATTTTCACCATAAATATTACTCCTACCTTTATTTCATCAAAATATTTAGATTCCTTGACCATGAAAACATACCATTAAAAGTTGGATTCATAATATCTATAATATCTAAGATTTATTTATAAAGCAATTCTGGGAAAACTTCCATCTTGCCTCTGTTTCTTTCTGTATCAAAGCTCTACTGCGATCCTCTAACTTGCTGCTCTTCTCTGTACCCAGAGTTATCACAGACCTGGGGAAAACTGCCTTTTCTTTTAATGTACCTTGGTCGTGGAATAGTCTTCAAAAAGAGCTAAAACTGGATTCAGTGATATCTCTTAATGAATTTAAGAGCATCATTAAGAGTGTGGTGACAGAGGCATGTGGTTGTTTTTTTTGAAAGCCAAGTGTGTATTTGCTTATTCATTTTAAACCTGTTGATTGTGTTCTGTCATTTTCTATGTACCATGACTCTGTACAGCTGCTATTTTGGCATGGTCTCTCTTGTAAAAGAGATTTTTTAATCTCAATGGGACTTCCTGGTTAAATAAAGGTTAAAAATATATATATATATATATCTCGATTTTAGTTCAGTAGTTTGTCACAAAAATCACATTCTTCGTCAGGGCAGATGCAGACAGTGATCCAGATCACTCCCAAAATCTAGTCATTTGTTCCTTCTCAAAATCCGGACATTTCCTGAAAATTTCATAGAAATCGGTCCATAACTTTTTGAGTTATGTTGCTAACACAGAAACAAACATACTAACAAACGAACTAACAAAAAAAACAACAAATAGAGATCAGATTGAAGTTGGTAAAGATGGCTTTAAGCAGTACGATGTCATTACTGCCCTGGACATGGATGCCATGATGAGTACGATCTACGCATGGTTAGAGAATACGGTAAAGTTTGAGAAATCTCATGGCGTTAATAACACCCTGGATACTGAGGTAGTCCCAAAGTCTGACAATGAGGAGGGGGGGGAGACTCATATCCTTATTGTCCAGGGCTTTCTGCTTTACACCTAAAAACCTTTGATCGACGTGCTGAACTAATACTACTTTATTTCCATCCTGTATGAAGAATGCAAAAAGGGGAGGTGCTCTAGGAACTACACAGTGCCAGATCCACCCGGCGGCCTGTTTGATGGCCATGTCTGGCCCATGTATCAGAAACACAAGAACATAGGAGTTCTTGTGATTAATATAGTGATTGATAGAATAAGTACAATATCAATCAGCTTTATTGGCCAAGTACGCGTACAACACACAGGAATTTGGTTTATAATAAACCGCAGCAAACATAAACCTAACTATAAAAGAAACAATATCTGTGTATAAATACACCTAATTAGAGACGTACCCAGTAGAAACAAATATGTACACATAATAGGAAACAAACAAAAAAAATTATATATGTCTGTACACATGTGCAGAAAATGAACAAATATACACAATTGGTGCAATAGACATATATGTACAAGATTATAGCTTAGAAACAGAGTGACACAAACAACAAGAACATACAGTTAAAGGTTGATACTGTCCTCCTCAATCAGCTTCTTATCACAGATATTTATATTTGCTCCTCTCATCATCATTCAAATATTAACAATATGAGCCTCTGGCACTGTTGCCCACTTGATTCACCAAAGTTGCCGATCCCTGCTGTAAAGGATGACGGGTTTATTCTTCACTGTTGTCCAAAGGTGTGCAGTCATAAGAAAGTGTTTGGGGTATCAGCGTGAGTCTGCAGGTGGGACAGGGAGAATATGGGGGGGTTGGGTCATAATAATGTCAGCATTAGCAGTGGGGACAGAGTTAGCACTGCCATAAATCATGAGTTATGGTTTTTGCCACATCAAGGCACCAGCGCTCAGGAAACAGAGACTGAAGCGTACCACACACACCAAAGGCTGAGCTCCACAGGAGGGGGCTGGTCTGCAGGCCTCGCTGCCCCACAACGGATGCTCGGCCCTGGGCCCAAGGAGCTGCCAGATGTTGGCCCTTCTGGAGAACCTTATGAGTTTGAGAACAGCCGAGCAGATGCAGGGTACTGAAAGGAGCCGAAATGAAAGGAAGCAGGGGACACAGACGTGATTCATGGAGGCACGTAGAGCGCTGGGGTTTGGCCTACTTACCGATGAAAGAAGCACTAATTGAATCAATCTTTACTCAAACCCCCTGCAAACTATTCAAAGAACTTTTCATCTTGTTAGAGCTGAAACACTCCTGTCTGTGTACAAACAGAAACGAGGCATGGCAGCTCTTTAAAAATCTGATTCATGAGTTTTTAAGAGCTTAAAACAATCTGACATCAGAACCGATGAGAACAAACTCAGAGATCTGAAGATCAGCCTGAAATAACCCTCCTCATTTATCAAGACGTGACGGAGAGTCTGTGTGTTGATGGGATCTTATTAGCCGACCTGAGCCAGATGGAAAGCAGCAGACATAATTGAAGGTCAGACATAACCTTTACCATGGAGACATCAGCATGTAGACCAAGTAAATCAAGCATAGAGTAGAACAGGGCATCACTTCTGATGGGAACCTTCGTCCACCACAGTGTGAGCCCTCTTTCAGTTTGTCCGGCTGTTATGTCACTCTGTGTTCTGTAACTAAAATTCTCTGTCCTCTCTCTTCTGTCCTCAGTTCTGCTTGAACCAGCTGTAGCCCCTGACCCGCCATATGAGGGACCATCCTAAGTCTCTGTCTCTGCTTGAAGGACAAACACTGATCGGACACCATAATGCGAAGGACTTCTGTGAACCTCAACTCATCCGTGCAGTCATTATGGAGGAAAAGGGCACTTTAAAAACAGATTGAATTCCTAACAACACCTCTAAAAGGGCAAAGTTTAGACTCTTCTACACACACCAATCCATGACCACCAATTTCTCCAGTAAGTATTAGTGACTAAAAACAGAAATAGATTTATTTCACAGTTTCATTTTGACATATGAATCATAATTTTGATTCTATAACCCCTGTCCCATCTTAAAAGAAGTGTCAATGTGTATGATTATTTCTTTAAAGACTCAAAAGATTTATATCCAGGACCAAAATTCAAAGTTACAACAGTTCCACATTGAAGCAACATCAACCGAGAGGAACAGTGTCAGTGTTTTTTTTACACTGCAGTGACATAACGTGGACTTCACATTGATTAAATTCAATTTTTATTAATGTGTAAATGGGGGAAAAAATAGTCAAATTCTTCATACAAATGTGGTCCAAGAATTAGAAAACAGAACAAAAGGAAAACAAAATACAAGTGCTCAAGGAATATGTTTATAAAAAATGAAAAACAACAGCCCATGATTGATTTACACCTTTAGAAAGGAGTGGGATTAGTAATTAATTATTCAGCAGGTATATTGTTACATATACCTGCTCAAGAATTTATTTTCTCTGATGTATTTTGATAGAAACATTATAAATTGTCACTTCTATGGGTTTAAGAGAGAAAGCAATCCTGATATCTCTATGGTTTAATAACTATTTTATTTTCAAGTTGTTCTGGTTTGAAAGAATTAGGAATACCAAAACCATTCATTTCTTAATGTTTATTTAATGGTGAATACTACTGCATGTAGTACATCTTAACCAATATATTTTAATGTTAGACATAGTAATTAATGTTATCAATAAGATTCATAAATTTACTGTCTCCTAAAAAACTGAAAAATTGCTCAGTTATATTATTGTTTCTTAATTACCATGTCAAATCAGTTATTTACTTGCATTCTTGAACAAAAAAAGTGTTTTGTTTAACTTTACGTTTGATTAAAGTCTGGCTTATCAGAGAGGTCCAGTGAGCGTGTGTGTGTTTGTATGTATGTATGTATATCTATCTATCTATCTATCTATCTATCTATCTATCTATCTATCTATCTATCTATCTATCTATCTATCTATCTATCTATCTATCTATCTATACATCTATATATATCTATATATCTATATATCTATCTATATATATATATATGCACATGTATATATTATATATATACATGTATATATACATGTATATATATAATATACACATGTATATATATACATATACACATATATATATGTATACACATGTATATATGTGTATACATATATATATATATGTGTATATATATATATATACACATAGAGATATATGTATGTATATATATGTGTGTATATATATATATATACATATATATATATATATATAGACATATATACATGTGTATATATACACCTATATATGTGTATATATACACATATATATGTGTATATATACACATATATATGTGTATATATATATATATATATATACATAGAGAGATATATGTATGTATATATATGTGTATATATATCTATATATCTATATATATATACATATATATATATATATGAATCAAGTCCCCCCTGACATAACAGACAAGATTTTTATATTTGTCAAAAGAAATGTAATGCCAAAAAACAAACAAAAAAAACAAAAAACAAATGAGAGCAAAAACTTATAGTTTTTCTTTTAAATCCATCTCTTTACAGCTCTAAAATAAATATATACAGTATGTCAATGAAAGTACCTCAAACTGCAATATTAAGAAAATGAATCTGTCAATAAACCACATTTAATCAATATATAAGGAACATATACATTTGTTTTGTATGACATAAACACATGCAGTTTCAAATATGAATCATACTAGTATGTTAACTTGCAGATAAGAACAAATTTATCATGGAGAAGGTGATATTTAGAAAAATATGGGCCATTATGATTAATTTTAGGTAAACAAATCAAATTTGGGGGTCTTACTGAATGAGCACACTGATCCATCAAGGCATGTAAACAACAAGCACATCTTGTGCGAAGTGGCAAATTTCAACCTTCCTGGAGGTCTAAGTTTCCATAGAAACACTCTAGACTTTATATTGATGTAGGAGTTCATCAAATGCTGAAAAAATGTATTTGGCAGCCAGTCATTGAGGACAGAAATAGCGATACTGACATGCTTGTTGCCTCCCTTTGCACACCCATAATCCTAAATGCTCGCAGTTATTTCCATAAACGTTTGAACATCCAAAACCATATCTCTTTACGATTCATATCACACGTCACCTCTCATTCAGGCAGCATTAAGTGTCAGAGCTTTGAACACAGGCACGGCTCCTAATCTGTTTAAATGTGCTTCCTTTTTCTGCCGCTTACACCGCTGACTTTTGCTTTTTTATACACCTGCCCAGAGGCGAGTTCTCGTACGGAGAGGCGTCAGATTGGAAGACCTCCATCGTCCTGGCAGCTGAACACAGTGGAAGTCTTGGATCTGTTCAGGGGGATTGGACCAGCTGAGCTCTGCCGTGGAAGACAAGTGGCTGGCGCTGTTGAATGAGAGGAGTGAGGAGGGAAGGAGAGAGGAGGGAGGTAAAGGAGGGAGGGGGGGTAATCACATCAGGGGATTAGTGGCTGTTATTAATGGAGGATAAGACTCTGCTGTCACTCTCTAACACACACACACACACACACACACACACACACACACACACACACACACACACACACACACACACACACACACACACATACACACACACAGATACAATATCTACCTTCCTATCTATCTGTCCATCCATCCATATATAAATCAATATGTCATTTCAACTATCTATCTATCTATCTATCTATCTATCTATCTATCTATCTATCTATCTATCTATCTATCTATCTATCTATCTATCTATCTATCTATCTATCTATCTATCTATCTATCTATCCTTTTCCATTTCCTACCTCAAACTATTTATTCATCCATCCATCCTATATTGTCTCATAGTTCCTTTTTCTATCATCTATCTGTCCATCCATTCTCCCTCTATCCATCCAACCTGTATCCATTTTCATACATTCTTGTCCATTTAACCATCGATCACCCATCCTTTCTTCTTTCCAAAGGCAATCCTTTCTTCCCTCATATGTCTATCATTCATCCTTTCATCCATTTTCTTCCCTCCCCACTTCTTTTCCGTTTTCATCCATCTGTCTATCCTTCTTTTTTCATCCATCTAACCCCAGCAATCCAACCATACATCTATTCCTTCAATCATCTCCACTTTAATCATCGATCTATCTATCTATCTATCTATCTATCTATCTATCTATCTATCTATCTATCTATCTATCTATCTATCTATCTATCTATCTATCTATCTATCTATCTATCTATCTATCCTCCTGTTAGGCTGTAATTCTATTAGACTGTCTCTCCTTCCTCGTGGCTCACGGCGGTGTGTTATGATTTTGGTTTGTAATATTCTCACTACCTACTTCATGAGGAAGAAAAATGATCTGCTCCTGTGCGCAAATTTGTGTGTGTATTTGTGAGTGTGTGCGCACGTATGTGTGTGTGTGTGCTGGCATGCCACCGGTTGAAAGATGGCCATTCAGTGGTGAACAAACAAGACATTTGTCTAAAGTCTTGCATCACCTGGGGGGAAAACTGAGAGTGGAAATCTGCTCTGCCAGGTTATCTTTCGTTGTTATTTTCAGCCTCTGTGTGACGCACAGGAACCAAAAGTTGTGGACAGATTAGTGCCTCCCCCTAAAAAGATCTGCAGCTGTCATTTAGGTCACTTTGACTGAAGAGAATCTTAATCAATTTAAGAATCTTAAGGCTTATTCATGCTCTGTGCAGGGTATGCGTGATCTCTTCTTTTTATTATTCATTTTGTCACAAGTGCAATATCAGCTGGAAATGTGGGGGCCAATAGTCAGTGTTGGGTGTAAAGGGATCTGTTAGAGTACTGAGATTACTTGTTTGAAATGAGCAACATTGAATTAGCTTTGCAGAGGTTATGCACATGACAAACAGCTGTTGATGGACAGTGATCTGTAGAAACTTTTACTGAATGTCCACTTTTATAAATCAGAAGTGCCACTTATGATAGAATAACATGTTTTTTCCTTGTTCTACATCTTTTTCCAACACAAATGTACAGGCACCTTGGAAAAAAACAGGTCAATTTAAAGAGATATACCAACATTTTTTTGTTTTTGTCTTGCTTCACAAGCGAGTCCATGACAAGTAGATTGATATCATTCTTTAAGTGTGTGCAGTAGAGACGGGCAGACCTTGCCCACCGCTAATTAGCTTAGCTAAAACACTGGGAGACAATGGGTAGCATTAGCCTGCCTCTGCCTATAGTCATCAGATAAACTCTTTAGCAACTCTAAGGGGTCTTGTGTGCTTGTTGTGACTCATTTTTTTTAACAGTGTTATGCTATGTTATCTATTTTTGGGCTAAGATAAGCACTTTATGTAACTTCTGAAATACATACAAAACTAAACCACGTGACGCATGCTTAAACCACAGATGTGCTAGCAAGAAGGTCAACAAACAAATCCTCTGTTTACAATAGCAGAAGATTAGTACAAAGGATTTGGCTGACTTTGAGAGAGAATATGAAGAAGATTTATTTTGGGTTTATTTTCAGACGTATTTCTTTCAAAAATTACATATAGCGTTACTATTTGTCTCGCTAAACTCCACTTAAAGTTGCTGAAGAGCTTATTTGATGACTGTAGGCAGAGGCAGGCTAACACTTCTCATTGACTCTCAGGGTTTAAACAAAACTATTTAGCACTGGGTGAGCTCTACGCATCTCTGTCCTTGTTACTGCAACGCTGTTGAAACAATGGTGTCTATCTGCATGTCATGGACTCCGGAGTAAGGTAAGACAAGAAACCAAAAAATGTTGGCAAACCCTTTAAAGCTAGGGTCTACGATCTTAAAACCACTTTGGCTGTTGAAACAGATTTGAAAAACGCAGCCTGCCCCCCCTTCACTCACCCCTCCCCTCAGTGTTCCAAGAACCCACCCCCCAGCTCGTGTCGCCACCTAACAACCCGCCCCCTCGGGTAGAGCAACAAGCCGGCTGGCATAAAATATCAGCAGCGCCAACAACCAAAAACAACTCAGCTCAACTGAAAGTAACAGACACGACAGTCGCCCTTGTAATGCACAGCGTTAGCAATTTCAATTGGACCGGCGGCAAAGTGGGTCAGGGGTCGCCAGAGCGGAGCTGATTGTGGGCTAGGATTTATCTTTCTCTGCGTGTCCTCACCAGCTCAGTTTACAATGCTAACAATGAGTGGCTAACTTATGCTAAAATCTATTGACAGAGCCTACCCGCTCTGACCAACAACGTTCAGTCATTAGCCAGTACAGGCACAGACCAACCAGAGTTATTCAGCAGACATCTCCCACTGTAGTAAACAAAGCTATTACCTGTTCAACCAGGGGCGGAACGGCCAGTGCTGAAGGTTGGCCATTTGGTAGCCGGCGGGCGGCGCAGTGTTCAACAATCCCAAATCATTCTGCAGCTTTTTCCACCGTACGATTCTCCAATGTTGAGTCTCCGTTGGGACCTGTATTGCTCATATTTGTTCCTTACTTCAGCCTTTTCCTCGAAACTTTTACGTTTCCTTCTCTTTGATGTGGAGAGTAACAGAAGCAGCCTTCCGGCTCCATGATGCTTCAGTAGCTGTGCTGCTAGCTGATCACCGGTACATGAGAGAGGTAGTGGGGAGGAGGCGGGACCATGGGCGAGACGTTGCGGAGCAGGGGAGACAGGGGATTGGTTGGACTCATGGACCAATCCGAACCGCCGGGAACGGCAATTTAGATTGAGACCGCTTTGCAGCGGATATACTGAATGGATTTTTTTCATTCTTTTTGGTCTTTATATGGCGTAGATCGGACCATAACGGCCTCATAAACAGTGTTATTAAGATATACCAAGCTTCCAAATCGTAGACCATAGCTTTAAGTTGAAGATATGTGCTTTTGTCACACAATGTCAGTATTTATCAGTTTCAGCTGCTGTACTGATAAAAAAAATAATCCCCCCAAAGCAGTACACAAGCGTAGATTCAGGCAAAATAACAGAGCTGAGTCTTTAGCATGGCTAAAAATGTAAATTCATTGCTCTGATCATTATCATTGGTTCGTATTGGATAATTGAACCACATCATGAGATAATGCTGTATATTTTACAGTCCAAGTAGCAAAACAAACAAATACACAGAGGCACAAGCAGATGACAGTCACAATGATCTTCAGTGAGAAGACGTATGGGCCCGGGCTAAAGAGGCACATTTGCAGGCTCTTTCATCAGTGAGAATTCGCCTAAGCCTCGCACGGAGCCACAAAGACCCCAGCATCCCACCGTGAGCCACAGACACAGCTGCACCACAGTTTCATCATCTGAATGGAGTTTCACAGCAGTGGCAAGGAAACTAAAGTCCCCGAGCCTTATCGCGTCACCGGAGGACCCTGGAGGTGAAGTGGTGTGTCACAAGAGCTCAGAGGTGAGACCAAGAAGCAAATAAGAAAAAATCCACACATCAGAGGGAAAAACCAACAGAAGGGTGGAGGGAGTTTGAAGCAGCCATAGGCTTTAGCCTGGAAACAAGAGTATCTGTAGTTACAAATGATTATGAAAATGTGACGGACCATGAGGATAAGATATGACACACACTGTATAAAGTGTGGCGAGGGACAAAATGAAAAGGCTGTTCTTCAAAAACTGACTCATTCATCAAAAGCCAGTCCTCACTTGTCTTCATGCCACAAATCTTCAGTCAAACACTCGACGATTTTAAGGCTGATTTTTGACCTGATTTCTCCTCTCAAAGATTAAGGAGTCATGACCCAATACAAGTCTTATCAGAACTATTTGCCAAAATAATCCCAAGCATGTGATGTCAATACAGTTTACTGCTCTAAATCTGGTCAGATTTTCTTAATTCTGCAGTCTTTAATGTCAGGTCAGGCTGCCTATGGCGTACTACCTGCAATTGTTGAGGAGAGTGAGCGGAAAGGGAAGCTAAAGCAACAAGATGTTTCCTACATTTACAGCTCAAACATTTCAGCAAACCTGAACACAATTCACAGTCTTATCAAGCAATACTGCCACCAAAGTCTTCTTTTTTTCTGAAACAGAGCCTGAACAAGCACAGCAAGCCAGAGACATCCATAGTCAAGGTACCAATGTATAATTTATGTCTGAACATTTGTGATTGAAGAAAAAGGCAGAAACAGAAGGTTTGGTGCTATTCAGATAAAGATTTGATTACACTCCTTTTTAAAGGGATTTTAAGACTTGAAGAAAAAAAAACAACAAAAGAAAACCATAATTATTTTACTCAATATTGAGTCCATGGTTATCAAACCAAATAACTCATTTATTTTGAAACATCAGTGCATAATTTCCAAATGCTTAAATACATCAAATTCTTTGAAGAGCAGTCACAGCTGCGTAAAACTCTTCAGTTACTGTGAATTTTCCCATTAAATTTATTTATTTCTACATGTTTCACACAATAGATATCATAAGACTGATTCTACACAAATGACTTAAGAAGCCTGTGCTCAACTGAATAATAATTCATTTATGTTAAAAAAAATAACTTTTCATTTTACAGTAAGGGCACCATATCTGAAAATTAAATAAAACTGTCTGATTAATTTTGAAAAATCTTCTAGAAAATAACCATCATATAATAATTTAAACACCCCCTTGCAAACACAGTTTAAAGCTCCTTTAAAAGTTAAGTGTTGAAAGAGCCGGCTCCAGTGAAGCTCCCTCAACAAACAGAGCTTTAAACTCTCTGTATCACTTAAGATGAAAATGCTGTTTTTTTTTTGGTTTTTTTTTTTACCTACACATGAATTTAATTTATAACACAAAACCATTAAACCCATTTTTTTCAGTTTGTTCAGACTTGATGTTGCATGAGATGCTGTGGGTTAGGGCAAAAAAAACCCCGATAGTTTTACCAATGGGTGCAACACAACAGTCATATTGCAGTATGTAAAATGTCCACCACGATTCAAAATATCTTTCCGATATTCTTTCTCCATCTTACTTTCTTTAGCCTTATTCTGGTCCTTATGAGGACATTGTAGGTATATCAGGAAACAACCCCATCTTGTTGTGGTTTAAGTAATTGCAGCTGAAGGTGGCATGTCTCCTTACAGGCTGGCATGATCACATGGTTTTGCTCCTACCTGAGTTCAGCCATTTTGTTTGAGGAAATGCATTAAAGGTTTACCAGTTCAATCCATCACATCCACCCGAGTAGAGCTGCAGAAGAGATCTGTTTGTAAGTAACAAATGTTTGTCTGATTTTCCTGAAACAGGTTTCTTTTGTATTTTCATGTTTAGTTGCCTGAGTTCCCCAGAATTTAGCTTGACATCTAGAAATCATTGTGTATGACAATAAATACTCATGTGCTCTCGAGTATGTAGTAATTAGAACAACATACAGAACATTTTCTCCTGTATTTAATTCAAGTTTTTTAGAGTTTGTCTGGAAAACCTTTAGGAAAAGCTGTAAGATAAATACAAATCAACAGCCTCAACTTTACTTCAACTTCTGAGTTTCCATTCAACCTGTCAATCCAAAACATCTGTTTAGCTTTCTGTCCATACATATATATATTCTCAGTTTTATTGATGACATGGACTGGTTTATGGCAACAGTCTGCTTATTGTTGCTATGAGTACATGTAGCAATGCATGAACATTTTTTGTATCTCATCTGTATTTTGGGCTGCTCATCTGTGATGGATCACCTCTATTCCCAGCCTCTAAAAGCAGACTTCCTGGTTCACGTGAAGAGTGCCTCATAATGCTTTACAAGCCAGGAATAACTTTGAGAACATTTTATCTCATATAAAGTTTGTTCACAGAACTAAAAATTCTGTTTTTTGTGAGTTTTTTTTATGTATCATGGAGTGAAATTCTAACTGAATGAAGTCCACAATTTAAAGGGACAATGCAAGTTTTTTTAAGTTTGGTTGCTTATAGCCCAATTTTATTTCCAACTGGAAAAGCACCCATAGAGCACAGACCTCTGCCAGCAACACAGTCCTCACCCATAATACGATTTTCCCCATAAATATTAGTCCTACCTTTATTTCATCTAAATATTAGATTCCTTGACCATGAAAACATACTACTTGCAACTGGATTAATAATGATATCTATTTTAGTTCAGTAGTTATTCACAAAAATTGCATTTTTTGTCATGGTGGTTTTACACTGATCCAGATCGCTCCCAAAATCTAATCATTTTCACCTTGTCCCAATACAGACACTTCCTGAAAATTTCCTCGAAATCCTTCCATAATTTTTTGAGTAATGTTGCTAACAGAGAAAAAAACTAACTTACACACAAAGTAACAAACAAAAAAACAAGCAGACGCCGGCAATAACAAAACCTCCTGTTGAAGGTAATAAAGCAAATGCCCAACTCTGCCCCTGTGTGGTGAAAGCTGGGTTAAGATTTTATACCACACATACACATGATGGTGCCATGTAAAGTCTCATAAGTACCCCCTTTATGGTAAAACCACACAAAACACTATGTCGGCTTGACTAGATGCTTCAGTAAGATTATTTACAGTACTTCACTTTTCCCTGACAAAGGAAAATGGAAATGATACCCTGTGAAGAATCTTACTGTGGCTTAGTAAAATATGTTTAGCTTTTTTGGGGGGTTTTTTCCCTAAAATTGGAGTACTTATGAGGCTTTCAAGTATCTGTACCATGCTACACTTTAAAAAAAATAGTAATATAACAGTATTTTACTGTTTATTTTACAGTTTTTTTCTGTATTTTCAAAATGCCAATTAATTCACAAAAACAAACTGTGATTTTACATGTCAAATGTAATTTAACAGGAAATTACTGTAACTGTGAAAAAACACAATATTTCTGTTCTTTTACAAAGAAACCCCATTAGAAATATGAATATTTATTGTTAAAATACGTTAACAAGTGTATTGTAATTTTACAAATATTTTTCTGTTATTTAAGGGAATAAACTGTAAAATTCAACTTTACAACTCTAAAAAAAAACCCTTTTTCTATAAAATAATGTCATTAAGAGGTGCCGGATTGGCAGAGTGGTTAGCAACCAGGCACCCCATGTACTTGCTTCTGCTGGTCCAGGTTCGAATCCCGCCTGTGACCAGTTTGCAGAGTGTCTTCCCCTACTCTCTCTCCCCCTTTCACAAGCCTATCCACCGTCTCTGTCCTATCAATAAAGGCCCAAAATGCCCAAAAGATACATAAAAATAATAATAATAATAATGATGTCATTAAAACCAACTATTAGCAGCTCATTCCTGTAAATTTAAGCATAATTCTGCGTATTACAATGCCGATTTACCATCTTTATGGGTAATTTAATTGTTTTTAATGTTAAATGTTTTTAATTAAACATTAAAGAACCTTAAATTAAGGCAAAATCTTCTTAAAATTACAACTACAAACTGTATTTCAATTACGGAAAGAAACTATTTTTATGAGAAAGCAATTTTCTGTTATTTCACAGTATTTTTTTGGCGCCCCAGCCCCCGGAAAATTTCTGTTTTTTAACGATTTTTTTTTTTTTTTTTTTTTTTTACAGTGTACTTCCCCTCATGGGAAGAGCTGGGTGGTTCCTTTGTTGGCAGTTATATTTGCTAGTGCCATAGACCATAAGCACCCTGCTTTAAAATTTCCATAACTATCCCTTTAAAGAACAGTAAGCAGTGAAGCCTGGGTGGGGGTGACTGAGTTACTACATCTTGACTCATCTGCAGTTGTTTTGTTAACTTGACTGCCCCCTGGAGGATGAATCTTATACACTGTGCCTTTCAGTTATTTAGCCAGCCCTGTTATAAAAACATCTGGATATGCCCCCGTTTCTCCACACAGGAAGATCTAGTGCAATCACATTTCGACCTGTGTGATAATCAGGCTTCTGCTGACTTGGTTTGGAAAAATTGGGCTCAAAATCAGCCCAATTATTTTGTGGTGTGTTCCCCACGAAGAGAGGCAGCACCAAAAATAGCCTAACAATACGGTTTTGTTTCCCCTTTTGTGAGAACCTTGTTATCAATAAAGCAGAGTAACTTGTGCAAGAAAGTTCTTCATGCTGTTGAATTAAAATCGAGTTGTATAAATAAAAAGGCACTTTGTTGCACTTTTTCACAAATAAGTAAACAATACTAAAAGTACCGCTGTTTTTGTGTGGCTGTGCTTTAAGTCGCGCCCTGAACAGAGGGAGCAGAGGCCCTGTGGGGATACGCACACACATCCTCAGACGCACACATGCCAATCTCCGTGTCTGTCAGCTCCGTGCTCATAATCACATCCTATCCCCTCGTGTTCCCGTACACACAACCACCCCCCTCCCCTGCTGCCTCGCCTTGTCGTACGGGGAGAGAGAAATGAGCGATCCCTCCAAACGCTCTCCAAGATTAAGGCTTTGTGTTTTACATGTGTTATCGTTGCTTCCCTTCGTTATCCCCCTGCTTTTGTCTCAGCCTCCTCCTCTAATTAGAATCTTGTCCCTTTCATTCCTCCGCGCGCCTTTCCTTACACCTGTGAGAGCGCGGGGAAGAGGGAGAAGAAGAAGAAGAGGAAGAAGAACGAGGGAGATACGGGGAGAGGAAAGATGAAAAGCGCGCCACACGGAGCGAGTGGCGGAGCGTTGTGGAATGCGGCGTCTGAGGGGAGGATGAAGGCGCTTGTCACGTCTCATCACACACACACTTGTACGCACACACATACACACAAGACCTGGCTGTGGTGCAGCAGAGACACACAGTCCCGCTGAGCCGAGCTTTGAAAAGAAGAAAGTGCAAAGGGAATGAAAAAGAAGAAAGAAGAACAAGCAAGAAGAAGCCACCGTGTTGGATGTTTCATTTTGACCCATATTTGTCCTGACGCATAAATCTAACAGGCGCTGAGGAGCCCGGCACATCAGTCAGGATAGGGCGGTGTGGAAAATATCGAAGCCGAATGCACACATTGCTGGTGGTGGCATAAACCGCAATTAGGAAGAGCAAATAATAGGAAGAGAATATATGCAATGGTAAAGAATTGAGCCTTGATGCTGCAGTTTTTTTTTTAATGTGATCTGCCCTAACAAGCTCACCGCTCCGTGCCCTCCTCCCCTCCTCCTCGCCTCCAGCCAGGTTCAGCGCTGTCCTGTCTGTCTGTCTGTCCCCCTGGCTCGCAGTGAGGCCTCCCTGGCTGTTTGTGTGCGAGGTGAGGGCAGGCTGGCACTGCGCCTCGTGTGTGCGGTCAGGCCGTGTTTACGTCTGTCTGGCCCTGGAGCCTGAAGCCTGGAACCTGAAGCCGAGCGCCGGTGCATCCTGGACGTGTCCCAGAAAGAAGACTGGAGCAGGACCTGGAGGATCGAGTCTCGCTGCTGGGATGAATGGGCCACAGTCTCAGAGCAGGGCATGTCCCTTTGCATCATCGACCCCTTACCCCCCACAGCGCACTTGAATCTTCAACTACTCTTGTTTTTTTTAAGGCTATGTTACCATTTCAGAACCATGTCAACGCAGTCAGACTCAAACCTCCTATTTCCATATTGTATCATTTTCATTTTTCTGTCATAAAATATTGCTTTTGGTCAACTTCCATATTGACGAAGGGTTTTTATAACCCTCTACCCAAATATGAGCTCAACCAAAATAATCAGGACAATTCAACATTCATTAATTTTGTAGTTCAACCCCCTTTTTTCCTGATTTCAATTTCAATATAACTTTCTTGTTTCATGTCCAGCTCGGTTTATATTGTGAGAAAAACAACTTAACATTTTAACAAACAGGTTTTGAATCTACCGGTATTATATATTATCTATATTTAAGATTTGCCATGTTTTTTTTTTTTACCTATTTAATAAGGAAAGCATAATTGGGATTAAAAATCAAACTTATATGAGTGTCCTGGCCAAAACAGCAGAACAAGAAACACACATGAACAAATCAGAGTCACAGAGCAGAAAGTCAAGAGGCAAAACATCTACAGCCTGAAGCATGTTCCTCTAATGGCTTTATTCGGTCTTAAAGATTTATAGAGACCATCTCTTTCAAACCCAATCAGCCTACCACAGCACCAAACCAGAACCCAAGATACTTTGCTCTTTGTGCCGAATGTGTGCACTGAACATTGCCAGACCATGACTGACCTCAAACTTATTGTTTCAGTGTAGTTTTTGTTTTAAATTAAGATTTAAAGTTTTAAATTAAGCTTAAATACAAGATCAGCTTGACATAAAAACCTTAAAGTATTGAGGATAATTACTTTGATAGTGTTTATATGCTATTTTTTGTCTACTAAATATATGTGTTCAATGCCATCAATTTTAAGTTTTTATTATTACAGTGTGGCTTTGGAGATAGGAGGTTTGTGCCCAACAGCAACAATGCGTTAACTTTGAACTGCAGTATATCGATGCTGTTGCTCCATTGAAAGTGTGACTGGACAGGACGGATAATCCACTGGAGGGGAGTTGTTTATCTGATTGTAAGTAGATGTGCACATCAGAAATGTTGTTTCTTCTGCATATCATCAGAGTTCTGTAGATCACCATCTGCTCCAAAATGATCACACCAGGTTTCTTGCACATCCAAGGAGCTGCTGCTGGATACGGAGATGAAACTCTGCAGCTTTCTTTTTCTAGTGTAAACACATGGTGACACCGTTTCACATTTACTTTTGTGTGTAGTGATCCTTTCAACTCTTTAATATTGCAATGTACCAATTGTTTGTCCACTCTTACATTATGAACACCAACTTCCACCGACTACCTGTTGGTGACCCCCTGCCCTCCTCCACCACTTCTCCCCTAACCAGCAGGACATACTCCCTATGTGATGGACCATGTCAATGAATTCCCCGGTTAGGCTGCCCTGATATCATCCGGATAACTTTAGGGTTGCATGTGTGAAAAGTGTTTAAGAGTACAGTTTCAGGGATTTGACTCCATCCAGAGTGTCCCACTCGCCATAAGGGAGTGCCCCACATTACAAACTTTTAAAACACATGTTAAGCAGTGGCTGAAAGCAAACCAGACCTGCAACCATTAACATCCAGGGTTTTAGAAATGAAATGTGTTGTGCTCTCATTATGATCTAATGTCCTTTTCTATGTCCTGCTTTTGTGTGTGTGGTGTCTTTGCCATAATGTTTGTGTGTTACCTGCCTAGGGACTACAGATGTAAATTAGCATTGATACTATAATCTGGCATATTTACATCTATTGTTCTTTGAATAGATGTTCATTAATGTGCACTGTCCCTATTAAATAAATATAAATAAATAAATTAAATCTTCCCTATGAAAAGCTGCCAATTAGTTTTTGCTGTGTACAGATAGACCTACCTAAATTTTCACAAGTTTCCTTCGCAAAGTCTTGGCTGGTCCATGACAAGAAAGTGCTCTGACCTGCCCACGCCTAACATTTGTAATGACATCCCCACAATTAAGTGGTGAACATGCAACCCTTTTGACTTTAATTTTATAGAATATATAAATGAAAATTTTACCAAAGCCCCAGTCACACATTCCAGTTTCTCATGGCGATTGTGCACGATTGTCATAACCATAATCATGCTTTGGTCGTGGTGCATGCGCTACTTGGTCTGGATCAACCTTGTGGTTGTGGTTCAACCTCATGGATGAACGGCGGGGAACGTGGAAGGGTCCTGATAGTTTTGAACTGTTCAAACTGTCGTGGAAAATCGCCGCTCTCAGTACAGCGAGATAGAAGCCTAATGCAGTCCGAATGCGAACGGTATTAGCGTGGCATGTACGGAGCTCAGTTGGGCTGATCGTGGCTCAATCCTGAAAACTTTATGAGGACAACTGACAAGGACATATCCGTTTGTGCCCCGACTGTGTCCCATTCAAGACGGCGCAAGCAACGGGGCTCAGTTGGGACTTACGTGACGCGAACTGAGCTCGAGCGAGGCTGACGTCATGTCAGTAGAATGAAAATTCATGGACTCTTCGTCATATCGCTGTATTAACCAAGCTGGAGTGGGACGAATGCCCCCCAAGCGCGACAGAAGCGTGACTGGTGGTGTATTTACGGGGTGTGTCCAGGGGTGAGACAGTCATTTCATCCCGTATCATAGCGATCACACCAGCCTCGTCAATCGTGTACAGTCGTGCACGATCGCCACGAGAAACTGGAATGTGTGACTTAGGCATTAGCATGAAACAAGCCACAATGTAAAAAAAGAGAACAAAAACCTAAAAAAAAATGTAATGTTTGACTCCCAGTGGCTTGAAGTTGGCTGGTAACTGGATGGAACTTGGCTGGGAAGGGAAAATTTAAGTTGCTGCTGTTGTAGTTTATGAGTGATGACATGTTTTATTTTGGTGGAATAATCTGCGAAGTTGGAGAAGCTTCCTTTGCTTCAGCAGCCAGCCTCTAGTGGACATTTGAGGAACAGCAGTTTTTTTCAACACTTAAGAATTAATTTCATTTTTAAGCACAGTTGTTGCAGCTTGGATTCACCTCCTTCACATGAGTAGTGTTGGACTTGCTGGTTCATCTTGTATTTTACCAATTCTTGCAATAGTTCCCTCCACCCTCCTAAAGTCTCACTTAAGAGGAGAGTAAGGAGCTTTCACCCATAGACTTTCTTTCTCTGATTGAATGTCTACATGTTGGTACTTAGGATTTGCGTGTCTGAGATATGTTTAACACACACTAATCTGCCAGAAACAGCAGCGAAGGGATAGAATTGAATGGCGCCGGTTGTGCTACATGACAAACAGTGTGATCTGCCTTTTGTTTTTGATAGCTGATGAATATGCATGTGGGCCCGGGAGTGACTGAGTTTGGGGTGGGGTGGGGGGCTCAGAAGAGCATGTTAAACAATGGAATTACATCTCTGACATGCATCCACCGCAAGGCTGGGATTAAACCCAGCGCAGGGGGGAAAAACAGAAAAGAAGGAAGAAGGGATAGAGATGGAGAGTGAAGCGATAAAGAACAGATCCGCTGCTTATCTATTGAAGAAATGGAGGCCTCGGGGAGAAGAAGGGGAGGAAGGAGATGAGGAGGGAGGTAGCTGTGGCGGAGAGAAGGGAGAGGGGAGGGAGGGAATGGGTCGTCAATCCGATGTATTTAATTTCTTTTGCTGTTAGTGAATCATCAAGGGGATGATCCAACAGCGGATCAAAAGAACGAGCAGTGGAACGGGAAAAAAGCAGATTAATGCAACAGAACAAAGGAGCAGTCTCTCCAAGATGATCACAACTCCTCTCCCTACACTTTCCCGTCCCTCCTCCCGCTTATGTCTCTCTGTATTTTTCTGTTTTTCTCCTAAAAAACTTTTATAAATGGTTTGAGGACACAGGAGCAGCAACAGGAGTTCATCACACTGCAGGGACAAAGCCTGACTCCATAGGTCCAATCTCAAGCCTGAAGCCTCATGTCTCAAAGTCTGTGAGGAACAGTCGTTTAGAGCAAGAAACGAATCATGTGTCTCTTTTATTTGTGTTTTGGATGCAACCTTTGGCTGTAGAGATTTGAATGAAACCAGAATTCCATCCGTGGTTTGATTATGAAATCTGAGTCCAATATGTAGTGGCTGCCATTTGCCTCTCCTGAACATAGATTAGTGGTAAATAGGGATGTAACAGTTACTGATAAAATCAATCAAACTCTATTTGTATAGCACTTTTCACTTTGTAATACAAAGTGCTTTACATGGGAAAAAAGATGAAATGAAATAAAAATAAGTAAAATAAAAAGCAGAAAATTGCATAATTGCATAAAATGAAAACATAAGACACCCCTGCAACCCCCCTCCCCTAAACCAAATTCAATATACACACTCACTTACTCAAACACACAAAGACACAAAAAGGAAATTCTGACAGAAAACAAAATTAGAGGACTGAGGAAACGCTATCTTGAATTAAAAATGAGGAGACAGGGGCTAAAGCTAAAATAATAGTTAAAAATAGTCGAAAAATACTCAATGGTAAGATAAGTAAATGTGTAAATATGTAAATAAATTAGGGATGTAATGGTTACCGGTAAAATGGTAAACTGGTAAATGGTAAAATTTCCCACGGCAATCATTACCGTGTCCTATTAAACTTACCGTTAAACCGTGTTTGATCACCACACTGTGTCAGTAACTCATGGTGATGCTGCTCATGGCTGGAAAAGCGAAACTATGTGCGTTTGCCCCTCTATGAAGCAGCCATGTGTCGCTAACAGAGGGGCGCATGTGCAGTTTGCAATGTTTGGCCTCAGCAGTTGGAGCCTTGCTCAGACGCTTACAGGTTTTGCCACTTGAAACGGCTGAAGTCTAAAGTCTTGTCGAAATTTGGATTTTAAAAAGATGTCGAGGGGATTCTGAGTAGCGACAGTCACCCTGTCTAAAACATGAAGCTGCGGTGAAAGACAAAAATGTGTTTAAAACTGCTGTAACTCCTCGAGTAAACGATCAGAGAGAGAGGGAGAGGATTCAGTGAGCCATACCTGAGAGAATCATAGGTGGTTTATGAGTATTTTCTGTTTAAATAATGTACAAAAGTTGTAAATAACAGCATTAGTATCAATCTGGAGTGTGTTCTTGCCGTTCCTACTGTTTATTTGTCACGTTTTGCTGTATTTTGTCATAACAGACTGTCTTTTTCCGTCATAGTTTGTGTTTAATGGATTTAGTCAATCCTAATTTGGAAATATTAAAGAAGGAGCTGTCGAGGAGATCTCCCATGGAAAGAGGAGACCAGAGGAGAGTCATGAAGGGGGCCAACTGCTTCAGGGACTATCATTAGTACAACAAAAAATAAATCAATAAAAAGGCCTGGACTAACGAGCTGTAACATGGACACAAATGCTGTAGGCAAATTAAAATGTGTGGGTGTATGTAAAATAGGTTACATTTATTTTCTCAAAATTTTGCACATTTTAATTTACAATTGTTTATGAAGAGAATCCTGTTTAAAGTACAAATTCATTTTTTTTCTGTTCTTGAAGTTACACACAGTTTAAGCATTTATCACAAAATAAAGACAAATACTTGCTAGAATTTTTAAATTTTACTTCTAATGAAAAAAGTTGAAACAAATTTACTTATAGGACATTTCCTGACAGTTATTGACAAAAAGGACAAATGAACTGTTAAAATTATTATTTAAGGGGTTAAATGATTTCAAGACTGTGTTAAAGTCCTGTTTTCAACAATACCGCGATAATAATGATAACCATGATAATTTTGGTCACAACATGATATGAAATTTTCTTACCGTTACATCCCTAAAATAAATAAAATATTACAATGTAAAATGAAAGTTAGACAAATAATATGGTGAAATGAGAGTGTAACATCAGGTGCATAACAAAATCAGCTTAAATAGGATAATAAAAGGAAAAGCATTTAACAAAGAATACAATTCCAAATAAAAACTCTGAACTGAAATGTAGAAATAAAACAGAATAAAAGGATTAAAATAATTTAAAATATAACCTAAAATAATAAATACAATCCGCTAAAAGCCAGATTAAAAAGGTAGGTCTTGATTTTCCTTTTAAGAATATGAACAGTAGGTGCAGCTCTCAGGTCCTCAGGTAGACTGTTCCACAGATGGGGCCGTAAAATTGAAACAGTGCTTCACCGTATGTTTTAGTTCTTTCTCTGGGGACAGTTAAAAGGCCTCTACCTGAGGACCTGAGGGCTCTACAGGGTTCATGTGGTAAAAGCAAATCAGATAAATAGGCAGGAGCAAGACCGTTAAGAGATTTAAAAACTATTATAAGAACCTTAAAATCTATTCTAAAAGATACAGGCAGCCAATGCAGAGACTTAAAAATGACGAACTTTCTTTGGATAGTATTGCCATTTACTGTTTTAATTACTGTTAAAACTGTAATTGATAACCTTACTGTCACCTCTGTCAGTATCTCACGGTGATGTTGCCCATTGCCTGGAAAAGCCAGATCTATACGTCTGTTCCTCAAAGCAGCAGCGTGCATGTGCGCATGGTTTGCAATGTTTGGTATCTGAAGGGACAGTATGGCAGAGGGTTCCCACACGAGAACTGTATCAGAGATTTTTTCCCCCTTGAATTGGACAAAGTCTCAAGTCTGGTTGTATTTTAGATCAAGTATTCTGAGGGAAACCTAATGAAGGATGGTCACCCTGTTTGCAGAGACACTGTGATAATATCATCAATCGTGATAATTTCAGTCACAATAACAATGATCTGAAATTTTCATACTGTTACATCCCAGTGGCGGCTGCTGGTCAGTCAAGGAGGGGAAGCTAATTTTTTCCGGCCTAAATCATAAATTTGTTTATTTAAATGTAAATTCTACCCTCCATTCCTTTTCAAGAAAATGATCTGTGACCCTGTCGTACCAACTAGGTGTCTTTTCCAGGGATTTTACCAGTGTTCTCTCAATGGCCAGCAGAGCTAGGCTGCTTAAACGACCTTGGCCCATTGTGTACAACTGAACGTAAAACTTAGAAGATGCTCTGGTGGAGGGTTATACTGCAAGATCGCTGATTGGTTCATTTCACTGTCAATAAAAAAGGGATGGACGGGACAAAGCCCAGCGTTTATCCAATGACCGTCCAGTTTCCACAGTGGAACAACCCCCTCTACACTTCCCCATTGAAGTCTGAAGACGCTCAGCGTCCGACTGTGTTAAAGCGCAGAGACACTGTGGGGATGAATGAGAAGGAAGTCGTGCCAGTTACCTGTGATAAGTAGCTGATTCTGAACAAAAGATGAAGGTATTCTAGCGCATATTTAGTCATTGAAATGTACACAGCAGTACATATCACCACTTTTTTTGGGGACATTTTAGGGGAAGCTGAGCTTCCCTTGCAGTCTTAGAGCAATCGCCACTGTTACATCCCTAGTGTTAACCAGTCATTTCCTTCCTGGCCCTTCCTTTGCAATTGAAATTAGAATCAAAATTCCCTCTAACCCTTTACCCATAGAGCCCCACCATTGTTTAATCAACAATTTCATCTTCATTATAAGATCTAGACTGAAAAGCCCAATGAGCCCAGAGCAGAACTTAACTAGGTCTTTGCTAAAAACATTGTTACAGCAGTATATCGTCACATACTCATAATCAAATCTTGTATTGATAGGGCATCAGCGGTGCTGTCTGATAGTGTGGTTGGTCAGTAATCAGAATGTTCCAGGTTCAAGCCCGGCTCCAATTGTCATATGGCAATGTCCTTGGGCAAGACACCTAACCCCAAGTTGCTCCCACTGTTGCATTGGGGAGTTAATTGGTATGAAAGGGGATTAATGTATTAATACTGATGATTGACATGGAAACTCCAACCATCGGTGTGTGAATGTGTAGATGTGACCTGCGGAGTAAAGCTGCTTTGAGTCATCAAAGAGACTAAAAAGGGCCGTATAAAATCAAGTCCATTTTCCATTTACCTTTTTACTGAATCAATACAGCCCCAAATACTGTCACAGCAACTGTTAAAAATACATTTTTGGGAATATCACATATGGTGCAGTTCACTTGGTGGCCATAGTAGCAACAATACATCCAGCACAGGTTCCAATTTTAATTTACTTCTGAGATCACATTTACACACAACATACAGTATTTAGTCCTACTAACAAATTCTGCATTGCACTTTTAGAAATGTCATTCGCTTAGTGATTAGGGATGTCCCACTACAACTTTTTCACCTCTCGATACCGATATTGCAGCCTTGAGTATTGGCTGATACCAACATCGATCCGATACAATGTCAGCAGGAATCATACAGACTTTTATTACTTATTCTGTCGTATGGACTGTTGTAGGTATTAAAAAACGGACCCATTTTAACCTTAACCTTTTAACCTTAAACATAAGAATATACTACAATTATATAAAATAAATAAAAATAAATAGAAGACTATGAAATTAACCTAAATATATCAAATAAAAACAAAATCATATTTTTTTAAATTGCAAAATAACCACTGTGTTTAACTTAAACATAAGCAGATTCTACAACTAGATGCAGGCCGATATAATACGCTATTTCTTTTTGCTGATATTGGACCAAAATGGGATTTCAATATCAGATCTTGACATCTCTATTAGTGATGATGTGAAAGCTTACAGGGGTCCTGGTGTAGACCAAAGACCTGAACTCTGGTCCACTAAAAACAGGGGCCCTCCACTTGCATCACACCAGAGTTCAGTCCATGGTGGGTGAAAACCACTCAAGCCAAACAAGGACTGAACAAGCAAGTCAAAAAGCAGTTAAATGTGGCTTGAATTTGGCAGAATATCACAACAGTAAGCAAGTACAGAGTGCTGCTAGCATTAGCATTGCTAGCTCCAACAGCTTCTGCTTCTATTAGCATGTTAAGCTGTGCAGCACATGGTTATGCATCACTTTGGTCAATGTAAGTGCCTAAATGCAGCACTCTATTTTTTTTTTTCTGCTACATCTACTTCTAAACTGCTTCAACCTATGATGATGATACTCAAAGTTTGGTTGTGTTTTCCAGGTCATAGTGCAACAATAGGCTGGATGGCAGGAACAAAGACCACAGCTACAACCCCAACTAGTGCTGAGTGGCTATTTTGTGCAACATATGACAGACTTTGGTCTGACAAAGTGCAGAATGAAAGAAAACCAAACCAAACAAAGTGGAAAATGAAGCAATGTTGAAATTTTAAACTGAACCAAGTCAACCAAACTTTAAAACTAAAAATGGAAATCATGCTTGTCCCAAAGGTCCACTTGCCTAACAGGTAAAATATGTATTGAGCCAGTTTACAGGTGTGGACTCTTGGTTAGTTTTGTTTACTTGGAAGTCCTCTCACAAAGCATGCCAGTTTTTGGTGCTCTAGCTGAGCCTTAGATACTCCATTTCATATCACTCCCTCCTCGCAGCTCCAGATGATTCCTGAATGACAAACGAAGGTTCCTCTCAGCGCCTTCACTGCCTCTGTGTGTTCTGTCACGTTCTGTGAGGAGCTTTCCTTCAGGCCGACCTCTTGTTTAGTCTGACTTTAGCTTCTTTATGAAGCAGAGAATGTGCAGTCAGTATGTCCAACTTTATTTTTAATCTGTGAGTCTGCTCGAACCATGTTTGTGTTCAGGGTAAAGCCTGGGCAGCAATATAGTCACAGCTGAGTGCTGGTGTGTTGTGGTGATGTCTGCAGTGTTTTTATGTTCTGCTGCCTGTCAAAGAAATTCTGTCCCTCTGATTGTGGTAGGAAAGAGTTACAGGTCATTTTAGGCAGAAACATATGGACCTAGACCCCGTCCATGTGGAGACCAAAACACTTTTGTACTAAACATTCTCTGTAAAGTCATCATTGAAGAAATGTCTGTCCACAATAAAACACTGAAAATGCTGTAGCACATATGCCAGGCCTGTAAATGGTGTTTTAATACTGCTGCATACAGACACCAAAACCAGGGAAGAAGACCACGAGCATGCAAATACATCATGAGAATTGTGTACAAATACTGACGTTGCTGTTCTCCATGTCCCCTTGTAACTTACTTTGCTCGTAGATGAGCAGAAGATTTTATTTTTTTTATGCAGCACAAGCACAAAATTGTTTCTGTTTTTGTCAGGGTTCATGCATCGATTTAAGGGAGTGATAGGGCTCTGATAAATACATTTACAAAACTAAGTGCTCATCTGGCTCTTTTCAAATGGATTAATTTTCCTGAACCTGAAACACAACATCCATGTGGACAAAATGTCTATGCCATCAAACTCTTGTTCCAAAATTCCTGAATTTCTCGGTCCCCTAAAGTCCTAGTTTGATGTTTTTGCTGAATGCTAAAACCAGATAAGACTTTTTTTCTGGAAGGAAATAAATGTTGTCACAGTATCAAAATTGTAAACTTTAATGTGATTCTTGTAAAAATCAGACAATTCTGATTCATGTTTGGTACCACTGTATCAGATATAAAAATTCCAGACACCCAATCATCCTCAGTGGTTTGTTTTCACACATAAAGATTGACAACTCCTGCACACCAGCTTAATCATACAAAAGCAGTGACGTCTGTTTTTACAGACCTTGAGCCAAATTTGTCCCTGAACATTGGTCTATATTATTTCAATGTTCAACTGTATAAACAAAGAATCTGTGATATGCAGTACATTTAACGAAAGCAAGGACAAATTCCACAAGTATGGGTATATTTGAAAAATTTTTGAATATTTGATATGGCTGAGAGCTCCACACCCTCTTTTCCAAATGATTTGTAACTGAAAAACCAGAAAAAAATCAACATTTAACCAGATCCAGTTTAGATTTCAAAATGGTATAAACTCAGATTGAACATCCTGAAACCTGAAAAATATATCTACCTGATTAAGTCACTGATTGGTTGTTATTGATAACCATCCAAGTGGAAAACTTCAGGGCTGAAAATGAAGCCAGTGCCACAGACTGTAGTTCCTTCTGTGCCCATTAGAGGATGGCTGCAGGACACCAGGAATAATATGATTTTGTGTGGAATATTAATGTTATTTTGTTTTGCCTTGCACCTTAATTGGCAGTATAGAGAGACAGTGGATGGAGGCAGAAAGAAGATGAGAGAGCAGAGAAGACGAGCAGAAATGTGCATGGATGGACCCAAATCGAGGACCCCTTTCTAGTTTTTACCTCTGAAATAAACATACTGGTAACACTTTCTATGAGGCCCACATTTGCATAATGCATTATAACGGCATCCATAATACATTATAATGCATTCATAATGCTCAGAACTACACTTATAAGCAAGCATAATGCTTTATGATGCTTTATATTAACGGTCATAAAACATTATAATATCATTTATAATTAATTGTAATGACTTGTTCCATGGATGCTCCTGAAAACTCATGAACACTGCATCCATAATGCTTTATGAGGTATGGAGCCCCGACAATCACAATGCATTCTGAGGGCATTCATACTGCTTCATAACTACACTTATAATTCTTTATGATGCACTACATCAACAGTCATAAAACATTATGATATCACTTATAGCATTGATAGAGCTAGTCATTCAGACATGAGGACCCTCTTGAAAATGAGATGTAGCATCTCAAGAGGCTACCCTCTAATAAATCAGGCGACAGGTTGATGGTACATGGATCTGTCCCAAACTTTAGTTATTATTCTAGTCCACTTGTCTCCTCTTACCTCCCTTCTTTTGCCCTTGCACCTGACACAGCATCGTGTGGATTTGCTGTTCATCATGAGACTGGGATCCACATTCAAGATTTCCTGCTGCTCAACAGAAGGTTTTTTCTTGCCGCCATGATGGAGGGATCCATGATTGGCTATATGGATTCATGTTGGGTGTTGGATGTATATATTTGTATATATATGTATATGTGTATTTTACATGTATATATGTATCTATGCATATATGTGTATCCATAAAATGAAGAGCTTTATGCTCTATTGTAAACTGTCTTGAGATAACACTTGTTATGAATTGGCGCTATACAAATAAAGATTGATTGATTGATTGATAATTCATTAGAGACATAATGGATGTAGAGTTCATTTGTAGATTTGTTTATTTTTAAAAGATGGGACAATACATGTTATTAAACATGTAAATGTGAGATTATAGCCGTGTGGCTAATTTCCATCTCTAGTCCCATTAATGAGTATTCATGAGTATTCTGTGATGGTATGAAACCAGGTGTTTTAGTGTAGGACCCAAAAGCTGAGATCGGAGGCAGACTGATATGTGTATCCATAAAATGAAATGTATGCTCTATTGAAGTTGATTCCCCTCAGGTGTGCAGCTGCATGAGGATCAAATAAAGATTGATTGATTGATTGATAATTCATGCAGACAGAGTAGAGCAGAGATTTGTGCAGGAAAAGCAGGGATTTTAAATGTAAATGTGAGGGCTAATTTCCATCTCTAGTCCCATTAATGAGTATTCATGAGTATTCATTAGTATTCATGGGCATCCATGGAACAAGTCATTATAATTCATTATAAATGACATCATATTGTTTTATGACCGTTGATATAAAGCATCATGAAGCATTATGTTTGCTTATAAGTGTATATATGAGGCATTATGAATGTATTATAATGCATTACGGATGCTGTTATAATCCCTTATAAATGTGGGCTTCATAGAAAGTGTTACCAACATATTTTCAGCCCAGTTTAACAAACAACTCTGGTCCAAATATTTAACATTCCCCATGGGCTCTTTAGGCTTTTTAAAGCATGTCCTGCCTATTTTTATTTAATTCAGGATTTCAGTTTTTTTTGATACTTTGGGACAGGACTGACACGGATGCAAGCCAACATGGCCTCACTATTGGTCAGAGAGCCGACAGTCCCGCCTCTGCTTGGGTACTGTGAGTAAACTGATCCAAATCAGGTTGATGTCCTTATGAAGACTCTGATGAGTCGAAACGCATTGACATGTCCCTGACATAATAAAGGATTTTAAATTACATCGGAGTGCCTCGGATGATATGTTGTTTTCTAAAAGTACTACCGTCCTTGGATCCTTGAAGAGCACCCGATCTTACCTCTGTTTCTTACCTTTTGACCCAGTGCAGCACTCACCCCTACCTTTTCTTCAGACTCTTAGAAGAACTGGATAAAAGTTTGCAGATGGTTGACAAATGAGTCGTCAGAGTGTTAATGAAAATCCAAAGAAATCATACGAATTCAAGCAAACACCAAATCTTGTGGAATTTGACAAAATCAAGATATTTCACATTTAATCTGGAGTGCTTTTGGCAAACCTGTCAGTACTGCTGGCTAGCATTCTTGACATGAAGTGTAGAGCTTCACAGAGACACACATTTTTCATACTCTTCAAACATTTGAAAAAAACAGACTTTTCAAATGTGTGAACTTGTTGAACTGTTGGCAGGAAGGGTTTGCAAAGAAAATTAAATCAAGTTAAATGGGCCAGGTCCCCTTCCCCAAGCCCTCTGAAGCTCACCACCCTTCCTCAAATTAACGGTGAGCTTCAGAGGAACTGCTATTTATCATCATCATCATAATCATCATCTCCATCATTCCTTTGTCTCTTATCAGTGTGGTAGGACAAAATGAATCCTTTTGTTTTTCACCCTTGAGCTGTGGTTTAAAGACTACTAACTGAACTGATAAATTGCCTTCCTTTGAATCAACTGAATAAAATTTTATTTGTAAAGAACTGGAAAATCTTTATTTTAAACAATTATTTTGAATAAAGTAATTTTAGAATAACTACTAAAAGAAACTAAAAGATCCATTTAGTATAATAATTAAATGTTTTTTTGTGTGTGTGTGGGGGGGGGGGGGGGCATTTTTGTGCCTTTATTGATAGGAGAGAGACAGTGGATAGGCTCGTGAAAGGGGTTAAGAGAGTAGGGAAAGACACTCTGCAAACCGGTCACAGGCGGGATCCGAGCCTGGACCAGCAGAAGCAAGTACATGGGGTGCCTGGTTACTAACCACTCTGCCAAACCAGCACCCCTGTATTATAATTAAATGTATCTGGGTATTCAATTTTTTTCACTAATTTCATTTGCCTTGAATTTTTAATACAGTATGATATGTTGAAACTACTTTAAACTCTCCCGAGTTTCATATAGCATATAATTTCTTAGCATATTTGTGAAGAATAATTTGACCTTTGTACACATTTTATGTATTCAACCTTTGTACATATTGTATATAATCTTTTCATGTATTTGTCTCTTTATAACCCTGTCCTAATCTTGTTTAATTGTCCTGGTACTCGAATATCTCTTTGTAATCATTGTTTAGCTTTTGCATTCTTCTGACACACACGCAAACACACACATTACTTCATGACCTCATGCAGGCTCCTTATCAACAACCTGGCTCATCCCGAGACGGAGAGGGGCCTGTTCGGAGGTCACTCCATACACACACATTCTTATCACTCTTATAAAAGAGAGAAGACATTGCATTTCTTTAGTTCAACATTTCATGTTGTAACATGTATGTTGTCCTCCTTGTTATAACAAACATCGCCTTGATTGCATCCAGCTGCCTCGTCCTCATCTTTTATTCTAAATTATGTCAGGTGTTGGTACGAACCTTGAAAGTTACACTGAGCTCTTAGAACTGTGAAGGGAAAAAATCCTGACTATTGTTGTTGGTTGTTTTTCCATCTTTGTGACTGCTGCTCAGTCTGTAAAGACTCACATTGCTGACCATAGAGTAGCCAGTTCAAGTTCTGACTGAACCATGGTTGGTGGATGGTTTGGAAGCTGGAGAGATGCCAGCTGACTTCTTAGGCACTGCCACAGCACCCCTGAGCAAGGCATTGAACCTCAACACTGCTGAAGCACTTCTTCAGGAACATCAACCCACCACTATGACATCTCTCCATCAGTAGGACCTGTTTGTGCATGTGTATGTTTACAGCCTGTGTTTCTGCAGCATTTCTCAACAACAGATTGTAAAGAACTAAAGTCCTTCATTAGGGATTAATAAAGTTTGTCATCTTCTTAGAAAATACATGAAATCCAAGGCACTCCGGTGTGGTTAAAAATAAATTATTTTAGGATGGGTCATGCTAAGGCATTTCAACGCATCAGAGTCTTCATCAGGACTTTTTAAAAATAAAGGATTTTTAACCACATCTGCATGCCTCAGATTTCTTATGCATTTTTTAAATTTGCCTTCGTCCTTGGATCGTTGAAGAGCACTTAAATCTACATTTTTGTCATCTCCTGCCTTGACCTATTGTAGCACTCATCCCTACATGTTTTCTCATCCTCTGTATTTTTATGTTTTTGTGGATTAAAATGTACCCAAACACATATGCAAGTTACAGGTTTAAGTATTAAACTTTAAAGGGATACGCCAACATTTTTTAATTTTCATGTCACGCCTCATTCCTGAGTTCATGACAAACAGACACCATTATCTCAACTGTGTAACAAGGAACAGATGGGCAAAGCTTGACCACTGGTTATTAGCTAGACTCAAACACTGGGAGTCAGTGGATAGTGTTAGCCTGACTCGGTCTACAGTCATCCAGTAAACTCTTCAGCAACTCCAAACAGTACTGTGTGCTTGTTGAGACTCTTTCCTTTTTACAGTGTTAACAATTTTTAGACAAAGATTAGTACTTTATGTAATTTTTGAAAGAAATACATAAGAACCTAAACTGTATAAGCATGTGCAAACCACCGCAGTTTTACTTATACATATGTCAGCTAAACAGAGCATGTTAGCGGTGGTTTGTGCATGTTGCCCTGCAGTTTAGTTTTGTATGTATTTCTTTTAAAAATTACATAATTGGCAAATCTTGGTCTAAAAACAGTTAAGGTACAATAATGCAAAAAAAAAAAAATTGTCAAACCAAGTGCACAGGACCTTTTAGAGTTGCTAAAGGGTTTATCAAAAGACTGTAAGCAGAGGCAGGCTAACACTGCCCATCTCTTCTTTGTTACTGCATGCACAGTCAAAAGAATGGTATCCATCTGCTTGTCATGAATTCGGGAGTGAGGCAAGACATGAAAGCAAAAAAATGTTGGCGTGTCCCTTTAAAAATAACTTTAATTATATAGCATTTTGTAAAACAGAACTTTACTAAATGCTTTGACAACCAGTCAGAAATATACAGACAGCAAAGGTAAAGGCATGCTACATAAACATACTATAAATAAATTTTCAACTGAACTTTGGATCAACCTACTGACGGACACAGAGGCCCGGCTGAGGTGGGACTATAGGTCATCTGAGCAATAGCAACACTGGCTCATCCACAGGATGGAGCTGACAACTTTGAGTAGATAATACAGCTGTGGTTCTACCTCAGGGAAGAGGCTGTTAAAAGCCAAGGAAGTGTCAAGATATTGGACACATGATATTTGATTTTAATCCTAGGCCAGACTTCATCTAAAAATTCAGGAGATCAGAGACTGGAGGAAAGGAGGGAGCAGACCTCACCATGCCACACTTAATGACGCTATAAAAGACAAGCAAGCAGCTGAATGGTTTGACCGCGTCCAGTTAAAACAAATACCTGAGGCCTCAGTGATGCTGTTATAATCACATTTTACATTTTACCGCCCTCCCTCCCCTCTCCTCCCAACACTCTCTCCTTTTCCCTCTCACTTTCTCTCCTTTTCTCTATCACCTTCTCTGTCACTCTGCCCAAACCGCTGCAACTCCCACACAGTTCACCGTAAAGCCTCCTCATACCTGCCTGTCTTCTCCAGATGGCGGATCGAGGCTGGTGCACGTAGCAGTGTTTGTGTGTGTTTTATTCTGTGCTGGATAGCTCCTCCCTCCCCCCGTTTGAGTCGGATGAACTGAAAAAGAAAAG
This sequence comes from Scarus forsteni, assembly GCA_036419115.1. Lineage (NCBI taxonomy): Eukaryota > Metazoa > Chordata > Actinopteri > Labriformes > Labridae > Scarus > Scarus forsteni. The sequence continues at coordinate 3,314,328 of JAZDUH010000395.1, forward strand.
TCAAGCGGTGTCCAGCCAAGCTCACGGATGGTTGACGGTCAATATTGACCCTGGGCTCCATGTCTCTCTGTGGAAACAAGGACTAAACCCCAAACTCCCCTCCTCCGTGTCACCTTGACTCTCTCTCGCACCGATAGGACCGAGCTGCCAGCAGAGGCTTGACCCCAATGCTGACCCTGGTCTGGGTATTTTCTCATCCTCCTGCTGGTTAAGAACAGGCCAGGGGAGGGTGTGAATGTGTTCTCAGTTGTGCGAGCCAGCAGCCGGTGATGGATGGGAGTGAGAGATTGTCACTGATGCTTAAGTTTGAAGGTGCATCGTTAACCGGTCTCTGCCAAACAACTACAACAAAGCAAATCCTCACGCTCATGTACACTAGTGTTAAAGCTCACTACTGAGAGTTTGCATGTCTACAAGACTCAAAGAAAAAGAAAACAGCGTACGTGCATGCTCTGATGTTTCAGTGTGTTCTCGCCTTTGTGTGTTTGTCAGCACAAAAACACCTAACATTGAAGGAGACAGGCTGCCTCCTGACAGTTATTTGCTAGTTTTGGTCTCTCTGTGCTCCGTCTAACTTCTGTCTCTTCTTCCTCTCCCTAAATTACCCCTAGAGGACAGAGTGAGGGTAAACACAACTGCTGAGAAAAGGCTCGCGACACACTGCTTGTTATTGTGAGACGTTTTTCTCTTTGTCTGTGCCTGGTATGAGTCCCTGTTTGTCAGCCATCTGGGTTCTATAGAGACTACCTGTGAGCTTTGTGTGCATTAATACTTAAATCCAAGTTAGCATTGTGCTGCAGCAGTGGTGCATCCAGGAGGCATGCAGACACTGGGTTAAAATCCAGAGAAGTGTTAGTGCAAGGTCAACCTGTCAGTACATTTAAGTAACAACATGCAGCTTTTTATCCTAAAGTGGTAGTTTTTAAGTCAATAAAACAGTAAAATCACTTCAACAGCAATAATTCCATCCATCCCATCTCCTCAGAGTCCCATGGTCACTGTTTTTAGCACTTTATAACTGGCAGCTGTTCTCCCTTGATTTTGAAATTTTGAAATTTGATGAAATTTTTGGCACTATGGCTAAGACACTCGCTGTCAAACCAACCTTGCCTAAATCTTTCACAGCAGCTGAACCTGGATGCAATGTATGCAATCAGACATATCCATCTTGCCAAGTTCCAATGTACAGAAAAGCAGCACAGTCCAATCAGAGTCCTTAAGAGCAGGAAGAGGCGGGAGCTATGAGCAAGACAACAAGAGCAACTGATCATTCAGAGGTTGGCATAGATGCTAACAGTTTCAGTAGCAGTTTTATAAGATATAAACCACATTTCTTTATTAAATGAAAAACAAGCAACTCTAATTTCTTGAAAGAACTTCCACTTCCAACATGGTGTGGCAAGAGTTTGTGCTACAAAGTGGCTTATTACCTCTGCCAAGGAGGTTATGTTTTCAGGAGTGTCTGTTTGTCTGTCTGTCTGTCTGTGAACAAAATAACTCAAAAAGTTATGGATGGATTTTGATGAAATTTTCAGGAAATGTTCAGCATGGGAAAAGGAAGAAGTAATTCAATTTTGGGGTTGATCCACATCACCGTCTGGATCCGCCATGACAAAAAATGCGATTTTTGTGAATAACTACTCAACTAATATAGATATCACTAGAAAAGCACTCGGAGAGCACAGACCTCCGCCAGCACCACAGTTCTCAGTCACATTGTGATTTTCACCATAAACATTAGTCCTACCTTTAGTTCATGTAAATATTTAGATTCCTTGACGTTGAAAACATACCATTAGCAACTAGATTAATCATGATATCTATTTTAGTTCAGTAGTTATTCACGAAAATCGCCTTTTTCGTCATGGTGGATCCAGATGGTGATCCGGATCAACACCAAAATTGAATCAGTTCTTCCTTTTCCCATGCTGAACATCTCCTGAAAATTTCATCGAAATCCATCCATAACTTTTTCAGTTATTTTGTTCACAGACAGACAGACAGACAAACTCTCCTGAAAACATAACCTCCTTGGCGGAGGTAATTATGAATCAAATTGCTAATGGCATGTTTTCATGGTCAAGGAATCTAAATATTTACATGAAATAAAGGTAGGACTAATATTTATGGTTAAAATCACAATATGGGAGAGGACTGTGGTGCTGGCCGAGGTCTGCGCTCTCAGAGTGCTTTTCTAGTGTTTTGTATTTTTCACTAGTAATGCAACAAATTGCCAATGTACACAATAACATTTAACACTGTAACTTTATCACTATTTTCGATCATTTTTGTGGCATTAGTATTGCATACAGAGGTGAATCATAATCGTCTCCGATCACCTGTCCTGTCATTCAGCTTCAGCACAGACAGAAGATTTGAAGGATGAGGCAGCGCCATGCAGATATATGCAGTCTGTTACAACAGCATGCCCACGTGTCCAATCTGATCATTTACTCTTCCCAAAAAATGTTCTGAGCTGTGATAGAGAGCTCTGTTGCCGCTGCTCCCCTCTTTGATGAGGGCAGTGTGAAGCTTGTTTAGACCCTGCCGCTCTGCTTGATCAGTACAATAGCTGAACGACCAAAAGCTATTTGACCCAGAAAACAATTACGCTTCCACAAAGCAACTGAAAAATGTAATTAAGCTACTAACAATGTTAACTGTAATGACAGTATTGCCTGGCATTGTTGCTAACACACCAATCAATGAAAGTATTGAGAGCTTTGTAGACGGTGACTAAATGACACAGGACTGTTAGGAAAAGTCTGTGAGTCTGCTCATGAAAATTGCAACTTGAAACGAAAACATACTGGACCAAATTTATACAAAGCAACAAAAATGCAAACTCTGGTATGGACTTTATCTGAAAAGATCCTAAATCACTTGATGACATGTCCACTTTGAGTTCTGCAGCACATTATTTTTAAGGAAGGTACACAAGATTGCTGGGAAGGGCAGAAGCCTTCAGAGGCATATCCAGCAGGTGACTGGATGATTGCTCCATCAACCACATTTATTACGGGCCAATCAGATAATGTGATAGGTAGGAGCTACTGCGCTACATACTGTACGTGAGCCACTCCGTAAAACAAGCTCTTGTCCAAACATGTCAGAAGGAGATGAAAATATTCTTAATGTAGAGACATTTGTATATATTTATTTTTTATTCAATAATAAAATGTGGGCACAATCTGTTAAAACTGCCTCTGAAACTGTTAGCAGCCACACTAATCCCTGCATGAGCAGTCACTCCCTGCTGTCGTCTTGCTTGTAGATTGCTCTAAAGGGCTCTGATTGGGCCATGCTGCTTTGGGACGCCCACAGTCGTAGATGTGAGCTTGGAAAGATGGATCTGCCTGATTAGACACTGAATCAGGCTGATCCAGCTGCTTGCAAGGTTATTGAAAGAGGACACCAACAGATAAAGCCTAGAAGTAAATACCAAGCAAGAAGATGGATTGAGTTGTTTATCCTTCATCCATTACCTGATGTTGCGGCACACTTGTTTGACTTTGAAACTTCAATCCTAAGGTGAAGAAGTTGCTGAGTTTAGAGAGCCGTGATAGATGATGACTGATGGGAGATGATACCACAACACCCCATCTTTAATCTTTCCCTTTGAGTTTGAGCTGCCTTTGAGAGAAGTATTTCTATTTACCTGATTATATAAACCCACTTGCTCTCATGTATGTCAATCACTGATGTGTAGATTGGTTGGATGGATGGATAGATTACAGAACACCTGAGGCACATGTGAGGCATGCATGGACACACTTACTCCATAATCACACGTCCTCGTTTTCATCAAAGGCCCTAATTTTCTCTGTTCACATCTTATGAACCCGCCCCCCTCAGTCCCGTATAGAGCACCTGCACTCAATATGAGCCCCCTGCCCTCCCCACCACATCACACACACACACATATACATGGTGTGTAGGACCTGCTCATGTGTTCTTAAGCCTCGTCACCACTCGAGTCCACCAGCAGGCATTACACATGACCTCCCCCTCCTACATCCACCCCGCTCTCTTTCATTCAACCTGGAGTTTCATTACAACAGGATATCCTGAACATTTTACATTTCCTTCAGTTGTGCAGCAGATGTGCTTTCAACCGGCACAAACCGAGAAGAGAGAGAGACGGAGGGAAATGCTCCCCGTCAGCCAATGAAAACACAGGCAGCCACCGGGTCACATCCATGTGCTTCCTCTTTTCTCTTCATGTTAACTCGTGTGTCTGTTCACTTCCGCTCTGCCGCATCCCCAAGGTGACGGCTGGCTTGGGCTACCGTGGCTCATGCCTAAAGGGCTACCGGGCGAACCGGCTCGTCCTCCTCAGAGGTTTGTGGCCAGCAGTCGTCCCTCCCCGCTGATTCTGACCAAACCTCAGCGCCATGATTTTTTGATGAGATCTGTCCGTGCTTGTTAGCGTGAGTGACTCTCCTTCTGGATCAAACCTGTCTCCAGGAACAAGGAGATGCACTCTTGTGATAACCGATGATACAAGCTCTTGGTGTTAACATCTGGTGAGAGCCAATCTTCCCCCCATGTGCTGCGGGATCCTAAAACCCCCAAACTAAATCCAGATTATTGTTTGTTATAAACACAAACACTAACATGCAACACAATCCCAATCTCCTTACACTCTACTTAAAATATCATTTGTTTACACCCCCCCTCACCAAAAAGTCCCTGTGTGCTGGAATGCGCAGGGAAAAGCACTCTGAAGCCCCAGTGTGTTTGCAACCCTATAAATAAAGGTGGTGGTGGGGAGTGTGGTTGACCATAATTACACAGGCTCTGTTAAAGCTGAGGCTCTCTGTCTGTCTGTCTGCTGGTGCTCTTTACCAGCCATGGACACTCCCATTCGCAAACACATACACATACGTACAGAACTTCACACAAACACAGGCTCGTGTAGATTGGATGTGGGTCAAAAGTTTTGTTTTTCTACATCTGTCTGGACTTTTTAACACTGAGGCCGATGACGGTCTATTACATAATTTAAGTGTTCCAGCATTTTCCAGCTCCTGTTTTTGTCCTTGTAGATGTACAGCTCAAAAAAGCCACTTTAGAATTTAAGTGTCATGCTGGCAGGCATATATATTACTGTCCTACACAGAAAGCACACTACAAGATACTTGTGCTGTTTTTGGCCCAAATCCCCCCTTCCAACCAAAGTCAGCAAAGGCTAGATGACCTAAGGATCATTGAACCTGAGGTTAAGTGTGTTAAGTAAATTTTACTCTTGATTGTGTCAACAAAGGATTGGGGCCACCTATTACATAATTTAAGTGTTCAAACATTTTCCAGCGCCTGTTTTTGTCGTTGTAGATCAGGGGTGTCCAAACTATGGCCCGGGGGCCAAATGTGGCCCGCTGACCATTTTGAATTGGCCCCTGAAACAGTTGGATGAATAAAGACATTTTGATTTCAGCTGCAATACCATCAATCATGCCCATTTTCTGCCAAATTTACTATATCAAAAGGTCCCACTTGCAAAGTATATTTCAATATTCATCTTCAAGCACCAACATTCTTGCAGTTTTCTCTTGTTTTGTGTCTGACAGTGAAGATTAGTCATCCGTGTCTTCAACCTCTGCTTCTCAAAAGGTCATTCTCTCCCGAAAAGGTGTGAATCCAGTGACAGCTTGGGGTTACAAGGGCCCCTTGACAGGTGATAACCAACCCATAAGCCCTAAAACTTTAACCAAAATACACTTAAAGTGAGGGGCAGCAAGTGGCCCAGTCGTCCATGAATTCCTCTTCTTGCGGCCCTTGATGTAAAAAGTTTGGACAACCCTGTTGTAGATGTAAAAAAAAAAAGTCACTTTATCATTTAAGTGTGATGCTGGCAGATCTACTTCATATTATTACCTAGAGCAGGGACCACACTACAAGATAACTGTCATGATTTTTGGCCCAAATCCCTCCTTCTGACAAATCAGCAAAGGCCTGATTATCCTGTGGTGTGAAGTTTGTCAAGTGAATGTTACCCTTGATTGCTTCAGAAGAGGGTCAGAGCCACCCTGATCTGAAATCATAATTATTAAACATTTTAAATTCTGACAGATGAAAATCCGTTGTATGTGAAGAACACTTAGGGAGGATGTCTGTGTAGGTTCTCAGTCATCCAGGTCATAGTTGTTCGACGCTGATCAGTGGAAGCTGTACAAGCGGTCATTCCTGCTGTCGTCTCGCTCATTTCTCGCACTTCTTCCTGCTCCTTTGGGCCGAGCACAACCATTTTATATTGAAGCATTGGCTAAATGGATCTGCCTGATTACAGACATTGAGTCAGTTGGATCCAGATGCACTAAAAGGTTAGCTTCATGTAAGAGCTTTAAAATTATTACAAACAAACCAAAAAAGCTAAACAATATAAGATGTCCGTATGTGTGCACAAAGGAATGTATGACATGTTTGCATACACAATGCATGGATATGTAAAATTATATATGAATTTAAAGATATCGTCATGTATATAGGTGTATAAGAAGGTGTGGTGTTTAAGTATATATGGATAGGTAATCAGATAGGTAGAGAGGTATTTATATGTGTATAAAAATAGGTAGGGAAATGTTTAAATAGATGTTATAAGTCCATGTAATTTGCTTTCATAAGTTTATTGGAGTACATACGTTGAACACAAGTCCAATATGAAACAGGGAATAAGGGGTGGGACCAGATAAGTTTTACTTCTTCCTACTCCTTTTCCAGCATGTACATTGTAACTTCTGATGAACATTATAAATTAGTTACCTGCTTTCTTATGACTTCCTCTTATTTTTTGTTTTGTATATGTTTTTGTTGTTAATATGTTCTAAATAAATAAATAAAATGGATAAATCACAGTCAACTATCTCTAATTTATCACAAGGGGCAAAACATATTGTTGTTGGGTATCTCCATTTTTTATAATTTCAATTGTTTTTCATACAACAGTGATATTGTTTGTCCTCCATATTGGTAAGTGGGTTTGATAAACTTTTGACCAAATTTAAGTAAAAAATACAATATAAAATTCCTTTATTCATTTCCTTAAAAGTTGCACTTTTGGAGATACAAGATTTATGTCTGACAGTGAAGATATGAGCGACCAGGGATTATATTGTGACTATTTCTGTGGATAATTTGAAATATTTTTTGTGAAAAATGTTTTGATTTTTTTAATGTCAAGTGAGGAGGGGGGCTGCATGCTCCCCTTGCTACCCCTTTCATACATTCGCACTGTTGCTCTTTCTCATGTTTGTTTATGAACTTAGACTTTTTTGAACACATATGGGCCTAAGCAACAAAAACTCATGTCAGTCAGGGGCCTTTCTGTGTGGAGTTTGGATGTTCTTTCTGTGTATGAGTTCCCTTCAGGCTCTCTGGCTTCCTCCCACACAGCAGAAACATACTTACTACCCCCACCAGGAGGTAATGTTTTCAGAAGAGTTTGTTTGTCTGTCTGTGAACAAAATAACTCAAAAAGTAATGGATGGATTTTGATGAAATTTTCAGGAAATGTTCAGCATGGGAAAAGGAAGGAGTGATTCAATTTTGGTGTTGATCCGGATCACCGTCTGTATCCGCCATGATGAAAAATGCGATTTGCGTGAATAACTACTGAACTAAAATAGATATTATGAAACCAATTGCTAATGGTATGTTTCATGGTCAAGGACTCTAAATATTTACATGAAATAAAGGTAGGACTTATGTTTATGGGAAAAATCACAATATGGGAGAGGACTGTGGTGCTGGCGGAGGTCTGCGCTCTCCCAGTGCTTTGTCAATAACTGTGTCAGGAAATGTCCTATAAGTAAATTTGCTTAAACTTTTACATTAGAAATAAAAGTAAACAATTCTGGCAAGTATTTGTCATTATTACGTTATAAATGCTTAAACTGTGTGTAATTACAAGAAAAGAAAAAAACAAATTTGTACTTATAACATGTTTCTCTTCATAAACAATTGTAAATGAACATGTTCAAAGTTTTGAGAAAGCCAAAAATAAATATAACCCAGTTTACATACACTCACACATTTTTGTTTGCCTGCAGCATTAGTGTCCATGCTACAGCTCGTTATATTAGACAATGTCCAGGCCTTTTTGTTTTTTTATTTTTTATTTTACTAACGATAGTCCCTGAAGCAGTTAGCCCCCTTCATGACTCTCCTCTGGTCTCCTCTTTCCATGGCAGATCTCCTCTAAATCTCCTACTTTAATATTTCCAAATTATGATTGAATAAATTCATAAAACACAAACTATGACCAAAAAGACAATCTATTTTGACGAAATATGGCAAAACACGGTGAATAAATGGTGAAAGAACGGCAGGAACACACTGCAAAATAATATGAATGCTGTTATTTACAACCTTTAAACATTATTAACTCTGCCAAGGAGGCTATGTTTTTGGGAGAGTTTGTCTGTCTGTGAGCAAAATAACTAAAAAAGTTATGGATGGATTTTGATGAAATTTTCAGGAAATGTTCAGCATGGGAAAAGGAAGAAGTGATTCAATTTTGATGTTGATCCAGGTCACCGCCTGGATCCAGGAATTGTTCAAAGGATTCTTTATCATTGGGAGATAGGGAACTGTGCTGCTTGGCGGAGGTCGGAGTGCTTTTCTAGTTAGGTTAAGGGGTGACTCAAAATTGCCCTTAAGTGTGAATGTGAGCTTGCATGTTTGTCTGTTTTTAATTGTCTGTTGTCAGTTTCTTTCTTATAATACTTCTTGTATTTTGCAGCTGATGGTAAAGTAACATCGCCCTATCTCTCTCTCTCTCTGTGGCCCTGTGATTGGCTGGTGACCAGTTTAGGGTACACCCTGACTCTCGCTGAATGTCAGCTAGGATAGACTTCAGTTCCTTGCAACTTTGAAAGGGATAAGCTGTATAGATCATGGATTTTTTCTCATTTAGGTTTAAAATTCGGATATTTTCATGTGACACAAAACACATTTTACACATATTTCTGTAAACCACATCAGCTGCATCAGTTTGCAGTTTGAAAACAGCCAAACTCTGATTTTGAGAACTTTGCCCATGATTGATTACAGTACATAAAGTCAATGATTCATCCTGTAATCTGTCTGCAGGAGAAATTGTGTTTTTATATCTTGAATTGGCACGTTGGCCCAGCTGTTGTATGAGTTTCCAAAACCTTGTAATTGAACTACATTCTTCCCCCCAAATCCCAAAGCTGCACTCAGTCAGACCTGATTAGAGTCTCTGTTTTTAGTCCTCTTCACTATGTGTATTTTCATCTCTGTGGCGCGCATGTTCACATACTAAATCTCCATCTGGCTGCTGTGAAACTAAGTTCACAGCATTGGAGTCGAGATGTAAACACACATTCACACAGTGTTCTCTTTCTCGCTAAGCTGCCGAGACAGACATTTACCAAACTGTGCTGTATGTCACATATCTGTACCAGCCAAGTGAGAGCGCCTTAATGGTGTGTGTTTGTGTAAGTGCACACCAGGAGGAACGTGTTTCTACAACAGCCAAGATTTTCTTTCTTACACATGGAGCGGAGCTGCTTTAAGGAGCCAGGATAACGCTGCAATTTCTATACTCTCAGCCGCACGGTACAATTTGTTCCAAAGCACTTGCCTTGCTGAACAAATCACAGCCAGGCGGCCAACTATAGCTAGCTCCGTCTATTACCATCAGCAGGGCCGCCTGCCAACGCAAGAAACACATCCAACAGTTTAATACCTTGTTTTCACACAAGCAATTTTTCACTCCAGCTTGTAAAAGCCAAATGACAATAACAATGGCATGTACAAGAAAACCAGCCTTTCTTGGGTGTAAATGAAAGTCGTCTTTAAGCTGTTGTTATTGCAGCAGGCCGATGGTCCCCGGTCCCCCACCCTCTCTGTCCTCTTGAGGTTTGGCACAGGAAGCGTGCGGTCTGGGCCGGGTCAGACTGCATAGATAGAGCACAGTCAGGGTTATTTGTTTTAAAGTCATCTGTCTGAGCTGCATAACGTGAACACAAAGCTCTGTCCACTTCTGCCATTGTGTGAAAAATGACACGCACTTTCAGAGTCACACCTTTGATTCAGGATTCTTGCACGCTGAATGTTTGAGAAGTTGGATGATTTCCCCCACAGTTGGCTAGGATGCAAATTGCTGAAAAGCATCAGGTTAGTGTGAGTGCTCTCCCCTCACCCCTCTGCTCCATTTATCTCAGAGGAGGAGCAGCAGTAATGCATTTTACTGCACCTCTATGTGATAATAGTTGACCGGCTGCTGCTACATGTGCCACAATCCAGCACTCATCCCCCCACGTCTCCAAGTTGTCCTATGCACCGCTGGGCCTCGTAGCATTAAACATTCAGGAGAAACAAATGAAAGGACCACTTAAAAGCTCTAACCAGTCGTTTTTTACAAGCCAACCAGGCCGCGTTCGAATAAAAAACCCAAGACTAAAGTGGTCTAGACAGCAGGAAATCCAACTCTGAAAGAATACAACAACTCAAGTTAAATGTTTTCCCCCTTTGGTGTCGGGAATGCATTGTAGTGTACCATATATATACTCATTTGGTTTATTGCCTGCAGAAATTGAATTGGTGCCACAGAGATGCAATATTCAGATCTTCAGGGGGCTGCTGGCAAGAGCATCAGGTCGACCATAAAGACAGACCGAGTGAAGGATGGAGGAGTTGTGGAGCAGTTGATGAACGACGATGTATCATCACGTACTTTAACTGTCTCCAGCACTAAGGATTAACTTCAGTTACTCCAAACAGGGAAGTGATAAATTTCACCAGGGAAATGTGGGAAAATATAAGAATTCCTCCTCAGTTTGGGTTTAGAAATGACATTAGTGTTGGTCAGAAAGTCGACAGTTTTCAGAGGCAGATGGAGTTTAACCACTGAGCACTTCACTAGGCCTTGTGCTTTTAAAAGGTCCTAAGATTAAGAAAGGGTGAGAAAAAGGTCAAGCTTATCTAATACTGGTTAAGACATGTTTTATTGTAAAAAGTTAACTGCTGGAATAAAGTGAAAAGTTGTAAACTGGCAATGAGAGAGTGTGCAAATATGTTTGCAATTCCTGCTTGATTGCATCAACTCGGCCACTTTTTCTATCAAGGATCATACCTGATACCTCATAAATTACCTGTGGTGAGTATTTATCAATCAATCATCAGTCTTTTTGTATGGCATCAATTCACAACAAGTGTTATCTTAAGGCACTTTCCAATAGAGCAGGCTGAAGCCATACTCACATACATGCATATACAAATATGCATATTCTCGATATTCATATACATCCATCCAGAGATGTATCCATCCAGGCAGAGACAACAGGACTACAAATAATAACTTATGATGGAGTCAAACCCATGGACGCCCAGACCATAAATCTGTCCTCATCATACTTGTCTCTGCTGAAAATAGATTTATTAGAGGTTTGCCCTTTGAGATGTGGCATCTTGCTTTAAGAAAGACAGAAAAAAACACTCTCTTTTCAGTTCAAGAAAACTGTTCCTTCAATGGATATTTTCTGAAATTTATTCAAAAATGATGCCCTGTTTTTCTCTGGCAGAAGTGTCACTTGACACAGAGCTGGAGGTGGACTAATAAAGAATGTTCACAACCTCGTATGTGCAGAAAATGTTCTTGTTTCACATACTGAGGATCCCACAAGGTTCCAGTCTTTTATTACTGGTCTATTTTATGGCGATTGGAAAATTCATTGTGGTTCAGAGTCATTTTCAACAGCTCTTTATTCTTCCTCAGCTTATCTCCTCCATCCAACGAGCTTGTACTGCTGATGTAACAATGGTAGGACTTCACATTGATAGGTCTATTCAGGGGGAGTGGGGGAATCAGACACTTCTGGCAGCTACTGACAGTGTTCACCAGAGAACAGGGAGAGGTCCAGAAACCACAAGCATTGTTGTCTTGCACATAAAAGTATTCTACCATGCAAAAGAGGAATGTAAAAGACATTAAAGGGCATATAAAACCTAAAACACCTTTATGAGCTCTTTAAAGATGCTATGAGGAGTTTCTAAGTAATTACAAAAAAGTCTCACTTTAGATATATGCCTGATCAAAATACACACTTTAAGATGAGTTTTATACCATCAAAATATGTTATCTATAAATGCTATTCCTTAGCTTCGTGGTCGGGTCGGACAGGGCTGGACTGGCCTGGATACTCAACTTCAGGAACAAGACAATAAAAACTAGAGCAAATTTATATTATTCGGACACGTCTTAGAGCACCGGGCTGTAAGAAGCGATATATAGCTGGCTACAAAACTACAATACTAAGTTTTCCAAAAATTGCTTGTTGTCACACATCAAAAACTGCCGCTACGTAACTAGAAAGAGATACATTACCTCGTCGCTTTGCCTCCTGTAAGTTGTTGAAAAAAGAAGTTGTAAAGCAATGCAGAGTTCTGAGGAAGGTCAGAGCTGCATTCATTAGCATCACAACAAACGCAGGCTTGGGTCTTTTGGTGCGTTCCAGTTGTAGTCAGAAGTAGGAATTTCCAGGTTCCGAGTAGGAAACTGCAACTGGAACGTCCCCCGAAGTCAGAATTTCTTACTGGGAACTTGGTGAAACCTCATCACCCCTGAGCTGACAATGGAAGATGGATGCCCCCAGTGTGAACAGTTATTTAGCTCCTGTAATAATCAATTTATTTGTACTTCTGACTGGGGTGTGTCGCTCTAGATCAGCTGTATACATAGTATTGTTAGACTTATATTTACAAAATTGCTGCCATAGAATCACATTCTTCATGTGGTATTTGTGAACAATGCAGGGCATGCTAACAACAGCTAACAATAGCCTGGTAGATCGGCATGTTTTTTTCCGACTTCAACTGGATAGCGATAAGTCGGAGATGATGTCACTCCCAGTTCTGAGGTTACTGGAACACAGCATTACGACAGCCGCGCGTGCTCATGGGTAGCAGAGTCTTAATGTCACTTTATGGAAATAGACTCTCCTCATAGCACCTTTAAGGTTAATTTATTTCATAACAAAATAAAAAGATTTTGAGTGAATGAACTCTCCTCACATCAAATGCTTATTTTTAAATTACTGTACTTTAAGATCTTTTATAAATGGACTTGGTAAATGATAATTTGACTCGAGCTTATGTTGTGCCTTTTCAACAATTCAAAGCATTTTTACACCTCAGGTCATCCACTCTCACATTCACTCACTGAAGAGTTTCTATGCAAGCCTTCCATCAGTATTGGCAAACACATTTCATACTCATTTACATGCACAGCAGTGAGGGCAACTTTAAAGTGCCTTGACCAAGGACACATCGACGTGTGACAGCCAGGTATTTACCGGCAGAGCTCAGCAACGGCTTGAGTCACAAACACCCTGAATAAGAAGCCTTAAAATATTTTGATCATCTGCTTTGATTGCTAAATAGGAGGGAGCCTTGTCTTTGCCCAAGGCCTCCAAATTACTTAAACCACCTGTGTCCAGAAGTGCCTCTCTGTCCATCCCTCTGTCTGTCCGTCTGTTCCCACCTGCCGTCCTCTAGGTGTCACCAGAGATGTTTATGGATCACCAGGGCTGACTTATCTGGAGTGTGTGTTCAAAGAGTGTGTGATGCAGCCTCTCCTGTGCGCCGACAGCCTCAATCCAGTTGCCGTGGTGATATCCTCTCCCAGGTGCACCAGTCACACACACACACACATTAGGGGACACACACCTCTGCCTCTCCGGAGTCAGCTCCACTTCCTCACATGCCTCGACACCCACAGCTGGCTGTTTGTGCCCTCTCCTCCCGCAGCTCAGACAACCATCATTAACACCGCCGTCCCCGCGCTGCCTTACTGCTCGCTCCTCCGTGTCACTCTCTCCCTGCGCTGCACACCGGCGCATCCCGCTTTTTTCCGCAGGTGCCCAGCCTGTCACACCCCCACCCACCCACCCACCGCGTACCCGCTAATGAGAGTGAAAATGAGAACAATGGGGAGAAGAGCGCGGGGCCCGCCAGCTCATCTGGGCTCCGTTGATCTTGTTAATTGCGTCCGTGGACGCGCTCGGCTCCCTTTGAAGTGTGTCTGAAGAGCCCGCTTCAGAGACTGGCAATTACCGCACATCATGTAATTGCTGCAAGACAGGCAGCCATATGAGAGAACTCATGTTACTGTATGTGTGCAGCGGGGTGTGCGGGAGCATATCGACGGCGTGCGTGTGCGAAAGAGAGAGAAAAGTCTGATAATAGTGATGCCTTCCATGGTGTTGTAACAGCGTGTCAAGGAACGTCCTGTCAAACCACAACACCTTCACAACAAAATCTTCACAGCTTTGATGCAACAGAGCTGCACAGATCTGTAAAATGACTACTTACCACTGTGTTGAAATCAATTTGCACACATCAAAAGAAATTCTTCCCCTGAGGAATTCAATTAATCTGTTTATTCTGACAGAGCGGCGTGGCTGCGGTTTAAGAGGAGACGTCCATGGCCTGTTTACATCCTTCACTCCTGTCTCTAAATGTTTCGAGGTCAGAGCAGCTTTGTGATTCTTCTCTGTGAAAGTCTTGGTGTGACTCTTCAAAGGCTACGTGAAGTCCCCTTTTTCATAGTTTTCATTCCTCAGCTTTGAAAAAGTAAAACATGAGTTTTTACTATGTCATGGGTAGTTTCCTTTTGTCACATTCAGCATCTTTGTGGTCCATCTCTTGGCAGGGGAAGAGTGCAAGAACACGTTGTGTAATAGCTGTGATCGAAAGTCTGAGCCTTGAAAGGAGAGCTGAGGTAAATATACGAGCACTTGACTCCAAGCAGGATGATTAATAGTGAGACGGATATTTGAAATGTATTAATCACCCTGTCCTCTTTTCCTTTTTAAATCATGATCAAATCAAATACTACGCTCTTAATTTTCTGTGATTGCACTTGTATTAAATTTATTATGGTCAAGGCTTTTCTCTAGGGATCATATCTTCACCATTAACGAGCTTCAAATCAGGCAGCACAATAGCTGCCATATAGTATTATGTGTTAATTAAGGCCCAACCATGCATGATCCAACAGTGTACCCAGCAAATCTAACAACCATGTTTTATTTTGTTACAGTCATAATTATTGCTTATTGAGATAAAGTTATAAGAAGCTGTAGTACATTACTTATGGTTTGCTTTGCTTACAGCTCCTATAATGTAAAAAAGAAGTCCGGCAGTGACAATTTGCACAGTTCGGCTGCAAACCCTGATCAAAACAGCAGCTTAAAACTTAGTCTTATGAGTTAAGAGCTACAGTTATAGTAATAATATCCTAAGCCTAAGCCTAATAAAAATAGCGAGTTAAAGGTGCTATGAGGAGAATCTATTTGCGGCGAAAATAAAGACTCTGCTACCTATGAGCACGCGCGGTCTGTCGTAATGCTGCGTTCCAGTAACCTCAGAACTGGGAGTGACATCATCTTCAACTTATCGGCGTTCCAGTTGAAGTCGGAAAAAAACATGCCGATCTACCAGGCTATTGTTAGCTGTTGTTAGCACGCACTGCATTATGTTCACAAATATCACATGAAGAATGTGATTATCACTATGGCAGCATTTTTGTAAATATAAGTCTAACAATACTATGTATACAGCTGATCTAGAGCGACACACCCCAGTCAGAAGTGCAAATAAATTGATTATTACAGGAGCTAAATAACTGTTCACACTGGGGGCATCCATCTTCCATTGTCAACTCAGGGGTGATGAGGTTTCACCGAGTTCCCAGTAAGAAATTCCGACTTTGGGGAACGTTCCAGTTGCAGTTTCCTACTCGGAACCTGGAAATTTCTACTTCTGACTACAATTGAACGCACCACAAGACCCAAGCCAAAGCGTGCGTTTGTTGTGATACTAATGAAGCATACAGCTCGGACCTTCCTCAGAACTCTGCATTGCTTTACAACTTCTTTTGTCAACAACTTACAGGATGCAAAGCGAAGAGGTAATGTATCTCTTTCTAGTTACATAGCGGTAGTTTTTGATGTGTGACAACAAGCAATTTTTGGAAAACTTAGTATTGTAGTTTTGTAGCCAGCTATATATCGCTTCTTACAGCCCGGTGCTCTAAGACGTGTCCGAATAATATAAATTTGCTCTAGTTTTTTTTTTGTTTGTTTTAAATGTATTTTTTGGGCATTTTGTGCCTCCATTGATAGGAGAGAGACAGTGGATAGGCCTGTGAAAGGGGGCGAGAGAGCAGGGGACGACACTCTGCAAACTGGTCACAGACGGGACCCGAACCCGGACTGGCAGAAGCAAGCACATGGGGTGCCTGGTTGCTAACCACTCCGCCAAACCAGCACCCCAAATTTGCTCTAGTTTTAATTGTCTTGTTCCCCAAGTTGAGCATCCATGCCAGTCCAGCCCTGTCCGAACCGACTGCGAAGCTAAGGAATAGCATTTATAGATAACCTATTTTGATGCTATAAAACTCATCTTAAAGTGTGTATTTCGATCAGGCATATATCTAAAAGTGAGACTTTTTTGTAATTACTTAGAAACTCCTCACAGTCCCTTTAAATCACAAAATTAATTGAGTATGTGAATGGTAATAACTGAACTCTCAAACTCTGTAGCTGTGTATTGTTATGTTGCCACGGACATGAAAGCTTGTTAGCATTATCATCAAGCTAGGGGAAGAATGTTTTTGTTAATATTTGGTACCCCACATCAAACTATTGTGCAATTCCAACTGTATTTATTAAATGGTGATAGATACAATATTATTAACAGAGCTATTTTGAAGCTAATGGTTCACAGTTTAAAGCACAGATTGAGCTCTTGTACAATTAGGAACCAATAAGCTCTTAATACTTTTCATAAAGCATCCAGTGTCACTAGTTAGCATGCTAATAATGGCATGTTAATGGTGAATATATAAATACTTTGACTCAAGTGTTATCTCTGTGTATTTTTGTATCTAAATGCCTCATTTTTAGACCTTATGTAATACCCCTGACACATCACTAACATTATCCATGAATCTTTTTCATCTGTTGTTTCAGACACTGATTCAATACTCTTTGCAGTAATGTATTTCAGAAGGAGAAACAGTACAAAAGAGCCAGCTGATGTGTTCACTGCCAACCTGCTCTGAGCGGCAAAGCCTCTCTGCCCCCCCCTCTGCCATAAATCAGATAATGTAACAGCAGCATGCCGCTGCGCTCTGTGAGAGATACAGATAGAGCGAGGCAACCCCGTGCTCCCACTCCCACGTCTGAATACAATTGAAAGTTGTGCAGATGAAATGTACCACTCGGGGCTAACTACAGCTGTAAGATAAATACAGCGCTCCATACTGCTGTGGTGGCAGACAGGGGACTTGCTTCTGTGTGATAGACCATGTGTGTGTGTGTGATATCAAACAGTGTGTATGAGTGTGTACCAGAAATATGACCCAACCATGAGAAGAGCTGATTTAAAATATGAGACCAAGCCAAGGGATTGATCAAGTTTTTAGGATTTATTGTCAACATAACAGACGATACTGTTTGTGGAGATAAAGATTTACTCCTCTTGAACAGGGATCATTATTCAACTTAAACTGGGCTTGGTTCCATTAGGTCTTCTTAAATGATGGTCTAAAAAAGAGATGGGAAACTCTGATATCAAAAGGGCCACATACATTTTTTTAGTGCCTGAAGGCTGCTCTGTTACACATTGTAGGGCACTTTATGAGGAAAAATATACATGAATACACAAAAATAGCATATATAAACCTTAAAAAAAATCTACCAACATTAATTTATTTTATCTTCAACATATTAAAATGACACATTACTAACATTTTGTAGCAATACAAGAAAAGTGTTTACTAGTTTTCTAAGCACAAATACATTACTTCGACTATTGTTTCCTGATGTAGTTTTACTTACTCTGTATATTATATTTTAATTCTGTCTGTCTAATCAGTTCATCGTTTGAATCATCTTTGGGTCAGAGAAGTCATCTGTGCAAAATTTGAAGAAAAATCTTTCAAACGCCCTTTGAGTATCATGTGTACAAGCAATGGATTAACATGTGACCCAACTACCTTGACCTTGGATAAATGACCTCCAAATCAGCTTCACAAAAAGTGAACACTTTTATAGTGTGTCAGAAAAATACCTTGAAACATCACAATCACAAGAATGGCCCGGGCAGATGGGTGATGGATGGACTACCGGAGAATAATATGCATTTGACCTTGGCTGTTGCTGGCATGTGAGCAGATGCCTGGTCTGATGCTCAGAAAAGACGTTTCACAGTAAGACCCAGAGACAGATGTGTGCTTGTTGTTAACGATTAACCATTTTTAAACCTTTAAGGTGCGTTCACACCGGACGCTACCTGTACTACCTCGGCGATCACTCTCTAAAACTTCTAAGGTGTTTCCAAAACAAAACTAATAATACACAAATCAGGTTGTTTTTGGTGAGATAATAAACTCTGGATTAAAATCTTAAGACTGGTTGCAGCATCAGCCAATCAGCGGTGTGTGCACGTGTGACAGTGCTGTTATTCATCCGGACTACAGGGTGGATGACTTCCGCATAGGTGGAACTAATCTCAGTGAGTACATTTGCAGACGGACCGCAGTAAACTCACAGGGGATGCTGCTGCATCATCAGCCGCAGAGTTTTGTGTTTGATGAGTGAGTGAAAAGGACACAGCTGGAATAATGTCCGCTTATACACCCTATTATGGGATATATGATACGATCGCGGTAAAACTAAATGAATGAAGTAAGCGTCACCGATTGACGGCGGCATAGAAAGAAAACCAAACAGGTAGGCTATTTATGGGTGTGGCAGCTACACTCAGTGGCGGCGCTGACTTTGGTTGCTGGGTCGCTTGCGGTGTGAACGCACCTTTAGTCAGAAGAAATGGGAACTTCAAAAACTTCTAAGGTGTTTCCAAAACAAAACTAATAATACACAAATCAGGTTGTTTTTGGTGAGATAATAAACTCTGGATTAAAATCTTAAGACTGGTTGAAATATTCTAAGAATTACATTTTGCACTGTTGGATCAGAAGAAGGTTCTGAGTAGATCCTGAAGGTGTAAAAACAAGACATGGGAGTGGGATGCAGAACAAAATTGAGCAGGAAATTTGTTGAAAACTACGTTTAAACTCAAACATGCTTTTGTCGGTTGATCAAATTTTGCAATCACAGGTCAAATCTGCTCAAAAATGTGAATCCATGTCATTTTCTGTCAGGTATTCACACTGTTATGACCTCCTAAAAAGCTTTCTGAATGTAGGAGGAAGGTTGAACTGCATAAGCACGGCCTCCTGAACCTCGCCATTGCTGCTGAGGTTGGATGCAGTCATTTTAAACATCTTAAAAGATCCTGAGGGTTAAGGAACAAAAGAGGCAAGTGGAAGATACAAAAATATTTCAGCTGGCTGATGTGGAGATGTTGCATGGCTGAAGCCCATCTGTGTAGAGGCCTTACCTGTGTGGTAAGGACTCGAACTGCGTTACACAGGGCCATGCCAGATCCGATAAGGCTTTACTGGTGCCGCAGCATTTGGACTTTGCAAGGGAGAACCAAACATGGGACACTGAAAGGTGGAAGAAAGTTCTATTCTCGCATGAAAAAAAATAGTCTTGACGGTTCTGATGGCTTCAACCTTACTCACATGAGAAAGAGATGCCACCTGAATAGTTTCTACACGGCACAGTGAAGGTGGCGCCATCATGATCTGGGCTGCTTTTTCCTGCAATGGAACAACAGAGCATCAGGGGTGTAAAATGGCAGCTGGCTATGTGGAGATGTTGCATGGCTGAAGGCCCTCATCTGTGTGGTAAGGACTGGAGCTGCGTTTACACAGGGCCAAATACGGTCAGATCCGATAAGTTTTCATTGCGTTTTAGCCTTGTGTTTGGATGGAAACTCTTTACGTTTTGTCCGAAAGCGGTAACTTTTGAAAATAGGCTCCGGAGCAGAAAGTTTTGAATATGCTCTCCGTGCAGCACCTCAAAACCTCAATCGGAGCGTTTCGGGGTGAAACGCGGACATCACCGCATGTGCAGCACTCTTTCACATGAAGGCTGCATGCACATACCAGGAACAACAACAGCTTCAGCCGTCTGTCAAGTAACGTGAGCTGCTTACCGTGCTTGGTTTGTTATCCAGACAAAACTATCCAGACAGATTTGTTGTCCAGAAAATACACCCCTGCATCTCTGTGCGTCTACTCGGCATTGTTGTTTGTGAAAAGTTTTTCTTCTTCGTATGTGCATCATAGCAGCGCTGCCTCTCTGCAAACCTACACTGCCATCTACTGAACCACAATACAGCGGGTTCATACGTCTCCAGCGTCTCTGTCTGAACGCAAAAGAATTTGAAAAAGCAAAGGAAAAATGTTTGCGTTTTTAAGTCAGGAGTGTCCGTGTAAACGTAGCCTCAAAGTTTACAAAAACTGCCACCAGTTTACTTTATGTAGCCATCTTCAACACTTGGAGCAACACTCCTAATAGACTCCAGGAAACACTTGGTTCAAGCATGCCAAAACTAATTTTTGGAGAAGTATTAACAAAAACCATGGAGCGTCTCATTACTGAGTTCCATTTTGACACTTTTATTTCTGTTTTGAAAGGTTTTCAAGTAGTTAGCTATGAGTTTTTAGTGATACATTTGGTCAGCTGATGAAGAGACTGTTGAAGTGTAATTGTTGTTTCAGTAAATCGCTTGATCAAAATCTTTTGTCTCTCTCCCATTTCATTTTTGCATTTTGAAGCTCTACTTTGAACCTTATTAAGATCCAACAGTGAGAGTGAAAGTTCTTGCAATTTTTAAACTAAAATAAAAGGAGAGGCGAAAATGTTTCCACCAAAAAGAAATCCTTACTATAGGCAGAATTTAATTTATTTCTGATGTAGTTGTTACTGTTTTCAACATATTAAATCTGTAAAGGGTCAACATAAAACTTAGAAATAGTCGAACTATGTCTGTTTGGATAGAAAAATCAATATTAGACAGACTGTGTGGTGATTACAGATAACTGTAGCTCCTCCCTTCACTTCTGTATAAAGAAAAGGATGTTGAAGTAACCTAAGAGCCAAATAAGAAAAAATGTCCCTGTTAAATTGAAATGTACTGTAGAGGAAAGTCAAACAACACTTTATGTAAATTTATCTTTAAATACAATCAAACAAAAATAGCTTGAGGTCACTTGTTTAAGGCTTATTTTTTTTACCTGATTGCTTATTTAAGGAGAAACATCACTCAGTCACAGTAGAGATCCATGTAGTCACTCTGGAGATTCGGTTTGAGAGTCACTTCCTTGAAGTCCCAGTCTCTGTTGTCTTCGTCCTCTGGGATCCTGACTGTACAAAAACTCATGTTTTCCTTATAGATTAATCTTGTTCTGTATGTTTGGGATGATGCAATATAGACCAGGTAAGATGTGAATCTGATGTAACGTGCAAACTTTGCAGCTGTTGTAGGAAATCTTTGCTCTTCCTCTGTCCTCACATGATCATCTAACAAAGCAGTGATCAACTAAAAACTGTTTCTGTGCCTCATTATGTTTCTGTGTCATCCGTCTGTACAGGTCAGGGCTTAGTGAACACAACTCTCCAAAGGCCTTCTTCATACTTTGTCCACATGTCCACCTCGATACAAGATTTAACTGATTAGATATTGGAGGCTGCGGATTAAAGGTCGTGGTCCTGGCGTCTTGTGGCCCTTTACGTTAATGCCAAAACCTCAAGACTGCCTAAAGGGACTTCCATTAGACTCAGCCCTGATGTCCATCATGATTCAAGGATGATGTGATCAGACTTTGTAGGTCAAATCCATAGAACCCGATGTTTGCTCTGAGAGGAAATTTTTAACATTTTCCAATAATGTTTTGAGGGATTTTCTGCAGACTTTGCACAAATGCTCTGATATTTAAGGCTGGAGGTGTTCAGTTTTATCCTGTTAGTGAAACAAGCTTAGTAAGTATTTTGACAGCAGATGACTTAGGCCAGGTTTATTGAATTTGTGTTTTTGTCAGAATCAAACGGTTTTGGTAGATAATTATTTTCGTCAATAAGTCATCATAGTAAGGGCAGTATTGAAATTTAATGAGGGAATATTAACAGCTCTGTAACAGTAGCTCATTGAGAGACCCTGACAAGGCCAACAATATTGGGCTGATTTTTGTTCTCCAAATATTCCTATCTTATTCTCCAAAAATGTGGATTCAGAGTTCAAAACCGGAACAGATAAGCTGAACTGAAACTTGGATCATTAAGGACTTAAAAGGATAGTCTGGGTTTTTGGAAGTGGGGTTGCTGGAGGCCGATGACACTACTAAGTATGAAAGCAAATGAAGGAACATGTGAGCTTTGTCCTTGGGGGTAGATATCCAGGAGGGGACAGTAGCCAGTGCATAGAAGTACATAGAAGTACATGGTGCCACCAAAAGCCCAAAATAAACCCACTTATAGGTTAAAACTACTCCAGAAGCCATGCTTATTCAACAGTACTTTACAGTAAGATTCTTGACAGTTGCTGTGTTCAAAGTTGTTCCCTATCCTGGATATAGTGCACTATACAGTGTGTTTGCCATTTTGTTGTGTAGTTCAAATTCTCAGCAGTTAATTTCATTCACTATATAGTGTACTACAAAAAACCCACAATGCACGGCAAAAGTGAGTGAACATAGGATGTATACCACAATGCAATGCGGTCGTTTTTCCATAGAGGAAGAAGAGAAAGAAGGCTGTTAGGAGCTGCTTTAATTTACAAATGTAAAAAAGTTAACATGTTCATAGCGTAGCACTTTGACGTCTTTTAGCAGCTGTAAACTGCAAGATTTGCTACTTATCTTCCAGAGTGCCCGGATGGTTTACGATAATTTTGGCGCATCCACTTCCGTCACAGGAATATCCGGCTCATCTACTGATGCTATGACATGCAGAAAATTTCAGTTTAGTGTCTGAAATCACGTTTGTTCATTCCCTGTGTAGTCCACTATTTCATTTACACTACATAGGGAATAGTGAGTGAGTGGATGATTTCAAGCACAGGTAGTGTCCCACTTTTCTTTGACCATCCCTTATATATCTTCCCTTAGGGACAAAGCTCACAAGTTCCTTTACTGGCACTAATATTTGCTAGTGCAACGCACCTCTAGTGACCCCTTTTCAAAAAACTAACCCATTAAGTGAACCCAACCCTAGGCAAAAATTAGAGCACCCAATCATTACCTCAACCAAGGGGGTTGTTTTTGCCAGCGTATGTTTGTTTATTTGTTTGTCTGTTTGGTTTTTGTTTAAAACTACTAGACAGATTTTACTGACATTTTCATGAAATGTTGGTAACGGCCCAGCATAGAAATCATTAAATTTTGGTGGTGATCCAGATATCTGCCATTAGTGTACAATCATTTTTGCTCATTAGCTGTCCAAGTACTAATGATATCGCCGGAGGTTTGTACTCTCTGAGTGCTCTCTAGTTTATGTAAACATAAAGAGTGCTTGGCATAGCCTCCACCTGACACCAGCTTCAGGTAAAAACTACAAAAGACACCTATGCTGCATGCCAAAGTGATTGTGTTGGGCATACAAGAGCTCTTGCTACAAACAAACAGCTACGGAGTTAATAGGAAACGGGCCAAGACCACCTCTTTCAGGCAAGCTTGACGTGGCTGATTGTACGCAAACAGGGATTGATTTTTGTGTTCATGTAAATGCAAACAAACTTTGCCTATGAAACATCCACTTGCCGTAACAGAACAGCTCTCCTTAATGATCTAGATATGAGAGCGACCTTTAACTTGACAATGAACTGATTATGTTTAAGGGGTTTCAGGTCAGAGACTGAGTGACCCACCACTGTAACTCTCCAGCAGTGCATTCCTTGTGGGGGCATATAATCCTCATGCAGTAGATCCAGTTTCCTACAGTGATTTCTCGCACTGCAAACTGAGCAGGAGTGACTTCAGCTTTAAATACAGACTGTGGGACAGCTCAATTATCAATAATGAGGACCTCTAGGTAACACTGTGAGGGGTTTAAGTTTAACATTCATGCTACTTTTTATCTATTAAAACTTTGAAAGTTGTTTAAATTGATAGACAGCTGTTCGCATTTCAGCCGGCTCAGCCAAGTCTGACCACATTATGAGTTATGTTATACATGCTCCACCCTAAACTGTGGTGTCACAAGACATTTATGAGTCTGTAAAACAGGAAACCAGACAACTGTCAGGAGCACCATGAGGTTAATTGCTCTATCAGGCCCCTAAAGAGATGTTTTTAAACATACAGGACACAACACATAAGATGCATCAAAAACAATCATCTGTGGATAGGTTAAATATTCTGACTGTGCTGCAAGATGCTGCATTAATTTTTTTTCAAGTTGACAGGCCAGCATGAAATCAATCCAACACAAATACACACTCGCACACAAACACACCTAGAAAGAGGGAAAGGGAAAAAAGGATTGCACTGAGGCAGCCTGCCGAGGGGCAGCTTGCCAAAAGAGTGGGAGAGAGAGACACACACACCCAGGGAGAGAGAGGGAGCGAGGGCAGGAAAGTCCTTACATAGCCCACAGGAAGAGCTGTGTCAGGGCAGGAAGCTCCTTCTTTGGTCATGGAGGTTTCCTGGCTGGAGAGAAGACTGACATTTCCTCTGCTGGCGGGCTGCTGGAGAGGGGATCACATGAAGGCTGGAGGGAGGCTGCAGAGGTGGTGGTGGGCCGGTGCTCGTGCTGGGCTGGGCCTGCTCTCTGGTTTCAGCTGCAGCGCTCCCTCCTTCGCTCTGACTTTGCTTCCTTCTGTGCAGGCGGGTTCAGCGGATCAGTTCTGTAGCAGGCAGATCACTGAGCAGGCCTCTCTCTCTGCACTACTGACATATGCTACACTACTGAGCTATCAGTGATGGGACGGGGCATATGTCACTTTATTAGGCTGGTGATGTATTTTGTGTATAGGAAAGTGATGGGGAAACTTAAATTACAAGGGCAACATTATTATTGGTAAATCTTTTCAGATGTAATCAAAGCAAAAAAATAAGAATTCATTCAATCGAACACAATCTTAAAATCTATAGCTCAAATCAGAATTTATATTTCTCATATAAGATCAAAATCAAACCATAAAGCTTAGTTTGATGAGATAAGGAATGAAATAAAATTAATGGTACTTTTTCAATGCAATAAAGGATATAGGCCTATTGTTTTATAACCTCTGCCAAGGAGGTTATAATTTTGCCGGCATTTGTGTTTTGTTGGTTTGTTTGTGAACAGGATAAATCAAAACTAAAGAACAGATTTGGATGAAAACTTCCAGGAATGTTGGTCATGGCACAAAAAAGAAGTCTTGTGGTTTTGGTGTTGATCTGACTCTGGATGCTGATCAGATTTCTTTTAAGGATTTGCTGACAATGGCCCCGTTTACAAGGGTCAAAAAAATCCTATTTATAATCAGATTGAAAGGTCAATCAGATTAGAAATGTCTTATGTAAACACCTTTCACCCAGATCTGATTGTATTTGGGATCGGATTGTAAGAGGTAGTCTTGTAAGAGGTAGTAAGAGGCATGTAGTGACGTACGCAGAGCATGCCCAAACAAACATGACGAACAAACAGAACTGGACGGTGAAGGAAACAAACTTCCTAATAGAAACCCCAACAAAACACAACGTGGATCCATCTTTCTAGAGGTAAACGGGAAGCAGGAAGTGCACCTCTTCTTCTCTTACACATTTGCAGGTAGTGGCAGAGTGACCTGTGCATGTAAAAAAAAACAATACAATCGAATGCAGCTGGGGCCATGCACAAGCAGAGTGAACGTGGATCTCTTTACTTAAAGTTCATGTATACAGATCGAATCAGATTCACTTAATCCGATCGATTTCAATCAGATTGAGGAAAACTTCCCATGTAAACGGGGCCATTGTGAGACAGGGCAGTTTTCTTCATTTTGACTAATAGCTCAATAAGTTCCAACAGATTTTTTGGTCATGGGAAAAGAAAGAACTGATGAGATTTTTGACATAAGCAAGATAAGGGCAACCTTACTAGGAAGCTGGATCTGCCTGGTGAATTGTCTGTAATCAGACCGTTTCATCTTGCCAAGCTCCAATACACAACAACTGTGCTCGACCCAAAGTGTCATGGCCCAATCTGAGTCTTTTGGAGCATGAAGCGGTGGGAGCTAGACGACAGCAGGAAGTGACTGCAAGTGCAGAGATCAGCATAGATGCTAACAACTTCTGTTACAGTTTTATCAGATCTGGACCAAATTTCTTTATTAAATGAAAAACAAACAACACTACAAGCTTCTCTGTAGTAAGGTCATTTCGCTCCACTCCTGTCATGTTTTGATTTGAGTTTGTTTTACAAAGTGGCTCACGTTTTGCAGCTCCATTATCATACTTGTCCACAGTATTTCATAAGTGTTTTTACTGTTCTTTTATTAAGACAAAAAAGGTATGGTTACCTTGACGTGTTTCGATGTTACTCTGCCGTCTTCTTCAGAAACTGTCATCCTGACAGCTGTGACGTGTCTTTATCAGCTGTTCCCGGGAGCAGCCGCTGGGACAGGTTGATCACGTGATCTGTCCCGCCGGCTACGTCCCCCGTTGCCTGGTGGTCTCTGGAGAAGTAAAGACACGTCACAGCTGTCAGGATGACAGTTTCTGAAGAAGACGGCAGAGTAACGTTGAAACATGTCAAGGTAACCTTCCCTTTTTTGTCTTAAAAAAAGAACAGTAAAAACACTTATGTTCTAAGAAGACAAGATGAATCTAATCAGTAACACAGTATTTCATTCTCATGCGTCTCTCCCTACAGACCCCATGGGTCGTGTCCATCCTTTCTGTCCCTTTAAAAGTCCAAAGAAAGTCCACACCAAAGATTTAAATGGTGATGGTCCATTCTTTTTGTTTCTAACTCCTGAGCGGCCATGTTTATTTACTAACTCTCCCCTGCACAACGAACACCACCTCTGATGACTCCACCTGTTAAAGTGATTGATGGAACGATTGTTCAGTCATCAGCCAGATATGCTTGTGAACGTCTCTGCTCACTCTCAAACACTTTCAGTGGGCTCTTTTACTGATTAGTGTATTTTTACTTGATTAGTAATTATATTGAACGGCCCATCTGGAGTGCCAGGTTACACAGAGACATCCAAAACAGTGTTTGCAGACATCTTCGCCTTGCCTGGAGTTTTCCAAAAAATATTTTTTGTGACTTTAAATGTTGGTTAAGTGCGGACAGTAGGACAAAGCTGTTTCTACAAATACCTGCCGAGGTGTGGATGTAGCCTGTGGCTTCATCATAGACAGTGGAGCTGCAGCTGGAAGGTTACAGCTGTCACATGTTGATGCGTTTTTGGGCAAAACACTTAAAGGATAAGTTCGGTTTCTACAGCTTTCACATTGTTTATAGAATGAAGTAGATCAATATACTCACCCAGAAGGCTTTCCTGATCCAAACAGTGCTTTGTATATGTATAGCGCCGCTCTTAAAACTGCATTAATCGTCCAAAAACTCATTTATTTCACCAATATTTAATCAAGTTCCGCTTGCGCTACTCCTCCAAGACAGTCCGGGGTCGCTTCACCCATGTTTTTGTGACTGTGCTGACCTCTGAACTGAAAACTTTCTTGCCGCACATGCGCAGTACGGCTTCCTCCTTTCAATGAGCCCCTCATCTGTAAACTCTGGCTCAAAACTGTAAGGACACCCATCATATTCAAAGTTCTCGTCCACAACATCTTCATCCGATAGATATTTGTCCATTTTGCACAAAACTGGAAGAAGAGAGTTGTTGAGTAGCTGGCGGTCGCCCCGGAAACAATGAGCCGTACTGCGAATGCGCGGCAGCCGTGAAGAAAGTTTTCAGTTCAGAGGTCAGCAAAGTCACGAAAACATGGGTGGAGCGACCCCGGACTGTCTTGGAGGAGTAGCGCAAGCAGACCATGATGAAATATTGGTGAAACTAATGAGTTTTTAGACGATTGATGCAGTTTAGGAGCGGCGCTATGCATGCCCCGTGTGCTACCATTATACGGATGTCCGCCGCTCGATTTTGGATCTAAATATCTCCTGAAGCACTGTTTGGATCAGTAAAGCCTTCTGGGTGAGTATATTGTTCTACTTCATTCTATAAACAATGTGAAAGCTGTAGAAACCGAACTTATCCTTTAACTCCAAGTTGCTCCCACTGCTACGTCAGTGGTGTGTAAATGGGCATGAAAGGGTACAAATGTGTTGGTTGATACAATTGGATAGAAACCCTGGACCATCAGTGAGTGAATGGGTGGGTGAGTGACCAGCAGTTTAAAAATACTTTGAGTAGTCAAAGACTAGAAAACGGCTCTATTTAAGCTCAAGTCTATATCATTTACTTCATCACTGAGGTGCCAATTCAGAGCAGTGATGATATTCAAAACCCAAACTCAATGATGTTAAAATGATATGAAAAACAGACCTTTCATCAATGTTTGTTCAATTCAAGCTTTTCTTTAACAGAGTTATACTGTATACCTAGCTCTGACCTTTAGAGTGAATAATTTTCCTCTTTTGTTTGGTCTAAAGTGTAAAAATAACCTTTACTTTGTTTGATTCGACCTCCTCTCTACTATTCTGCATTAATGATGCAGCTGACCCGTTCACTCTGCTGCTCAGTTTGCCTTTTCCAAACCTGTGAAAGCGAGAGCCAGAGAATCAAACCCAGACGCCAACAACAGCGACTACCTTGTTGTGGACTCATGCCTCATTGCTTATTGATCAGCCATCTGTTCATCTAAGCTGACAATAAACTTGAACTGCTCACAGATAGATGGACAGATGTTTCCTTGTAAACAGCGAGCGCTCCAATCTGACATAAATTTGTAAAGTGACAAGTTAAGTCCTGCACCTGCCCTCTCTCACAGACACACACACACCCACACACACACACACACACACACATCACATCACACGTCTGCAGACACTCAGGAAAATCAGCAGACTGAGTTAAAGGGATGACCAACAGCCCAGAGAGGATGGACACTAGACAGGCAGCGGGGAGTAAACAATCAAACAATCACAAATAAACACAAACTAACACACACATTTTCACACAGGCACACAGACCCACAACATCCTGAGGCGCACACACTCATGTTTTTCCTGTGGTCATGTCTCTGTGGACGATTACCTCATAATTCACAGCCTGGGATGGAAAAACAAGATGATATTCATTATGCAGAGGCAATGTTAATACATGAGACATGTTACACTGTTAATTTGGCAGCTATGTCAAATAGCATCCTGATTTGAAAACAAAATGTGCACTAGTTTTAGTCACATAAAGAAATGGGTAAGTTTTTTTTAATTGGGGCTCTATGCTCATGGCACAATAAATGAAGTAACTGACCAGCTCTGCCTCTGAGGGGGGATAACCGAGTACTGAGTCTAGGGCTGCGTTTACACGGCGCCGAAAACAGTCAAATCCGATAAATTTTCGTTGCAGTTTGGCCTTGCGTTTAGATGAAAATGCATTGCGTTTCATCTGAAAACAGAAACTTTGGAAAACAGGCTCCAGAGTGGAAAGTTTTGAATACGCTTTCCATGCACCTCCATGTAAACCTGAATCAGAGCGTTTCAGGGTGAAACTCTGACGTTACCGCATGCACAGTACTCTGTAGGGCTGGGTATTTCCAGCAACCCCACGATACCATACGTATCGCAATACTGAGGCCACGATACGATACGTATCCCGATGCACATAAATTGTGAAAATTGACTAAGCTTTTAACAGAATTCCCATCAATTTTTGTTTTTTATTACAAGAGGAAAAAGAACAAGGATGAGTTTTAAAGGGACTGTGAGGAGAATCTATTATTGGCAATGTAAAAGACTCTGCTACCCATGAGCACGCGTGGCAACTGTCGTAATGCTGCGTTCCAGTAACCGCGGAACTGGGAGTGACATCATCTCTGAGTTATCAGCGTTCCAGTTGAAGGAGGAAAAAACAAGCCAATCTACCAGGCTATTGTTAGCTGTTGTTAGCACGCCTGTTCACAAATATCACATTAAGAATGTGGTTATCACTATGGCAGCACTTTTGTAAATATAAGTCTAACAATACTATGTATACAGCTGATCTAGAGCAACACACCCCAGTCAGAAGTGCAAATAAATTGATTATTACAGGAGCTAAATAACTGTTCACACTGGGGGCATCCATCTTTGATTGTCAACTCGGGGGTGGCGAGGTTTCACCGAGTTCCCAGGAGGAAATTCTGACTTTGGGGGACGTTCCAGTTGCAGTTTCCTACTCAGAACTCAAAATTCCTACTTCTGACTACAACTGGAACGCACCACAAGACGTGTGCAATCCAAAGCGTGTATTTGTTGTGATGCTAATGAATGCAGCTTGGACCTTCCTCAGAATTCTGCATTGCTTTACAACTTCTTTTTTCAACAACTTACAGGATGCAAAGCGACGAGGTAATGTATCTCTTTCTAGTTACGTAGCGGTAGTTTTTGATGTGTGACAACAAGCAAATTTTGGAAAACTTAGTATCGTAGTTTTTGAAGCCAGCTATATATCGCTACTTATAGCCTGGTGCTCTAAGACGTGTCTGAATAATATAAATTTGCTCTAGTTTTAATTGTCTTGTTCCCGAAGTTGAGTCTCCAGGCCAGTCCAGCCCTGTCCGACCCGACCAGAAGGCTAAGGAATAGCATTTATAGATAACCTATTTTGATGCTATAAAACTCATCTTAAAGTGTGTATTTCGATCAGGCACACATCTAAAAGTGAGACTTTTTTGTAATTACTTAGAAACTCCTCACAGTCCCTTTAAACGGCTCTTGCACTTGAGAACTTTAAGTCAGTTCTCCAAAGATGGTAGACACCTAAGTTTAAATTTAGAAACTGTGTTTCATGATGTAGCTTGGCTTCTACTTTGAACTGTACCATTGTCAACATTACCCAAAGAGTATTTACAATAACTGTCCAAACATTGAGGCCATATTGATTCTGCAGAATCTGTATCGATGCACGTATCCCCAAGGTGTGCATGACGATATTTTGTCGTATCAATATTTTGAGCACAGGCCTAGTACTCTGTCATATGAAGGCTGCGTGCGCATACCAGGAACAACAACAACAGCTTCGGCCATCTGCCAAGTATCGTGTGAGCCTCTTACCGTGCTCGGTTTGTTATCTAGTCAAAACTATCGAGACAGATTTGTTGTCCGAACTGATTTGTTGTCCAGAAAAGAAACTCCTGCGTCTCTGTGCGTCTATTCGCCATTGTTGTTTGTGAAAAGTTTTTCTTCTTCATTCGTGTCTTGCAGCAGCGCTGCCTCTCTACAGACCTACACCGCCATCTACTGAACCAGCATGCATACTACAGTGGATTCACTTGTCCCCAGCGTCGTCATCTGAACGCAGAAGAATTCTAAAACGCAAATGACAAATCTTTGCGTCTTTAATCCTCGGTAATCCATAGCAGTACATGATGCCCTCAACAGCCTCGTAATTACCCCACTTTAAGGGAAAAACCTCTAATTCTATTTTCAATTAATTTGAGATGTTTTATAAAACATACATGAAAACAGAATCCCATGATTCGCCAATCATTATCTACCTATTTTCAATGAAATACACCACAAAGACAAGATATGTAACATTTAAAATAATAGCCTTTATTGCTTTTTTTTTTTTTTTCAAATATTCGCTCCTTTTGAATTTTATGACTGATACATGTTCCAAAAAAGCTGGGACAGCGGTAACAATGAACTGGGAAAGTTACAGGAACAGCTTATTTGGAAACTGGTGAGTGTCATGGTTAGTGTTAAAACAAGCACCCCCCAAGGCTACAGTAGTTCACAGCCAAGGATGTGGTGAGCTTCACTTTGTAAACAACTATGAGCAAACAGCCCAACAGCTTAGGATTTTTTCTCAATGTACAGTTACCAAAATTAGGAATTTCATCATCTACAGACATAAACATCATCAAAACTTTCAGGAATCTGGAGAAATCTCTCCATGTAAGCAGCAAGGCCAAACCCACATTGAATGCCCATGACCTTTAATTACTCAGGCAGCACTGCATTTAAAATAGACATCATTCTGTAAAGGACTTCACCACGTGGGCTCAGGAACACTCGGTCAGGTAACACAGTTCATCTCTACATCTACAAAGTCAAAGTCATCTATCAACAACACGTAGAATCACCACCGGCTTCTCTGAGTTCAGCTCATCTGAGATGGAGCCACAGTGGAAAAGTCTGCTGTGGTCTGAGTCCACATTTCAGACTGTTTTTGGAAATCATGGACGTGATGTCCTTCAGGCTAAAGAGGAAAAGGACCGTCCAGACTGTTAACAAAGCAAAGGTCAGAAACCAGCATCTGAGATGGTATGGGGTGTGTTCATACCCATGGCATGCGTAACTTGAACTTCCATGAGGACATCATTAATTCTTCAAACACATACAGGTTTTGGAGGAGCATATGCTGCCATACAAGCAATTTCTTTTTCTGGGACATCCCTGCTTATTTCAGCAAGACAATTCTAAGACACATTCAGTACATGTTACAACAGCTTGGCTAAAAATTTTAGGAGTGCAGAGCAGTCCAGACCTGTCTCCCTGCAGTCATACACCAAGCAACAATGGGAAGGAATTCCACTTCCAAAATTCATTAATTAGTGCTGTCATTTCACCGATGTTTTAAGTGTAGCCAAAAAGAAAGGTCATGCAATACAGTGGTTGATGTATCCTGTCTATTGAACTACAAAATGAGTGAATATTTGCAAAAAGCAGTGAAGTCTATCAGTTTCACCATTAAATGCCCTTTGTTTATAGTGCATTATTAAATATTGGTCAAAGTACTGTATTTGCAAATCACTGTCTTCTGTTTTATTTAAGTTTTACACAACGTCCCAAATTCATAGGAAATGGGTTTGGATGATTCACTACTTCTATTTTGACACCTTAAAGCTCTGATCAAGCCATTTGATACCACTGAGCTATCATTTTGCATTATACAGTAGTGAATCACTCCCCTGCAGGCTGCAGCTTCACACGATGTGTGTATAACTTTATAACAGTAAAAACCAGGAGGTAGTTTTTTATCTAATGAGAAGAATGATCATCTTAGTTTGAAAAGGTCTTGATCTTTGAAAGCCTGTCTTTTAAAGAGAAGAATATTAAACTATGGTGGATTCAACAGATCTGAAACACTGTGAACAATATGATATACACAAATGCACAGACCTGCATATTTTTACACACTTAAAACTCTGTTGCTTGGCAACTCAATGGCTGTTGATGCACTCTTCTGAAGAGAGAGTTATAACAGTCTGTGAGTTTGTTGTTGTGCCCACTCCTCTTAAAAACATTCTGCTCCTCTTCACTTTTACAATTCTCTGTTCATCCTTTCTCATAATTCAAACATCCAGTTACCTTGATCCAAATCAGTCAGCTCAGCCTAACTCGTTGAATCATTAAATTCTTGTCAAATATGAAAAGTCCACTCAGTCCAGTTGTCCAGTTGTTCAGCAGTCCTCCACTCAGGCAGGTCAAATGAGTCCCTCTGTCCCACCTAAACCAGTCAATGAAGTTTACTTTGGGCATCCTGATATGAAGTGATGGTCCTCAGTGTTTCGTGTGCTCATATTACAATATCCAGTGAAAACAGGTGGTTACTTAACGCTGGGGTTGGTCATCTGATTTAGATACACTTTTTGTAATACTGGTTAAATGGTCTTTATGACCCGATGGTAATCAACTCACAATGAGTTCTTAAAACACAGCGAAAAATATCCGCTATCTACAGCAGAAGTAAAACAGGGAAAACCCCAACCAATAATCATGTCGGGACACCTGTTTTTAAATCAATCAAATCCCGTCGCCATTCTGCCCGCCTACTGCGTGTGCATTTTCCCGGCGTGCACAGACTCGGTGCGTGTGGCCAAGCTCATACGTATCAGAGTCCGCGGGAGAATGCTTACCTTTCAAGTTTTGTCTTTGAAAATAAGGGAAGCCCGTTGTGAGCCGTCCCACAACCCCAACCAAGGTTCAGTATTCCTCATATTTAAGACAGGTGTACAAGAAATCTAAAATAAACACTTGGTTTTTCTAAGTTTGTTCTGCTGCTCTAATCTCGCGATAGCTGCCACCCAGGCTACTGCAGGTGGACGTTCCCGCGAGGCTTTTTCTTCTTCTTCGGTTTTAAGGCGGTTGGCATCCATCATTTTGGAGCATTACCGCCCCCTTCAGGCTAGATACAGAGCTCAGTTTGGAGAGGCAGAGGAATGTTTTTGTCACACGGGAGATTTACAGGAGAATACTGATACAGGAGGACGGCGGGAAAGAGGATAAAATACGTAAAATACGGTAGTTTCATGGCCAAAACGGGAGATTTGACAGCTATGTGGAGAATGTCAGAGGAACTACCTATACCCCCATCAACATCGGCTGTGAGTACTAACCAATTGTACATGTTTGTTGGTGTTTTCTTACCACTGACTGAGACATGACTTGGTGTAGTGTGAAACAAACACGTTGTGCTGAGGGTTTGGAGTTGAATCAGTCTTCTGGATATATCAGCCGCGCGCGTGCATGTGACCGGGGGGCGGGGGGGCGTTAGGTGGAGCCCTGAGGAGATGCTACTTTCAAATTCATGCTAGTTTTCCAAAATCCCCAACCCCAGCTTTAATACTTCAGACAATATCAGGAGGTGGTCTTGGGTGTGTTTGTCCAGGTTGGTTGGTCTCAGTGCACACTGCCTGGGGTGTGATCACCACGGATCAATACGGTATCATCATAAATGTCCTGGTTCAATTTCTTTCCAATTTTTTTTTGTTTTAATCTTTGTTCATATATATATTTACAAATATGCTGAGTATAGCAATACTTATCACTGTGGTATTTTTTAGATTTAAATCATTTTTTGACTGCATTTACATCCAAAAAGAAAAAAAAGACAGTCTTCTCCAAAATTTTTGTTGCGTTACTGTTTTCTCTTGTACTTTGGTGTGTTATGTTATGTTTCCAGAGTTCCAGACTAACTTTTTGCATTGGTTGCAATGGTGCACCTAAAAAAAATGTTAAGGTGCACCCAATTTTTTTTTATAGTGTCACCTTTAAAGCCATTAGGTCACCAGTTTTACACTCTTCAGAGTTACCACTTCGTGCTGCTTCGTCTGGGCTCATTTGCATACTACTACTAACAGCTGATTGGGTGATTACTGAGGGCTGTGTGTGTGTGCATGTGATTGGGTGGGCCTGCAGCCTGTGAAGATGCAATGCAGAGACAGAAAAGAGAGGAAGCAGGTGCTGTGTCTTGTCCGTTTTCTTCTAATTTTTCCACTACTGCAGTTGCTTTGGTCAAGTTGAATTTGTAAGAGTGTGCCTAACATTTTTTCTTGGTACACCAATGCACCCAAGAAAAAATGTTAGGTGCACTGTCACATATTTTGGGTGCATGTGTGCCCAAAATGGTTGCCCTGGTTTCAATATGTTGTTATGTTTCCATGTTTTAGTTGTTATACAATTTTTTGTTCACTTATTTGGTGTTGTGCTCTTTTAATTTTTCTGCTGTGATTGTGTTTTTGTTTTTCCTTTTTGTGTTTTGTACGCAAGGCCCCCATAGAATAAGCTTCTTCGCTAAAAGTGTGAAATTACCCAGAACATGTTTAGGACGTCATTCGTGGACATGGATCAGACATCATTTATCATATTTCGCATTAAAGAATCATTTTACCGAGTCAAAGCAGTGATTTATTCAAAGTTAAAATCTGTAAATCTGCACTCATATGCTCAGAAGATGAATGAGGCGTACTTGCAGAGAACAGAATGAGTGAAGAACCATTTATTTTAATTCATTTCTGCTCATTTTGGAGAACGAGAGTGCCTTAGCTCTCATCCTCACAGCAACTTTTAGCCCGCTGGTCCGAGCAGAATAACAGAATACGGCGGGGGTCATTACTCACGATGGAGAACTCTATTAAGCAGCAGCACAGAGCTAAACACACACACATACACATTCGTACCCTGAGGTGAAGCGAAAGCACGCTGATGTGCGCGCGTTCGTGCCTGAGCCGGGTCAAATGTGCGGCCCTCTGTGTGTGAATTATACTTAACTGCAGGGATATTTCTGAGCTGTAAAAACACACACATGAGCACACACACAAGTCCTGCACACTCTTGTAATCTAGCACCATTACCAGCGGCTTCACGTACATTAGAGGATGAAAATGATGGAGGGCAGGAGGAGATAGGGCCTCTGAAGGGGTAATTTCACTGAGGGGGCATCTGAGGTATTTATAGCGAAACAATTGAAGCGTTGAAAGCACACAGAGTTCATGATCTGATCACAGATGCATCCTAATGGTAACAGGATAGCAGGAGACCGTCATATAGCGTGAGCGCCGGGCTGCAGGTTTGAGTCGACTGCATAGGAAACTTTACCTGTCTCACCTTGTCAAAGCGTTTCAGCTCCCAGCCCAAATTTCCCCAGGTTAAAGTTGTGGTCAAGGCTCATGACTTCACTTTTGCGGTAATAACCTGTCAACTGTTTCACATTAGGCAGCGTAAAAGCCTACATACACACTTGACAGAGCTGACAGATGCTGACATGCCACCTCATGCAGTCACAGGCCCTAAATGAGGAGCTAACGGTGTGGATGTGACAGCGATGTGGCGGTGCTGGCTCACAGTGCACACTCTCTCTGTTAACTAGCTGTTAGAGAGGCAGACGAGGACAGACAGACAGAGTGAGGAAGAGCAGAGGATGGACTGCTCAGATTTTTGTCTATAAATAAGTTGGAAAATTAAGTGACATTAAAGGTCCAATGCAGCAATTTTAGACAGACCACCCGCTATGTGTTATATTATCTGCATATGATTGCTTCAAATAACTAATTATCATATCACTAGGCTGGGTGTGTTTGTCTGCTGGTCATGCATGTAGCCAAAATATAGGAATAAACTAGGATGCAACAGCTCTCAATGAAATATTGAATTGTTTGGTAAGATGTCAACAGTTCAAGATTTGTGTGAACTGTCCTATTTTCCATTTTGATTGAAGCAGATTTTATTTACTCTTTTTTCTCTATTAGCTCTGCTTCATTTGTGCCTGTGAGTCATGGATGCAGGAGCAGAGATGAGGAAACTTCTGCTATGTGTTGCAACGTGCTAAAGTTTGGCCAAAATATGAAGGACCCTCAATCTTTTAATCTGTGGTACAACACAAAGTGGTGAAGATAGTTCAGTATTTACCAAACCATAAGGTAAAAATGTTCAAACCTATTAAGACAACATTTAGCAGGTCTTACTGGGAAAACAAGCACATCAGCACTGTGCTTCCAGTTTGGTGCATTTGTCAAAGTATTTTTCATACTATTTCACTGTGACATTGGAAAAAGAACTTTGGTTAAAGCTAGGGTCTATGATCTGAAAACCAGTTTGGCTGTTGAGACAGATTTGAAAAACGCAGCCTGCCCCCCCTTCACTCACCCCTCCCCTCCGTGTTCCAAGATCCCGCCCCCCAGCTCGTGTCGCCTCCTCACAACACGCCCCCTCTGAAAGAGCAACAAGCCGGAATCGGCATCAACAACAACCAAAAACAACTCAGCTCAACTGAAAGTAACAAACAAGACAGTCATCCCCCTTGTAACACACAGCGGTATCCATTTCAATTGGATCGGCTGTGAAGCGGGTCTGGCGTCGCCACTGTTAGCCGATCAGGGCAGAGCTGATTGTCGGCGTGTCTTTACCAGCTCAGTTTACAATGCTAACGATGCGTGGCTAACTTAAATAAAATAAAAATAAAAATAAAAATAAAATAAAATATACTTAAATAAACAAAGTTATTACCTGTTCAACAGAAATTCGGCTGTCTCAGCGTCAGTTTTCAGTCCCAAATCATTCTGCAGCTTTTTCCACCATCGTACGACTCCAATGCTGAGTCTCTGTTGGGACCTGTATTGCTCATATTTCTTCCTTACTTCAGCCTTTTCCTCGAAACTTTTACGTTTCCTTCCCTTCGATGTGGAGGGTAACAGAAGCAGCCTCCCGGTTTCGGTGCTGGTCTTCCTCAGCTCCATGATGCTTCAGAAGCTGTGCAGCTAGCTGCTTACCGGTATATGAGGGAGGTAGAGGGGAGGAGGCGGGACAATGGGCGGGACAGTGCGGAGCAGGGGAGACAGGGGATTGGATGGACTCATGGACCAATCGGTCAACTATTATGCTGCTTTGCAGCGGATATACTCAAAGGATTGTTTTCATTCCTTTTGGTCTTTATATTGAGTAGATCCGACCATAGGACCATAACGGCCTTATAAACGGTTAAGATGTACCAAGCTTCCAAATCATAGACCATAGCTTTAATTGATTCTAACGCACTGGCTTCTGCAGCAGGAAAAATCCTCTTCATCTGCTCTGAGAAACTTGAAAAGCACACCCAAACTTTATCAAAAGCCTTTTTTGAAAAAAAAAAGTTAACTCCTTACTGAGGCCATCTAACCATTGAAAATGAACACTAGAAAAGCACTTGGAGAGCGCAGACCTCCGCCAAGCAGCACACTTCCCAGACGTTGATCCGGATCAACATCAAAATTGAATCACTTCTTCCTTTTCCCATGCTGAACATTTCCTGAAAATTTAATCAAAATCCATTTATAACTTTTTGAGTTATTTTGTTCACAGTCAGACGGACAGACAGACAAACTCTCCCAGAAACATAACCTCCTTGGTGGAGGTAATAATGAGCCCCAAAGAGCAAGAAATAACAAGTACTTTATGATGTTTTCAATGTCAGGCGATAGAAATGACAGTCAGATGAATAAATCAAATGTCATCATGATGTGCTAAAATGTAGTGTCAAGGAAAACAAAGGGACAAGTGCTCAGAGAGCCCAAACTTCAATCAAGCAGGTTATGTTATTGCCAGTGTTTGTTTGTCTCTCATCCCTCTGTGAGTAAGACAAGTCCTCAACAGACTTTTGATGAAATACCCAGGGAATGTTTGTTAGCACAAGAAGGTACTGATTAGGTTTTGGTAGTGATCTTAATGCAGATCAAGAAGTTTTTGATAACATTCTAAAATTGGTCAGTTTCCATATATTCAATAATAACTCAGCTAATAATGTTAGAAAAGCCTTGTTGGGGGTTTGAGCACCTCTCAAAAATTGAGTTATTGTGGAAAATGTGTAAAACTGGTCTATTTCACACTGTTAAAGAATCCCTGATATCTTTCTGTCTTTCCTGCTAATTCAGAACATCTACAATAAACAATCCATGTTTGTTATGGTTTTCTGTTTCAAATAAGAATTTTCTGCCTTTGAAAACTTGAGGAAGTGTTTTAGGTAATGTAGCCATCAATTTCCATATAGTCAGCCAGCGTAGTGTACTATGTGCCGTACACTCTGCAGCCAATCCATCTGCCCAGTCTCTTCAATCAGATGGTTTCCACAGCATGCTCCTTGATCTGTGTCCAGTGCACTATCTACAACGCCAATATTCACATGCAGGGTAGAAAAAGAAGAAGCCGAAAGTTGCTTATAATAAGTGAACCTGGCAACTCTGGCATCACGTTCTCTCCTGTGTCTGTCAACAGCGCAGCTCCTGCTCGGTGTCTGGCTGAGTGAGGCAGGTTGGATAACAGCTGCTTGACATCGATGCAAAGTAACGCGCTACATTTCACTGTCAGTAACGGAAACGGCGTTTTAATGTATGAAAAAGTAATTAATTAGATTACCTGTTACTAGGAAAACATAACGGCGTTAGTAACGCTGTTATTTCTAATGCCGTTACTCCCAACACTGCTAGTGACACTTTTTGCTTCACTTGTTGCTAAAATCTACTCGCTCACTAGTTGACCAAAATTGAGTGAACTACAATTTATATCTTCGACATCAATTTCATGCCCAACAATCAAACAATCAATCAATCTTTATTTGTAATTCAATTCATAACAAGTGTTATCTCAAGACACTTTTCAATAGAGTAAAAGCTCTTCATTTTGTGGATACACATATATGCATAGATACATATGTACAAATATATCCATCCAACAGACAACATGAATCCATATAGCCAATCATTAATCCCTCCATCATGGCGGCAAGAAAAAACCTTCTGTTAAGCAGCAGGAAATCTTGAATGTGGATCCCAGTCTCATGATGAACAGCAAATCCACACGATGCTGTGTTGAGTGTGAGGGCAAAGGAAGGGAGGTAGGAGGAGACAAGTGGACTAAAGTAAGAACTAAAGTTAGTGACAGATCCATGAACCATAGACCTGTCGTCTGATTTATTAGAGTTTAGCCTCTTGAGATGCTACATCTCGTTTTCAGGAGGGTCCTTATGTCTGAATGGTTGTGGAGATCATTTTATGGAAGTATAACCAATGATATTCTTACTGAAAATAAGAATTTATGGTCGTGACGAACTCATGGATGCCCAGACCACAAGTGCATCCCTACCATGTTTGTCTCCATTAAAGGAGACATATCATGCTTGTTTCTCCTTTTCACTATGCCAGACTAGGATGCCTGTAAAGCATTTCTGCCCTCAGTACAAGTCATTTAGTTCCTTCATTGCCCCACAATAGCGTTCTCAAAATCCTCATTTTAGGCCATTATCAAGCTCTCGTTGAAACACGAGGATCTCAGGATGTCCTACAGTTACCTCGCAATGTCACAGCCCTTTGTGCTCTGATTGGTCAGTTCTATCGGGGGTAGAGCCAGCTTGTCCTTCTTCTTCTACTGTATTTTCCAGCAGGCTCAAAGCAGCGACCGCGTATTGAGTCCCCCTATAGGCCAGAGCTGGTAATGAGGGAATGTGAGCCAGGGAGCTATATACTGCTGCTGGTGGATGTGTTCCTCGGTGACGGTTTTGTGGCTAACGGACATCACAGAGGAGGAAGTGTTTTATCAGATTACTCCAATAAAAAGAAAGGTACCTCGTGTCGTCACGACGATTTAAATCTTGCGGTCATCTCGCAATGACCTATTTTCAGAGGCATCAAATCTCGTTCTAGGATATCAGAAAAAATACAATATCTCATTTTTTGAAAATTAAGGGGGTGTAAGGTCTTGTTTTCAAATTTATTATATTATATGTAAGTATTAAATCATGCATCAGCATGATATGTCTCCTTTAAGTATAAATGTGTTAAAGGCCTCTTGAGATGTGACATTCCATTTTCAGAGGGACCTCATGCCTATGTGGTGATTTAAAAAAAAATAGACACTGTAGATGT
Source organism: Scarus forsteni (assembly GCA_036419115.1). Lineage (NCBI taxonomy): Eukaryota > Metazoa > Chordata > Actinopteri > Labriformes > Labridae > Scarus > Scarus forsteni. The sequence goes on from JAZDUH010000395.1 coordinate 3,355,525, forward strand.
ATCGATCATGTCAACAGCTTCTATACAAACAGGACACTGCACATAAGTTGGAGTTCAAATAAGATAAATGACATGGAACAAGTCAGTTTTGAACTGATGAGATTTTGGACTTCTAAGATGGAGTTCTTTGGTCTCTTCCTCATCATGTCTCTCGGTCAGACCACCACCAAACCCCTCCCTACCCTTCAGCTCCCCTCTGTATTGCTCCTGTTTGACTCTTGTATATCTCACAGCAGCTGATAACCAGGAGGCCAAAGTTATCTGTTAAGGTTGTTCTGATTTGACCTGCACTTCAGGTGATATCAACTTCTCATTAAAAACTCACCTCCTCCCTCCCCCACTCATTGAACCAAACACTGGCAGACCCCTGGAGATCAATCTCCCTCAACAATACCTGGCAGAAAACATTTGTGTCGATGTAAACTATTTATACAACACACATGTACGGTTTGACTGCAGGAGCTCCCAGCAGGTATCCCGGCCTCTCCCGCCCTGCTGCTCCCCAGGCGCGGCGCTCTGATGACATCAGCTGGTGTAAAAGTGGCCATTAGTTCCACCTCATCACTGTGGGACAAATATAGCAGCGCAAGGCTTTCATCAGACGTGGAGGACAGCTGTAGTGAGGGGGCGGGAGAGAAAACCTGGCCAGATGATGATACACATGCACCTTATCCCTCTCCCTCCGTAATTCTCGTGTCTGATTCTCCCTGGTGATCATGCTGTCACCCATGAGAATGATAACACCTTATGGCTGTGGCGTATCGCCATACATGTGACAGGCGCACGCTGCTATAAATAAACACACCTGTTTCACTCATTCCCATGCACACTTCCATCCTCGTCTGATTATGCTTTTAAATGAGGCTTAGCAGCACCCGATGACTAGCTTTCTGTAATACCTGCTGCTGCATTGTGAGAGCGGAGCAGCGATGGCACACGGTCCCATTGTCAGTGTGAGTCAAAACTATAATACAGCGAGACAAAGGAGCTCTCTTTCCTCCGCTGGTAGTCCTGATTCTATTATCTCAGGCCCTGAACCAATGATATTGTTTCCCCGGCGCTCAGTTGTGTGACTAAAGCTGCCTCTCCGTGGCAGATTACATTATTTATCACCGACTCATTCCAACAGGTATTACCTAATAAGTGGGTTAGGGATTATCTTTGGGCTAGATTAAGTTGTGGTCAGCGCGGATGTTGTGTTGAAAAGCAGAGCACTTGTGTTTGAGTGTTTAAGTGTGTGCGGTGCGTCTCAGAACAGGTGGCTGCGATGTTGGATCAAACACCTGGCCTCCGCCTTTTGAATGACAGGTGGTGAAGTCACTGCAGGGCACATCTGGAGGGTGGGGGGGAGTCACAGATTGTGTGTTAGGTCTCTGTTTCTCTGCGTTTGATGTTTCAGAGGGAGACGCAGGATGCCCTGATCTGTCACCAGAGGTGGATACCTGGTTTTGTTTGAACTTTATTAATCCAGTTTCACCCAGCAGAGCAGACCTGGACTGACTTTGGTGATAGAGCTGCAGTGATGAATCAATTATGTATTTAGCACTTTCAGTTCCTGTTTTGTGAATTTGACTGAGTTTTCAGTTTGAGGCCTGAAATAAACACAAGCTGGAGAGATTTTAAAGATTTTCCACGACACAAGTCATAACTGAAAGCACCTCCCTTGTGAATTATAAAGAGCAATTTGCATGTTGGAAACAATTCAGTGGAAAAAATAAGATAAAATATTTTTCATGTGTATAAGTTAACACACTACCATGAGCTCTGGAGTCATTTGTGAGATTCTGTGTAGAAACATAGCTACATCTGGCATGATTGAAATAAGCAGGTGTTCAATATGAATAAATATGAATATTAAATATGATTTATCAATAGGGCCTGCACATGATATCATGGTCAGGTGGCGATAGGTACAGATTGACAACAATCTTTAGAGTAAGCTGTAATAAGGTCCAGCAGAGACTTTATTTCTTGAGAAAGATGAACACGTTCAAGGTGTGTAAGGTTCTCATGTCTCTTTTTTTATCAGTGCTTTATAGAAAGTGCTCTCACGTACTGCATGGTTTCTTGGTTCGGTTGTCTTGCTCTGTCCAATAAAAACAGACTTGTGAATCTGGTCAAAATAGCGAGAAAGGTGACCGGAGTGCAGCAACCTCAGCTGCAGGATATATACAGCAGACGTATTCTTAGCAGAGCCCAACAAATTCTGAACTGCCCTGACCATCCTCTGTTGGCTGAATTTGATCTTCTCCCTTTTGGACGACGTTACAGAATGCCGAAAACCAAAACTAGGCGAGCCAGAACTTCTTTTATTCCAGTTGATATTGAAAACCTTAATTCATTGGCCTGACTAGTTTTTCTTGTCTTGTGCTTTGTGCATCTTGTGGATGGAATTGATTGTTGTCTTGTGGATTTTAATCCTTGACTATTTATTGACTTTTATTGAATCTCCTTTTATCTGCTTTATCTTGTATGTTCATCATTACTGTTTATTTATTTACTGCACAGCACTTTGATGACTGAATGCACTTTATGGGTTTTGCCTGACTCTTGGTCTTTGGCGTTTTGTGGTTTGGGTGTCGTCCTTTTTCACTTGAGTTCAGGATTTTTCCTGATTTTTTAACGTCTGTATGATTTGTGTGTTGTCATGTACTTGTGTGCTGATGCCTGCTGCTGAAAAACAATTTTCCCACGGGACTATGATAAAGTTGAAGTTGAACTACTTAAATTAAACTGAAAAGTTTTAAGTTTTTTTGATATTTCATAATGTTAACCAGTGAAAATACCCCAGTGATGTCATACGCACATCTGGAGCTGTAACATCAGGATTGAAATGAAGACAAAGCCATGACGCAACAACAACTGGCATTTTAATGGGTGTGTACACATCCTGGTTTTGTTTTGGGTTTTTTTGCTGTTATTTTTCATAAGAGGACTACAGGTCTTGTTTTCATGCTATTGGGCAACATAGAGAAAACATAGAGAAGTCTGATTACAGCGGCTGGTTTGGCAGTAAGTCATTAGAATATTAGTAATATTGTTCATGAGGAGGTTCAAGTTTTTTTCTTTATTTTATATTCAGATCTTTGTTTCTGTGTTTTAGCTGGAAATCTTTGATTTTTTATTTATGGGAGGGGCATCATCTTTCTTTTCTTTTATAGTTTTATTTATGGATAGTAATTTAAAAAGTGATTTAAAGCTTTTTGTCAAGTTAATGATTGAATGTGTTGAATGTGCTGCTGTCTTGGCCAGGACACACTTGTAAAAGAGATTTTTAATCTCAATGTGGTTTTCCTGGTTAAATAAAGGTTTAATAAAATAAAATAAGATTTAACAAAAATTAATGAGATAATTACATTGATATGACTTCCATTAGGCCATGTATAGACACTATTTGTCATGAAATGAAAGGATCCATCCTGCTGGTGTTTCACATTTAAAATGAACTGGAGGAAACAACAGATGAATGGATGCTAATACATATGCTCAATTTCACTTTGGTTAAGCAAAAAACAACACAAGAACAATAATGGCCATTATAATTATCATAATAATAAAGTTATAATTGCCTCTACTGGGCTTCATTCTTAACTCAGGCTTATAAATGCTGCATTTAAAATAATTTACAAATTTTATCTTACTTAACAAAAGATTAGTTTCATCATCTTTAACATTAATCAGTCTAGAAGCTCCATGCTCAGTAATGAACATTATCAAAAATATTTAGGCCCACTGAAAATAACTGAGAACACTGCACTTTTCAGCTTAATTAAAATGTTCCACAGTGACTTAACACCAATATTAATTACTTTTACCACTCAGTGGATAAATGGATAACCTCTGTATAGAGGGAGATATTATTTATTTATCCCAATGACGTCTTTATCAGACTTTAAATAATGTACATGTGAGGTGTCATAGAGAGCAGAAACAGGCCAGGATGAGGAGAAATGAAGACTGAAGCTGAACTGAGCGCGGTAGCCGGCGGTCTCACTAAACGGTCTGATGATGCAGGTTATCAACCTCATAAGTGGATCCAGCTTTGCAATGAGTGCGTGCACGCATATAAGGCGGAGCCCGCTGCATCTGACCAATCGCGAACATGGACCAGTCTGGAGCGTCAGAGCAGGCCGGAGAGCGAAGGACCGCATACTTCACACACAAGGAGCAGGAGGCGATCATGACAGAGTATGAAGAATTAAAACATGTAATAAACGTCAAAAGCAACACCGTCGCCACTGCAAAAGCACGGAAAGAGTGCTGGCAGAAAATTACTGACAGTCTCAATGCGTAAATATAGTGCAAAAAATCTTTCATGGCATTATCATCCTGAAATAGCACTGTTCAACATGCACTTTTACTGTAACATTCACCAGACATGTCTAATTCATTTACAAGATGAATTCATTCATTTGTTCATTCCTATTGTGTTTACATTTTTTGTGTGATATGTAGGCCACATGAGCCCTACATGAATTCCTGTCACAATTTTAAGACGGGCAATAAAATATTGTCATGGAGCAGAAGTGTTGGCATTGAAGATCTTGTTATGGCATATGAGAGTTCTTCATTCCCTTTAACTACCTGTAGCAAGTGTCATGTACTGTGTTGTGACTCTAAATCTGAGTCTCATTTCAGCACCAATCAAAGTGGCACAAAACACACCTGGGAACAGGTGCGCAACAAATACAAGAACATCATTCAAAGTGGTAATTGAAGAAGATTTAATTTATTTTTGTACAGTTTGATAAGACACAATGAAGATATTAAGTTACCCCCCCAGCCAACAGAAAGAAAGCAGAGGGGACTCTCGGCCACTCCTGCAGAGGAGCTGGCCGAGAGAGCTCATTGGTCAGTGGGTGGGGATTTCATAGTCCACGAGTTCAATCTGGAACCTAACCTGCCCCGGAGCAGGTTAGCCGTTCAGCGTACGTTGCCATGGAGACTCGCCTCGCTAAGAAGTGAACTCGTCTCGTAGAACAGGAAACCCGGAACTTACCCTCAAAGTTACCTGGCTAGACAGTAATGCTGCTTCGAATAGGGCCCTGGTGTTAAGGGGAGTCAGGTAGGGTACACACTCCAGGAAAATCGGCCTGAGTTTCAGCTTGGATCCCCACCTCTAACCAAAATCAGCAAAGGCCAGATTATCTGTTGGTCTTAAGATTGTCTTACCTGAGCATCCTGTGGTGTGAGGTGGGATAAGAGTCAATAAATCCTCTTGGAAAAGGGGATGTCCAACCTTAATTTTTTAAAGATTGAACGTGTTTAACATCCACAATCATAAAGCACATCCTCTACGTTTCCCACATAAGGCAGAACAAAGCGAGACAGGGAGCAGGCTGGGTGAAGCAGGAACTGATGAAGTATTACATATTTGTATTTATCTATGTGATATTAGTCATTAATTATTAGTGATTAATTGGAAACTTCAGTTATTTTGCTGTTATTTAACTTTATGTCCTGAATTCAGGCAAGGATTTTGAAATTCAACAGGAAAGAATTGAACATATCTTACTTATGGGCAAACTTGTGCCTTTACCTTTTTTGAATTTTATTACCTCCGCCAAGGAGGTTATGTTTTCGGGAGAGTTTGTCCGTCCGTCCGTGAACAAAATAACTCAAAAAGTTATGGATGGATTTGGATGAAATTTTCAGGAAATGTTCAGCATGGGAAAAGGAAGAAGTGATTGAATTTTGGAGTTGATTGGGATCAGCGTCTGGCTGCCATGGCAAAAAATGTGATTTCTGTGAATAACTACTGAACTAAAATAGATATCATTATGAATCCAGTTGATATGGTATGTTTTCATGGTCAAGGAATCTAAATATTTACATGAAATAAAGGTAGAAGTAATATTTATGGTCAAAATGACAATACGGCGGAGGTCTGCGCTCTCAGAGTGCTTTCTAGTATTTCTTATTAAATTTTAATAATTAAGAAAAATGTTTAGACAAATTACATGATGAGTAAGCTGCTTCCGTACTTATTACCTCCGCCAAGGGGGTTATGTTTTCGGGAGAGTTTGTCTGTCTGTGAACAAAATAACTCAAAAAGTTATGGATGGATTTTAAAGAAATTTTCAGGAAATGTTCAGCATGGGAAAAGGAAGAAGTGATTCAATTTTGGTGTTGATCCGGATCGCCGTCTGGATCTGCCATGACGAAAAATGTGATTTTCGTGAATAACTACTGAACTAAAATAGATATCATTATGAATCCAGTTGCTAATGGTTTGTTTTCATGGTCAAGGAATCTAAATATTTACATGAAATAAAGGTAGGACTAATATGTATGGTAAAAATCACAATATGGGAGAGGACTGTAGTGCTGGCGAAGGTCTGCGCTCTCCGAGTGCTTTTCTAGTTATGTATTTGCTTTAGTTTTTGGTCTGTGGTATTTCTTGTTGACCTACCTTTACTATTCATTCCTGCTTGTCTGACATGTCTCACTCTTTCCTCTTTTAGGGACATGTGTCTAACTTCCTCATATTTTTTGGAGTATCTCTGGAGGTATGTATACAAGCAATCAGATTCAGCTTGTAAGCCACCAGAATAACAGGTCTAAAGCAAAGTTTGTGTTCATGCTCCTTGTGAAAATATGCAAATACAGCAATAGACAGAAGCATGTCAGAGAATTCCCTCACACTCACCCACATGTTCGCTTACACTCTCACTGCTCTCACCTTTAATCGGAGCTGTTGTGACAAGTATGTGGTCCTTCTGAACTCTTGAACTACAGTTCAGATAAAACCGATGACCCTTAAAAGCATCCCTGCTGCTTTACTTGTTAAAATGGGTCACAGCAAATGCAGAATTTTAATAAAAATGTATTTTATCAGCCATGGTTATTCTGCAAAATTAGACCAACCAACGCATCCTGATATCATATTGACAGAAGAAAATAAATCATAAGCCCCTCATGTAAACATTCCCATTTATTATTTTCTCTCACTTGTTTTTCTTTAGGATTTGATGTCTTTCACAGTCAAAAACCTCTAATTAGCTGTAGGAAGCCATCTGCTGCAGAACATGCAACCCTCTGATACAAACAGACAGTCTCTTAGAGCCATGACTGCATTTATTTACCCAGCCTGCGAGACCACGCTCAGGGATCACGCACTACAATCAGAAAAGAAAACAACTCGAGCCCACTTACTAGCCTTAACACATAAAGACGTACGAGGGCCTGTTTGCATTTCAGAGCCACCCAGGTGCCTTTTTTTGAAGCTGTAGTGTACTTGATGCCGAGCTGAAGAGGTGTCATATTTGGAGGTACTTAAGCATGCACTGTTTTGTTGTCTGTTCAAAGCCATGTACTTCAAACAAGCATGGCTTATTAAGTAGAGTTAAAGTTGCCAGGACACCTGTTGATTATTGTGGGAGCGATGCGTCAAAAATTCTCTTTTGTGTGCCGGGAATAATTTCAAAGATGCTCGTGAGTTGTGCCATGCTTACATCTCGTGTGTTTTTGAAATCGCTACAACACAAACCAGGGTGTTGCACATCTAAACCAGGAAATGTGGGACAAATTTGCAACTTCGTGATGATCTGTAATGTACCTGTGTTTCCTAATGTGGAGAGCAGAAGGTTTGCAGGTCTGTGTTTTAGTAGCAACAGAAAAATACTAGATGAATCATGAGTGACACCAGAGCTTTGGCTACTGAAGATAGGCTTTGAGTCCATACTGCAACTCTTTCCATGTTGAAAACTACATCTCAAATTAAGTATTAATTAACTAAATAATAGGTAGAGAGGCTGTGTTAGAGGCTGGTCCTCGGCCTCCTGGCAATTAGCTTCAACACACTGGCTTGAAGTATCAACATGTGCTCAATTATGCATTATTAGAATCCTCACAAAAACAAACCAGACCATTTTTTGACCTGAATTACAAAAACACCACTTTTGTAAATTTAGAGATACGCAGTATTATCAGGGGGTGACATGTTGGCACACCAGGAAGTGCACATGCCTCACAGCAAGACTGGTTTGATCCCTCAGTCGGTCAGGGCCTCTTGCCCAATATCAGCTGGAATAGGCTCCAGCCCCTGTAACCCAAAAGGGATAAGTGGTATACCAAAGGGATGAATGGAATGTTATTGGGAAAATATTGGTATCATCAAATATTTGCCTCAAAAGCCAATTTCTATACTGAAAGGTATACAATTTTTTGCAGATATTTACAGCTAATATTTAGAATTTTAAAAAACTGGCCATATATGTCTCACATGTTGGCGGTAATGTTGGCAAAATGTATAAATCTAACATGATTGTTTATCTCATCTACATTTTTCAATCAAAAGTGTTTTTTTTATTAAAGATGCTATGAGGAGTTTCTAAGTAATTATAAAAAAGTCTCACTTATATGCCTGATCGAAATACACACTTTAAGATGAGTTTTATAGCATCACAATAGGTTATCTATAAATACTATTCCTTAGCTAAGTGGTCAGGTCGGGCAGCTGGCTACAAAACTACGATAATGCATTTTCCAAAAATTGCTTGTTGTCACACAACAAAAACTACCGCTACGAAACTAGAAAGAGATACATTACCTCTTCTCTTTGCATCCTATAAGTTGTTGAAAAAAGAAGTTGTAAATCAATGCAGAGTTCTGAGGAAGGTCCGGGCTACAACACAACAAACACACAGCTTGGGTCACATCTTTTGATGCATTCCAGTTGTAGTCAGAAGTGGGAATTTCCGGATCCCCAGTAGGAAATTGCAACTGGAACGTCCCCGGAAGTCGGAATTTCCTACTGGGAACTCGGTGAAACCTCGCCACCCCCGAGTTGACAATTGAAGATGGATGCCCCCAGTGTGAACAGTTATTTAGCTCCTGTAATAATCAATTTATTTGCACTTCTGACTGGGGTGTGTCGCTCTAGATCAGCTGTATACATAGTATTGTTAGACTTATATTTACAAAAATGCTGCCATAGTGATAATCACATTCTTCATGTGATATTTGTGAACAACAACGCAGGGTGTGCTAACAACAGCTAACAATAGCCTGGTAGATCGGCATGTTTTTTCTGACTTCAACTGGAACACCGATAAGTCGGAGATGATGTCACTCCCAGTTCCAAGTTACTGGAACACAGCATTACAACAGTCGCCGCGCATGCTCATGGGTAGCAGAGTCTTAATATCGCTGGAAATAGATTCTAACTGTTTTTCCTAATGCTGAGGCAGTGCATGATTGATCCCCAGCCTGATATTGAAAGGGTTTTGGGACCTGAAACAAAATATGTTGATTCATTTTATGCAGTGTGTCATATGGCCCTTTTCCGCTAGCATGCTAGCAGTAGCTACCATTAGCTTACCCTACGTCTTCTCTTTGCAACTCCATTGCTCTCGTCCTTGGCTTCATTCTGTTATATAGCTTCCAAAACTCTCCTGTGCTTCTCAAGGGGTATTTCTTCTCGCCACCTGCAGCCTTCTTCTGCTTTCCTTTTTGACTCTGTTTGTGACAAAAAGCCATGAAAAAGCTCATGGAAAAGCAGCACAAGGCGAGTAGAGTAGAGTAGGGCTAATGGAAAAGGGCCAATAGACACTGACAACAACAGACCAGTCATGGGCATCTGACGACTCCATGACAGAGAGTCTAGCAGGTTTGATTTCTGTCCTGCCTTCTACGATTTGCTCCTTCACATCAGAGACCTTGACCAGTGAGGGCATAGGGAGCCCTGCATGTGCAACAAACACAGATGTAAACAGACTGAAGTTTATGCCTTGAGAGCTATGAGAAAAGAAAAAGTAAGGCTCTGCAAACAACATCTCTGCCTTTATGATATATTGTACAGGAGCTACCACAGACTTTAAAAATAGAAATGTTGCAGATGAACCTTTGAACCTTGGAGAGTGACTGTGTGCATTTATCATCAAGCTAACGTCTCATTCGTCATAATGTTTGGAAAGACAAACAACTCCCTCCTTTATTCGCCATCATCACTGTGGTTGTTAAATGCTGTCTATTTTAATCCTGTAGATGGCCATGCTCACTGGGCAAGTTTCAGTACAGTCTTATTGCTCTGTGGTTACCCAATCGGACATATTGACCTTAGAAACTGTAAAAAAAAATCCCATGTTCTGACCTCAGCTTTAGTGGGCTGTTAGCATCTTATTTCCTGCTGTTAAAAAATAGTCGTGACTTCCAAGGTTTCTGTTTGCCACCTCAAGTGGAGACTTGAGAAACTGCAGATTTTGGCATCTCCATTCATCCATCCATCCATCCATCCTTTGTCTAACCGACTTATATCCCTTTCAGGGTCTTGGGAGGATTGGGGCCTATCCCACCTGACATTTGGCAAACTGGTCACCAGCCAATATCATAGCCACACAGAGAGACAGACAAGACCAGTCATGCACACACTCACTCCTGCAGGTAACTTGGTGTCTCCAGCCATCCACATGAGCCTGTTTTTGGTCGGTAGGAAGTAGGGCTGGGTATTTCCAGCAACCACACGATACGATACATATCCCGATACTGAGGCCACGATACGATACGTATCCCAATACACATACATTGTGAACATTGACTGCGCTTTTAACAGAATTCCCAGCAACTGTTGTTTTTATCACAAGAAGCAAAAGAACAAGCATGAGTTTTAAATAATTCTTCAACTTAAGAACTTTAGTTCAGGTCCCAAAAGATGGTAGACACCTAAGTTTAAACTTGAAACATGTTTCATCATGAAGCTTGGCTTCTATTTTGAACTTTTCCATTGTTAGTATTACCCAAAGTCGACTGTCCAAACATTGAGGCCGTTATCGATTCTGTAGAATCCGTATTGATACACGTATCGGCAAGAAGTGCATGACAGTATTTTGCCGTATTATTATTTTGAGCACAGGCCTAGTGGGAAGAAACATTCAAACTCCCGACCAATACGAGGAGTCATACTAGTGACCTTATTGCTGTGAGGCATGAGCCCTAACCTGATGAGCCCAGGCATTTCCTCATTTGTTTTATTTTCTAAAACCAGTGGTATCCATTTTATCTTGAAGCCTCTGCACCAGTGACAGCCAGGTCAATTGTTGCTAGATTTTATATTTAAAACAAGCAACCAATAACATTCATTACGGGCCAATCAGATAACTCAATCAGCGATGCTACTACCATGGTGTTAAATAAACAATATATACCATTTTGTAGAGCAAAGTCCCCAAAATGTGTCAAAATGGGAGCAAAAATATACTTTCTATTGAGAAAGGCTTTCAGCATTATTGTGTTTTTTCATTTGATAAAGAAATACGGTCCACATCTGATAAAACTGCTACTGGAGCTGTTAGCATGCATGCTAATATCTGTATAAGCAGTCAATTCATCTCCCACCTCTTTCTGCTTTATAGGACGCTGATCGGGCCTTGCTGCTTTGAGTTGAGAACAATCGTAGATTTGAGCTTGGCGAGAGGGATCTGCCTGATCAAAGACAAGTGGATCCAACTGCACTGCAAGGTTAGAAGTTCCTTAAACCTCACGCAACATATTGGTCAATACAATGTCAAGGTCACCTCAAGCCTTGCTACAATATGCATACACCTCCTCCTTCACCATCCCACCACAAAAGCCACTTTTGACCCACTATTTTACTGTCACCACTGACCATTCAACACATCATGAAAGTTTAACTGCAAGGGAACATTTAAGCAACAGTGTGTATTGGATGTTCATCGACAGCAACATTTCAGCCAGGTTTACCTTACTTGTACTTTCACTTGACATTTGTTTCACACTGCGATATGCCGAGCACGTTTCCTGAATGTCGAGCCTTTTTAATGGTGCAATCTACCTGAAATTTAACCACGAGGAGGCTGGAAATCAAGCAGTTTAAATATAACCTACTTATCCCAAAGGGCTCAACAGGTGTCAAGAGCATGAGGCAGAACAGGAGCAAGCACCTGACGACTGTATCAGCCGTCCCTATTGGTCACGAGATTAAAAAAAAAATCCCAGCGAGAGAAAGCGGGGCTCTGAACACGAGATCAATGGAGCATATTTAAAAGACATTAGAGAGCAGTCCTCCTGTCACAGTCCTGTGATAAAGTGCGAGATTCGAGCCTTCCAGCATACAGTACGCCGTCTCTGAAAAGGAAAATCTCCAGCGTCTTTCCTTCTGTGATTTATCTCCATGTGGAAGCAGAAGATGGCCGACGGTGTGTGTGTGCTTAGCCGCTCTCTGGGTCGTCCCTCCTGATAGTGGTCACTCCCCAGCGGACCCTGCGGATGTCAAGGGGTGAGGGCAGGGGAGAAGGGATTGCTGGCGGCCCCGGAGCCCCTCATTCACTCTCTAACTCTCTCACATTAAAGAGGTCTCTAATCACTGCAGGGACTTGGCCAATGATGTGCTTATCAAACGGCATATTTCAAAAAGGCATCTTAAAAAGCCCGAGGGCGAAGAGGCAATAAGAGCACATTTGTATGTGGATGAAAGGGAAAAGTGTAGACAGACCTTGCATCAGAATACAGAGGGGGGAGATCATTAGCATCTCCTGCAAAATATGTACGAGAGGGAGAGCGAGGTAGAGACGGAGAGCGAGGGAGGACGTAGTGGGACGGGGGGTTTGGAGGGTGGATGGGGAGGCAGAGGGAGAGAATGGATCTTTTTCGCCATTCGTCTTTTTTTGTTTTACACAGTTCCCAAAAAGAATAAGAGAACAAATACATTTTTGAACAAAGGCAGGGCTCTTGAAGTGGAAGCCCCTGTTGGGTAGCGAGAGGTGGCTCCGCTGTGGGTTACAACAGAGTGAAGCCACGACGCAACTGTACCCCCCCGGCTCCTCTCCAGCTTCTCTCGCACCTCCCTCCTCAACAGAACAAACCCAACGTGCGAGCTTTGCTTTGAGAGGATGAGGCTCGAAGCAGAGTGGGATGACGTGATGGACGACAGGATTCAGCTGACACGTTAGGGATATAGTCAAGGCTTGAACTCCAGTTATGGACGGTGGCATTGATGGTTGACACATAGTCACAGACTGGAGTTTTTAAACTGAGTAAAATGAGTGTCTTGTGCTGTGGACGGACTGTCAGACTTTTGTTTGTTTCAATTCTCACAATGTCAGATTTGAAGATTATAGGACAGGGGTGGTCAAACTTTCTTCACCAAGGGCAAATACAAAAATGCAAGGAGGAGTGGACCTCACATACTAGCCATCAGTGCACAGAGACTTAAATCATAAAAATCCAGTCTAGATTCATATGATATCTAGATTAAGCCGTATTCACACTTTTGTAACTTTTGACCAACTTTAGCCAGAACATAGATAAACTGTTAGCCACGCTGAGCTAAGTCAGGCCACGCAGTCCTAGAGCAAAAGTAACTTGGGCACTGCTGATGTTCGTTGGGTATCTCAACAAACTTTACATATGCTTTGAAATTCCCAATCCTACACATTTGTTGATGTGGCGAAGAGTTGACCTCTGCCTCACGTTGATACCCTCAGTTGCAGCTGTTATCTTTGTTGGTGAATGTTTTAGCCCACTTGTAGTTAAAGGATAAGTTCGGTTTCTGCAGCTTTCACATTGTTTATAGAATGAAGTAGAACAATATACTCACCCAGAAGGCTTTCCTGATCCAAACAGTGCTTTGGGAGATATTTTGATCCAAAATCGAGTGGCGGACATCCGTATAATGGTAGCACATAGGGCATGTATAGCCCCGCTCCTAAAACTGCATTAATCGTCCAAAAACTCATTAGTTTCACCAGTATTTCATCATGGTCCGCTCACGCTACTCCTCCACGACAGTCTGTGTCGCTCCAGACATGTTGTGTGACTGTACTGACCTCTGAACTGAAGAAGAAGAGTGCTTGCCTCCGCGCATGCACAGTACGGCTCATTGTCTCAGGGGAAGACAGCCAGCTACACAACAACTTTCTTCTTCCAGTTTTGTGCAAAATGGACGAAACGGATGAAGATGTTTTGGAGGAGAACTTTGAATATGATGGGTGTCCTTACAGTTTCGAGCCAGAGTTTACAGATGAGGAGCTCATCGAAAGGAGGAAGCGGGGGCAGAGCTCCAGAGAGTACTGCGCATGCGCGGAGGCAAGCATTCTTCTTCTTCAGTTCAGAGGTCAGTACAGTCACACAACATGTCTGGAGTGACACAGACTGTCTTGGAGGAGCAGTGAGAGCGGACCATGATGAAATATTTGGGAAACTAATGAGTTTTTGGACGATTAATGCAGTTTTAGGAGCGGCGCTATTCATGCCCCGTGTGCTACCATTATACGGATGTCTGCCGCTCAATTTTGGATCTAAATATCTCCTGAAGCACTGTTTGGATCAGGAAAGCCATCTGGGTGAGTATATTGTTCTACTTCAATCAATAAACAATGTGAAAGCTGTAGAAACTGAAGTCAGTCTGGATTTTTTGAAGTGGTATTGCTGGGGGCCTTCGGAACCAGTAAATGCGATTGCCAGGATGAGTGGACCTCACATACAGCCATCAGTATACAGTTACTTAACCCCTTAAGTTCTTAATGATTGTTGTTTCTGCTCTGCTTATCTGTTTTAGCTCTTAACTACAAATGAGCTACAACATTTGCTAACAAAGATAAAAGCTGTAACTGAGGGTAGCAAAGGGAGTGGAGGTCAACTCTAGGCGGCTTTAACAAACGTGTTGGATGAGAAACTTTTAAGCATGCGTAAAATTTGTTGATATACCCAACAAACATCATCGGTGCCCAGTGACTTAAACTTAAATGTTATGTGGCCTGATTTAGTTCAACAAAGTTGACAGCTTACCTATATGCTGAATAAAGTTGGTCAAAAAGTCCCAAAAGTGTGAATGTGGCTTTAACCTAGACTGGATTTATTTAGTTTGGGTTGCTTGAGGACTATGGCACTGGTAAATATGAGTGAAAATAAATTAACATGCGAGCTCGGACACTAGCCGGTATGTAGCAGTACATGGTTTCATCAAAAGCGTCGTAATTGACCCGCTAACAGGAATAAATGCTCACATTCGGTAGGTTTCCCAGGTCAGACATTTGATGAAACAGATGTCTTGTAGGATCTCCCTTAACTCTCTATAAAAGCTCATTATTAGGAAGAAGTTTATGGAGAAATGGAGCTGTGACAGTCAAGAGATGCAGCAACAACAGCACACTCCTGGTATGAAAGCAGTAGTGGTCTTGAGCCACATCAGGCTCGTGTGATGTCCACACACATCAGGTGTAACCTTGGCGTTAAGATTCTGCAGACCTGCAGACTATTGAGGTTACATTTGTCCAGCAGCAGGACACACAGTGCTCTGCAGTTGGACTGAAAAGGCCAAATTTGAGCTGATGTTGTGATTACTTAGAGAAACAGGTCAGTCTTTAAAAATGACAACAGATAACAGGATGAGACATTAAAGACCCCACATTTTCTTTAGGTGGGAGGCTCCACCACAAGTTTTATCCTGGATCCTTATCAGTGCCAAATAATTTGGGATGTCAGTGCAAAGGCATGATTGTGTGAGCCTCTTTAAATGCTCCCCAACTATAGGTACACAAGCATGGAGTAGACACTGAAGAAAAGGAAAAACAATGAAAGGTGTTGTTGTTCAGCTAGAACAGATCGAGTAAACAGAAATTATGTACAGGACATAAAGTATTGTCATTTTTTTTAATGAAGGCAGGATGGGGGTCACTCAACTCTGCTACTAAATATGACCAGACCCACTTTCACACACTCAGCTGTCTCCAATTCCCTGCCATTCATGCTTGTAAAGTGATGGGGCCTGTTAATAATGCACTACAAAGTCAGCACAATGTGAGACCATGAAACAGCTTTAAGAGAAAGATTGATTGATTGATTGACTTATGTTGTATTGTGAGCTTTTTGCAATGCCCTCAGTTGCAATGATGATTGTCAGATGGATTTCTGTAGTTCATGCGTGGCTCAAAGAAGGGAAAAAGAGCGAGGATGATTGGCCGTAGTTGCAGTTAGCTTGCGGTAAATGGATGAAACAAAATTGATGGTCTTCTTCTCTTGTTTTGATGTATATTTGCAGCATTACAATGCCACTTAGAGATCTGGCATATGTTCTACAGCGCATTTAGTGTTTTCATGTGATTAGACACGTTTCTTTAAACAATGCCGTCTTTACATACAACATTTTGAAAAATAAAGTTTCTTCTCTGTGTCGTCAGGGTCTGGAGCAGGGATGATGATTAATCCGTATATCAACTACAAAGATCTAGGTGTCTCTTATCTGATGAATTTCTCAATCTTACAGTTTTTGTCTATTTAATTTAATGTCAAATTCAGTTTTAGTTATGTACTGCCTGGCCAAAAAAAAAAGCAGACACCTGCATTTAACTAAGCAAGTTATTTAACTCCAGCTGATATGTAGCTTCTCATTTCTTAAACAACTATGTTGAAAGATACATCCTGTGGTCTTGTAAAAGATGTTAGTCTGCTTAAGAAGGGTCAAATCATTGTCATGCATCAAACATCTAAAGAGACTGCAGAAACTACTATAATTAAAAAAATATATAGAAACTGGAGGATAGTGGGGGACCATCATCTTCAAATAAAAAAATGTTTTGCCAAATCAACTGGAAGAAAACAACAGTAGAACTCAAGGGTACGTTTAATTGTGAAAGTAAGAGCATTTCCCATCTGTGAAGGGAACTCAAGGGATTGGGACTGAACAGCCGTGTAGCCTTTAGAAAACCACTACTCAGAAAAAAGGCTTCGGTTTGCTAGGGAGCGCAAAGGTTGGACTATGGAGGACTAGAAGAAGGTCATGTGGTCTAATGAGTCCAGATTGACCCTGTTTCAGAGTGATGGGAGCATCAGGGTAAGAAGAGAGGCAGGTGAAGTGATGCACCCATCATGCCTAGTGCCTACTGTCCAAGCCTGTGGGGACAGAGTTATGACCTGGGGCTGCTGCAGATGGTCAGGTTGAGGTTCAGCAACATTATGGCCCAAAGAATGAGCTCAGCTGACTACTTGAATATACTGAATGACCAGGTTATTCCATCAGTGGATTTTTTTCTTCCCTAATCTTACGGGCATACTCCAAGATGACAATGCCAGGATTCATGGGACTCAAATTGAAACATAACATTCACTCATGGATTGGCCACCACAGAGTCCACCCCTTAACCCCATTGAGAATCTTTGGGATGTGCTGGAGGAGGCTGTGCACAGTCCCATCATCAATACAAGATCTTGGTGAAAAATTAACGCAACACTGGACACTGTAGAAGCTTATTGAATCAAAGCTAAAAGCAGTCCAATGAGATATCAGAGTGTATAACCTTTTTTTGATGGCGACCTTGTTGGTTTGCCAGTGTATATGACTGGTTCTTTTTTCATTTGGGGATGTATACGCACTCCAGGAGACTCTCACACCCATACAAAGACACTTTAATTCACAGCCTGTGTCAGCAGATAGGAGTCTGTTGTTCAGGTAGATCTTTTTTATGACGACAGAGTTTTAAACACGGACACACGGAGAGGAACAGCGGCTGCTAACACGGCAGATTTCACACAATTACACATCACACAGACACACACAGCAGGAAACAACTGCTGTAGTCAGTGGGTCTATATACAGTACAGCAGCTGAGTGTGGTGCCGGCATACATGTACACACATAAACATCAACACACACACAACTCATCAGGCCTAATTTAGAAAGTCAATTTGGGATCAGGAGACCAATTATCTTAATTATTTTCCTTTTCCCTCCATCACTCTCCTCTTCTTGTTTTGCTCTGTTTCTATTTTAGCTGCGTTTGCATTTGTGAGTATTTTGGTTTGTGTATTTCACAACGCAAAATTACTCCACAGCTCCAGGAGAAAATCCACCCAGGATGTCTCGATTCTGCAGTCTCTTAACCCTTGGATGCACAAGTGGGTCAAATGATGACCCAGTGAGGCTGTTTTTTTGTATTTGTTTTTCAGTGACTTTGCCATCATGATATACTCACATTTCACTCTGCAGGTGTTCTTCAAAAACATTTCAATGACACCTTATCCTGTCGATTTAATTGTAAATTGTAGTTTTGTTTCAAGCTGGCCATGTAATCTGATCAGTTCTCAAAATACTTTAATATGTTTGCAAAGGATGAGCCGGGCAGGCTTTATATTGTTTATTGATGTACCTCGGTGTATATAAGTGTACATTCAGAGGTGGGAGGACTTGAAAAATAACTTAATCTACCAAAGAGAGGCCTGCAGAACAGTTCGGGAACACTTTATTGTATCATGAGCATGTTTGACATACTGTATCTGAGATATAAGATTATAGTACAGGCCTTTCGGTTTGAACTGGGAACTAAGAATTTTTTTTAATGTAAATTTAATCTGTAACGATCCCTGAAGCAGGAATTTCTTACTAGGAAGTCAGGGATCCTAACAACCCCGAGTTGACGATCAAAGATGGCTGCCCCTAGTGTGAACAGTTATTAAACTTCAAAAATATCTTTATTAGCACTTCTGACCAGTGTTTGTCACACTTATTCAGTCTTATACATAGTATTGTTTGACTTACATGTATGGAAATGTTGCTGTAGTGTTATTTACATTCTTCATGTAGTACATGTGAACGACAACGCAGGGTGTGCTAACATCGGCTAACACAACGGCTAACACTAGCCAGGTTAATCGGTATGTTTTTCTGACCTTGTAACTGGAATGCTGATAACTTGGACTTGACATCATTCCCATTTCCCACTTCACTCTTCCCAGTTCTGATGTAAATGGATAGCAGCATCAAAGTAAACAAGGAAAAGCAGCCTGTCTGGGTCAATTTTTGAACCACTTATTCATCAAAGTTAACCCAGGTAATTTTAAACCTACATCTTTTGGGAGAGGACCCAATACAAATGGGTATTCCCTTTTAGGCATGGTTTGTTTGAATCTTTATGATGGATGGATGGATGGATGGATGGATGGATGGATAGATGGATAGATGGATAGATGGATAGATGGATAGATAGATAGATAGATAGATAGATAGATAGATAGATAGATAGATAGATAGATAGATAGATAGATAGATAGACTTTATTGTCCCTTGCAGGAAATTTGTCTTAGACAGCAGTACTACTGGCCAAGGATGCCATATTATAAATAACAAAAATACTAGACAACATACAAGATAGATAGATAGATAGATAGATAGATAGATAGATAGATCAACTTTATTGTCCCTTGCAGGAAATTTGTCTTAGACAGCAGTACTACTGGCCAAGGATGCCATATTATAAATAACAAAAATACTAGACAACATACAACAGTAACATAAGCAAGCAGTGAAAATAAGCAGAAACAAGTTAAAAACGAGTTACGACGATAAGAACAAAAACATGGGTAAAAGCCGGATAATAAACAGATAAAGAACAAGTAGAAGCAGATAATAAGTAAAATATGTAGAATCAAGTTAAAAAAATTGAGTAACAAGTAGAGAAATAAAACCATGGATTAAAGTGGAATAATAATAACAGGTGAGTGACTGGTGGCAATAAATAAGCTGAAAAAATATAATCATTTACAAGCATAATATATCAGTTTCAAGAAAGAATTAGTTCGATTGTTTGTTAAGCAGAGATATGGATGTTGGGAGAAAAGAGAGCCTATAGCGATTCGTTTTGTGTTTGCTTGCTCTGTATCGTCTCCCTGAAAGCAAAAGTTCATATTCCCGAAAAAGAATATGGGGAGGATCATTCAGAATTTTCTGTTCCTGGTTAAGGACACAGCAATAGATCAGATTTGGTACAAACAACTGCACCAAGCTCACCTGAAAGAGGTGCTGTTGGCTCCAATGGTTCCAGTTGATCCGTAGAGATGTTTGTTTGCAGTGAGGACATAGTTAACACAGAAACTGAAGCAAACAGGGTGATGAGTTAGCTCATCACACTGCTGTAGTTGTATGAGCAGCAAAAGTAGTAATGATAATTTTATTACAGCTCCAGCAGCCAGGCTGATGACAAAGTAATTCTTCATATTTTTGGTCCCACAGAGTCACTTTCTGTGCTCAGGCACAGCATGCCATGAAAATATTAACAGGTTAACATCACACACCGTTCCTACGGCAGATCATTAGGAGACATCAACTGCTTCAAAAGTCCCAAAATTTTGCAACCAAGCAACCAGGAGAATTTCTCTGTCAAAGTTTCTATCTGCAGAGACTTTTGTTACTTTGTAATGAGTATCCATGCTTTCTGGTGTCCTCTGAGGTCCACCGTAGACGCCAGCATTAAAGCCCTTCTTCTTTATTATGCTCTGAGTTTAACATTTCAAATACAAGGTCAACATTAATACATATGACCATATGTGAAATCATTCAGAGACATTTTACCTCGGTGCCTGAGCAGCTGTTTGTTGTTAGCTTAGCTTGCTAACTACCTTCCCAGAATGTAGACTGCAACTTATAGTTATAGCAATGCTAGCTGTAACAATAAGACCTAGCTTGAACACGAAAAGATCCAAATGAAGAATGCAAGTCCAAAGCATTTTTTCAACTACACTGTAACAAAGCAACAGAGCTGTAGGTGTGTAAACCGCTATAAAGAGCCTGGTATGGTCTGCAGTGGACAGCCAGAGTACACGGAGACAAGGGTGGTTTTAGGATCTAACCTACAGGGGGGCTCAGCTCTTAACCTACATGAGAGACTTTTACTGGTAGACTACTGACTATGCAACGCAGATACAAGAGCTTTGCACCACTGTGAATTTTGGGGTATGCTCTGTTTTTATAGTTTGTAAAATAATCATCATATGTGTTTACATTATTGAATTAAATGTAACAAAGAACTTCGCAGAAAAATGGTTTGTCTTTTACAAAAAATAAATCTATTTTGCCATGGAACATGTGCATATTATTTTAGGGGGCTTTAGTGAAATGTATGGGCGCTTCAACTAAAATTGCCTTTACATGGAGATAAAATAATAACTCCACACTTGAACCCGCCGACTATGAATTAAATTAGCAATGCAAAGCAACAGTACTAACGCCGGTTTTAGCTTGAAGCCCATATTAAAGTTAGAAAATATCAAATATAAAACACTTTGATTTGGAAATAAAATTATTCTTAATAAAATTTCAGGGCAGGATATTGTAAACCAAAAAGGAAAAATTACATATAAACACACGGACAGGTGATTTTTACCCCCCTCGTGGATGACGGAGGGGTCCGATCATGTGTGCATCCAAGGGTTAAAAAGCCCAAAGCTTTTTTATTTTCATACTCAAACATGGAGCAAGAATTCTTTGCCCGGGAACCAGTGGCAGATGAATAATGACCGTGCGACGAGGCTGTTATTATATTCTGCTCGGAAAAACCAAAAGAAACAGTGGTTAAACCTTCAGGGCCAGCTCTGTTCAGCTGCGCCCGTGCAACAATCCAGCCTAACCTACGCACATATTGCCCAATTGTGTGTTACAGCTCTTTTCTTGCGAGGTGACAGCTCCTCGCCGACCACATTTGCGGAAAAGAAGGTAATTATCGTGTGATGGATTTCACCTGCACTCAGTGAGAATAACCCTGCCGCATGTCTAAGCACAGTTTTAAAATACCTCTCTCATTCCTCCAACAGTACACACAAGAGGAGGAAAATAGAGATGTGTTTTGCAATTTTGCCTGAAGATCAAATTTGCTGGAAGTCTGTGTGCTCATTATTGAGGGCTAGCATGTATCATAACATCTGAAATGAAATGGAAATTAAGATTAGCTTAATATCTTCAAGAGCGAGCTGGATCTAGATAAGAATTCCTCATCTCCAGTGTTTATAGGCATGGGAGTCATGTGTCGGTGTTATCTCTGATGTAAGATTCAATTGGCAGCAGTGATTTAAACAGAGGATCTCCACACGTTTACTCTCTTCATATGAAAGCACGGCTCTCTGTGATGTGACGTTATACAGTATCTAATAAATCTAATAAAATCTGCATAAAATTAGCATAAGATGGTAAATGTAATGTATGAGCATGAGGGCTGAGAATAAGGAAATGAAGCAGGGACGGGCAAAATGAGGGCCCGGGCCACAAAGCGCCCTTTCTCTTACTCGGTGAGGCCTAAAAGCTAATTTAGAAGAAATTTAAAAGTAATAAAAATGAAGAAGAAAAGACAAAAAATCAAAGTCCTTCCATAATTATTAGAACATAATTGATACTCTGTATGTAATTAGCAGTGTAAATGATGCCTTATTCATTTAAAAACCTTGAATATACATCACTTAGTTTATTTATACTAGTAAAATAAAGACCTGCAAGAAAAATTACGTTGAATAAACAAATATTATAGGCATTACACATGTCTGACAAGGGCCCCTAAAATAATAAATCCTCCCTTTTTTTTTTAAAACATGTATATGAATTTGCTGCCAAAAGTCTTGAGAGATCTCTTCTGTCTACATAAAGAAAATGCTTTCTTTTTTTGCTTGCATAAAAGGAACATTAAGGCATCTTTTGTGTCAATTAATTGCCATAAAATAACATTTATTTGTAAAAAGAAGCCATTTCAAACATTTATTACAGAGGTGCTCTAAAATGGTTTGGCAAGTCCAGGAGTGCCTTGAAAATTTGCATGATGTTTACTTAAATTTGTATGACAGCTTATTTATAGGTTAAGATTTTACTCCACCAGTTATTTGTGCACAACGATTTACTTTCTCAACTGCAGATTCTGTTAGTGAATTGAGAAATGTAATAATATGATAATAAGTAGAAATTGTAAGTCATTAGTTATGATCTGCCAGCTTGAATGTGGGTCACTAAAAGGGAAAATTAAGAATTTGCCATGATATTGAATATTTCTGGTGTAATGCAGTTGATGGTCAAATTTTAAGTGCTGGTATTAGTCGATAAAATGAACAGTGATAGGATTCTGACACACTTTAAAGATGCTGTTTTTCGTGGGTGTGCCACAAGTAGGAAGTGCAAGAAAACCAAAGGACATTATTTTCATTTATGCATTTGAAAAAAAAGATGAAGAGATGGACAAAATTACAATCAGCAAGAATTTGTTGAAGGATCAGAGACTCATGAGGGCTCATTATATGAAAAATAAAAAAAATGCTAAATGCTTGAAATGACCTGATTTCAGTAGAGATCATAGTTTAACTCACAGTTTGTTCTATACTTTCAGTTACAGAGTGTTTTTCCAATAACAGAAGCTTTATTGTATATTTAAAAATAGCAACTTAGCTGTTAAAATTAAGTCTGTTCCATTTAAAGAATGTATATCACAATATTTGTTTACCAGTTTGCTTAACACCTGCATTGTTTGAGAAACTTAGAGCTGATTTAGAATAAGGTCCAAACTGATGTCTGTTCAAGGGGTCCAATTATATTGACCTTGTAACCAAAGCTTACTATCTCGATTAAAATTAAAATTTGACTGTTGTTATAGATATTTTTTTAGAAAATCTGTATTTGTTCCCTTGTTTGATTATTATACAACATTTTCAGATTGAAAGTATCTTGCAGTTTCCAGTATGGTCCTTCAATTATATCAACCCTCCAAACTTTTTTCGGTCCCTAAATTCTAAAATTCAATTTTTTTTTGCTAAAATCTCTGTGACTAAATTCTACAGCTGTTTTCGGAAGTGATTATTTTGTCAATTTATGGATCTATCCGGTCAAATATTTCCCTTACAGTATTTTCATCCAGCCATTAAGAGCAGTGTTTTTCCAAACTGTATTTGATAATAAACTATTATGAATCTATTAATGCTTATTTGATCACATTTTCTTGATTCACTAAGTAGAAGTCTTGCTATATGATAAAGGACTGATGTAACATTTTAATTAGTTTAAGTCTAAAGTTTCTTTGCATACTTTAATTTTTTTCTCCAAACAGCTAAGGCCTTAAGAACCATATTCAGATGTGAAAAGAAAACTTGTTTAAATTATTTTAGATTTAAGTTCTTTTTTTGTTTTGCCTCTGAGGTCAACAACATGTAGGACATTAATTAATTTGACATCATTACAGGTTGTCCTGTAAATACATATATATACATGGCTTGATGTGTTTGAAAGACTTGAAGATCTACATTTATTATTTCTTAAAATAATGCTGGCAGATTCAAAATAGCAGAAACTGACATAGAGCTACACAGATTAATGTGGACTCTAAGGTGGCCCTGATGTTAAGATTGAGGTAAAGTGAAGAATTTGACCTTCAGGATAAATAATGAAAACAAATGTACATATATATATATATTTATATTTTTATTTATATTTCATTTCTGGGAGGATATCTTGTACACCAAATATCCCATTGGCAGTTAAGCGCATTCAATGTGTTTAGAAGCCAGAAACAGTCACTTGTTTTAACAAACACAAATACAAAATAAAGATAACCACAAAATAATGAACTGCATGTATATAACATACAAAAGAATCCCATGCCTACTCAGTAGGTAACTTCAACATTCCAGCTCTTGAAGATATGGATATTTACACTTCAGTTTTACAAAAATATACTTTATAATTTTCTCCTTTTTATGCTTACATTCGAATGAAATGAAGCGGTGCCCTCATAGCTCGTCCCCTCTTTTCTGGATTCCTCCCTCTGAGTTCGACTTACATTCTGTAACAAAAATATTCCCTCAACCCTTAAGGCGAGATGCAGTGCATCCTCTCTGCGCACAGCCGAGTCACAACACCAGCAAGGCTTCACAAAAAGGCACCAAATAACGGGAGTGTTCGTCTTGTTTAGTCTTTTTTTTCTCCTCTCTGTTTGACCATAAAGCCGAGCGCTATGTCACACGTGAGATAGAGAGAAAGAGATAGTACCAGTGGATGATATTTACAAACAGAAAATAACATCACTCTTACTCATGCTTGAATACTTAAGTGCTTTTTTTTTCAAACAATGTTCAAAACGTATCACAGCATCATCACTACATAATAGAGAAAGTATGTAGAAAATATGGCCCTGCTCACTTCAAATAATACAATGCAAATATGCAAATTTCACATCAATGGTACCAAAGAATGATCAAACCAAACATGGCACATGTACAATATACATATATGGTAGCTTATGTATATCATTCAAAGTCTTTGCACTGTGAGTGCCTGCGAGGGCGGACGTGCTTTAGCACCACGGCTGCTGCCAAACTGTTTGTCTCTTTGTCTTTGTGTACCTAATCGCAGGGACCCGCCGGTGCCCGTGTTCCTCTCCCTATCTGTCGAGTTCCTTCTGCATTTGAAGTGCTGCATTTGTTTTACAGAGACAGAAAAAAAAATCCCTTCTCATCTTGTGTTGTCTTTGCCCAGTCCTTGACATGTGTCTCTGTTCTCACTCTCAGGTAAATCTGGAGATTCACCTCACACTGCACGGGGGAGCAGACAGAAAAGTGCTTTTTGGAGGGGAAAACAAAGTCTTTTGATGCTGATTTCTCTCCCCTCAAAGAACCTTTAGGAAGGAAAGTTAGAAAGTTTTTGTCTCTCTGCTCTTTCTTAGCAGATCTCGATTGTCCTTGGGGAGAGGGTGGTCTGCATGTCTGATAGCGGGGTGGGGATGGGGGAGCTGTAGATGTTTGAGGCGACCGAGGAGGGGAAGGAGGAGGCGACCTGGGACTGAAAGGTGCTGGACATGGAGACTGAAGGGTAGGTGGTGGCCACCGAGGGAGACGGGTAGGAAGTGTGGACGGGAGAGGAGTAGCAGGAGGTGACGGGGGAGGGGTACGAGGACACCGGAGAGGGGTAGGATGTGATGGGTGAGGGGTAGCTGGAGGCGGGCGAGGCGGCTGATACAGGTGCCGCCGTTACCGCCACCGCTCCCGCCTTCTCAGCCTTTTTGTCCTTCTGCCTCAGGTGGATCTTCGTGTGCCTCTTCCTCTCGTCGCTGCGGGCGAACTTGCGGCCGCAGATCTCGCAGGCAAACGGCTTCTCGCCCGTGTGAGTGCGGATGTGCGTCGTGAGGTGGTCGCTGCGGCTGAAGTTGCGCATGCAGATTCGGCACTGGAAGGGTTTCTGGCCCGTGTGGATGCGGATGTGACGGGTCAGCTCATCGGAGCGTGAGAAGCGGCGGTCGCAGGTCTCCACCGGGCAGGCGTAGGGCCTCTCGTGAGGAGGGGTCTTGCTAGGCCGGGTGGGGTACTTGCGCATGCGGCTGGGTTTGATCAGCTGGGACTGGTAGACGCTCTTAATGTCCTGGGAACCAGTCTGAGTGGCGAAGGCCTTGATGGTGGAGAGGGGAGTGAGGGAAGGCTGACTGGACTGGCTCTGGAAGGGTTTCTGGTCTGGGGGCACCAGGCTGATCTCGCCCTGCTGCTGAGGAAACAGATAGTCTGGGATCATGGGCACGGGGAAGCTGGTGCTGCACGTTTTGCCGTTGGGGTAGGCGGGTGGAGGGTACTGCACGGCGCCTGCTGATCCCGGGAAGGCTTGACCCTGATCTGGGAAGATGTCTGAGTTTGGGCTGGAGTACGTGGGGGCGGCTGAGTAGATGGGGTTGGGCTCGCTGTGGTGGATGGAGGAACTGAGGCTGGAGCTCTGAGAGGAAGAGGAGGAGGTAGAAGAGGTGGTGGAGGATGGGGCGGAGGACGAGGTGGACGAGGTGGTCTGGGAGGCCGCCGACGAAGAAGTGGAGCTGGGGGCGATGTTGCCCATCAGACCCGTGAACAGACCCAGGATGGGCTCGGCCCAGAGGCTGTTACTGCAGGGGGTGGCGGGCTCCAGGGTGAAGCGGCCTGTGTAGGAGATGGGGGGCAGCCTTTGGGTGGAGTAGGACTGCTCTGTGACTGGCTTCTCGCAGTTGAAGGGGATGTCGGGTAACGTATCTGCAGGGAGCACAAAGAGAGAGACATTAATCAAAGTGTCGATAACCGAGGAGAAAGAGGGGGAACCCTGCCAGCGCAGTGGACAGTGTGTCACCCCTCGCTTCTGTGACGGCTCCATCAGGTGCCCACGCAGAGAAACCCCCACCCTGCCTACACCCGGCCACACTGTTCACCCCTTTAACTCCAAACTGTCTCCTCTAAACAAGAGCTGCTGTGCAAGCTTTCTAATGGCTCGTTTTCCTCTGCTCACACTCTCTCGATCGTTCTGTCATTCCCTCCGTCTTCCTGTCTCGCACACAAACACACACTCGCACATTCTTGAAGCCCATCACAGAGCCTGAGGCGATTGATTACTAAAACTGCAGTTCAGCTGGTTTTAGGAATGCAATTTGAATTGAGCTGTAGGAGTGTCTGAAGGCATGCAGTGACGGAGCACTGAGAGTCCTCTGGGAGCCCCGAGGATCTAGAGCCATCAATAAGATCATAAAGAGGCTAATTTTTAAGTCTTCATTTTTTATTTGTATTATGTGTTCATTTATAATCTAGTCACCTTCAATTTAAAATTCCATCAAGCAAGCAAATCACTTTCATTCAAAAACAATAAAATCTTGATTCAAATCAGCTTTAGAGAAGTTTATAAGCAGTAATAATGGACTTTAAAAACATAAATAAAATAAGAACTGTGCGTTTTTATTTCGTGTATTTGATGTTTTACTGTAATGAGGCTCTGCAGATATGATTACCATATTTATTTAATTTCCCCATGCAGCATAAAGCACCAGAGAAAAACCAGCTCTTACCTCCAGCGAGGTGGTCGTACTGCTCTCCTGGCTCTCCGGAGCCGAAGCCTGCGCCCTCGGGTGCGGAGGCGGTCAGGAAGGGTGTCCCTGCAGAGCTGAGCATCATCACCTCCTCCAGCTTTGGGTAGTTATCCATGGGGGAGTGAGGGAAGCTGAGGGGCTCGGAGATCTGCAGGGTTGGGAGGATCATCTCGGTCTTGGCTGCAGCCATCCTCTGCTGGTGCTGGAGCTGCAGGGCTGAGGCTGCGCTTGGAGGACAGACGCTGGGTGAGCGCTGCTTCACAGGTGGAGGAAATCACTCAGCTCAGCTCAGCTCAGCGCACGGAGCTCTGCTGCACACTTCTGCTGATGCCGAGGAAGATGCTCCGAGTCCTGCTGTCCTCTTGGTCGCTTCTTCTCAGAGGAGAGTAAAGATCCACTTGTCTTTTCAGAGAAGATCAAAAGTGTCATTTATACTCGGTTCCTAAGATAATCAACAGATTAATCTTGTTTCCTCAAATCTCTGTATTAAATAACTAATCCAATCAGGTTTAACCTTCTTGGAGGATGTTGTTTTGAGATGACTTTGTTGTTTGTTGTGATATTTCTCGGTGAGGGACTGCTATGTGTTTTCTATCTATCTCTGCTCTAACAGTTGCTCTTGTGGGCTCTCAGGGCTCTCTCTGTGCTCAGAGGTTTCCCCGTCCCTTTTATTCCCTCTCCCCGTGACGTAGATGTCCATATATGGAGTGGAGGAAGCCCATATTTAGTCACTGCAGTGGAGGACACATGACGCCGGCCTGGGGGAAAAGCAGAGAGGAGAGACTTTATATTAAGCTCTCACAGTAAATTGCGAAGACATCGGCGCTCTTCTCCTGCCCCGAATCGATGCGTCTTCATAGCGGAGCAGCTCCCGCAGACAGCAGCATAATTCTCGCTCTCTCCCCGTCGCCCCGTTCATTTGATTTGGATTTCCCATCTGTGCAGCAGGCTGCGCTGCTGCCGGAAAGCCTCTGCTCCGCCGTGCCTTATAAGGTCGTGACTACATAAGGACCTGATCCGGTGGGTTTCCATTTCCCTGTCCTTATTTGGAACTTCCTGAGGCAGCGCTGATCGCTGTTTGGCACTGAATGAGAGGCTGGAGTGCAAATCATGTCCTGCGCTCACAATAACTAATGTCAGCAGCTCAATCCTGCTTCCCTGCTATAAAAGACAGCTTCAGCTCAGCCCTGACACTCTGTGTGGAGCGTTTATGCAACACAAACGCTTCAGACTTTCGATTTTGTTCATGTGAGAGCAGAGAAGATTGAATGTGTGCACGCAAAAAAGACACCTCAAAGCTTCCGCGCATATGATCCATGTACAGTAGGCTATAAACACCGATTTAAAGCATATCAGATTGTTTTTTATCCTGTTCATAGAGTCTGAGCTTTCTTTTTTAACTGTTTGGACATCTTTTATTACCTGTTTTGATCCGTTTAATTGTAGCACATAGAGCACATGCATGTGGCTGCAGGCATATTGATTCTGACAGTTTTAATCATACATACATACCATCATAGCCTACATCATACAATTTTAATAAAGTTCTATCTAATTTAATCAACTGACTATCAGTCAAAGCTGTAGGGGAGACTGGGGATGGCTGTAACACTTTTCTCTTCAGACCTTAGTGTTTGGGATAGAGTTCTCAGACCTTTATGGGAGGTACCTAAATTTAATAATTACAAACGTAACCAATTTGGACTTTTGCAAGAGTATCACTAATGTCTAATAATATGATAGCAGGTTGTAACAGCTGGAAAAAAGAAGTACAAACAGATGCATCATGTAAAAATGTTTGGAAAACATCTTCTGAAAAAACAAACAGTAATATAAAACACCCGCCTGAACCCTAAATTAGATGATTTTTAAATATTAAATGTTTTACAGTCATCTTTTTTCACCAGAGACCAAACAAGCACGATAATCCTGAAAACTTAATAATATATTGTACAACAGACTGAGCAGACATATGCTTTTTATGCATTGATTGTTATTTTTTACAAACTGCACTATTATAGATAACATGTAAACTACTTTAAATATGTCTTGAACTGAGAAAAAGGACCAAACTACAAGTGTTACGACAGACAAACCTCCACCAAAACATTTCCAACATTGTAGAGGGGGTTAATTTCAAGCAGGTGAAATTCGCAGTATTAACAAATCCATTTTAAAAATCCTGGATCTACATCTTGATTCAGATCACCCTCAAAATGTAATCACATTGCTCTTCTGCTATGACCAACATTATCCTAAAATGTTACCTAAATCTGATGTGAACTTATTAAGTTAAAAGTAAAATTTGGAAAACTGCATAAACTGTATGTTAACAAATCCTTTTAAAAAATCCTTCATCTGCATTTGGACTCAGGTCATGACCTTAGTCTCATAAATTGGTCCTTAGTGAAGTTGTAACTTGGTTCACTTGAAAAGATTCTGCATTAATGGCAGGTGGGAGCACCAAAAAGAAGTCCTTGCTTCCTCAGTGAAGAGCGAGGACACTGCTCCTCATAAGGTTTTGTTCTCCTTTACAGTCTGACTTTTACTTCAACTTTTACTTTCAAGTTTGGAAATGGTACCAGAGCTGACAAACACCAGCTTCCGGTCTAGGGGAATTTGGCTGTCTTTTTTTGGATGCTAACCACACAGCTTTGGTTATACCACTAATGCAAAATCCTTACAAATTGTACCTTGTTGTAAAGGTGAATAAAAAATTACATTACATCATTAAACTTTTTGGGGAGAATAGATCTGTAATTGACTATTTCTGTTACCTCCCTTAATGCATTTATCAAAAAAAAAAGATCAGAGTTTATTTTATAAATCATTTAATGCAGTTACTTGAATCAAAAGAATAAAATAGTATGCCCTTTATTGTCATTATACTTACTGCATACCAAGATTGGAGAGCTCCTCCTTTGTCAGTGCAGCCGCTTATTTAAAATAGTGTAAAGGGATAAATACTAAGAATATAAGATATAAAACTGAACAAAATAATAAAGAAATGTGTTGTATTGCACAGAATAGAGGGAATTATACAAATGTAATGTATTGCCCATGAAGAATCATTATTAACTGAATAGATATTTTGCACAGAATAAATATTCACAGAATGTTTGTATTGCATAGATGGATGAGCACTGAGGTAGCATTATGACAGAGCAGCAGTGACAGGTATATTGCACCTGCTGCTGAAACTGACTTGAATCCCATGTCACCCTATTAGATTGAATATATTTAAGTTAGAATATAAATGTTTAAGTAACTCCTTATGACAGCTGTTCATATTTGCTCCTTTTTTTACCCTAAAATGCAAATTCAGGCCCTGAAGTGATGGGGATCATTTTAATGTGGCCCTCCAAAGATGCTCATCACCCCTGTTATGATATACTGTAATATGAGGTTAGACCCAATCTCTCTAAGACTCTGCAGTTGAAATGCTGTGCAGACTCTGCAGGCTGGTAACAAAGTTGCTCTAAATGAACTTTGCCTCTCTCTCCTCTCTGTCATTGATTAATGAGAGCAGATAGGCGCGGATGCTGACGAGGTGCGGGCCGATCCGTCTAATTGAGGGGTGTCCCCGGCTCGATATTCGGGGAATCTCTCTGCCACTCAGAGGCCTAATGGGCTGCATTAACAACGCTGCGCGCAGCTGCCAGGACGCCTGCGGGATGCCGATGCCCCCCCACCATCCCCACTACCCCCCACCCTGAGCTCTGGGCTCGGCCGGCGCGCCAGCTCTGCTCGGTGGATGCTGACGGGAAATCAATGTGTTTCCCTTGCTGCTGACTGGATCTATATGCGAGCAGGCTCATTGGGAAACATTGTGGGCAGGACACCGAGGTGGCCTGAGAGGAGAGAGCAAAGAGGAGAAAAGGAGAGATGCAGGTAAGACCTCAAATATGATTTTATATACAGTGAAAATGCTTAACACTATTAA
Source organism: Scarus forsteni (assembly GCA_036419115.1). Classification (NCBI taxonomy): domain Eukaryota; kingdom Metazoa; phylum Chordata; class Actinopteri; order Labriformes; family Labridae; genus Scarus; species Scarus forsteni. Next base: position 3,387,022 of record JAZDUH010000395.1, read on the forward strand.
AGTCATCAGTCCAAGACATCAGCAAGATATACAGGCAGATGATTCGAGTTAAATAAATAGCATTAACACCTGAAGCAAACTTGAAAAAAGCTAAACAACTGCATCCAAAACAGCAGCTAGGGTTCATTTTTATGTGGGGACAGCACATTTCAGTTGATTGGGACAAAAGAAAAGAACATCCTGACAGAAAAAATACTGGGTTTAAATCAGAATCAGTGGTTCTTAACCTCTTAGCAAAGAGCCACATAAATTATGGTGATAAATGACCTGGATATATTCTTCAATCACAGTATGCAGAAGTAAAAAAAAATGTCTTGAAGATTCAAAAACAAGGCAACTGGACTATGTTGAGTTTTGGGAAGACGTTTCTCATCCAAGAAGCTTCTTCAGTTCCAAATGGCTGGTGCAGGAAGCGGATACTTATCTTACTAAAGGGAAAGACAACAATAGAAGGGGAGGAGTTGTGCCTCTCCGCAAGAAGGTTGTTGGTTCAGTTCTCGTGTTGGTCAGGGTCTCTCTGTGTTCAGTTTGCATGTTCTCCCTGTGCATGTGTAGGCACTCCCACTTCCTCCCACAGACCAAGAACATGCTCCTTAGGTTGACTGGTGACTCCAAATTGCCCTTTGGTATGAGAGTAAATGGTTGTGTTTCTCTCTGTGTGGCCCTGTGATTGGCTGGCGACAGGTTCAGGTTGTACCCCAGGCCCTGCAGCACCAAATGGGATAAGTCGTGTAGATAACGGATGGATTAAATTTGGGTATCAAAAGGTGAATTCTGTTAGAAACTCCTCAATCCTGCTAAACTGTTCATTCAATAAGAATAATATTTTCAGTATTAAACAAGTTTTTTAAAGATTTCTAAATATGTTTTGTCATTTTTATTACAGGTGGTTTAATAAGTCTGTTAATGACTGTGTAATATGTGTTGCTATTCAGATTAAAATAAACAACTAATAAGGTATAATGTTTGTTCATATATATACACACAAAGGCTCTCTCATATTCTATCTGCTTTCATTTTATTAAGGATTCCTGGCTTCGTACATTAGGGACTTGACTGACTTTAATCCCTTAAATAGTAAAAACAGCATTTGATCAGGAGGATCTTTACTTTTACTTAAGATTTGCACCAGTGGTTTTGATCAATGAAGCACTTGTGCAGAGATACAAGTTTAATGCCTTAAAAAGGTTTCATCATTTAAGAATTGATGCAAAATAAGAATTGATGCAAACTAATACATACATACATACATACATACATACGTACTTACATACATACACACATGCATACCTACATAAACAGACAGGCAGAAAAAAGATGGACAGATAGCTAGACAGATGATGAGACATGTATAGGCAAAGATATATAATAGATGCAGCACATACGTATATACATACATTTACATACATATATATACATATCCATATTTATATTTTTACATGCATGTGCAGTGGTTTTATGTCGTAGGTAAACAGTGGGTTTTTGGCCAACTTCCCTCTCAGGCGTTTCCCATTCAGCCTCTGGCAAATCTCTGTGTTTACCCCCATTAGTCTGATAGCAAATTCTATCATTTATTATTGATGATGTGGAGCACAGGCTCCTTCACAAAATCCAAATAAGCCTGAAGTAGACGGCGCAGCTGGAGAACTTGTGATGCTGTTTATTCATACAGTCAGATGTATAAATGATCACATCTAAACGCTCCTGAAGCTGCATGTATGTGTTTTGGGAGCATTGGACTTCCACCGCTGCATTTCCACTCTTAAAACTTGCACTTCCTGTTAGGTGGATGCCACTCTTCTGCAGGCCTTACTAAGCAGAAAGGAATACCAAAGACTCAGGACAGGATGATGGTGAGTTACGTAAAGAGACCAGAGTTGTTGTGCTAAATCTAAACTCCTGTCTGCGTCCCTCTCTGCTGTCATGCATCACTTGCGGAGGTCGATAAATCAGTAGCAAAGCAAAGACGAAAGGAGAGAGAGAGTGAGAGAGAGAGAGCTCATCATCTGATGACAAAGTAATAAAATCAGGTTAGGGAAAACTGTCAGAAAAGTAATAAAGTAATAAAGATGATAAACAGTTCACAGCTACTGTTTGGGCCTCCCCTCACTCTCATGCACGGAGGGGGTGGGAGCAGATGCTGGAAGGGCAGGGGAAAGAAAATTAGCTGGTGTATGAGCATGATGTGAGCACTGTTACGTGTGTGTTGGTGTTTTTTCGATGAAACCGGTTCACTGTCACTGGTGTGATCCCTCGCTGCCCACACAGAACAACCAGCGGAGTCCTTGTCTGATATAACTCCAACGCTCTGAGAAAATAAGGCTTCTCCTCTTACCTACGCAGCAAACAATAGGGCTGGAAAATATGAACCAAAACTAGACCGCATAAGTCATTTATGTAAAGCTGAAGAGCAACACATGACATACTGTTCTTAAAATGAATATTACAGAACGCCTGTCATGAAGACAAAAAAGAGAAAACATGAACATTCAATAAATCTGCACAAAGTTGATCAAAACTAAAATGTTTCTGTTATCAGACACATATTTTAAGCAAGAATGAGGCATTTCAAAGTGAATTCAACTCTTTACACCCAGATTTGAGCCACCGACTAGACTTCTCTGAGAAGTCATAAATTAATTAAGCAGAACATTCAACCGCTAAATGTAGTTTTTCTGTACAGGATTAAAAATAAATAGCTATAATATGACATCCTAATAGAGAAATAATAACGTGGTTCACTATTTTTTTTTCTTTTTGTAAAACAGTTAATGTAAAAATTCATGAAAAACAATAATAGTATTAGAAATATAGTTTTAATCGAAAAGCTTTACAATTATAGAAGCATAAAAATAACTGTAGTGATCACATTACTGTTATTTTAGATCAGCTGTGTGAATAAACCTTACATCAAGTGGTGTTTTATTAATTTGTTCAGCATGTCTATATATCTTGTTATCTTTTCTGTGAGGGAGTAAATGAATGTCACAACAACAGAATGCAACATTCAGTTTATGATCTCTCATAACTGGGTCATGGTCTAATTTCCTGCCCCATCATCCAACCATGAGGTAAATGGAGCTCAGCTTAAGCATGTTAAAAGTTCAGGTAACGTGTGTCATGAGTAAACGTGATGGGGGAGATGATTCATGGTGATATCAAGATAAGTATAAAGAAGTGAAAGTGTGATTCAGCAAAAAAAAAAAAAAGGCATTTTTTTATACTATTTTCTCTCTTTATGCTTCTTCAGTAGTTGACTGGTGAAGAGCCAGAGTATGAAGCCTAAGCTGACCATCATTGGCACATGACATGGGCAGTCACATGAGAGGCAGAGTTGTTCGCCGTGCCGTTGACTTAGTTTCCCTCTGGAGGTGTGATCAGTGGACGTCTCCTGGGTTGTTTGGGTCACATGCTCTCTGGCCTTTGTTCTCTGGTGGAGGTGGTGTTTGGATCATTACCTCCACCAAGGAGGTTAGATTTTTGCCAGCACATCTTTGTTTGTTTATTTGTTTGCAAGATCATGCAAAAACTACTGCACAGATTTTGCTGAAACGTTCAGAAGATATTGGAAACTGCCCAACTTTAAATGATTTGATTTTGGTGGTAATCCAGATAACTGCCATTAGTGAACAATCATTCTGATAACTGTCCAACTAATAATGATGTCAACATGATTCTGAGTGCTAAGGGTGTGTTTTCAGGGTCAGTTAATCATATTATGATAGTAACTTTATCATGGAATTATAACCTATACAGTATATAGATGTAACAGCAATATGTGAGTCACTCTCTTAGTGCTTTCAAGTTTGTTAAAGAAATCCAAACTGCATAAAGTAATGGAAACAGAAAGTGTTTTAGTCTCCCACAGCTTCTGTTGTGGTTCCTGCGTCTTGATCAAAATGACCTCCTTGACACCCCCTCAGCGTTGGTTTAAAGGATAAGTTCGGTTTCTACAGCTTTCACATTGTTTATAGAATGAAGTAGAACAATATACTCACCCAGAAGGCTTTCCTGATCCAAACAGTGCTTCGGGAGATATTTAGATCCAAAATCGAGCGGCGGACATTCGTATAATGGTAGCACATGGGGCATGTATAGCACCGCTCCTAAAACTGCATGAATCGTCCAAAAATGGTTCGCTCACGCTACTCCTCCAAGACAGTCCGGGGTCGCTCCACCCATGTGTTCTTGACTGTGCTGACCTCTGAACTGAAGACTGCTCTCTGGCCAGCTGTTCTTCTCTTTGCCTCCGCGTCCTCCTTTCGATGAGCTCCTCATCTGTAAACCCTGGCTCGAAACTGTGAGGACACCCATCATATTCAAAGTTCTCATCCACAACATCTTCATCCGATAGATATTCGTCCATTTTGCACAAAACTGGAAGAAGAAAGTTGTTGAGTAGCCGGCGGTCGCCCCTGAAACAATGAGCCGTACTGCGCATGCACGGCAGCTGTAAAGAAAGTTTTCAGTTCAGAGGTCAGCACAGTCACGAAAACATGGGTGGAGTGACCCCGGACTGTCTTGGTGGAGTAGCGCGAGCGGACCATGATGAAATATTGGTGAAACTAATGAGTTTTTGGACGATTAATGCAGTTTTAGGAGCGGCGCTTTACATACCCTGTGTGCTACCATTATACGGATGTCCACCACTCGATTTTGGATCTAAATATCTCCTGAAGCACTGTTTGGATCAGGAAAGCCTTCTGGGTGAGTATATTGTTCTACTTCATTCTATAAACAATGTGAAAGCCGTAGAAACCGAACTTATCCTTTAGGAAAGGGTCAGGGAAGCCATTTTTGTTGACTGAAAATCATTTTGTTTACTGTGCACTGACACAGACACCATATTGACCTGATCAAGATGATCCTCAGAGCTGTGACTGTTCTGTTTATATTTCATTTATCAAAAAATTTGAAAAGTGATTGAATTAGGCTCCTGGCCATTTTTGTAGCTCTTGCTAGCAAAAGCTAGTTGCTTTTTTTTTTTAGCAACTGCTCTTTTTATGGTATCAGTAACACTTTAAAAGTCAAGATCTGGGACATTTCTGATTACTTTATTTTGCTGCAAAATGAAACTTTCCAACCTTGCATGCACATGATTATCATAGACCTTATTTTAGGCATATATTGTTGAAAAGCTAATCCAAACCCTATGAACCTGGCAACTGAAAGTGCAAAAATGCAAACTCATTTCTGTATTTTGTGACTAATTCATGCACCACTGTGTACACTTTATTTCAAGTACTAAATAGTATTTAGAGAGTCATTATTACTCAATCAAGTATGACCCATTAATGCCATTATTGCACAGTTTTAAGGGTTGGCCATTTCTAGGCCTTGTAGTCAATCGGCATTGTCCTGTTAGTATCTTTACTGTGAACATCTTTTGTTTTAAAGGCCTTTTATCTACATAAACTACACCACTATAAACAATATTGCCCTACCTTATTTGTCAATGAGTAATCTATTCATCTAAAACTCGCTATGTTCCCCGGCCTGAGCTGCAAAGCTCCAGTTAACACGTACACTCTGCAGAAGCAATGGCTGATGTTTAATCATGCCCCAATTTGCCACATTGAAAAGACAAATAAGAGGCTAGATAAGCCAAAAACTGAGAGAGGAGGTGGAAAAGACAAGAGGGAAGGAGCCGGAGCATAAAAATAAATGCAGCGAGGAAAAGAGAGGGAGAAGAAACAGAGATGTTGGAGTGTAGAAAGCAGGCAGTTGGAGGCAGGATGAGAAGAAAAGAGATGGAGAAGGTGGGAAGGAAGGGTGAGGGCGATAGAAAAATAGAAAGACCAAAAGAGAATCCTCACACCCACATGCTGTACGTGGGAGCAGAAGCCGAGCTTGATGCTGGCATTTTTCAGCAGGCAGGGAGACGGGACAGAGAGTGAGACGCGCAGACAGACACTCCTGCTCTTCACACCCCCTCACCTACTGGGGCCGCCCACAGGAACCAGCGGTGCTATCCCTCTGCATTAGCATACAGGTGTGTGCGCGGCTCTGTGTGCTCCCATGACGGGCAGACCCAGATTAGAGGGTGGATGGTTACAGTTACCAAAGCCTGCTTGTTACATAATGTGGCAGAGGGGACGAGGATGAGGAGGGAGGGGGGGTGTAATGACAGAGAAAATAGATGAGCGATTATTTTGGAGCACAGATGAAGCTTTCCGGATTTTTGGAGAGTGGGATGAGAGTGTTGGACTGTTGCTACGGCTGGGTAATAGGCAGAGTTTTTAAGATGTGTTGATATTTATCTAATGAGAAACATGTTAAGTGAAAATTATTTTTTTGGATATAGTTTAGGGTTATTTTGATCTGAAAAAGTAAATATCAGGACTTATACTTCTATATATCCACTCACCATAAGAAAGACCATTTCAAAAAGTCTTAAGGCCTTTGCACACCAAAGATGATGCAAACAAGTGGCATGAAATTACAAGCAGGTTGGAGACATGCCCTCCTTTTGACAATTAGAACATGTTTAATTTATATATTTTACAGCCTGGAAACAAATTTAGTAAAAAATCTAGCAAGGACACAGACACTGAAAAATAATAAGTGCTGAAATGCATTCATTGTACACCATGAGTTGTCTTTGCCAAAAATATTTTTAAGAGGACATTTCTGATTGCTGACAGTTGGGTTTTACAAAGATACCTTCTGGAATTCTTGGGGCCCTTTCACACTGGATGCATTTACCTGATTGACTTGTATGTTGCATGTTTGTTTTCATTTTTTAAAGGTGCTATGAGGAGAATCTATTACCGGCAACATTAAGACTCTGCTACCCATGAGCACGGGCGGCGACTGTCGTAATGCTGCGTTCCAGTAACCTCGGAACTGGGAGTGACATCATCTCCGACTTATCGGCATTCCAGTTGAAGTCGGAAAAAAACATGCCAATCTACCAGGCTATTGTTAGCTGTTGTTAGCATGCCCTGTGTTGTTGTTCACAAATATCACATGAAGAATATGATTATCACTATGGCAGCATTTTTGTAAATATTAGTCTAACAATATTATGTATACAGCTGATCTAGAGCGACACACCCCAGTCAGAAGTGCAAATAAATTGATTATTATAGGAGCTAAATAACTGTTCACACTGGGAGCATCCATCTTTGATTGTCAACTGTCAACAAACGAGGTTTCACTGAGTTCCCAGTAGGAAATTCCGACTTCGGGGGTGTTCCAGTTGCAATTTCCTACTCGGAACTTGGAAACTCCTACTTCTGACTACAACTGGAATGCACCAAAAGACGTGATGCTAATGATAATGCAGCCCGGACCTTCCTCAGAACTCTGCATTGCTTTACAACTTCTTTTTTCAAAAACAGGTAATGTATCTCTTTCTAGTTGCATAGCGGTAGTTTTTGATGTGTGACAACAAGCAATTTTTGGAAAACTTAGTATCGTAGTTTTGTAGCCGGCTATATATCTTTACTTACAGCCCGGTGCTCTAGGTTGTGTCGCGATTATATAAATTTGCTCTAGATTTAATTTTCTTGTTCCCAAAGTTGAGTATCCAGACCAGTCCAGTCCTGTCTGACCCTACTGTGAAGCTAAGGAATAGCATTTATAGATAACCTATTTTGATGCTATAAAACTCATCTTAAACTGTGTATTTCAATCAGGCATATATCTGAAAGTGAGACTTTGTTGTAATTACCTAGAAACTCCTCACAGTCCCTTTAAAATATATATTTTTAAATAAAGGAAAATACACATAAATGAACATGACATGTTCAATGTCTCCACAAGCTAATTTCCGCCTGTAGTCCCTCTGCAGGTTGATGTTATGCATGTGTACAAGTAATCTTACCTAAATATTGTAGATGAAAAATACACAAAAACAACACAAACTTTACATTAATTTACAGGACACACACACATATGTATATATATATATATATACACATATGTATATATATATCTATATATATATATATATATCTATATATATATATATATATATATATATATATATATATGTATATAGACACACACACATATATATATATATATACATATATATATATGTAGAGAGTTAGAGTGTGTAAGCTGTTTAATGTGCACAGTGAAGAGTATTAAAGTGCTAAAGTGCTGATGTATTTCACACCACAGTAAATCTGTGGTTAAGCAAATTGATGATTGCACACTTGCCTACACCTACTTGCACATGGTTAGCATACATAGATGTAATTCTAAAAGCAAAGTTTCACTTCAGGTTACAAACACAGATGTATTTACAGTATGTAGACAGATGTTTAGTCTTGGTCACAGATCTGGCTTGTCTTGAGCCACACCTTCAGATTACCCTCAAAAGTTGCACAACTGGAACATGCTCTGACTGATAGCGGAAGATGTTTCATAATGTGGCACCTCTGCTCAAAAGATTTGTTTACAGAGTGAGATAAGGCAGTTGTCCACATTTTTGATGATAACTCAGTAGGTTCTCAATGAATTTGATGACATTTTCATGGAATGTTGAGCATGGCTAACCTTGCACAGCAGCACAACCTGCGTGATTCAATGTCTGTAATCAGGCGGATCCATCTGGCCAACCTCTAATCCACAACAGTTATGATTGACCCAAAGTGACACGGCCCAATCAGAATCCTTCAGAACAGGAAGAGGTGGGAGCTATGAGCCAGGTGACAGCATAACGTGACTGCACATACAGGGGTTAGCATAGATGCTAACAGCTTTAGTAGTAGTTTAATCAGTTTGTGACCTCATTAAATGAGAAACAAATACCAACACTACTAACGTCTTCATAGTAAGGGTATTTTCGCTACTTCACCTTTTTTTGGAAGTGGCTCATGCACAGTAGCTCCTGCCTTCCACATTATCCAATTGGTCCGCAATAAATGATGATTGACGGAACCATTGTCCAATCACATGCCAGATATGCTTCTAAAAACCCTTCCCAATCACGTTCTATGGGCTGTTTCCCAGAAAGACGAATGAAATACATTGAATGGTCCATCTGGTGTGCCAGGTTAGGGCATGACACGAGGAGAAACAGATTCAAGCACGTCTAGTTTGGTTGTTGTTTGGTGAGGATGGTTTTCAAACTCACAACAAAACTGAGCTCTGGCCCGGAAGACCCCTCCTTTCAGACCAGAGTTCAATTATTTGGTCTGAAAAATAGTTTATATGAGCTCTAACACCACCACAAAAGTAAACCTATCTGTTTGGTTGACCAAATGCGTTAGGTGTGAATCAGTCATGTATATGTTTATGGTTTTGGTTTTGTCTCAACCAATAGTGCAACTGTTCAGCTAAAAAATATTGAGATACAGTTTTAGTCTGAATCACCCAGCCTGAACTGTAGGATAATGAAAATTAATTTAAGCTGCGTTGTGTTGGGGAGCTGTATAGCACACAGGGCTGATAATAATTAAGAGGGTGAGTAGCCGAGGCCTGATGGTCTCGGGTGGAGTGACAGGCTGAATATTAGGCCCACAGTCATGCAGAGACGTGGAGAGAAGCAAAGAACATTATCAGAGCGCTATTTCATAAATGTCAATTTTTTTTCTCACTGCTTTAAAGAGACGCCCGCAGGAGTGTGCAGCCTGACCTTTTTACACGCAGAGCGAGATGCACTTGGGAAACGACGACCCGGTGTTAGAGGGATGAAATCTGTCGGAAATGTTGAGGAGGCCGGCCGTGTTAAAGGGGTTGAGGAAAAAAAGTCTGTGGACTAATTGACAAGCATGAAAAGCCAAATGGATCTAATGGGATTCTGGAAACAACGGAGGATGAAGACATCCAGCGCCGTGTGTCTGTTTAAATACTTGACACCTCGACTCAGAGCTCCAGTCATCATAAACCTTGGCTCCCTGAGTGAAATCTTATCCATGACAATACGGTGCTGAAGATTACAGAGCACCACCTGTTGCTGCACTGAAGCAGTCAGACTTTTTCTGCTCTGCTGGGACGAGAAGGCCTCGTGTTAGCAGCTCATGATTGGAGAGTAGGTCAGCTCTGGCGTTTTCTCTGAGTCAGGGACCACTGGTAAAGACCCTTTCACAAACGAAAGCATATTTGTCATACCATTAGCAGGAGACAAAACAAAACTGGAGGCAAATATGAATCACCTCCACAGACAATCAGGCAACGTCAGAGTCTAAAAGAAGAGTTATGTTTTTGTGTCATCAGATTTCAGGATAAGAGGATATAGCTGAATTTATATCACTCCACTAAGAGTTTCCTTAACTTTTGGCAGAAAAATAGACTTAGGCGAATCCCAATTCTACCCCTTAGTCATGTCTAATCCCATATCCCTTGGTTTTGTGCGTTCAGGTCTAGTGAAGTGGTGTCCCAATTCTCCGTAGGGCTAAGGGGAAGGACTACACACCCTCGAAACAGAGACAGATCGGGACTTCACATGAAATAAAGGGGTATGAGAATTTCCCATAATACACCTCACCCGCCGATTCGAGACAGAGCAGGGACTGAAGGAGGTACATAATTAAAGGTACATGTTAAATCATAAAGTAAATATCAATCATGTTTTGAATTGTTGGTCCAATGTTGAAAATTCTCATTATAATAAGCTAGCTTTCACAGCTGTAGCTATGGTTATTATCACATCTGCCTACGTCACAGCTAGCATCTAGCTGTGGGTGATGATGTAGCGAGAAACAAGTGGCGTCTCGTTTCTCAACAGTGGGTTCTCACCCTTTCCCCTTGGCCCTTAAAACAGAGGACTAAGGTGAAGAGGTAAGATGAAGGGAAGGTCCAAGGGGTAGAATTGGGATTCACCTTTAGACTGTGGATGGATGGAAGTGTTTTATTATCTGTGAAGCAGCTTGTTGTGGCTCTCTCAGGAGACTCTTTCTTTTTAGTGGGCAATCAGGTCTCACATTTGTTAAACTTTAACTTGTCAAAATGTTGACCAGTTTTGTGGATCAAGAGGGGCTCCAGTGTGAGGTGCAGATCTGTGGCAACACAGATGAAATCTTGGCTGCTCAAGTAAAACAAAAGAAATTCATCTTCTTCAATTTCTTTTAAAATATCCTGCCGTGTGTTGTCCCCTCTCTTTTTGGACTTTTGTGTGCTTCGCATTGGCCACATTATCCTGCTGTTACTACCCTGTCTGTCTTCAGATTATATACAGGTCAAGGCAGTAACTCACATGTTCGATGGTAGATCAGAACAACACTGCTGAAACTTATGGGGCTTAATTGTTGCCATTATCAGCCAAACATGTTACAGGAGTTGGACTTATCAGAAATAATGATGTAAACTATAATGGGATCACCATTTCTTAAAAGGAGGTTTAGACTGAGCTCCAATAGATCTTTCCCAAAGTGACTCGTTCTTTGAGTAACTAATCTGCGAAAACTTCAGGAAAAAGTTTTTTTTCGTACAAACTTGGGAAGTTTCTTCACAGAATTGCCAAACGAGGCATTTGGTTTGAAAAGCACAATCCTGAAGTGTAACTGTATTGTGTTTACCTTGTCTGTGACATTTTCTACAGATGTAAAATACATTTCTGCAAGAACAAAGAACAAAACTACCTCCATTTATCATTCCCTGTATATTTTTGCCTTATGACATGCATAGTTCACTTTAAAAACAGGCAAGCACTTTTATTGTCGAGACTCTTGGTGCATGAGCGGCAGCCCTCATGCTGAGTCTGCAAGTCTTGACCTCTCAACATGCAAACCTAAATGAAAATTGGCATGTGCCTCAGCTATGGTGCAGCCATAGCCACGCACTTATCTCCAACGAGGTAACTGAGAGCTTCCCTGGAATATCAGACTGATAAAAGCAGAGCAAGGAAAGCAACAAAGAAGGCAGAAGGATGCCGGAGTTTTAGGAGAAAGGAAACGCTAACAACAGTTTTAATTTCATAAATTCTTTCCTATGAAACAAGAAGAAGCTCCCGGCCGCTGTACTGTTTGAAAAACAATCTGTGACACTCGTCAGTCTCTGCAGGCGTCCCTCTCTGCCGTCCGGCCCCTCAGGCTCCGGTGTAAATGTATCACACAGCAACAGGCCCGACATCGAATAGCTGCTCTATCTGCTCATCTCCCTGTTGTTATCTCCTCAGGGTGGTAGGTGACAGAGTCACAATTACCAAACATGTCCCCCCTCCCCAGAGGATGAGTGACTCACCGAGCCCCCAGCCTGTTTGTTTGATGCTCATGACAAAAGATCTGACCTCTGACCTTTCAGCTCCCGATGAGTCACCCGGTGGTGAGCTGAAAAGAAGGGGCTTCCCCCAAACCACGCAGCAGTCACAGTGCAGCAACGGCTAACATTTAAAGGTTGCCACAAAACACTTTTGTGTTTGTCTGAGCCGGTAGACCAGAATCTGTGGGCGGAAAGACCCTGGTGTGTTGACAGAACTGGTGTCTAATAGGTCAGATCTGTGGGTGACATCTTCTCGGTTACAGAAATTTTCATTCCAGTGTTTATGGAGGGAGAAGATGGCACATCAGCTCAGCAGAGAGAGTAGGAGATTATTACAGCATTATTGTTTTTATGACAGAATTGTTTATTCGAACCTGTTAATAGGGAAAAGATGATCAGCTCTACATAAAGATATGATCAGACATAAATACACTTAATACTAATATTAACTTTATTTATATAGCACGTTTAAAATCAGATATGTACAAAGTGCTTTAATAGATAAAACAAAGGCAGAAAAAGGCAGAACTCTGGAGACAATAAATCAACAATCAGGTCAAACAGAGACTAAAAGAGTCAAAGGAAAAGGTACAGAGGATCATGACAAATAAAACAACTAAAGGAGAGAAATCGGTAAACTAGAGACGACTGAAGTACTACAGGACTATACAACATAAGTACTGGTTAAAATGTCAACATGTACATTTGAGTAACATAAGAGAATAAGGCCTTTCTTTTTAGAATGATAAAGAGACAATAAGACAATAAATAGATGAAAGTCAGAAGTTGACAACATCACATCAGGAAGATTGTAGAGAATAGATTAGATTGAGGACAGGAAAAAAATAAATAAAAAAGGGAAACAAAACAGTAAAAACAGAACTAAAACAATGAGAAACCATGGAGGGAACTGAGAACAGCAGGGATTAAGAGAGTTTAAAAAGTAATTGTAAAATAAGTATACACAAAATATAGTAAAATAAATAACTTACATGGTTGATAGGCAAGTATGTAACCAGTAAAATAGCATCATGTAACAGCAAGTCTGATAATGTGGGTTTCATGATCGTCACTTTTAAGGATTTTGGTTATAAGAGTTATATGTTTATTTATTTCAAATCCTTTCTTTAGATTATAGATTTGTTTACTAAGTATGGTTACATGGTTCATATATATGATGCTTTCTTATGTCATAGTTATCACCATCCACTTTATCAGGTACACCCCTTCAACTGCTCGCTTATATACATAGCTTATCAGCCAATCACATAGCAGAACCTCAGTGCATTTAGCAGACAATTGGACTCGAGTCATAGGGACTCGGACTTGGGTCGACTTGGGAGGTAAAAACTCGAGACTTGACTTGGACTTGGGAGAAAATGTCTCCAGACTCGACCTGACTTGAGACAACATGATTCGTAAAGCACTCAGGCTTTATATGAAGAGCCAGACAGGAGATATACGCTGCTCTTTCCTTTTAGGCTCCGTTCACAGTAAACTTGTCCGTCATCTATTATTGTCCCGCACGTGACACAGTACTACACACATACGTTCCTACCACACACCTGCTTCTGCTACAGTGATGATCAGTGGGCAGGGTGTGTGGGATGCGGGTTTCAAAATGGCAACCGCTATGTCTTCTGTGCCCAAAGATATTTTCTTTGCACATAAAGAATTTCAATCAGATAGAAAACAAAGCCACGCCAAGTGCATGACCTGCAAGGCTATGATAAGTAAACAAAAGAGGGAACAACATCAAACTTTATCCACCACCTGAGGACACATGAGGTCAAGTAAGTGAAACCTGCAAATGTTAGCCAGGTAGCTAATGTTCCTGCCATAGGGATATATGGCAGGAACGTTAGCCCGATCTGTCGTCAATATGAAGCTGGCAAAGCTAACATTAGTAAAGAGGGTGTATGTGTGTTGTAGGTGTGGGAAGATAAGGTTTCTCTCTTCAAGATAAAAATCTGAGTGCTTTTTGGGTGGACTAGGGGGACTGATTGTTGGAGTATTTTAAAAACTGGGAATTTCAGTCACATCTGTCTCTAGGGTTAAAATATAATGGTCCAAAAAAGAGGAAATATCTAGGGAGCATCAGTTTTCGTGGTGTAAATGCTTTGTTGATGTGAGAGGTCAGCGTGGTTTAGGATGGCAGGAAGGCAACAGTAACTCTAATAAGCACAATCAGTGTAGGCAGAAGACCATTTCAGATCCAAAACACATTAAACCTTGGGCTACAACAGAGAAGGACCACACCAGGTGCCACTCCTGTCAGCTAAGAACAGGAAACTTAGGCTACATTCACACAAGTTCACCAAAATTGGACAAAACAAGATAATAAATGTTGCCTAATCTGTTGAGTCCTGATTTCTGCTGCCACATTCAGATAGCAGGGTTAGAATTGAAATGACATGAGCATGAATCCATCCTGCATGTATCAACGTTCAGGATTGTCGTGGTGATGTTGTGGGAAATATTTGGCACACTTTGGATCCCTCAGCACCAACTGAGAGTTGTTGAAATACCTCAGCCTTCCTGGATATTGTTGTTGACCATATTTGTCCAGTTATAATCACAGGGAACCTACTTTTCATGTTACTTCCAGCAGGGTACTGTGACATGGCACAAAACTTAAATCATCTTTATGTTGTTTCTTAAACTTGACAATGAATTTACTGAAGACAATGTTAGCATCCACTTAGGAATGTATAGAGAACAGCTATTAAAAACAAGACTAATGCTTTAATACAATTTTATTTAACATAAAGATGTTTCAGTGTCTTTCTCCTTAAGATCAGAGCAGCAACTCTTCTTTGGTTGTTACAGAATCTCTTTTTTATTCCTCTGACACAGAGACCAAGTGTGTTCCTCCGAGTACAGATTTGATCTTAGAAATAGGAAAGAGTCACACGGTGGTGAACAAGGATGGTGATCAATATCTGTGATTAGTGTGAGCTGGAGCATTGTCTTGATGAAGAATGAAATAATTTCTCCACAGCTGTGGCCTCCCCAGTCAGACTTTATCTCTCTGTTTTTCTAAAACCTGTTTGTTGTCATAGTGTTGATTGACCATGGACCCTTCTGGAGCCCACTCCTCCAAAATGATCCCCATAATGTCAAAGAAAACACCAACATGGCTTTGAGTTTGAACTTGCTTGGTCGTGCTTTTTTTAAATCTGGTGACGATGGTGTTTTCCAGCACTGACTGCCAATTTGTCTCAGGAATGTACTGGAAGATCCAAGTCTAAGTGAAGCTTCATCCTATTAAGTTTCGTCCTTCAATTTGTTCCAAAATGTCTCCATAAATTTGCATTTGTTCTTCTGATTGGAGTCAGAAGTTTTGAAACAACTCTGACAAACTTCTTTCAGACTCAAATGTCTCCCAAATTTGTCTCTTAATCAATGGGAGACATTTCTTCTCTCATTTTTAACCTGAATCGTCAATCACTTTTGAACGATTTGCTCACTTTGATTGCTTTTTTCTGAAGTTTTCTATGTGCATGTGTACCCAGGATGTCTATCACCTTGGACATCCTCTCCTTCATGAAATCTTTTCTTACATTCAAACACATAACATGTAGTATTTTCCTGTTCTCCTCAGTTAGTATATCAAAAGATTAGGCTGCTGTTTTGCTCAGTTTCTTTAATAATTTCAAGTTTATCAGTTGATTGATTTCTAAATTAATCATTTATTGACAACAATCATTAATATATAACACGAAGGCTGCAGTTGAATGGTCCTTTTTGTATAGGAAGGTTCCTAACAGAGTGATATGAACCTGAAGTAGTTTGTGATTAGAGCTGTTCGAATAGTTTAAATGCACAGGAAAGGTGGCTCAATGCCTCCTTTATTATCTTCTGTAGCATAGGATACACCGGACCATCCTTTACGAAAGGAGAGGAGATTATTCTGTCCCACAATTCTCCGTAACATCTGCCGTCACATGATCATGTAGCGTAGTGAAGGTATAGTTGGATTCTCTCTGCACATCAGTTTTACTTTCCTAAGTCCTTCTGAATTCTCCTTTCTCTTTTCCTTAACCTCATGACATTTTCCATCAGGGTAGAAAAAATAGATAGGAAAGAGCATTGGAGGTGATTATTCAACTGCAGCCTTAGGGGCCGTTTACATGGCGGCGAAAACAGTCAAATCTGATATGTTTTCTCATTGTTTTGGCCTTGCGTCTACATGGAAACTCGTTGAAAACAGAAACTTTTGAAAACAGGCTTCAGGGTGGAAAGTTTCCCAAACGCTCTCCATGCAGCCCCGTGTAAACCCGCATCGAAGCGTTTCAGGGTGAAACGCCGGCGTCACCGCATGCGCAGTTCTTTTTCAGATGAAGGCTGCGCGTGCATACCAGGAACAACAACAGCTTCGGCCGTCCGCCGAGTAACGTGTGAGCGTCTTACCGTGCTCAGTTTGTTATCCAGTCAAAACCATCCAGACAGATTTGTTGTCTGAACTGATTTGTTGTCCAGAAAAGAAACTCCTGCGTCTCTGTACGTCCATTCGCCATTGTTGTTTTTGAAAAGTTTTTCTTCTTCGTTCGTGTGTTGTAGCAGCGCTACCTCTCTGCAGACCTACAGCGTTACCATACTTTGCATAACATTGAATCAGTCAGTTTAATTAAAAAAATATATTCTATACAATTTTATATATGGTATTTTTAACATCAGATCAGCTCGGACTGATGACCAGCAGATGGAAAATACTTATACCTCAATCTGTGTCAGGATTTCAATGATTTTATATCAAAATTAAACATCAGTAACCATGTACAGTAGCAGACTTATACCTTTAAACCCTTTCTGTCCTGATTAATATCACAAGATTAATGTGATTCCTCTGGGGCTGCCTGACCTTTCACCAGTGAACTCCATTTCTGTACAAGAAACTAGTCAAAACAAACTCGACAACAAAACCCTGCGATAAATACCACTTATGTAACGACAGTAATATGGACAAATTTGTTATATAATATTAAGTCATAAGTCGGTTAAAGGTGCAAAAGTCTTTTGATATCTCAAAAGGCTGTTTCTGGTGAGTCCAAGGCTGTTTCTGGTGACTCTATTAAGAATTGATTTTTGTAAAGTGATACCATTTCTTTCTGAAATGAAGTCAGCATGTTATACAGAAATGAATGATTAGTTTATTTAACATTAACAAGCCTCATCTGCTGCTGTGAAGGAGAAAAGCAGCTGGTGATGATCCTGAATTCCTTCAAAGTTTTCCTCTAAGCTGAGTGGTTGCTGCGTCTTGTTGCACAGCGTCTCATTGGCAGATTAACTGCGCTGACTAACTGCTCCTCGCTCCGCTGACGTCCTCACATGCACACCCAGAGACAGACAGGAAGGAGCGCGGGAGGCTCAGAGATGTGGCCTCAGAGTCCCAGACTGGGCTGCTCTGGTTTGTTGTTTTAAGCCAACACGTTTGGGTGTGAGTCATGTTGCGTACGTACGCCGAGCAGACAGAAAACATCCAGACGCACAGGCCTGTTTTTATTCCACGACAGGCTTCAGATTTTCAGGCAGGAATTTAAACTTTGCTTTAGTCGGCGGTCAAATGGAGCTCAGCCAGTCCACATCTGTTTATGTGGACCGGCGTGGGTTTATTATTGCATCAGACCGTCACGCCATCACTGCTGCTCACTCCCTGGACCCTGACATTTATTGAGAGAAGTGTAAGAAATGTGGAAATGGTTTGGTTTTTATCTTTTCCCATCTGGATTTAGAACTTTGAATACAAAACCAGAGCTTCTGAAAATTTGGTAAAGCTAAAAATCAGACGAACATTTACCAACGTGCCCCTGATGTGAGTTTTATCAGGGATGGGCAACTTTGGTGACCAAGAGGGCCACGATATTTTGTCAGTGGGCCACAGTGTCAGAAGTTATAGGACACTCTTACCTTAGTACTTATTTTAAGAAAAAGGGAAAAAAATAAAGCTTTCACAGGCAGTTTTCCTATCAATAGAGGAAGACAAGGAGGACAAGATAAACTCTGTTAATCCCTCATGGGGAAACTCAATTCTCTTCACTCTGTTGTTAAAACATGTTCATTGGCTGAAATAGAAATTCACAAACAGGTCCACTACGCCCACGAAGTAACGAGAGATGTCAGTGTGATGGCTTGCTGCTCCTGAAAAAACACTACCGGGCAGGTTTGGAGTTAGGTACCTTGCTCAAGGGCACTTTGGCAGTGTCCAGAAGTGCAGTGCTCAGCCAGCATCAGTCCAGCTATCAAACCAATGTCAAAACACCGTACAGTCAGAACTTGAACCTGCCAACATCAAGTTCCCAACCCAGGTCCTTCCAGACTGGGCTGCTGCCGCTGCTTCAATTAATTTCAAATATGTTGATATTTTCACCCAAGAACAAATACTAAGACTTGTTTTGATAAGCAAAACGTAGAATTAAGCCTATTTCAAACCCTTTTTTATGTTAGTTCTGAATGTGTGCTAAAATTATTTCACAAATAGTTCCACATGTAATTCAAAGCACACACAAGTTTGTTCACAGAAACAGTTAAAACTGATAAAAGCTTTTTTTTTAATCTAAGTATAATATTTTTTATGGCCAATGTTGTTACATCTTCATGAAATACACATAAGCATATGTTTTATAAATATTTTTTTCTTTATTTTTCCATTGCAAGGGGGCTGCATATGGCTCCTTGGCGAGAATTATTTTATTTATTTATTTATTTATTTTTTTATCTCAAACTTAAAAAAAGAAAACAAAAGTAAATAAAGAAGTAACAAACAACAATAACCAAATCCAACAAGTAATATGTAAACCAAACTGTATTGTTACTGTACACCAACAAATTGGGTACATGCATGTGGGTACAAACACATGCACAGCAAACAGTTTGAGAAGGAACAGAAAGAAGCAAAAAGCTCATCTAGTCCTGCCTCTTCCTTACAAAACTAATGAAATACTGAATTATAACTCAATACCTGCTGTCATTATTCATGGAAACAATGTAAATTCATGGGTAATAGTAACCCCCTTCTTCTTATTAATCATCATGACAACAAACAAAACATCCTAATTAAGAGTAAGCACTTCAGTGAAATCAGTATATACATTATATGTCCATATAATACAAATCAACATATTGTATATACAGTGTTTATTTAATCAAACCATTTGTAATGTCGACAGTATTCATTATCATCCATCTCATAATACTATAAAATTACCCATAGTATATCTGTTCTAAACTACATTTTAAGTTACTTACCATAATTCATAAAAGTAATAAAAATATGTCTCTAACAGCACTTCATCATTTCTTGTTATAAATCAATTAAGCACTTTATTTGAGTTATTAGTAAAGTAAGGACTATTTAGTACCTAGACTAATAATATTACAGTTATTAGTCAAATTACTACTTCGACACTTAGTCATCTTTTGTTGTATGTGGGCTGTTGGTATAACTGTACGTCTGAAACACGAGTAGCTCAAAAGTTCCACTCAGTGTGGAGCATGTTGGGGAAAGTGTGGGCCGAGTTTCAGTTTAACCACGCAAAGTTTCAGTGGAAGATGGACAGAACATTGTCCTCTTTTGTAAACTGTTTTAATTCCACTGTTGTCCAGTTTTTGTGAAGAGGTCAATCTAATGAGAAACTGAAATATTAATGTAATTAGTTACTTTTAGGAGGTAATGATTACAGACATTTTATTCATTCTTATTACATTTTAATATCTTATTACATTTTGAGTAATCTGGATGTGGACCTTGGAACTTTTTCAAAGACTTACTGACATTGCAAGATTAAGCAGTTTTCCACATTTTTGCTGATAACTCAAGAAGTTTTTGACTAAATTTGATGATATTTTTAGGAAATATTGGTCATGGCACAAGAGACAAGTAATTTGTATTTTGTTGGTGAACTGAATCTGGATGTTAATTCAGGAATTGTTTGAACGATATGTTAATATCCAGAGATGGTAGTTTTCCACATTTTTGGCAATAACATGTCTGACAGTGTTGAAAATGCCTTGGTAGTTTGTGCTCTTAGAGATGCTGGTGAGGTCAAACATTTTAGCCTAAACCAGGTCAATATTGCTCCATTTTTAAGTGTTTTGGCTGAGATGGGATCAGCTCAGCTTAGAGTAAAACAGGCAAGCGCTCTCGTCTTGTGCTGCGCAAGGCGACAAGCTCAGGCTTGATAGCATTCACACATGGTAACCACAACCAACACGCTTCTCAGCTATCACAAAACCTAATTTAATCCAGTGTGAAACAGTTGCAAGTGCTGGAATTTCTTTTTTATCTCAGTGTCACACAATAAAGAAACAGCATCTTTGTCAAAAAAGGTGTGTTTTAGTCTTTCTTCAGGTTGATGAGGAAAACCGCCCATGGATGTAAATTACTATAAGAGGTTTTAACAACTTGACAGGCGTTAGTTTAGCAGAGCACTTAAGAGAAAAAGACACTTAAACTATAACATAAGGGGCCAGAACATGTTTATCTGTGTGATATTAAAATTAAATGTTGAAAACTATCCTCCCACCACGGCATGAATCTGAACCTTTCTCTGGAGTCTAAAACGTGGAGGACTGTTTGGATAGAACAGAAATAAAAATCTTTATTTTCAGTTGTGAAAAAGTATTATCTTTCCCATGTTTGAGTGTGATTTCAGCACATTTGATGGAAAATCCCACATCGTCCTACAAGCAGAGACTACTGCTTCACTTGCCATGATTTGATCTATAATCTTATAAACCTAATCATTTCTTTACATGCAAAAATCTGGTGGTTACGAACTCAAGGCTTCTGATTCTTTGAATGAGTGATTTTTTTAAAAAATTATTACTTTGTCTTTATAGAGATTTCCAATCAACCATCCTCCAGAAAGGACGACCTTTGTAAACCTGATGAACAAACAGAAGTTATGAGCACACACAAACCTTTAAGTTGTTCTCCAGAGTTTATTTGAGTTCTGAGTCACATCAAAAGTTGCCAAGACAAATAGTCTCCTCGGGTCCAATGGCCAAAGCGTTTCCCAATAACTGGCTGTGAAGTGAAGATGACAGTCAGAGCGGCACATCTGCGCAGGTGAGAGTTATTTGTTTTGTGGTGTCGGAGCTGAAGCAAAGTGACGGAGCAGAGCGAGCGAGAGGCAGAGAGATAAACGGGTGAGGAGAGATACAGACGGAGTGATGGAGAAGGCGAGGCAGAGAAGCGGCAGAGAGACAGAAAGCGAAAGAGAAAGCGGCTGTCGCTGGGTTGTTGACAGGCGGGGGCCTCGGGGCAGGTACGACAGGTTGATTCAGGTAAGCCCCAGCCCCCCTCCCTCACCTCTGCCTCAGCTAGAGACTGCCAATGTGGGATAGCCTACAGGGCTGAGGAGACAGGTCTCCTTTAGAAGGCCCCCCCAACCCTTTTTGCAATCATACAATAATCGTTTAACTCCAAGTGCCAGACGTCAACAGGCGTGACGGCTGACGAGGCAGATGCACAGAAACCGTAAACAGCTCTAACACTCCTTGAATGCTTCCAAGGAAAAAGAAAAAAAAACAGAAGGGAGGAGGGAGGATGAATAAATGAGTAACTGTCAGAAGCATTTGGCTTATGGGACAATGGGTTTTTCAGGAGTCCGGGCTCGGGGGGCCAAATGTCAGTTTGGGTCACTTGGACGGGAGATTCACCTGCAGGTTCAAAAACTCTGCAGCAGCCACTGAGCACAACTTAGAGGATTACTCTGAGACCACATTACCATGGAAGAGATCCACTGAAAAAAAACATTTATTAGTGACACATTTAGACTTAATGTAGATTCACTTTATGTGCAAACATTCACAGCTGTAGGTAAAAAATAAAGCTAATGGGCTTGGGACCAAAGGGTGGCCTGTTCAAGTCCCAATGGAAACATAATTAAAGATGCTATGAGGAGTTTCTAAGTAATTACAAAAATGTCTCACTTTTAGATATATGCCTGATTGAAATACACACTTTAAGATGAGTTTTATAGCATATAAACAGGTTATCTATAAATGCTATTCCTTAGCTTTGCGGTTGGGTTGGACAGGGCTGGACTGGCCTGGATGCTCAACTTCGGGAACAAGACCATTTAAACTAGAGCAAATTTATATTATTCAGACACGTCTTAGAGCACCAGGCTGTAAGTAGTGATATATAGCCGGTTACAAAACTACGATACTGAGTTTTCTGAAAATTGTCACGTCTTTTGGTGCGTTCCAGTTGTAGTCAGAAGTAGGAATTTCTGAGTTCCGAGTAGGAAACTACAACTTGAACGTTCCCCGAAGTCGCAATTTCCTACTGGGAACTCGGAGGAACCTCACCACCCCCCGAGTTGACAGCCAAAGATGGATGCCCCCAGTATGAACAGTTATTTAGCTCTTGTAATAATCAATTTATTTTCACGTCTGACTGGGGTGTGTCACACTAGATCAGCTGTATACATAGTATTGTTAGACTTATATTTACAAAAATGCTGCCATAGTGATAATCACATTCTTCATACAACTACTTAGGGCGTGCTAACAACAGCTAACAATAGCCTGGTAGATCAGCATGTTTTTTTCTGACTTCAACTGGAACGCCGATAAGTCAGAGATGATGTCACTCCCAGTTCCGAGGTTACTAGCACGCAGCATTACGCAACAGTCGCCGCGCATGCTCATGGGCAGCAGAGTCTTTATGTCGCCGGAAACAGACTCTCTTCATAGCACCTTTAAAAACAGTTTGGGAGCTGGGAGATGCAGGCTGACATCCTGGGCCATGTCAACACCTACAAATGAAGAAGGATTAATGTCGTTGATTGGGCATCAAGATTGATGAAAGTTCCCAACCTGGCACCTGATGAATCTGTGGGCCAGTCTTCAAATATATTAAATTATGGTCATTTTTACACCTTAAGTTTTGGTGGACTTGGTTCAGTTCACCAGTGAACAGGTATTTTGATTTTGTTTAAACTTTGTTACCCCTGCCACAGAGGTTATGTTTTTGACAACTTGTTTGTTAGCATGCTGTGACAAAAACTATTGGACAATATTTGCTGTAATTTCCAGGAGATCTTGGGAATGGCCCATCTTAAAAATGATTAGATCTAGGTTCCACACAACCAGCATTAGGGAATGGTGGTTTTGGCTCAATAACTGTTTAACTATTACAGATATCAACATGATTCTGAGAGCTAGGTGTGGGTTTCAGGGTCAAAGAATCATATTTTGATGTAGGGGTGGACGATATGGCAAAAATATCATATCATGATTTTTTAAATATAAAATCATAACGAAGATTTTATTACGATTCTTTGATTTTTCTAGACTAATTTGCATGTTTGACCATTTTTTCTCTATGTTTAACATATCAAACATGTAAAACCCTAAAAGAAAAAAAAATGACAATTTAAGCCAAATAAACTTTCTGAACAGTATTTAATTTAAATAGTACAGTTTTTATAAAAATGTGCAGTAAATGTAAACATAAAAGGTAATGAACAACAATAAAGTGTACTTTTGTAACATAAAAATTAAACACACCAAACAGCTTATTGAAAAGTGTCAAATATAAATGCAAACTTAAGTAACTGGTTATCTCTTAAAATGCAACAATTAAGAACAAATGTTATCTAACTACAATGTCTATAATCTGAGTGAATAATACAGCTGCTTTAGAACAGATTTTTGTTCAGACATCTTCAAGCTTCCTTTTCTCTTTCCGCCATGGCTTCACGCTACATAACCAAACAGGAGATCCCACCATGCACTGCGCGTAATGTGCTACCATTGGCTAGTCGGGTGGGGTGTGCGTCAAAGTCTCTGCACCCACACAGACGATCTGACGATCTTTCTGCTTTATGAGATCATCCACACGTTATAATCCTTAACGATTTAATATCGTCATATCGCACACCACCATTTTGATGGTAACGTCGTCATAAAACTATTGCTTATAGGTGTAACAGCAACATGTGAGATACCTTGGCGGAGTTGCACTCTCCTCGTGCTTTCTGGTTTGGTCCTTGTTTGGTGTGGTATGTCTTTAACACCCACAGAAAACTAAAGTCTATAAATGAGCCCCACTTTTTGACACATCAGAGTTTGGTTCTCTGCTCTAGGTGAGCTTTAACACACCGCAAATGAACTGAACATTTCTTTAAAGGTAAAGAGTTTGTTTAGTCCAGAGCAAATATGTCAGGTGTGAAAACACCCTAAGTCCTTATGCAACTCTGTGAGACAGATCCACTAGACATGTCCCAAAGATCGACCTGTAGATCTGGATCTACAAGTTGCTCTTAAACGGGAGCTTCATGTGGGCCGAGGAAACTGCAGGCTCAGCGAGTGTTTCCTACCATAACAGTCAGTAAAAAGTGTGTTTGCTTAAAATGTGAGTTATAATTACTGAATGAAATTTTAATAGCACACAGCCTTCTGTCTTATTCCCTCCTTTGTCTTTGTAGCTCCTGGAGAGGTGTCATGAGTAATTTCAGTCTACACTGTAACCAGTTAAAAACTCCTCACTGGAGCGTTAAGTGATAATTAGCCATTATACTTCAAATTTAGATTATCTATTACAAATTAGCAGGTCAGAGTTTCCTCCCTGCCTCTCCTTATGTGGGGGCTTAGAGATGTCTGGGTGTGCAGGTTAATGGTGTAACTGGATTAAGGGGAGAAGATTCATACATAATGCAGACGTTTACCTTAATGGGAGAAACGTGACTGAGGAGCGGTGTTTACATTAAAGGAGGGTGAGAGTTCAGGCGAGCTGGGGGAATATTTTTCTGCCTACGCTGGCGGCAGACGGTGTAATGAATTTCTATAAAGCACGCAGCAAATAAAAATAAAGACACACAAAGGAGATGGCATGATGATGGTTGTCTTGTGATGCTGACGAGGAGAAATTAGTACAGGCGGAGTTCAGACTTGCAGGAGTGTACAGTTTGTAAAAGACATTAAGAGGCCTCGGTTGACCCCAAACTGATCAAATGAAAGACATCCTTTTACTTGTTTTTAGTGCTTGTTTTGAGATTATGGAATAAAATCTCAATTAGATCAGGGATTACAGCACATTCAGGAGTAGGAGCGATCAAACAGGAAGTCTAAATATTCCATTGCCCACCCTCCGACAAGAATTCACACACAGGTTTCTACAAGGACACAAAGGAGTGTGTTTCTTTATTTGTGTTTCTCTTGCAATCCAAACACACTGCACGTGGCTTAGGGAGTACAAACACCCACTTACGCACACTTAACACACACACAGGATCAAGTCTTGGGCCGGCGAGTCTGCATGTATCCACAAGTGTGCTGACGGCACACACCCTGCACAGACTGACGGTGTCTCGGCCACAATACACCGCACAATTAAAATAAATCTCCTGGAAGACCACATGCTGCTGCCTTTCTAACGGCCAAACAGGGGAGCAACTCCATAGCAACACTGTAGAAATGTTTACATGTGAGAGTATTTGGATATGCACTGTGGAGGCGTAAATCAACAAAAAGAAATTTATGTGAAACACTGGAGAGAGGCAGCTCTAAAACAAAGCAAACTGTTATGTGACACGGCCCTAAATAGAGGTCACAAATCACCCAAGTCCTGAGAAAAGTCCTGATGAGGTTCAGACTCAGTGGTCATAGTTATATGATGATTTTAAATTTAGAATTAAGTAATTCAGAATTGAAGTATTCTCCTTTGTGTTTACATTGAAATAGTAATTCTGAATTGAGCTATAAATGTAAAACAAGTTTATCCCCCTTTTTTTTTCTGCTTAAGTTCTGAGGGTTGGGAATGGTTCTGATCAGACAAGGGGCGTACGTGACATATTTACATGTACTGGTCTACCTCATTTTTTTCATTATTTCCAATTCTTCAAAGGCTCTAATTAAATAACTAGTCTCAGCTCAAGTCCAATGCTTGCTTCTGGCGGCCGTCCTGTTCCTGTTAGTAATTTAAAGTGGAACTAGAAAAGCACTTGGAGGGCACAGACCTCCGCCAGCACCACAGCCCTCACTCATATTGTGATTTTTACCATAAATATTAGTCCTACCTTTATTGGATTCCTTGACAATGAAAACATACCATTAGCAATTGGATTCATAATGATATCTATTTTAGTTCAGTAGTTATTCACAAAAATCGCATTTTTCGTCATGGTGGTGGGATACATTTGTTTCTTGTCCCAATTTGGACTTTTCCTGAAAATTTCATTGAAATCTGTAAATAACTTTGAGTTATGTTGCTAACAGCGAAACAAACAGACACTGGCAATAACATAAACTCCTGCGCAGAGGTAATGAACGTATACATGATCGATCAGTTCTGATTTAAAAGCAGAATAAACCAGCCACCTGCTTTGGAATTAAGTTTAATTCTGAATGATCATTTTCATTTGGAATTAGGTGTTTACATGGTCATAATTACGCATTTTAAAGGGGATTGGAATTAAAGCTCTTATGTTAACGTAGCCAGTGACCACGGGTAAGCCATAGGCATGGATCATCACAAAAAGAGCTGGCTCCCAGAGGAGGACACCAATGTGACACCTAATAGGTTGTGTGCTTCCCTTCCTCATATCCTGGCCTTGATATCAGGCTGTGAAAGACAATTGCTATTTCCAAATAACCTGCTAAGAGTTCACATTTACATCCATCCATCGATCATCTATACTGCTATCCCGTTCATGGTTGTGAGGCCTGGAGCTTAACCTGACATTTAACAAGAGGCAGGGCCACTTAAAGAGAAAAACAACCATTCACGTTCACACTCATAAAGACAATTTAACTTTAGAAAAGATAAGATCATCCTTGATTGATCCACAGAGGGAAAATTCAGTGTTGCAGCAGTACATGGGGAAAGTACAAGAGTAACGTAGCATGTCAGTAGGAAAACATAGATGTAAATCAATAAACTGTTAAAATAGCAAACAGAGTAGAATAAAATATAGTAGAGGTATTTTAAGTTAAAAATGAACAGACTAAAGTGTCATTCTGGTCAACTAAGGCTTTCTGTGATTTAGTTGACACCGTTTAGAGATAACATTTACCCTCGATATCATGTTTTTGGTTTAAGCTGGTGTGCCCGGAGGGAACCCACACTGGAGAACATGCTAGCTCCACTCAGAAGAATCTGGGCAACATAGGTAGTTGAACCAGCATGGACCTGCTGTACCACCATGCCAACATGATAGCACTTTGGGGACCCGATGTGAAGCTGTTGAACCAGTTGATGATCACTGCCCTTCTACATTCAGGCCAATAAAGTTGTTTGAGTTTGAATAAAGAGACTTACTGTGATATTTTATTGTTATTATTCATGCTTTCTCCCTGCGCTGACTTATAGAGCGAGAAAAACAGAGTAACGTGAGTTTGAGAGTCGTGAACTTCCCTTCTTCTCGCAGTGGGATTGTGACAATGTGTGTTCTCATTACGAGCCCTCCGTGGCTCTCACTCGCTCTTCCTCTCTCCTCATCTATCTCTGCATTCCCAGACAGCTTTAGCAGTTCAAACCCTCGCACTGCGGCATTGTCACACACCACGCTGGTTGCCATGGAGAAATAGTCCTCCTGGTCTCCAAGGTACCCAAGTCTATTGTCTTTGGCTTCTTTATTTAGATGAAAACATGATTCGTTGGAAGGGATCTTCTTGTTTTTTTCGCTGCTTCTCTTTCTTCTTCTTCTCCTCTCCTCACGAGCATCAATGTAGCGTCGCGTGATGTGTATTGTTTCGTTCTTATCCTTTCCAGGAGTTTGACTGCACAAGCATATGTGCGTCAAGCCTGCCTGATGTTTTGTAGCAATTAATTTCAGTGTGTCTGCATGTCAGTGCCCCAGGAGGGGGGCTGCATAAAAGTTTCTCCCCCTTGCCACAGCTCTCGCCAGGGCTTATAATTGCCCTCTATTACCAGGGCTGGGTGTCACAGCCTGTCTGTCACCAACAGACTCAACTTGCGGCAGATGATGAGGAAAAGGAGTCAGACTTTGCTTTTTTAGGCTGAGGGGATGATACAGGTTATATTTTTATGTACGTCTGACCGTGGAGCTCAGTCCCCTTATTTGCTGTCTGCTCGCTCCTCAGTTTAATCCACAGTAGTTGCTGGCCCATCATGTGAAGGTCTGTCCCGTAGCTCTTGCTGCTGAACCAAGAGGAGAGAAGGGAAATCTGAGGAGCTATAGGCAGGGATGCGCAAGTGACATGACCCCTTCATTGATTTGACGCTACGAACAGGCTTTAAGAAAACATCAGACCCACAGAGCTCAGTAAACTAAGGGTCGAAACTCGTTTAATATTAACTCTAATTAAGTGTCTAAATGAATCCACACCAAAAAAACTTAAACTTAAAGTCTTTTCAAGTGTAATTGTTGGCTCTTTTTGGGGGAAAATTGTACAACTTTCTAAAACTTAACAGTGTAAATTTTGATTAGCAATTCTTTGCAGCACTCTCCGACGCTGCGTTCACACCAAACGCAACTTCACATGTTGCCTACTGAAGCCGCGTCGCATGTCCATAAATACTTCACTTTGGTCACTGATGCCCGCCGCCGTGGCTCGGTGACGTCTTGTATCCATCATATAATAGGATGTAAAAGCTGACATTTTTCCAAATGTATCCTTTTCGCTCATCTACCAACCACGCAGCTGATGGCCCTGCAGCACTTCTGTGAGTTCTCTGCGGTCCGTCTAGGCGGAACCAATGTCCTCACTGACTGTTTTCCTCACAGACATGGATTGTTACTCTGTGGTCCGAAATAAAAACTGGCTGTCATGGTACCATCACACACCCACATATCTTTATTTGGCTGTTGTCCCTCGGAAAAGATAAACATTTTAAACTTTGTAAATGCGTGAGGACTGTAATCGCCTTGAACGCAGCGAACGCGTTGCTGGAGGGTTAACCCCGCCCCATCCCGGCTGTACATTGACTTTGCAAGGAGCGTGAATGCGGAGGACGCTCAAGTCATGTTGAGTGTGTAGGCAACTTCATGCTACGGCCACAACGCACACGAATTGGCGAATTTAAACACACAAAGTGCCTGTGACGTGCCGCGCGTTACGCCTGAGGCTGGACGCTGGACCTTTTTGAAAAGATGAGGGGCAACGCGCGTCACTGCGCAGGAGGAGTAGAGAGCCGGAGCCAGTCGGGCTCAGTGATGACCCGTGCAGGCAAATCCAGCTGGAAACGAATATTTACAGAACTTACCTTCAAAACCTGTCTCCTCAGAGACTTTCACCTAAGCCTGCTCCTTTTTGTTCCGGTCTCTGTAGAGTGCACACGTCGAATCGTATAGCTCCGGATGATGGCAAACAGCGCAGATCAACCTCTCCTCCATCTTTCAGCGGGGTTGAGCCAAAGCAGGTGGCCTGAGTGTCACACGTCATCAAAATCAATGACAGCGGGGGGGAATGTCATCGCTGATTGGCTGCCGGGGCACAGCGTCACGTGACTTTGCGTCGAAAGTTCAATATTTTCAACTCAAGTGTAGAGGCGTTTGACGCCCCAAAACGTGCCAGATGCTCCATACGCGCCGCACCAAACATGTCCAACGCGCCACCCGGGGCGAATCTGCGTCCAAACGGGTCTTTTCATTGACTTTGTATGTAATCTCTACGGGCTTCTTTGCAACACGTGCAATTTGGCCGTAGCATTAGAGTAAATTTTTGACCACTTAAGTGTTTACTTAATAGTGACACTGCAAAGTGTAAAAATTTCTGTATTTATTATCTGTAAATTAATAGGTGAAATTAGCTGAAATAAAGATACCATGTTTGGTTAGAGCACAGAAAATATATTTTTGCACTGCAGTTTTCATCAAGTGGGCTTGTGGCTTCTTTTGAAACTTTTACAATAATGGAGGACAGGCAAGAGATTTAAGTATACAAGTGTCACCTAAAGGTGCACAGTGACCTTTTCATCTGATTTACTGAAAAATAATTTCACACTTGTTTTTGACACTAGGTCTTTTTCAGCAGTGAAAACATATTTAGAGGTTTGACTCCACCGAGAGTACAATCAACTCTGCACTTGAAGTTTTTCCAATACCAAATTAAGCTCTTCTCAGTTTTCTGTGTACTGTCTCAGTACTTGATGTTTGTCTTTTTTAGGAGTTATGTCAAACTTTTTTGAATTTTAAATGTCAGGTTGTATGTTTATATGCCTCCTCATGCTGGACGAGGAACTTATATGCATCAAACAAAATCCAAAAAAGTCCAAGACATCCGTACTACTCCCTTTTTTTCTTTCAGCAGTTTGTTTGGGAGGCAAACTTTCAAGCTGAGTGAAATGGTAAAACTCCCAGAATGCTTCGTTAATAACATTTAAAGGTTACAACAGCAGCTGGTTTATATTATTTGAATGTCTTTTATAAAGTGTAGTCACCTACTATAAATACAGTGTGCATGTTTGAAAACCTGTTTAGTCCAGTTCATAGAAGAAGGAGAATTCATTGTTGGTGTCCCAATGACCAAAAGTTAAAAGCTTGTCCTGTTAGTGCATAAGCTGGCACATCAGATGGACCATTCAGTATATTTCACCAGTCCAGCTTAGAAACAGCTCATAGAAAGTGTTTGATAATTGGCAGGACCTTTCAATGGTAGCCTATATCCAGCAGGTGACTGGATGATCATTCAGTCAATTGCATCAATTATGGGCCAACTAGATAATGTAGTAGGCGGTGAAAAGGGCGATACATAATGCGCTAACCTAGAGCAACACTGAGAACATGTTGAAAGGGTAACAAAAGTATGCTTTCTATCAAGAAATGCTATCTGGGTTGTTATTTGTTTTTTATTTAACAAAGAAATAGGGCTAAGATCTGTGGAAACTGCGACTAAAACTGTTAGCATCTATGCTGATCTCTGTTAGCAGTCACTTCCTGCTGTTGTCACGCTTTTAGCCCTCACCTCTTCCTGCTTGAAAAGCAAGGTTAGCTAGTGCGCAGAAATTTTAACTTTGAAATCCTGAGTTGCGTCAAGCATTGATATGTGTATGTGTTCATCTGTAGAAGCCATCGTGAGGCATCTAAACTCTGTTCCAAGTAAATTGACTCATTTGGTTGTTAGCTCAGCTTGCTAATTCCCATTCTTTAAAGCAGAGCATGACCAGTGTTTACCTTAGCAACAGCAAAGCAGGCTGTAGTAATGATGTTAGGACAGCCCTGTGCACCTGGGCTCACTCAAAATGCATCATTATCATTTTTTACTGAATTGTTACAAAGAAAACAAGCTGGAAGAGGCCATTGTATCCCTCAGCTGTGCGACCACGCTTAAGCCATACAGAAATGTACCTTAAAGAGAGATATGTGCACCCTGAGGAGTTGATTTGTACACAGCTATAATGATTCACCCACACATCATGCTCAAGGTGATTCACTCTACAAACCAAACAGAAAAACTGTTCAGTGACTCCAGCGTGTCTTTAAAAAGCAGCTGTGAGGCCTTACAAACACTTACAATCAGCCTGCTCTGACCTCCAACCTCCTTTATTTGCATGTTTCCAGCTCCACTCACAGCTGTCAGTAAGCTGCTGCTTCTGTAGCTGCCGGCAGCACCACTCAAAAAAAAACAAAAAAACAAACAGGAAGTGACATCACATCCTTTGCTCCGTGATATCACAGAGCTGTGTCGGAGAAAACGACAGAGTGAAAGGAAGAATAAAAAAAGCAGAAGCAAAGAGGCTGTTAAGTGGAAAGAGGAAGCTGTGTGTGTTTGGTCCTTGCTCAGAGGCTGCGGCTCAGACGGCCCACAGCCTGTGGTCGAGTTTACGTCCAGCCAGACAAATAAAGTGATCCAATTTAAGTCATTTATCTGCTTCATCAGAGGGACTGCAAACAAACAGTCTTCATCTCCTGATTTATCCTCTGATGACTGCCTTAAATAACCACATATAACGTTCTTTGGCTTCATGATCAGACAAATAAATACTTTTGGGCTAGACTTTGCTGGCACCACCAGTTGCTCAGATCTTCTGGATGAATTTTCCTCTTGTATCTTGGAATTAGTTGAAAGATTAAGAGAGAGTCTTGCTTTGTGTCACATTGAACAGTCTGTGTAAGAAGCAGTCTTGGCTGATGGTTTTCTGTCCGTGAGTTATTTTAAAAGTAAGATGGATCACCCCTGAAGAATTTTTATTGATGTTTTTAATCACTTGATCAAAAAATAACACCCACTTTAGGAAAAATAAAAGTTCAGATACACAGTTCTTTGACCTGAACAGTGTTGGGTTGCTCTGTTTTAAAAATAACATAATACTTTTTGCACTATCAGCAACCTTGGCCACCAAGACAACCACATTCAGATTTTTATGCCTGAGTCCACAAAATGTGCTGCAGTAATGAGTCGAATCAAACTGAGCAGACAAAATTTGAAAGACTTTCCCTTAAATGGTAAAGTACATCTGATATTGCCAGAATTGTTTTCAATGCATTGTATGTTTGAAACAAAGATTGCCAACTTACTGCTAATAAGGACTACAAAAATGGCCATGGACCCAACTGCAAGGATTTTTGATAGTATTTTATTAATCACAAATTCATCCATTATGGCCACATCCATGTGGACCAACTTGATCAGGACATTTGATTAGTAGGAAATTCTCAAACAAGAAGTCACAACAATACCCTGAAAATACGATTGTTGCTTCAAAGTTGAACTGCCATGTTGTAGTTCCAAAGTAGCTTAATAATAGCTTTCCACTCTTACCAATCACTTTTAACCTTTAAACATTGTTATAGCTAGGTTTGTTGGTGTCTTTGTAAAGATGATCACAAGAACAGAAAATGTTAGTTGAGTCATTTTTTGTGTGCTACAGACCTTATTATCAGAAATGATTCAGTACACTGTAAAAAATCTAAGGCTTTTAGTTGAGGGAACTAGCATGATACTAACTTCTGCATTGGCCTTTAAAATTACGTCACTCTTCTGGTTACAGGATCCTTTAAACTTCAAAATTACAATTACTGTATTTTGACAAAAAAGGACAAATTAAAGATGCAATTAGATGTTATTTATCAACATTTATAAGTTTAATCCTTTCATCCTCATACAGCGAGAGCACACAGGTCATGAGAATTATATATTTTGACTGTTTGTTGAACCAGGCTGTAAATGTGTTTTTGTACATTGTGTACATCTTCAGTTTCCTACACAAAATCAATTCAAATGTAACATCCAACAACCAAAATCATGTTTATTGCAGCTTTTGGCTCTTCTACTGCTGGGATGTACATGATGGTTGGTTAAACTAATTATTAATATTACTCACTACAGGCAATTCTTGTCAAATGTTCTGATTAGACTGTAAACCACTGTCGACCCAGCGTGACAGCTACAGAAGTTACCACCATAATGCCCTACTGCATGGGTGTAAACAAGTACAGTGAACTGATAACTCATAGGAAGAGTGTGGTTTGTTAAGACGTCACAGCCTACATACTGCCCTATCTCCTTTTGAACTCTGGAGATTAAACTGTATGTGGGCTGTGATGGCTTATAATTGTGTAACAACTCAACCAAAGCCAACATTAGCCGCTCTCTATAAAGTAACATGACATAATAAAACTTCTACGATTTCCACATCGTCCACCTGTGCTGCGTCCCATCCCAATGCGGCCTTGCTCTGACCAACAGTGCAGGTCCTGAGTAGCTTGAAGAGAGAGAACAACTTCATCATTTAACAGTCACAACACGATATAACAGGAAGAGCAACACAGCCAACAGGTTATATGGCCTGCCTAATGCTGTAGTGTAAACTGCTAAGAGCTTGAAAGTTATAGGTCAAGGTCCTTGAGTTATATGTTCATCTTTGCTTGCGACTGCCTTGAAAGATATCCTTTAGTATACTTTTGAGGTAAAGGGTCAAGGTCATTGTGGCATAAAAACTACCACACATGCTGCTACTGTTGCTTACGAAATAACATTTCAACTAAACCACCTTCCTGTTCTTTCTAATTCAACACAGTACCTTCATTGTTCAAGAATCATTAATCTCCTGAAGGCATTGGATCTAGTTTTTACATTAAAAGAAGACTATGATGAGATAATGAAACATTTTTAACTCTGACATTTACAGGACTGAGAAAAACTCAGACTGTAATGACATAAACCAGTTAGTCTTTTAATGTGCAGTGTTTTAACCACATCAGTTTCCTTTCAGAGGTGTATGACATGAGAGTTCACACTGACAGTTCTGAATGTTTTTTTTTCTTTCTTTTCTCATGCATGGTGATGCAAAAGTGGAAGGAGAGGTTTCGGAAACTGTGACGCTGTGCTTTGTCAGCCCTGGGTGCAGAGCAGGGTGAGTTACTGCTGTGTGCTTTTGTGGCAGAAGCGTGCAGCGGCTTGTTCCTCTGGCACGGTGGCCAAGCGATGAATGGAGTGGGTGCAGGTAAACGTGCTTAAACAGGCCCACATGGTAAATGTGCTGCCTTGTTGACAAGATTTACTCTCTCACACCCACTTTTTCTCAATGTGGGATTTTATTACCTTTTATGATTTTTAAAAGTGACATTTTTAGGGTTTGTTGACGCCCTTTTACAATAAAAACTGGCCTAAGCTATAAATTTAATAACGACTCATTGATAATACACGTATTTTGTTTAATCTTTACATGAGTGTCCAACCAAAAGGCCCCAGATTGGTACCAGGCTATGGATCATTCAGTAATGGACCAAACACAGAAAGTAGTTATTTATTTATATGTCCTTTTTGATTTACAGTCTACAACAGGGGTGGGCAAGTGGCGGCCCGAGGGCCAAGTGCGGCCCTCCACGTCACTAAATGTGGCCCGCCATTCATTCCCAAAAACCAGCAGTTGTAAATAAGAAGAAAACTCAGATATCCAATAGAAATAATTCTATGGGGTGCTGGTTTGGCGGAGTGGTTAGCAACCAGGCACCCCATGTACATGCTTCTGCCAGTCCAGGTTCGAATCCCGCCTGTGACCAGTTTGCAGAGTGTCTTCCCCTACTCTCTCTCCCCCTTCCACAAGCCTATCCACTGTCTCTCTCCTATCATTAAAGGCATAAAATGCCCAAAAAATACATTTAAAAAAAAAAAGAAATAATTCTATGTAATCTAGACTGATATTTTTACTGGCTAATGTAAGTTGATGATGACCTTACTTTGCTATAATAGTGTCTCTAAATCTCTTTTAAGAAGCTTTTGAATATTATATCAAGTATTCCTCAATACTATAATGTATAATGGCAGCAGCAAAATATTTGAGCTTTAAAAATTTGAATAACACTCATCATTTTATTGATTGAAAATAGCTTCATTGACTTTAATTCCATGTATGTTAGCTAAATTTGCTTGAATTCTATATCAAGCTCATTTGATCATGCATAATAACTGGTAATATATGAAGTTTGGTATTCTACTTTTGTGGCAAATTTATTTTCTCATATGTTGTTTATCCAACATTCTTTTTCCTCATTGAGAGTTTCTGAAAATTTGTAACAATGTGGCCCTCAGGCTGGGAAAAATGGTTTTATGTGGCCCTCTCGGTAATTAAAGTTGCCAACCCCTGGTCTACAGAGTGTTTAATTTAAACATGGGAACTCTTACACATTTATCACATTTGGTGTGTTTCCATATTAAGACTCAACATATTAGAAAAAGTTAAAGGCCTGAGAAAATCTAACTGTTAACCTCACTAACATGCTTTGGTGAGAGTTTGTTCTGTGAAGTTGCTCATGTTTTGTCATTTTAACCGTGGTGCCTGAACAAATGTGTTACTGTCCTACATCCTACACAAAAGGAGAAGTGAAACACAATATCTATGTGGGATTTATTGAGTTGTCTATCTGTTGTATCATTGTTCTGTC
This sequence comes from Scarus forsteni, assembly GCA_036419115.1. Lineage (NCBI taxonomy): Eukaryota > Metazoa > Chordata > Actinopteri > Labriformes > Labridae > Scarus > Scarus forsteni. The sequence continues at coordinate 3,422,976 of JAZDUH010000395.1, forward strand.
AATAAACTCTATGTGAGGCAATCGGATAATGTTGTTGGTGCTACTGCGGGAAATAAAAGTACATTACACAAGCACTGACCTTTCCAAAACTGGTCAGAAGAGGGGTGAGAACAACTTCTCCATTGAGAAATGGTTTCATTGTTGTTCTAACTTCTTGGAATTGTGTCAAATTCTGATAGGACGGTTATTAAATAGGCAGCATCTGTGCTAATCTTTGTATGAGCCTCTGTTAGTTCTCACTTTTCACACTTGTAGCTCCAGACTCTTTCTCCTCAGAGGACATTTATTGGGTAGTCCCTTTGTAGACCGAGCTCAATTATTATGGCTTGAAGCATTAGATTCAGATATAAAGAGGAGTGCATGGATAATGTTTGCAGGCCAAACCGGAAGTTTGTTTGGTGCCAAAGTAGCCGTTTTAATTCGACTTTAAGCTTATTAGATTAAGAAACGCTTCTTTCACTCAAGTTTGAATATATGAATTATGGTAGATAACATCTTATAGCAGATTTATATTTGTCTTTCTTGTTTCAAGGACAAAAAGGAGTATGACGGTATCTTGTAAATACCAGTGACGGCTGCTGGTCAGTCAAAGAGGGGAAGCTCTTTTTTTTCTCCGGCCTACATCATAATTTTTTTTATTTATTTAAATGTAAGTTCTACCCTCTGTTCCTTTTAAAGAAAATGATCTGTGACCCTGTCGTACCAACTTGGTGTCTTTTCCACGTATGTTACCAGTGTTCTCTCCATGGCCTGCAGAGCTAAACTGCTTAAACGGCCTTGGCCCATTGTGTTGTGGTTGTAGGACTTGAGCCGCTTTAAACAGGAGAAGCTCCTCTCCAGAACAACTGAATGTAAAACTTAGAAGATGCTCCGGTGGAGGGTTATACTTGAAGATCGCTGATTGGCTCATTTGCTTTGCACTGTTAATCAAAAATGGATTTGGCCTCAGACAGATCATCATGCAGAAGCTGAGCGTCCAGGCCAGCCCACTGCCTCATAGACCCCCAGAGACGCTGAGTGTCCGATGAGCGGGACAAAGCCCAGCGTTTATCCAATGACCGTCCAGTTTTCACAGTGGAACAACCCACTCTACGCTTCCCCATCGAAGTCAGAAGACGCTCAGCGTCCGACTGTGTTAAAGCGCTGAGACGCTGCGGGGATGAATGAGAAGAAAGTCACATCAGTTACCTGTGTTAAGTAGCTGATTCTGAACGAAAGATGAAGGTATTCTAGCACATATTTAGTCAATGAAATGTACACACAGCAGTACATATCACCACTTTTTTGGGGGACATTTTTGGGGAAGCTGAGCTTCTGTTGCAGTCTCAGAGCAATCGTCACTGGTAAATACACAGAAAGCATACAGGACTTTTCATCTGTTCTTGGACTGTTGAGTCCTTCAGGCTGGTTCTGATTTTGCCAGTGTTTGTTGGTCCATTTTTCCTCTGTCTTTGAGCAAGTTAACTCAAAAAGATCTCAACAGATTTTGATTAAATTTTCAGAGAATGTCGGCCATCATACACGAAAGATGTGATTAGATTTGTGGGTCCAGGAATTTTTTAAGGATTTGTCAACATTACGGGACAGAGGACAGGACACATTATTGTGTTTTTGATAATAACTCAGCTAACAATGTCAAAAATGCCTTGGCTGTGGTTTGAGCTCTCTGAGCCCTTGTAGTTAATCAGATAATCAGGTCTGTGGCAAACAGAAGTTCATGGAAGTCATTTTGCCATCAGGAAAATCTTCATGAATAAACATTCACTTTCACTCACTTTTCAAGCTTCAGTGTAATAGGCAAGAGTATAACACTTGCATTGTGCTAATGGAAACAGCCTATAGGTATATTTCCAACGTGCCACCTATTATTTGAGAATTAATCCCCTGATCAAGTTGGTCCATACACCTGTGGTTATATGTTTTTACTATTTTTTTAGATACATTTTTTGACGATTATTTTTCGGGGGCATTTTGTGCCTTTATTGACAGGAGAGACAGACAGTGGATAGGCTTGTGAAAGGGGGAGAGAGAGAGAAGGGGATGACTCTCTGCAAACTGGTCACAGGCAGGATTCGAACCCAGGCCGGCAGAAGCATGTACATGGGACATGCCTGGTTGCACCACTATTTTGTATGTTTTAAAATTCATTCAAAAACAATCAGAAATGCTTACATTAGGGGACATTTTTGTAGTCCTTGTTAGTTACTATCCTTTTCCGAACTCAATGCTTGAAATGTGTTTAATGTTTTTTGTAGTACTGGATTATTTGGTCTTATTTCTTATTTTTAAGCTATTGTCTTTGTTTTTCATAGTCACTATGCAGCACTTTGGTTAAAGGATAAGTTCGGTTTCTACAGCTTTCACATTGTTTATAGAATGAAGTAGAACAATATACTCACCCAGAAGGCTTTCCTGATCCAAACAGTGCTTCAGGAGATATTTAGATCCAAAATCGAGTGGTGGACATCAGTATAATAGTAGCACATAGGGCATACAGCGCCGGTCCTAAAACTGCATTAATCGTCCAAAAACTCATTAGTTTCACCAATATTTCATCATGGTCCACTCGGGCTACTCCTCCATTACAGTCTGTGTCACTCCAGACATGTTTTTGTAACTGTGCTGACCTCTGAACTGAAGAAGAAGAGCGCTTGCTCCGCGCCTGCGCAGTGCGGCTCATTGTTTCGGGGGAAGACAGCTGGCTAATCAACATCTTTCTTCTTCCAGTTTTGTGCAAAATGGACGAATATCTATCGGATGAAGATGTTGTGGAGGAGAATTTTGAATGTGATGAGTGTCCTTACAGTTTCTAGCCAGAGTTTACAGATGAGGAGCTCATCGAAAGGAGGAAGCAGAGGCAGCGCTCCAGAGAGTACTGCGCAGGCGCGGAGGCATACGTTCTTCTTCTTCAGTTCAGAGGTCGGCACAGTTACAAAAACATGTCTGGGGCGGAGGAGGAGTAGCCCGAGCGGACCATGATGGAATATTGGTGAAACTAATGAGTTTTTGGACGATTAATGCAGTTTTAGGAGCGGCGCTGTATGCCCTATGTGCTACCATTAAACGGATGTCCACCGCTCAATTTTGGATCTAAATATCTCCTGAAGCACTGTTTGGATCAGGAAAGCCTTCTGGGTGAGTATATTGTTCTACTTCATTCAATAAACAATGTGAAAGCTGTAGAAACCGAACTTTTCCTTTAACTTACATGTACAGTACAGGTGAAAAGTTTGGACACACCTTCTCATTCAATGCGTTTTCTTTATTTTCCTCACTAATTACATTGTAGATTCTCACTGAAGTAATGATGGCCTCTCGTTTCTCTTAACTTAGCTGATTGATTGTTGCCATCATATTAATTCTAACAGTTGTCTAATAGGGCTGTCGGCTGTGCATCAGCCTGACTTCTGAACAACACAAATGATGGTCCAAACCCCATTAATAAGGCAAGAAACTCCATTAATTAACCCTGGAAAGGCACTCCTGAGAAGTGAAAACCATTTCAGGTGACTACCTCTTGAAGCTCATAAAGAGAATGGCAAAAGTCTGCAAAGCAGTAATCAGAGCAAAGGGTGGAAACTTTGAAGAATATAAGACATGTTTTCATTTATTTCACACTTTTTTGTTAAGTACATAATTACACACATGTTCATTCATAGTTTTGATACCTTCAGCGGAAATCTACAATGTAAATAGTGCTGAAAATAAAGAACGCATTGAATGAGGAGTGTCCAAACTTTTGGCCCTCTACTGTATATTAAAATGTAGTTTATGACGTAGATTGGATTGCACAGAATCTACAAGCAAGTAAAATGTTCAGATCTTGTACATATGTGTTCACATAAACCTTATTTTAGGTATTTATCTTAAAAGCTATTCTAAATTCCCACAGTCTTTCGGATGTGGGAACTGGAAGTGCAGGAATGCTAACTCACTTCCACCTTAATACATGCCAGATCCTGACAGTAACAGAGAACTAGTTTGTGTGGAAACCAATGGAGGAATAACAGTCTATGAAATTTCTGTTCTAAATTAAACTAGTCTGTACTGAAAAAAAGATCAGGGACCACGATCCAGAGCCAGAAAAAGTTGCCTCATGAAAATTGAAGGCACAGCTGATCTCACTGAAGCGCTTTACTGTCCTCGACCTTGTCAGTCCTCACAGAAGATGCTCTCTCAGAGCTGAAGTGTTTCATCACTTATTACACAACATGTGTTGATGACGATTGTATGGATGATTACATTCTGACTGGGCTTGGCCCGAGCCACAAATAGGCACAAATTGTTTTGAAAGCAGTCTTCGTTTCTCATTTTCAGAACGAGGAACCAGAGAAAATGAGTCAGAGCAGATGTGCGAGAGGAGCTGCTGAGACAGCACACACACCGACTCCAGATCAGCTAATGCTTTAATAGGGAGATGAAGCCCACAGGGAGGAGTGGAGGGAGAGATTTCAGGGGAAGGGCGGCTCGAACACACATGCACATGCACAAAAATGTCAGGACGAGAGGGCCTGCTGTGAGCGGGACAAATAAACCAGCAGTTGTGTTGTACGGGCAGTTGGGCGCCGCACAAACACACACAAACCTGCATCAGAACATGGTCGAGGAACCAGCAGGGAGAAGGGAAGCGAGTGGGAGAGAGAGAGGGGCGAAGGAGGGGAGGAGGAGTGTGGGAGCGAGGGAAGGGAGAGGAGGTCTGGAGCGAGTCCAGGGGAACTCCAGACTGCTGTTACCCAACATGCTCTCTGACTACGGGGGCTGGGAGCCTGGACGCCACTGCCGCTGAAAGGAGAGACACACACAACATGAAGAGAGGGAGGGGGCACACTCTCACACACTCATGGTCACCCCTGACACACACACATGCTGCCGTCCCTGTGTCGCCATAGTAACACACTGACCCTGGCCTTAAAGTTGCACTCCCGAGCCTGATCTCCTGCCAAGCTGTGAGGAGCGTGTTGGACTAAATCTGCCTATTTATAGCAGACCCTTTGGCTCGTTTTCTCCCAGTGACAATAAGAGCTAATCTGCTTTCTCTTAAGCCACGCCACACCCTCCTTACATCAGCCTCACTGTAGATTACTGACGGACCGGGACGGGCCTGTGAGAGATGGGAGTGAGAAGGAGAAGGAGTGGGAGACAGGAAGTGTAGACACTCAGTCCACTGCAGGGGTGTCCAAACTGCAGCCCAGGGGGGCATCTGTGGCCCCAAGTCTGTTTTTAATTGGTCTGCTGCAGAGTGTTCGGATAAAGTTAAATATGGCCCACATTAGGATATATGGTTGTGTTTTTCATTACTAGGAATAAAATCTCATGACTGTAAAATCATGTTTCCAACCAAAGTAATAAAAAGAAAGTGATTAATCACAAATTGATTATGACAACATCCCAGCATGGATTGTGCTGAATTGCCTCAGCATCTGCTCCGTAGAGTGATGGGACAGTGCAATACTCAACAAAAAACTAGAATAACACTCAGAGAGTGCAAACCTCTGCCATCAGCTCAGTTCCAGCTGTGCCTTTTCCACGACCCCAGTAAAAAATACATTTCTGGATCACCAGATCCAAAATAGAACCAGGATCCAGACCAGACTCAGCACATACATGGAGGTTGTTATCCTGCATGAACGCAGCAAGTTTTGAGAACATCACTTACATTTTCATTTTATGTGAAATTTGAATATCTGGGCAGCACGGTGGCACAGCAGGTAGTGCATGTGCCTCACAGCAAAAAGGTTCCTGGTTCGATTCCCCGGTCGGACAGGGCCTTTCTGCGTGAAGGTTATATGTTCTTCCCGTGCATGTGTGGGTTCTCTCCCGCAGACCAAAAACATGCTCATTAGGTTAATTGGTGACTCTAAATTGCCCTTAGTGTGAGCGTGAATGGTTGTCTGTCTCTCTATGTGGCCCTGTCATTGACTAGCGACCGGTTCAGGGTGTACCCCACTTCTCGTCCAATGACAGTTGGTATAGGCTTCAGCTCCCCCGATCCCAAAAGGGATAAAGGGGTATAGAAAATGAATGAATGAGTGTCATCAATGGGACTTCTACAGTAATTACAAAGTTCAATGCTTTTCACCTTGATGATGGAGACTTGGACCCCATATTATCCCTTAAAACTGGAAGTGAATCTGTTGAACGATAGCCGAGATAGGATTTTTTAAATTCCAACAAACCATAACTTATGGGATTTTTTTTTAATTTCTGGAATTTATTGCACCAAGAAAAATGTACATCACCACCAAAGTCTAATCATTTTTTAAAGTGGGTCATTACCAACATCTCCTGAAAACTTCAGTAATATTGGTCTGGTAGTTTTTGCTATATTATGCTAACAAACAAACAAGCAAACAAGCACTGGCTGACAAAAAACATTACTCCTTTCGAAGGTCATAAAGAACCACAACAGTGAATCATTAAACACTACCCTGATACATCTTATAGGCCATTCAACACCTGCAGTATGGGACATATATTTCACTGGTCCATCTCAACAACAGCCCATAGAGAGTGTTTGGGGATGGCAGAACCTGTCAAAAGCATATCTGACAGGTGATTGGACGATCATTTTGTCATTCACGATCACTACAGGCCAATCAGATGATATAGTAGGCCAGCACTACTGCCACATTGAGCCACTTTGGAGGCCAAATTCTTGCCAAAACATGACAGATGTGGAGCAAAAATATGTTTGCCACTGATGAACGCTTCCAGTGTAACTTTCTCGACATTCAATAAAGAAATGTGGTCCAAATATGGCAAATCTGCTGCTTTAGCTATTAGCATCAATGCTTATCTCTTGACAAGCAGTCACTTCCTGCTGTCGTCTCCCTTGGAACTTTGTCAAAATGGATCTGCCTGATTACAGACAGTTAATCGGGCAGATTTATCAAGACTGCAAGGTTAAAGAATGAAATGTCGTCATCAGAAAAGAACTACAAATGAAAAGCTACAATGACAAATCTAACAATTTACAATAAATAGGAATCAAGATGCAAAACAGGACAAATTAGAAAACACAACATTAACTCAGAACCGTGCTGTTTTGTTGCTGTTATGGTGGTTGTTTTGTTTTGTTTTGACTTGTTGCATGTGTACTTCATTCATTCATACATTTTATCCCTTTCATTCCTTATCCCAGCTGACACTAGGAAAGAGGCAGGGTTCACCCTGAAACAGTCGCCAGTTAGAGAGACGGAAACTATTCACGCTCACAGTCATACCTAGCGACTATTAGGAGCCACCCGCATGTTTTCTTGTTTGTTGTATTTTTTTTATCAAATTTTTTTCCCCTGTTGTTTCATCCATTGTTCTCCTAAGTGCTTTTTTTTTTTTTTTTGTTTGTTGATATAAAATTTGGTACTTTTTGTTCATTCCATCCCTTTTTTTAATTTCCTTTACTTTTATTGTTTGTAATATCTGATTAGCTGTTGTGTTTTCTTCTTTAGATTCGTCACAGCTTGGTCTCAAGGTCTAATTTTTAAAGCATGTTGCTTGAATCATCTTTGGTCATCAACAGTAACAGATAGTTTGGCAGCTACTTGCAGTTAACTCTTGTTTTGTGCCTGGATGAAGAGAGCAACATGTAACTTCTCCCTTTGCTGGACAGAGCACCGCTCTCATGTGGAAAAGGTGAATTAAGTGTTGTTGTGCCAAAATAATGAGTCAAAATCTCCAGAGAGAACCCTTGATTTCTTGCTATTCAGGGAACTGCTATTGAAAAGAAGAATCTTATTAAAGTTACAGTATTTGTTCTTAATGGATTTGTTTTTTTTTATGTAAAATGGGACTTTTCACCGCTGTCAAGGAGATCACGATCATGCAAACTTCCATATTTTGGACCATAATGCAGCAAGTTTTCAGTGGATCTTGGTGACATTTTCAATTGGTCTCAGAATAAGGAAGAAGTGATATTAGTTTTGTGGCGATCTGAACCTGTCTGTGGATCCAATAATTTCTTTACAGGATTTGTTAACAGTATGCAATGGTGCAGTTTTCCATATTTTTAATCACAACTCACCAGACAGTGTTTTAAATGCCTTGGTGTAGGTTTATACTCTCAGAGCACTTCTAGTTTAGTGCTGTTTTTAGATTTACTTTATTTCCTACCATTAACTTGGACTCATGACCTGCTGTCGCAAATTTCTCACAGTGAATGAACCAATAAAGTTTATCTTTCTTTGTATTATCTCGGCATAAACATCTATTAACTTTCACCTGAAGCTGGAAGACGCTGCCAGAGGATTCAAAGTTATGAATGCAACAATGTCAGAGCTGTAGAACCAGATGATGGATTATTTTTAATGTTTGCTCGAGAGAAAAAGTGGAAAAATGTTCTCCTAGTGGTCAGAGAATAATGAGCTCATATTTGTTCCAATCAGCATGTGTGTAGTCAGTGTGTGTTCATGTGAATATGTGTGTGTGTGGCTGAACTTACACCCACATGAACTCAGACCAGACTTTGGCCAACGTGACTCGGCAGTAAGTGGGGTAATTGTCCCGCTATTGGCTTCTGCTCGCAGCCACGCCGAGTAAGTGGAGCCAGTCCCAATGAGCAGAGCGTAACTTAAGCTGGAGTCAAGCCCACTTCGGCTCCGGCTCTGGCTAATATCCAAGTCCACTGGCCTCTTTGTCACCCTCCCTCCCCTCCACCTCCACCCTCTGCTGCTCTGACAGGGAGCGCATGCTGGCGAGCTCGGAGGAGGGTTCAGTCAGGGCCTCGCGGTGCCCTGGATACAAAGAGAGAGGAGCTGCTCCAGATAAAAGCCTGACAGTGATACTGCAGCTCCTTTACAAACTTATTGATCTGAAGGCATTTAACAATATCACACAGCCTCCTCATATCTCCTCGCCACGAGACCGATCTTTGGTCTCTCTGGTGCTTTTTCTCCAAAGCCTCAAGACTGCCTTTTTTCACATATTTCTGTTTCCACCCGTCTTCTCATTTTTGCATTTTCCAGTCACCGCTGCCTTTTGTTCAGCTTACAGAAAGTGAAAGTTGTTCTTCCTTTTTTTCTGCTCACAAACCATGCATGTCATTTAAATCACCAAAGATCTCTTTAGTCCTTTATGTGACAGCTAAGCTAGCCTTAAAATGCAAACTACAACAAATACAAAACGCCACAGTAGAAAGCACAGTTTGACCAATCACAAAACAACTATTAAACATGAAAAACATTAAGAATACAATACAATTTTGGACAAGCACAACAGCATTTAACAAAACCAAGCAATTAATAAAAATGTGAAAACATATCAAGAACAAATTAATAAAAAAAAAAGATCAAACAATGAAATAATACATTTAAAGCTCAACATGTCAAAAACAAAGACCAGGTGAACAGTTGGATAAACATCATACAAACACAATCACAAAATCTTTTCACAACAAATCAAAAAACAGCACAACATATAACAACATAGGGGATACAAATCAAAAACACAACAAAAACATATAGCCTAGCTCTCAATTAACAAGAACAGTCCAACTTAGAAACATTAAAAAAGTTATATTATTGATTATGTTTGTAATGGTGTGTCCTATAACTTTCCCATTTGCCTCTTGCACTTAAATATTATAATTATTTATACTAGATTTTTAGTCACATATACACCAACTTATCTAAAACACAGCAAATTAAAAAAAATCATGCCACAGATTAAAAAGACATTTTTTGAAACATGAAATCAAAAATATTAAAAGACCCCAGAAAAGAAGACAAGATTATTTTAAACAAACAGCAAATAAATAACACAACAACAAATAAATTGCACAATATATGAAAAAGGACAAATAAAAATAAATGAATGAATAAACCAGAGGTCAAGGTATGTTTTGGGTTTTATGAAATGAATAAATAAGGGAATTCTGATTTTTTTTTTTTTTTGGTATGCTGTGTCCCAGTGTTCACTTTAACCTTTTTGCACTTAAAGTTCATTACACACTGCTATAATGTCATAGGATCAAGAATACTCTCATTTCCTTAAAGACACAACACTTAAAAGGTCACAACAACAACAGTAAAGCAAAAAGCATTAAAATGTCAATTAACTGACCAACAACAACAAAATAATCATAAAAAAAGGCAAAACTACAAATCACAATTAAAAATCAAAAGTTTTTGGTGATTTATTTTCACTTTGTTTTTTTGACTTTTTTTTATTTTTAAACTTATTTAATTTTCTGTTTTTATTGAATTGTTTTTCTTCCAAACCAAACATGAACCCACCACGAGTGCAGCCACATCTGTCAACAGTTACATGGAAAGAACAAACCTCAGTTAGCAGCAGGAAATCTTGAGCTTTTTTTAATTTCTGCGGTGATTTCTTTTTATTCCTTGTTTTGCAATTTCAGAGCAAGCACAGACATTAAATCTATTTTTAAGCCTGAAAAATTTCACTTCCTTAAAATTGAGCGCGTCTGGACTGTTTTGAAACCTGTGACACAAACCTCAAATGTTTCCGTCACGGCACGTCACAGGTTTTGTTTTCACTCTTCTTGTGCAGATTTTAAGCTGGAGGGTTAATCCAATAAACTTATTGGCATTCGTTGATGTTATGAGCTGCTCAGATTGGCACACATGTCGGCACCAATCACTTTATTTTCAGCCCAAACTTCAGTCATGTGATCATCATGGGAGATTAGCCTCTGCGGCTAACAGTCCTGCTGCCTGAGCTAGCTCCTCAGGCTAATTGGCTTGGGCTGCTTCCTTTGTGGCTGACTGCGTCACACAGTAAACTTAACCTCAGCCCAGACATAAGTATATTAACGTGGTTAAGTATAAATAGCTCTGAGTAGTCAAATTAAACCTCTGTGTTTGTGGAAGTGAGTATTTTGGGCACCTGTGATCTTGTTTTTGCTGTTAAATTTAGATTGTGGTCCTCAGTGGAAACAGTGACAGGGACCTGTCACACTTCCTGTGTACTGTGTGTAGTGAGAAAGCCACAACCCAGTGACGCTGCGCTCGGAAAAAAGAAGAGCAACAGAGAGGCGTGGAAAGTCAGCAATGAGGAAGTTGTGGTTTCATTTGAAAAAGGAAAATTGTTGCCTGAACTGTAAATGGATACTAGAAGTGAACTGTACCGTTTCCTGTGTGGACTTTCCCCTTTACGATAACATGATAGTCAGCTGTGATAAGCAGAGCAGCCGTTATTACTCTATAAACTCTGACTGACTGGAGATACTCCACTGCTTTGTTACTCTAAATGTAACTCAATGGATTTCAACAGCACACAAACATATATATAAAGACAGAGAGAGAGAGCTCTTTTTCTCCTCAGGCTCTCAGGCCTTTGTCAGCTCTCACTTCCTTTTGCCTATTGTTTGTTGTGACCTCGGTTGAGCACGCGGCTCACAGAGGAACATACAAGAGGTTTTGCTATCAGGCTGTAGGCTCGTGGCTGGAGGGCCTCTTCCTCCAAGGGGGCCTCGAGATACACTCACTGGCCATTTCATTAGGTACACATGTCAACTATTTAATCATGTTTGTTTTTGTTTTGTTATGCTCATCCATTTGTTTGTTTGTTTTTATCTCCAACTTGTTATTTTTTCATGCAGCGCCTGCTATCATACATGCATGATTCATTGTTTGAAAATCCTGCATGTCTGTCTTGCCAGCCTCCATTGTCCAACAACTTAAAGGATAAGTTTGGTTTCTACAGCTTTCACATTGTTTATAGAATGAAGTAGAACAATATACTCACCCAGAAGGCTTTCCTGATCCAAACAGTGCTTCAGGAGATATTTAGATCCAAAATCAAGCGGCGCACATCCATATAATGGTAGCACATAGGGCATAGCGCCACTCCAAAAACTACATTAATCGTCCAAAAACTCATTAGTTTCACCAATATTTCATCATGGTCCGCTCAGGCTACTCCTCCATTACAGTCTGTGTCGCTCCAGACAGGTTTTGTGGCTGTACTGATCTCTGAACTGAAGAAGAAGAATGTTTGCCTACGCGCATAATTAAATAATAATAAAACACTCTCTATAACCCTAGAGAGGTGTATGCTAACAAGCGGTAGGCTCGTTTTCACCGTCTTCATCTTTTTTAATGAGAAAGCCAAAATACTGCCAGACAGATGACTTGTATCCAGGCAGAGCGTCCTCAATTTCGACCTCATTTGACTCCATCATTAGGCTTTTTGGAGGTAAGGTAGCTGGTGCTAATGTTTGTTGTTGTCACTTCTGGTCACATGCGCTATTACCGGACGTGACTTCTTTATTTCGCGATCAATTTTTTTCAAACTCGATGTATTTCGTCACGTACTGTATCGCGATATATTGCCAAATGATATTTCATCCCATCCCTAGTGTCAGCTGGGATAGGCTTCAGCCCCTTTGTGACTGTAAAAGGGCTGAGCAATGTAGATGTGATCGGATGGATGATCTTTTTAAGTAAAATATAAAAGCTTTCATTTCAGCCTTTGCATGGGGCTCCTGAATGCCCCTGCAGATCAACACACTGCAGTTTCAGTTACTCAAATAGACTCACTCACTCAAAAAGACTTTAGCCTTTGTACTTTAGACACAAATGTTCTGCAGCGCTGCCTGATAAAACACTGCAGAGCGTCACATTAACAGGCTGATTTTACAAAGTAATCTGTTACATAAACTGCTTATTTGTATGAATGAATTTATAAGACAGCACAGAGTAAATCTTTCATATTGTTGTGTGATTATGATATTTATAACCACAATCAGGAGCTGCGACTCAGAGGAAGAGAAGAGCGAGTGCATGTTAAAAATATTTTTGGTTCATTTGTGTCAGTTACCCCCCCGAAAAAGCAAGAACGCACTCATTTCTGCCTGTCTGTGTGGGAGTAGGAACACTGTACTGCCAGAGAGAGAGTGTATGTGAGGCATAAAGAGCTGGAAAGAGACAAATTTATAGTGTGAATCTTGTCTTTCTGAAACAACACAGAAAGTCATGAATCATCTGTGCTGCGCAGACACAACCACAGGAAGTATCCATGAAAGGCACACACACACAAAAGCATAACCAAATACCCTCGGATGCAGGAGCGAGGAGGAAATAACACATCAGATCAGCCCGTAAAGTGTGAATTTCTCAAGAGATTAAATTCATCGAGTTTGTTTCCAAGGATTTCTCCTCATCGATCCGAAGTCTCGACGAACGCGGAGCGAGATTTTTCTCTGAAACCGCCACCAAATCTCGTGGATCAATAAACTTTGGTCGAGACCCCATCACAGCATCCCGGCCATTTGCTGCAGGAGACGACGTTACCATGGTGACCCTTACACACTGGGGGCATGCGTAAGAAAGTGGAAGTCATAAAGATGTGTGTATGTGAGAGAAAGCGAGACTCAGCCTTGACCCCCCTCCACCCCCCGTCTTTGTGAACCTTGTTTGGTTCAGAGCGACGGAGCAGAATAGTCGCTCATTATTCCTGTTGTACGAGCGCGGTCCACGGGGTGACAGCTATAGTGAAAGAGTCCTCTCGCTGACCAGGAGGATTAAATACACACACACACTTACACACTTACACAGGGAGAGAGTGAACAGGACATAAGGGAGAGGGACTCAAGGTTAGGAGAATTACAGGCACGGCGATCGAAGCTCACACAGAAGAGTCCAAAGAGACATCTTTTTACAGGCAGCAGCAGAATCAATCAGGAGCAGCTTTAATACTCTTATATTTGGACCATCATAAATACACTACTCACATTCAAATACATGTGCACATCGCCAATAAACTCATTCATATGCTACTGAGAGGGAGAGACATTCAGAATGTGATATGTAGCAAAAGTAATATGAGATGATATGAACTTCTACTCACTGTGATTTAGAGTCCCCAAACTACCACATTGATTTATGAAATACAGGGTATGGCTAATATAAAACGAGACTATAATGCAGTTTTATTGACCATAAACATTTTTTAGTGTCTTTCTCCTTCACTCTCCTTCCCTTCTGCATCAACACATCTCTTCATTCAGGTCTTCACTGATCACAGCAGTGCAGCAGGTCTTCTTCAGACAGTTGTCTCAGAGCTTCTTGTTCTTCTCTTAACTTCTGACACAGAATCAAACTTTGTTTCTCTGAGCACAGATTTCATCTTAGGCTAAAGGACAAAGTCTTACGGTACTCCATTTCTTTACAGCCTTCTGTTACTGTGTTGATTATTTGTTGACTCTACTGGAGCCTGCTCCTCCAAAATGATCCCCTTAATGTCAAAGAAAACATCGACATGGCCTTGAATCTGGACCTACGTTGCCCTGCTTTCTTCATGGTTTTTTCCAGCACTGACTGATGTTTTGTTTCTGTATTCATCCAATACAATTGCATGGATACAATTGGAAGATACAAGGTTCTTATTGTTTCCTCAAATTTGTTGCAAAATGTCTCCACAAAATTTTCTGAAGCTTTTCCTTCCTCGTCGTAATCAGAAGTTTTTGTTTGGAAACACTTTTGTTCAGGTTCAAATTTTCCTGCAAAATTTGCCAAACTGTTTCAATGGAGACCTCTGCTCAATCTCTTACAATGAGTCTTCAATCATCTTGCTTTCTTGCCCCAGACATGTATCCTTTGTGTTCCTCCTCTCGGCCCTCCTGCAATCTTTTGAGCCATTCAAACACATGCAGTGTACTCCATTCACCTCAGTTAAAAAAGATTCAGCTGCTGTTTTTATTCACTTATCATCAGAATTGTTAATGCATTGCCTAACATGCTAATCACTTTCTGACACCTTAGCAGACACACTCCAATCAGTGGCGGCAGTGAACTAATTCACACATCATTTACTGTAAACTTACAGCAGTTCTGCACAGATACACAACCTTTATTATAAATGTAAACTACATGGTTTCATCCTCAAAGAGCGGTCTCGTTTTTTTAATAACTTTACCTCCTACAATAAAATGTCTACAGAGGAGAGGGGTGGGAAATATAACATGATCCAGAACACAGTGGGAACCGTGAGCTTGTTTCTTAACCCCAAATAAAGACACGCTCATGAGGAGTCATTCTCTTTTTTTTTTTTTTATGTATTTTTTGGGCATTTTTGTGCCTTTAATGATAGGAGAGAGACAGTGGATAGGCTTGTGAAAGGGGGTGAGAGAGTAGGGGAAGACACTCTGCACCTGGACCAGCAGAAGCAAGTACATGGGGTGCCTGGTTGCTAACCACTCCACCAAACCAGCACCCCAGGACTCACTCTCTTTTGTTCAGCTGCTTAACAATGACATTTAGTAACACAGTTAGCCCCATTTGACATCATAACTAATTAATTCTGGCACAGAGGAAACTTCTCAAATAAACAGCATTAATAAGGTGCTGACAGTGTACATTTCATCCATCAGTCTGAGCTGATATGATGCTAATATTGGTTATTCTTTAAATATTTACATTGTGATGCAATTCTGCAAGATTCCCAGAGTTCAAATAGTGCTTTCTTTTATTTCTAATCTGTTGAATTTTTGATGCCAACAGACAAAGAGGTTTGACATTAGGTGGTCACTGTCAGAGGATCAATGTCCTGCAGTGTTAGTGCTGTTAGCTCTATCGTACTGAAGACAAACTTTGATCGTAAAAAAAACCCAAAATTTAATCAAGTATCAAGTAGGGTTTGTCAACACTGTTGCCAGATTTTTTTTAACTGAATACAGCAACCAGGTTTTTGTTTTATCTACATTTAAACTTCACTGTGATCATTTTTCTTATTTGGTTTTAAAGGTGCAGTGTGTAGAATTTGGCATTTTAGCAACATCTAGCGTTCAGATTCTAAAATGAACCTAATTGTAACCAAAACTTCACGTCATTGAGCAACGGAATCCTGTGAAGGCCAAAAGGGATCACGAGCATGGCACACAATTTATGTTGTGTGTGTGTTTATACACACAGTTTGAATCCCTAGGACAGAGTAACAACTTTCTATGCATCCACTGCCATCCTCTCCTCTTCTTTCGCCAACATTCCAGGTAGATTTCAGAACCGGTGGACAGATTCGCGTTCAGTTCTTTTTGTCCCAAAAAAACACCCGTAGACAACACGGCGGATCAATATGTCGGCCTACACGAAACAGTGGCCCGTGATAAAGTAATTTTTTTTCTAAAGACTTTTCTAACTAAATAAAAATAAAACAATTGTTTCTGGGGTTGATTGTACTCCTATTTTGACAGACTTTACATACAAATAGAAACATGTATCTCCTATATTCAGCATTTCTGTTTGGCGAAATGCGGTGGAGGTATAAAATGCCACATTCTACACACTGCACCTTTAATTTACTTATTCAACATTCTTTTGTTTGGAGGTGGAGCATCCTTTTATTTATTGAGAAGTGAAGGGAGGGGCTGCTTTTATTTATAACTGTTGTCATTAAACAGTCGGTCTGACCTTAATTTTTGAAAACAAACACACATCGTCAGACTTTTGTCTAATTTTTGTGTTGATCCTCTACATCTCAAGGATAGTAAAAACAGTAAAAGCTACATTAGAAAATAATTAGTTCTGGTTATAATGATTTCTTTTTGGTGGAAACATCATTTTAGCCTCTTTAATATAGCTTCTGAATTGCTTATAATAAGTGGACTTGGAAACTATGTTTGCCAGCGTTATTAATCTTGTGGTTGTTGATGTTGCTGGATTTCCAGTTCAGATTTCCTTTTCATTTGTGGAGCTAACTTGTAGCCTGTTAGTGACTTTTGACAGCTGATGAAGCTGGGGACCCTAAACCATGATGGACACAAGGTCCCTTCATATTTAAAGAGATTTCCGGTTTAATGACTGTGTTTTTTAAAAACAGAGGTTAAATGTGACACTGTTTGAATGTCCCATCCCTGGTCTGAAATGATGTGCTGAAGGCTTGGCTGTGGCAGACTCTGTATGGAGGATGTCATCTCAGGTGTTATTCTGTCAAGCTGATCTCTACCCAGACTGTACCTAGAACACTGAAAGGGCAGATCTGGAGGATTATCAATGAAAGAGAGGAAAGGAGAAATCACAGAGTGTAGTCAGTTGGGTATGTACAAACAGGAAAGTGAAGATTGAGTGTAGGTTTCTCCAAAGTCGACTCGCTATTTTCATTTGCATGAAAAATTTACTCCTGAGTTAGAATGAAATCTCCAGAAAATGTGGAAGTAAAAAAAGTCATCTGTTTTCATCCACATATTCAGCTTACCCCGAACATTTGTGAAGCTATTCAAAATCTTTGTGCAAGTTTGAATAGAGCCTTTATTTGCCTTTTTTGATGTCCTGTTTATGTAGACAAACATGCTGGAAAGCAGGCAGAGCGAGAACCCCCCCCATGGCCTCGTTTTCTTGCTGCCAGTTGATGCCATTACTTGGATCTCTCTGATGTAGCTGCAGGCTTGGCATGCTCGGTTTTCCAGGTGACGGTCACAGCAGAGACAGAGGGCCTGACCGGTGTTGGCCCACTCTGTAACACCAACTGTGCCAACTTACCGTCATCAGGACACTAAACAGCAGCGACACGTACGCCACCTTCCCTCCGCTGCAGACCGTGGGCACCAATCTGAGCGTTTTCGCTTTGAAATCAGGAGGTCTGAAATCAGATTTGAAACCCTCAAATCAAACTACATCGGCAGGAGGAGTTGTTGAAATATCTGACCCGGCATCAGCGGTGCAGGGGGGGGTGATTGTGTTGCTGGTGGGCTGTGAGCAACGCAGAGAAGAGATTTGCAGAGACAGCCCATAACAGCTCCCTTGGAACCAATGACTCAGATATGCAGATGTGTTTACTTCCCTTCTGTTTCCCACCTCAACCAGCGCACAAAAGGCAAGGGGAATGAAAGTGCCTGATAATGTCTTTAAGTGTTTCATTTATATATTTATATGCCGTTATAAAGAACTCATTTTTCACTAAAACTTAGACAGGCACTTCAAATGGAAATCTGTATTCCCTCCCTCCCGTCTGAGGGTTTTCATCTTTTGTCTAATGCGCAGCGCTGCTCACTGTTAGTTTCTCTCTGACACCATGCCAGCAGAGTCATCTGCAAAGGGACTCATGTAGGGATTAAAAACCATCAACAGCTCCCCTTTAACAGAGAGGTGGGGGGAAGACAACGCTGGAAAATAAAATACAATAAAACAAAAAGAGAGAGAGAGCGATAGAGGGGAGAAAAAACTCGAGACAGTTTTGAGAAAACTTGTAGAAAGAGAATGCAGATTGTCACCTGACCCCGAGGCGAGGCAGCCCTAAATATAATAAAGAGAAGACAACAGAAGAAGACGAGGCGACACGACACGGGTAATGTGTTTTCTCTGCTGGTGTCGTCTGGCAGATCTGGGATGATTGAGTGCTGATGCCTGCCTGGGCCGCTTCAGAGAAGATCGTCTACCCCCCCATCCCCTCCTCGGCGCACACTCATGACAACACACATGCACGCACACACAGTTTTTCTGAGTGACAAAAACATCAAGGCGTTTTAACTGTCATCATCTCAGCTTCTCCTCGCCTCTCTCTCTCTTTTTTTATTGTTTTGGTCGAGGGAATAATTCAAGGTAACACTTTTTATTGTTGTGATGTGCAAGCTCTTGCGTGCGTGTGGTTTCTCTCCACGCTGGATGTGTGTCTTAATTATAACAGGGTTTAGTGAATTAGGGCAGGATGTGCATTATACTTAAATTTGCATAATCTCTGTTGAATAAACCTTGGTGACAAACATGCAAGCAGAAAATCCTTCATACCTACTGTACCGCGGGGCTTCTGCAGGAGGAAAAAAATGAAGAAAACACGTTAGAGGCAGAAATATGTTGCATTTTCTTGCAGATTTTGCGTATTAATCTGTATATTGTTGTGATTTTCCCGTATTGTGAAATTGTCAGCAGCAGATTCAGGCAAACAGGTGCTGGCTGCAGAGGAAGTTGATTGGCTCGATTCCATGATCCATTTTCCCAAGACTTACACACCCCTGCAGCTGTCCTCCTGAATATGAGAACCATGTGTGTGTGAGCTTACGCATGTGTGTATTGCACACTTGTGGTTATGACAAATTCACTCCTCGTTACTTGCCAATAAGCAAACAAAGATCTTCATTGACAAAGAAAGTGAAACAGAAAACGGTGTTCTCGTCCAAAAACACAAAGGGAAGAGACTGATCACGAGAGGAATCCTTGATAATACTTAACCCTACCTGCATGAGAGCTGGCAGAGGCACAGGGGAAGGAGTTACAGACTTAATGCTGGTTAACCAAGAGAGAGAGAGGACGTGTTAATAACTGCAAATTAACCAGGAAAAAAAGTGACTGTATAATAACTAATAGGAAAAACCATGAGTAACCAAATTAACTTAGCCAAGGAATAAATGAGTGACTGCTGATTAACACAAACCATGAGTAATTAACGATTCCAAACAAGCTAAAGAGCAAAGAATACCTTTGCAGAGGATGTTATGTTTTTACCAGCATTTGTTGTATTTTGTTAACATTACCACAAGTTAAGGACAGATTTTGATGAAATATTCAGGGAATGTAGGTCATGGAACAAAAAAAGAAGTGATTTGATTTTGATGATGATCTGAATCCGGACATCATTTTTTTTTTTTTTAAGAATACGTTAACATTTTGAGATGGGCAATTTTCCCATTTCCCATGGGCCATTTTCAGGGAATTTTGGTTGTAGCACATTAAGGAAGTTATTGGAGTGTGGTGGTGATCCAAACATGGATAGGGATCTGGGAACATTGTGAAACGATTTGCCTATTGTGAGATAGAAAAGTTATCAACAATTCTGTTTACAAATTAGTATGTTCCTCCAAATTTACTTTGACATTCAAAGGAAGTACTATTCGTGGCACAATGGATATGTGATTGTGGTGATGATCCAAATCTGAATGGGGATCTTAATTTTTTTTTCATTGATATGTCAGCATTGTCTAAAAGGGCAATTTACCACTGTTTTTGCTAATGAGTCCAAATAATGAATTATGATGAGATTTTCCAAGAATGTAGGACATGGCACAACACAGAAGTGATCTGATTTTGGTGATGACCTGAATCCATTTTTTTTTTTCAAGGATTTGATAAGATTGTAAGATTGGGTTGTTTTCAAACTGTTTGCTTCTCACTCAATAAGTTCTCAGCAGATTTTTAGGGAGTGTTAGTCATAGGACAAAGAAGAATGGATCAGCTTTTTGTGTTGATCCATATCCAAATATGGATGCACTTTCCAAGAATATGTCCAAGTATACGTTTTCTACCTATATGACATGGTTGGAATGGCCTTGTTGGAGTTTTGTTCTCTTGGAGGAATTGTAGTAAACAAAAAGATACTCTGAAGCCCTCCTCACAAGAGGACGGCCCCGTATTGTCTTGGCGTCGGCATCAAAACATGTATCGCTGTTTACACATATTATTGTACATAGACTTGTACATTTACATGACAACACAAAATCCTGTCAGGTTGCCCGTCTGGTTCTGCTCCAAGGTGGATTCCACGTCAACAAGTGCTCATGCGCGCCAAACATGCTGCGTCTCTGCATGAGCACTTGTTGCTGTTGTTGCCGTAGCTGGTGTTGTTGGTGTTCTGTGAGCAAATGTTGGTATAAAAGTCGTAACAATATTTGTAGCTGCTGGAACAAGATCAGAATCAACCATTGTTGTTGTGTTGTGTGTGACAGCGTGGGTTGGGGGGCGGGGAG
Organism: Scarus forsteni; assembly: GCA_036419115.1. Taxonomy (NCBI): domain Eukaryota; kingdom Metazoa; phylum Chordata; class Actinopteri; order Labriformes; family Labridae; genus Scarus; species Scarus forsteni. The sequence continues at coordinate 3,443,605 of JAZDUH010000395.1, forward strand.
GAGGAGGGGTGCTATGAGGTCACCGTCTTTCTCGCACTTATCCGTTTATACCAACTACGGCATCAAGACCAATACGCAGATATCCACTTGCAGACCCGTTTTCAAAAAAGATGCGCAGTCATGGACAAATATGCGTCTCCGTGTGTCAATATCACCTGATCGATAGTTTATTTTACCGGAGTCTTAAAAATTCGTACTCGTGTAAAGCCCACCTGAATGTTGGCTTAGTCTCAAACTGTCCCTATATTGCCTTAGATCAGCACTTTTCAATTAGCGGCCCGAAAGTAACCCTTGAGTGGCCCGAAGTCAACTAAATTAGTACTCAGGTCCAGTAAGAACAACAGAAAAAACTTTTACAAACACTGACATGGTCTTACAAAAATGTCAACATTATTACAGACATTCCTTGCAACATGTTCTGAACGGTTGCTATCAAGAAAGTTACATTTAATGCACTTTCAAATGTGACCAGAAGATGGTGTTTTTAATCTGCACTTTTTTTTATGTTCACACGCAACTTAATATGTGCTTGTTTTGACCCGTCAAAACATGTTGAAGTTATCTGTTTGAAGTGTAAAATTTAAAGAAACAGTATTTCAGCGGAAGTTTAGTTTAAGTGCTGCTCTTTATTAAGTTTATGCCCTTTTGGATGTGGCAATAAATTAATGAATATCCAGTGTGTTTATCTATTTGTGTCTTTTGAGTGGTTAACTTTGCTAACTGTCTGCCAAAAATGTCCAGCCCACCTCATGTCCTTAGTCTGAAAATTGGGCCCAACTGAATTTCTAATTGAATAGCCCTGCTTTAGCTTAAGGTCTGATTACCAGGGTGTTCATAAACACAGATGGTCAGAGAAACCCTCTATTTTTTTCCAGTTTTCATACCTCTGAAAGTTGCCCCTTTTTACATTGCTGTATTGCAAAGAAGCCCTGATAGCTTTTAAAAACATTCCTCATAATTTTTTGAGGCTATAATATCTGTGTTGATTCATGGTGCAACAGGACACGTGTCCCATACTCACAAACAGAGATGTTCACACAGCCCTTTGGTCTGCCTCTGGGTCCATGTGCCCCCCTCTCTCCAATATTATGCCTCTGCTCCTGCTTCTCAAGATGGACCAAATAGAAGTTTGTGGATTCAGGCCCTCCAGGCACCGTCCTGAAAAGTCTCCATTTTAGGCTAAAAACAAACAGAGTGGACGCAAATCATTCCAGGGGTGTAAATATTGTGTCTTGAAACAACAGCATGAATGGGACTACAGTTAACACCCTAACCAGAAACTCTGAATTCACCCCTGCTTGGTTAACAACTGCACTTGCAGACTCATTAGAGCACCTCAGACCTTGGAAGAGGTCTGTCTTTTTAAAAGAAAGAAGAATCTGTGATAGGAAAAGGAGGAATCATTTGTATCTCTTTTGGTGGGATGTTCAGCCTTAGGTTGTATCCTGGATCCCTGTCAGGGCCAAATCATTAGGGATATCGGTTTGATGATATGTTTGTGTGATCCTGTCACATTCCCATTGCTCTGGTATTACACTCTGTCCTGACTGAACGCCAGCATCACGTTGCATTGCACGCCTGCTGTCCACACAGCTTCCGTTAAAAGCGTAAACCCATGCCCTGTGTTTGCCCTTGTAAACAGAACATCAAGTGCTTTTAATGTACAGCCGGAGGACATGAAGTGCCTTGGATTGCGAGGTGTGGTCTCAAAGGTTCATTGAGACACAGCTCTCTATGAGCTAAAGTTTCTCCCTCCGTGTTGAAAGTGGAAGTAAATCATTTCACTCCCCCAAATATATAAAAGCTCCTCTATCTTTACCACAATAAACAGATAAACCAGTTCTGCTGAGTGAGAAAACCGCAAAATTCCCTCCTGCACTTTGTCAGAAATCATCACAGCTGTGTTGGCGCAACTTGATGCAGTGGAGGAAAAAATGGAGACGTTAGGGCAAAAATACTGCACTACGCGATCAGTTTGGTCACTCACATGTGATCCAGTATAAGCAGCCTGATAGGAGGTTAGGTTTTTGTCAGTGTGTGCTTGTTTGTTTGTTTGTTTGTTTGTTTGTTTGTTTGTTACGCAAAACTTCCAGGATGGACTTTGCGAACATTTTCAGGAGATGTCAGCAATGGCACAATTTTAAAATGATGACATTTTGGTGGCGATCTAATAACTGCCATTAGTTAAATGATTACTTTTGCTCAAAACTTATCCAATAATGATCTTAGCATGGTATTTCAGGTTAAGGAATCACTTTATGATGGTAATTTTATCATGGAGCTATTGCTTATAGATGCAACAGCTATAGCTACCTTGGCAGAGGTTTGCGCTTTCTGAGTACTTTCTGGTGTTAGTTATGTTTTGTCTCCTTTTTTAAGGTTAGCTTTAATACAGTGGATTAACTTAGTCCTTATCTTTTCATTTGCTCCTTTATTCACTCACAGTTAACCCTATAAAGCCTATTGTATCATATTTGTTACATACTTTTATAATACCTCTATCTACTAATTATGATCAACAAATTACAAAAAACATCTGAATACAATCAGATAAATGATAAAAATGTCCTCGAATGGATTATCAGTTGCCAAAAACACCTAATGTATCAAATGAGATACGAAAAATCTATATGTTGAATTTTATGGACATTTTAATATTTTTAGGATTTTAGCAGAAAGTGAAACAAACATTTCAGCTCCAAAAAATAGAATTTTCTGACTAAAATCTATGGTCTTGGGCTTTTAAGGGTTATTTTTTTTCCATCTTAAGTGCAGTTTCCTGCTCATTCATACCTGCTTTTTCACTTTTTACCAAGTTATTTGTCTCCTCAAACCAGAGCCAGTTTCCATGTACATTATTGTAAAGAGCTACCAGCTCCTTAAATGATTCCTCAGCCTGATTTTAAGATTCTTTTGAGTTTCAGAGAGTCTGACCTGCTTGTAAATGAGCTCCCTGGTGTTCAAAGTGAAGTCTTAAAACAGGTATCGGGGGCTTTTTTTTATGCTGTTTTGCATGGCAGAATGTTTTGAACTGAGCGGTGACAGCAGCAGCCAAACTGAGGAGTCTCATTCCTGTTGGAAAACACTTCTTTCTCTCCCTCTCTCCTTCCTCACCCTCCTCTCTGAAGCTGCAGATCACTTGAAAAAGAAAGGGGAAGGAACATGAATAAAAACTGAAGGCGCTTCTCTCAGATATGTCTCTTGATGCTCCTCAGATCTTTAAGACTTCATCAGAGGGAGAGGCAGGGTTACTCGAAGAAAACTGAAGGACTCTGACTTCCTAATCTGCAGTACAAGACCTGAATTTGAGAACACAGGAGCCGGCTCCTTTTTTCATCGCTCACAATTTTGATCTTTTCTGTCTGGCCTTTATTTATTGATGGGCAGGTAGCGCAGCAGAATAACTCACTCTGTACTTTTTGCTTTACAATTTGGATGAAAAGAAAAGAACCAGAGACCATATTGTAGAAAGAAAGACTTGGTGTGGCTGTCCTTGATCATCGTGTTCGATGATTCCTCAAGCAAAAATGCACAGAAAGAAAGAAACGGAGTGAAGACTATTGGAAAGAGAATTTAGCCCTTACACAGTGGCTCTATTTGATGATTTGTTTGGGTTGATACTGTTCGGTTCAGATTTACTTTATGCTTGTTCAACGATTTATCTGCCTTAATTAAAAAAAAAAAACATATACATCACACCTTTAAGTCCACAGTGAATGTAGATGTCCCCAGGACATGTTTAAGAAGTTTCATGACCCTCATTAATGGCCTTTTGGCATGCCCATTAACTCCTCCTTTTCAGCCCTGCTCAAAACAGGCTGTTCAATAAATGCTCAGGTATTAAGTCTGCCCCTCACAAGAAGTGGATGGGGCTTTGGCTTTTGATTACTGTGCTCTAATGTTAACAGCTGCTGAACAGATATGCCTCAAGGCAGCATGTGCATTTTGTTTATACACCAAGGTTGTCAAAAAATAACACTGTTGCAGTATATCAACAACGTTTTAAAAGTGATTATACATAAGTAATTCTATTCAGTTGTTTAATAGTATGTTTTTAATTCATTATCGTGCTCTTGTAATGTTTTCTTAAAGGGACTGTGAGGAGAATCTATTACCGGCAACGTAAAAGACTCTGCTACCCATGAGCATGCGCGGCAACTGTCGTAATGCTGCGTTCCAGTAACCGCGAGACTGGGAGTGACATCATCTCAGAGTTATCAGCGTTCCAGTTGAAGTCGGAAAAAAACAAGCCGATCTACCAGACTATTGTTAGCTGTTGGTACATGCCTGCATTGTTGTTCACAAATATCACATGAAGAATGTGATTATCACTATGGCAGCATTTTTGTAAATATAAGTCTAACAATACTATGTATACAGCTGATCTAGAGCGACACAACCCAGTCAGAAGTGCAAATAAATTGATTATTAGAGGAGCTAAATAACTGTTCACACTGGGGGCATCCATCTTCGATTGTCAACTCGGGGGTGGCGAGGTTTCACCGAGTTCCAGGAGGAAATTCAGACTTTGGTGGACGTTCCAGTTGCAGTTTCCTACTTGGAACTTGGAAATTCCTACTTCTGACTACAACTGGAACACACCACAACACGTATGCTATCCAAAGCGTGTATTTGTTGTGATGCTAATGAATGCAGCTCGGACCTTCCTCAGAACTCTGCATTGCTTTACAACTTCTTTTTTCAACAACTTACAAAGCGACGAGGTAATGTATCTCTTTCTAGTTACGTAGGGGTAGTTTTTGATGTGTGACAACAAGCAAATTTTGGAAAACTTAGCATCGTAGTATTGTAGCCGGCTATATATCACTACTTACAGACCGGTGCTCTAAGACGTGTCTGAATAATATAAATTTGCTCTAGTTTTAATTGTCTTGTTCCTGAAGTTGAGTATCCAGGCCGGTTCAGCCCTGTCCAACCCGACCGGAAGGCTAATGAATAGCATTTATAGATAACCTATTTTGATGCTATAAAACTCATCTTAAAGTGTGTATTTCGATCAGGCATATATCTAAAAGTGAGACTTTTTTGTAATTACTTAGAAACTCCTCACAGTCCCTTTAACTTAAACCCAAAAACAAAGTTTGGGACAACTGTCCTAAGTCAATTATTGAGACAACATTCAGAGAAAACAATAACTTATGGAGCCTTGATTAAAGACCAATATTAGATTGTAAACAATGAACCTATAAAAATGAAAATTTTGTCTTTTTTCCTTGACACACATTTTGCTTTACACCGTAGGTAAAATGAAAAAGATATCAATTTTTTTAAAATGACTCTTTTAATTTTTTTATGTCATTCTTCTGCCATGTTCATTCTATAGGTAGTGTCTGAAGGACACACATATACATAGCTAAGGGACAACTTTTATTAAGCAAGGTGGCATGACCTCTAATGACACTGTTCTGAACAGACTGTTAAGACACTCATTTTCTAACAGTGTTTATAACTTATAACTGTCATATAATATAATGGCATGGGCATTATAATGCTTTGCAAATGTCTTTTATAATGCGTTATATCGTCAAGTAGTGTTAGCCTGAACATTAAAATGAAAATATAAATCAAAAACACAAAAAGAACAACAAAAGTAAAATAAAAAAAAAAAGTTTTATTTAATTCTCATGTTGTAACAACATATTATGTAACGGATGTGGTTAAATTTTTAATATTTGCTGTATCTTTCATCTTTCAGTGTTTTTCTTTTTCTTTTTCTTGACCTCTGCCAAGGAGGGTCCTGTTTTTTGCCGGAATATTCTGTTTGGCTGGTTGGTTGGTTGGTTGTATGATTGTTTGCATGATTACACAAAAACTACTGAAGGGATTTTGCCAAAATTTTCAGGAGATGTTGGTAATGGCCCAACTTCAAAATGATTAGATTTTGGTGGTGATTCAGAAAACTGCCATGTGCGAATAATCACTTCTGCTCCATAGCTGTCTAACTAATGATGTCAACATGATTCTGAGTGTTAGCTGTGGGTTTAAAAGGTCAAGTTATCTTATTATGATGGTGACTTTATGATGGAACTATTGCTTATAGATGTGACAGCAACATGTGAGCTAGTTTGAGCTCCCGGAGTGCTTTCTTGTTGTTTTAATATTGTTATTATTTTGGCCCTTCAGTGGTTTAACTTCCATCAAGCTAATCTCTGGCTGAAGCATGCCTCTCTCAGCGTAGCTGGCTGTGGGTTAAACAAACATATGGTAGGCAACAAGTCCTTTAATGACATCATTAGGGGAATATTTGTATTCAGTGTTACTGCACCTCTTTTCTGAATGGCAACGCAAACAACAGGTGGATGGGAAGTATTTATTTTATGTTGTTGGGCATATTTTGCATTATATATCACAAAACAAAACAAAATTTAGAAAAGTAAACAGCAGATGCAAAACAGAATAAATATAAAATGTAAGTGCAAAAAAAAATGCAACAAATGCAAAGACACTTCTTGTTAGCATTTCAGTTCCATTTTCATGTTTTTGTTCGTCTTTCAATAAAGTGAACTTCACTTTGCTCTTTTATATGCTGCAGTTACATTTTTTTTTAATCTGTTGTGTTTTGTATTTTGTACATTTGTTCTTTTTACTTTTCCCTTTTTACCTTATATATTGTTGATATTGTGTTTTTTAATCTGTTGTTCATATTAATATTGTAATTTATTCTTTTTGTTGTTGCCATTTTAATGTATTTCCTTTTGCTTGTATTTTGGTCTGTTTTTTGTAGTCATGTTTATTTGTTTTTTGTATTTGTTGTACTTTGCACTTCAGGGCCACTATGATTGCAACAAGAGATTTGCTCCAAATTTAATTCTGTATTTTGTTTTTATTTCAGAGATTTGATTATCTTTTCTTGTGTTTAAGGCATGGGTTAAGAGCATGCTCAGTTTTTGTATTTTCCTTCAATTTGTTTGCGAAATACAAACAACAGAAGCTGATGAAGTGTGGAGGCACCAGATTGAGTCTCCAAACAACACATTTCTCAATGTCTGCCCATTAAAGGGTTAACTATTTGTGGTAAGCATATCAGCTCTGAGCTTTCGCTGTTTTAAGGTCACGCGAGGACAGCTGTGTAAAAGTTGTCTCATTAGAGTATCTAAAAAGCTTACACCTGTGTGACACCACATCATCTCGTCCACATCATTACTCTGCTTGGATATATGAAGCCTCATTTAATGGGACGAGTAAGAAAAGAGATATATTTGGTCATGACTCACGTTGTCTTTGGAGGACGGTGTCAGATGGGATAAATTTGGGAGGTCAGTCGTCCTCAGGCTCTGTCTCTTTTTTACAGAGTGGCTGACTCACAAACTTCACCTGCAGGAAAGGACAGGAAACAGCCCCCCCTGTTGGCGAGTATCAGCACTGCTGTCAGGGGCAAAAACTCAGATCACTCTTTACTATGCTAGGATTTAAATTATCCTTATTTAGAGTCATTTTGATTATTTCTCTTTACACAAAGGAACATTAGGACCTGGCATGGGACAGAAAATTTAAGAGGGATCTTTTATTTTCCAAGCGTTGTATTTCGTATATCAAAATGATGACTGAAATGTTGAGGATGGAGTTTAAAGAATATTCCTGAAATGCATTAAAATATAATACACTTTAAAAACAAAGGTTTGAACATTGAAAAAAAGTCAAATTCATGATAACTGGAGCAGGAACAGATATCGACAAAGAAAGCTGACCAGTCTTTAAAAAGACACTAAAGATTAAATATCAAAACTAGAGCTCAAACAGACTCTGTTTATTTGCAAACTAAAAGTAGCAATTTAAAAAAAATCATTTTGGTAAAATTAGAGAAAGCATGTCCAAATTAAAAAAAAAAAAAAGGGAAATTTTGCAACAAAAACAGTTCTTAAAAGAAACTAATATTTGATTTAAGTATAGTTATTTAAGTCAGCTTATAGAATTGTATATTTAGGTAAAGATGCGGATTATGTTTACCGAACTATCAAAACTTGAAGAATAAAGGGGGAAAAAAAATCCAGCAAATTCTTGAATGAAGGAAATTTGCTGAAGATAACAAAATCAGACTGATTTCGTTTTTTTTCCTTTTTATTCTTTTTATTTTGAGGTGGGAAAAGTTGTACAAATAAAAATAAAGGAAGCTGTGAGCTCTGTCCCTGAGGCGAGATACCTGGGGGTATTTGGCTCATAGTAATACAAAGTGCCAACAAAAGCCTCGTAAATTCCCACTTATAGGTTAAAAGTCCTTAATAAATTTCCATGGCTCAACAATACGCAGCAGAAAGATTCTAAAAGATTTCATTTTTTTCTCAACAAAGCCCCTGTTTATAACTTTAATACGTTGAGATGTAGGGGTTATGTATCCCTCCGCCATCAGTCACCATTGGGACTTCGAGACATAGCTTCCCTGCATCATTTATCAGAGCTCTTTACTCCTGGTCAGCCTTCAGACTGCTGTCATGTGTTGTAGTCCTGATCGGTGCAATGGCCACTGCAAACACAACGCTCTGTCAGGGCAGAGAGGTGAGTCCTGTTGTCCATATTTAAAATAACAAGAGAAATTTGGTGAATTATATCATTTTGTGTAGAAAACACTCTGACAAGATTCAATGAAGGGAGCTGCTGGAGTTGCAAAATAGGTCTCAACACAAGGGCTTCATCAAGGAAGAGTTAAATGCTGCAAACTAATTTTAGTGAAGCATACTGTGAAGTCTACATTGTCTTTTAAGTGGTTTTAAGCTATAAGTGAGTTATGCTTGGTTCCAGGCGACCCATAACTCGGAAAATTTCCCAGTTGAAATCTCCGAGTTGCAACCTGAAAGCGTTCCAGGCAAAATACAACTTCGGTTTGAGCGCAAGAAATTCTGGTATGTAAATCAACCAACATGGCAGGCATTGTAAGAATTATGCTTTATCAACCAACTCATTTGAGTGAAACAGAATGGCACATGAGGTAACAGAAGCTTATACTTTACAGTGTTTGTCTTTTTTTTTAAGAGGCTGCCATATTGTTTAGGCAGTGATGTGACGTCACAAGTTGTAACTCGGAGTACATCGAGCTGGTGCTCGTTCACGGGTGGGAAGTTACGAGTTCAACGTAACTCGTGGGAAAAACACGAGTTACAGGTTGCCTGGAACACAGCATAAATTATAAGGCTTTTTGTCGCTACCATCAGCCCCCGGATATCTCCAGGCAAGTTCCTTTATTGGCAGCCATATTTACCTCAGCTAAGGAGGTTATGCTTTTGCTGGTGTAGGTTTGTCAGTTTGTTTGTTAGTCTGTTTGCAATATCACGCAAAAACTACTAGACAGATTTTGTTGAATTTTTCAGGAGATGTTGGTGATGTTAATGACTAACTTACGATGATGCCAACATGATTCTAGGTGTGCTAGGTGGGGGTTTTCAGGGTCAACGAAACATATTTATGATGTTTACTTTATCAAGGAACTGTTGCTCAAAGCTATGGTCTACGATTTGGAAGCTTTGTACATTTTAATAACACCGTTTATAAGGCTGTTATGGTCCTATGGTCCTATCTACACAGTATAAAGACCAAAAAGAACGAAAAAAATCCATTCAGTATATCCGCTGCAAAGCTGCATACTAGCTGACCAATCAAGCCTAGAAGCCTGTAAGGTTCAATTGGTCCGTGAGTTGGTCCGTGAGTCCATCCAATCCCCTGTCTCCCTTACTATGCAGCGTCATGCGTAGTGCGTCATGGTCCCGTCTCCTCCCCTCTACCTCCGGTGAGCAGCTAGCAGCGTTAGCTACTGAACTATCATGGAGCCGGAAAAGCCTAGCGCCAAAACCGGGAAGCCGCTTCCCTCTCCCGCGGGGCCCAACGGAGCTCTGCCCGCGGGTCGAGGCCTGTGAGCGGGCTAACGGCTAACGAATGGCCTCAGCCAGCCGTCAGACCTTCAGCATCGGCCGTTTCGCCCCTGGTTGATCAGGTAATGGCTTTGTTTACTACAGTGGGAGATGTCTGCTGAATAACTCTGGTTAGTCTGTGCCTGGCCTGGCTAATGACTTGTAGCGGAGTGGGTTAGCCTGTTAGCCGCCAATCGTTAGCATTGTAAGCTGAGCTGGGAGGACAGGCTGAGAAAGATAAATCCTCCCCCACACTCGGCTCCGCTCTGGCGGCGCCAGACCCGCATTGCCGCCGGTCCAATTGAAATGGCTACTGCTGTGTGTTACAACGGGGATGACTGTCATGTTTGATACTTTCAGTTGAGCTGAGCTGTTTTTGATTGAGTTTGCTGCTGATATATTATGCTAGTCGCTCGTAGCTCAGTTCGAGGGGGCTTATATGAGGCGCCACGAGCTGGGGGCGGGATCTTGGAACACGGAGGGGAGAGGTGAGGGAAGGGGGGGCAGGCTACGGTTTCAAATCGTAGACCACAGCTTTAACAGCAATATGTGAGCTAGCTTGGAGGAGGTTTGCAATGTCCGAGTGCTTTCTAGCTACAAGTGCCATCCTACTTACAAAAACATGAACTAACTAACCCTTTAGAGAAAGTAGTTTCAAAGGATAAATATGAAATGGACCTTTATTTTGAAAGTCAGACAATTCAATTTGCACATCACACCCCTTTTGGTTGGATAATCTTCAGGTATGTTAACTTTTCTTGGCTGTAAGGTGCACCTAATAAAGTGGCTAATCAGTTCACATTTTACATTTTGTGTCGGTATCCTTGTTATTTTTCTCCCCTTTTCTTTATCTTTTCCTTCCTTCTCTTCGTCTTCTTCAGTTTCTTCACTCTCACTCTTTTGTAAACCAACACAAAATTAAAAAGATTCCTCCAAACCCTTGAATCTCTCTTCACTGATTTCCCCGCCTTTAATTGTCCTCTTCTGTTGCCCAAAATAACAGCATTATACAACACCCCAGTGAAGAAGTGTGAGACTGAGATTTCCATTGTTCTTCTTGTCTCTTGTCGTCTCTTGCTGCAGCTCGCCGTGCCTCCCTCCATCCGCTCCCTGGACGTCGGCGAGCCAACAGATTAATTAGACGACTGATAGCTGTGTTCTCTCCTACTGCTGGCCCGCTGAGTTTAGCTTCTCTTCTTTACTTCTTGTAAGCCTCTAATTTCTCTCTCTTAACATGGATGAGACTTACTTGGTGAAGTGACCCAGGAGGAGAGTAAATTAAGTTAGTTTTCCTCTGAGAGGGGAAGGGGGGAGGGGGACGGCAGCTTATCCTGAAAAATCACTTCATCTGTTTAGCAAGAGAAAATTTGACAGCTGAGATCAAAGAATAGTTTGGACTTTTGCAAACCAACTTTTTATATCACATTCTTACAATAGGCTCAGTTTTAACGATGTAGTCATGGACCAGACAACGCTCATCATCATTGAATACCCATTCATGCATCAGCGTACAGGAGCTAACAGGTGGACAAAACAGTAAGAAACGTGGTGGTTGAGTCTGACATTTTCTGATGGCTCCCTGACGGGTGGATTTTAAAGGTTTGCCAGTGTAAATGTTCACTACCCATGCATAACATTTTCATTGGGAGCTTTGGCCCAACAAAGTGGCATGTCATCGTGCTCCCTCTTTCCTGGAACAACTTTTAATTAAATGCAAAATAAAACAATGATTCTCCTGGCATTCTCAAATCAAGGACTTTTACTGAAGTATCTTCCTAAAGGATTAGTTTAATTGAGTTCAATAACTGTTTTGATTTAACTTAAAATTTGATTCGTAAGTGGTTTGAATAAAGATGAGACGAGTGGTTTGAATAAAGAAAATATGGGACAATTTATTTCTGACAGAACATGTGTGCCTGCTTAAAAGGGATCCACCAATTTTTCTTTGTTTTGTTTTTGTGTCTTGGCTCACCCCCAAGTCCATGAAAAGCAGACAGATAATATTTATTTGACTGTTGCATGCAGTAACAAAGAAGAGATGGGCAGGGCTCACGTACTGTTAATTAGCTGAGCTCAAACACTGGGAGTCAGTGGGTAGTATTAGCCTGTCTCTGCCTACAGTCATCAGATAAACTCTTGTTGGTACTTTTTTAAAACATGTTCATCTATATTTTGACTAAGATTAGCATTTTCTGTAATTTTTGAAACAAAAACATATAGTTTATCTGATGATTATAGTCAGAGGCAAGTTAATACCCACTGACTAACAGTAATTGAGCTAAGCTAATTAGCAAAGGGCGAGCTCTTCCTTGTTACTGCATCCAGAGTCGAAAGAATGGAGTCTATCTGCTTATCAGTGACTCAGGAGCAAGGAAGACACGACATTAAAACAAGGAAAATGTTGGCATATCTCTTTAAAATATACTGTTTTATATCAAAATGTTGATAAAATCAAGAACATTTCTCCCCATAATAAAGAAAATATCAATCAATAAATCATTCAAAGTCTGTTTATATAGCACAGTTCATACAAATTCAATCGCAGTGTTGGAAGTTCATGTTCAGTTTGGAAGAAGGCACAAGTCCAGATTAGATCGGTTAGCCAAACATTTATTGACAATATGTGAGACAATACATAAAATAATAAAAAATACTCAGCTGCTGAGGGCTCAGTGCTGCACCTCACCAGGGATGTACAGGAAAAGAGCATTGAACAATAGCATACACAAGATCTTATACACATCAGGATTTGGGAAGTACCAACTTATCACGTGGTAAGATCATGTCTGGTTTCATAAGCTACGTATGTCTGTCAAGAAGATAAACATAATGTCTGGATAAAGGTCAGACTTGAGGCAGAAGTTCAACCAAGAGTTCAACGAAAGTTCTTGCAGTTTCGCAAAACCACAGGACCAACTACAGGATGTGAAATGGGGAAACTGCCCCCCCAGACCTTAACTGAAACCATGGTTCTGTCTAATCGCAATGGCACCTATATGACTTGCGAAACGTCTGACCTGTTGAACAAACATGTTTGAATTGATCTGCCCTAACATATTATGTTTGAATAACTGTTAGCAGAAAATGACATCTTTGGACAAATGTTAGCATTAGCTTGTATATAATTCTAACAGCAGCTCAAAGTGCTTTACAGCAGGACAAAAAGATTGACCAATGTATATATATATATATATATATATATATATATATATATATATATATATATATATATATATATATATACATATATATAGATATAGATATAGATATAGATATAGATATAGATATATATATATATACATATATATATATTAGGGTCGCAACAATACATGTATCTGTATTGAACCATTCAATACAGTGGCCTAGGTTCGGTACACCCTATACACTAAACAATGCACAATTTTGTATTTATTTATTTGATCTACTTCTGACGAGTCGCTATGCGCTGAAAGTTCAGTGAATCTTCTTTCGACTACTCCGGGCTGCATTGTCGAGCACAGAGCCACGGAGCTGCGCGCGCAGCACCTCCCCTTTCATTCAGCCAAGCTTCTGAGACAGAAGAAGCTACATACGCTAGGGCACTGCAACATGGCGAGTGCTTTACCTTCAGCTGAATTTGAAGACCCTCCTCTATCATTCAGATCTGGCGTTTGGGACTACTTTAGCTTCCTTGTTAAGTATGACCCTGATGGTAAGCGTGTCGTGGACAAAAACACAACAGTATGTCGGAAGTGCAACACGATGCTTAACTACGTCAGGGGAATCAAACAAACGCCGACATCATCCCGGTGTTAAAACAAGTGGAGCCAGACAGAAACAACAAGTAGCACACATGCTACAGACTTTACCTGGGTCATTATTAGCACATGATTCAAAGAGGGCAAAGGAAATCGACTGTGCTATAGCTACTATTATTGCTGTGGACATGAGACCCTTTTCTGTTGTGGATAACGCCAGGTTTCAGGACATGGTACGGACACTTGATAAATTTATAACTCGTTCTTTGTAATATTTACTCTGCTGCTAAGAATGCACCACATAAGATGGGTGAGTTCTCTATTAGATAAATTTATTTTTTTTACTTATTCTTATTTTTACATGATGATGTTTTTGCTTTTTATGATTCTAAGTATGCACCAAAGAATGTGTCTGGTTTAGCTGCAAGAGTTACATTTAATTCAATTTAATGAAAATGTACTCTGAGTTGAAACAAATGTTGGTTATTTTAATAAACCACAAGTCAAAAAGGCATTGAAATTTCTCATATTTTGTATCTAAAAAGTAACGAACGGTGACAGAAACGTATCGAACCAAACCGAACCGTAAATTATTTGTATCATTGCACCACTAATAATAATTATATATATATTTATTAGTGCTGTCAATAGATTTAAAAAAATTAACTACTTAATCGCACAATTTTCCGTAGTTAACTGAGATTAATCGAGATTAATCAAGATTAATTTATCAATAAATGAATCGCGATTAATCTCAAAATTTCTACTAGAGACAGAAGCTTGTAACAGATATTTACTTGAGTAAAATCATGGAATTAATATGGAATCAACATAATCATCACAAAGACAGTATATTTAGATTCAAAGACTATTTTATTAAATGGCTTTCTTTGATCTATCAACAGACAGTTTCTCTCCTGTGAAACACAATCAACATTGACTTAGCATTTAAAGACATCTTAAAAGTCCCTCTTTGTCCATCTTGCTCAAAACAGGTAGCTAGCTTTGTGTAGTTTGGCTGCACTGCACACGTCATCAGAGGTTACAGGTCAGCCTTGACAGGAAGTAACAAAACTGCGTTAACTGCGTTAATTTTTTTAACGCGTTATATATTTAAAATTAATCTCCAAAGTTAAAGCGTTAATTTTGACAGCACTAATATTTATCTATATATCTATATATATCTATATCTATATCTATCTATCTATATCTATATCTATATATATATATATGTATATATATATATATATATATATATATATATTTATGTGTGTGTGTGTGTACATACACATACATAAACAATGATAATCATTTGCTTTCTCTCCACTTTGCAAAAAACACTGAGCATAGGTCCATCCTCTTAAGTAGTTGTAATTAATAGTTGGTAGGATATCATAAGAATTTGGAGACTAATTCACACTACAGAAGCTAAAGTACAAGAAATGAGAATGAATATGAGAAAAAGCAAGGCAATAAAACCAAGGAACATCAGACAAATCAATAAAATGCTAAAAAACACATTTAAAACTACTAGAACATGTAAAAATTCTAATTAAAACTAAAATTTAAAATCCTAAAGATAAAACTTTATCAAAATATAAAAGCAAATATTAAAAATGAAATAAAACATTAGACGATAGAAAATTAAACTAAAATTTAATAATAAGATAAGAACTGAGAAATAAATAATAATAGTCTTTAAAATAATAAAGTTCTACATAAAAGTTAGGCTGATTAATTTCGTTTTTAGATTCGGTTTAAAAAGTCATGGATGTTGAATTTCCAACAGCCCAGTCCTCACCTTTAATAATGATGCAGGGTAAAAATACTTTTTTGTTGAGTTTTATTATCACAGACTTATTTTTAGTGAGTTGTTGTCTCTTTTTTTTGTCCTGAGAGTCAGTTTCACATTTTTGGTCATATTTCTCATAAACTAAATGAACTCTGCTCACAGGCGATGTATCAGTAATAAAAGGTACATTATGTGAGAACAGCCACTGTTTCATGTTCCTCCGCTCGACGTCTGTCAACCCTCTCTGGACACAGGTCTTGGTTTGTTGCTGTGGAAACGAGCGTATGACTATTCTGAGAAGCATGCAAGTGAGTGAGGGCGGGAGGAAGTGAGCATAGTAAAGGTAAGTCACACAAGGACCCTTGGTCAACCTGATAATGGAGTGATGAAAATCAGAGGCCTGCTAATAAAAACTCTCTTTTGTGAAGGCGCTGAAAGAGCGGCACACAAAGCTGCAAACATTGTGTTGATTTCACAGCACGGCTCATAAAGTGGATGGATCAATAGAGAAAATAGAGCCGGCTTTTCTTTTTTCTCCTGGTGTACAGAAATGCTGTGATTGGCTCTTTCCCTGTCGCTCCTCTTCTCTGCAGACGCTCGTCCTTACATGCTGCTCCCTGCTCCATCAGCGTGTTAATCTGTACATTAATTACATGTGTTACAAGTAAGAGCCACACTTTGCTCATTATGCATGAGTCCAGGTCTGGGGCTCCGTGCTTTTTATTCATGTTCTTTGAAAAGGCTGTCAGGCCTAATTAAGACAACATGCTTCTAACCAGCCTGTTTGGATAGCCTCTGTCCACCCCCACCCCCAATACACACAGACCCACACTCTAAAACTCCATACAGTGCAGCGTGTGGGAATCCCTGACGGTACTTTGAATGCAACTTGCAGAAAATGTGCAAATAGAGTTACATTTAAAGAGTGAGCATGTTTATTCTTACAGGACATGTTAATAGACAGATCTATCCATCGATGGCAGTGTGTCTCAACTGGGGGTCTGCAGAGCCCGAGTGGTCCGTGATGTAATTGCAAGGGGTCTTTGCAATTACAGTGATGACGATGACATTTATAAAAAATAAGATTATTTCACTCAACTGTGACTGAGACCTTTATCAACTTAAACTACAGAGGGTAACATGAATGTTTTTTTACTTACATATTCACAAGTGTAATTTACTGTACTTACTTTATATAAGAAATCTCTTCCTTTTTTCATTGTATAAAGTTACTGCATGGGACTGTTAAGACGAATTTAACACAATCTGAATCCTTTACAAACTAGAAAGCAGACCTCCGCCAGCGCCACAATCCTCACCTATATTGTGATTTTCACCATAAATGTTAGTCCTACTTTTATTTCATCAAAATATTTACATTCCTTGACCATGAAAACTTAACATTAGCAATTGGATTCAAAATTATATGTACTTTAGTTCAGTAGTTATTCACAGAAATCACATTTTTCGCCATGGCGGCCAGACGCTGATCCGGATCAACACCAAAATTGAAAAAAATTCTTCCTTTTCCTATGCTGAACATTTCTTGAAAATTTTATCAAAATCCATCCATAACTTTTTGAGTTATTTTTTTCACAGACGGACGGACGGATGGAAAAACAAACTCTCCCAAAAACATAACCTCCTTGGCGGAGGTAATTACGAGTCCCCTACTGTTCCAGTGGGTCTATAGGGATGATTGTTAGGAAATGCTTCCTTTTTTTCTATAATGAACAGTTTTAGTTGATTTTGCCACTACAAGCATTAAATAACGTTAGAGAGAGAGAGAGAGAGTGCTGGGGCGATCAACACTTGGTGTCTCTATTACGTGCAGAATAAGTGATAAAAACATGATTCACACATCTTTACACTGCTTGTATCAAGATATCTGAGGAAATTAGTTTATTAACACTACACAAACATCTTTAATGGGATTTATCAGATGGAAATAACAGTTTTCAGGATCAGGATGTTTATGTCCCTGTAATGGGGATAAAATTTCACACTGAAAACGTGCAAGTTTGAGAAGGGGCTGAAGGAAGCAAAGCTTATCAAGTTCAGCCCCCCTCTTACACTGTCATATACTGTCAAGATACATAGTTCATAGTCCATATGATCTTAAAAGAATGAAACATTCTACTTTCATAAAGATAGAACCCTAATTTAAAAAATGGCAAATAAATAAATTCTTTCAAAAAACAAAGTATAACATTAGCTGTCCAGTTCTTTATAGCTGAACAAGAGCGTTTTTTTTGTAGTTACTTTTAAATTGTTTTAAGTTAATGCACATTTTTAAGTCCTCATCTGCTTTATTCCACAATTTAGAGAGATGCACATACTTTTCAGAGTTGAATGGATGGTCGACTGTTTAAAACTATTCCTTCTTAAGTTGTATACCCCCTCTCTAACCATGAACATTGTTTGGATGTTACGTGGTAACTACTTATTCTTTAAACAAAATCGGACCTGTTTTATATGTTAGGTCCCAGAATTTTAAGATACCTGATTTGAAGAACAACTTTAACTATGACTTTATATCCGCCCACCTCTTTATCTACACATCGCTTAAAGGAGACATATCATGCTGATGCATGATTTAATACTTACATATAATATAATAAATTTGAAAACAAGACCTTAAACCCCCTTAATTTTCAAAAAATTAGATATTGTATTTTTTCTGATATCCTAGAACGAGATTTGATGCCTCTGAAAATAGGTCATTGCGAGATGTCTGCGAGATTTCAAACGTCATGACGACACAAAGTACCTTTCTTTTTATTGGAGTAATCTGATAAAACACTTCCTCCTCTGTGATGTCCGTTAGCCACAAAACCGTCACCGAGGAACACATTCGTCCAGCAGCAGTATACAGATCCCTGGCTCACACTCACTCATTACCAGCTCTGGCCTGTAGGGGGACTCAATACGTGGTCGCTGCATTGAGCCTGCCGGAAAATACAGTAGAAGAAGAAGGACAGGCTGGCTCAACCCCCGATAGAACTGACCAATCAGAGCACAAAGGGCTGTGACGTTGCAAGGTAACTTTAGGTCATCCTGAGATCCAAGCGTTTCAACGAGAGCTTGTTAATGGTTTAAAGGAACACTACACCCAAACAACAATTTGGCCTCATTTTCTACTCACCCTCATGCTGAGCAACACTCTGGAGCACTTTTTTGAAGTCTCAAATGCAGCCGGGGGTCCGGGGGGATTTTCGCTGTCAACAAACGTCCATCTAACAGGGGACGACGGAGCCCGAAGAAAAAGGTCCATAAAAGTCCACAAAAACGTGCTTATTTTCCTTCATACTGCTCATCCGCTGTAATCCAAGTGTCCTGAGCGGGTAACGTCCATAATTAATTCGAAATGAGGTCATTTAGTACATTTTTCGAGCCTAAACAGTGCTATATCGTACTTCCGCAGTGCACGTCTACGCGCGCTCCCTGCACTACGTAAGCCGTCTGGATTAGTCTGCCGCGGCAGACCAATCCATGTTGGGTGTTGGATGTATATATTTGTATATATATATATGTATATGTGTATTTTATATGTACATATGTATCCACGCATATATGTGTATCCATAAAATGAAGAGCTTTATGCTCTATTGTAAAGTGTCTTGAGTTAACACTCATTATGAAATGGCGCTATACAAATAAAGATTGATTGATTGATTGATTGATTGCTTGATTGATTGATTGATTGCTTGATTGATTGATTGATTGATTGATTGATTGATTGATTGATTGATTGATCGATCGATCGATCGATCATAACTACCTAGCAAAGTTCTTATGCCTCCGGTTAGAGGTCATAGCTCTGTGTGTCTCAGGGCTGTGCCACAGATTCAGACATGTATTCCTTGTTTCAACTCAAAATGACTGCAGTCCAGTGTTTGTGCTGAGCAGAAAAATGCTGTCTTTTGTAAAGATATGTTTTAGTAAATGTGTCCATATACATGAAAACACTGATAACGCTGTAGTACATATGCCAGGCCTGTAAGTGGCGCTGCATTGCTGCTGCAGATAAAATGAGAGTTTACATCATGGGAAATCTAAACAAACTCTGTCACCTGCTGTTCCCTTTGTCCACTTGTTGCTCACCGTGTTCGGAAAGGAGCAGAAAATTTTACTGTTCAAGCCAAAACAAGCTCAGGAGCTTCCACTGCATGAACGCGACACTGTTTTCGCCATTATTTTTGTTGTTGTTAGAATTCGCACATATAATTGCAGAGAAAGGTGACCTATGACATTACTGTTTCTGAGAAATGCTTAGCTGGTGTCTTTAGATTTATCCACTCTGGGACCTGTTTTCTTAAATGTGCTTTTTCATAGAACTGTGGCTTGAAAGGCCATGTGATCACACAATGCATTGTGGGTCGCAAGTCACATGTTTGAAGGCTTACATTTGTTGGAGAGATTGTGAGTTGGTGAGTTGCCAGTATAATAAAAAATGGAATTGTTCAAATCAAATGACTGTCATACCATACCAGGAAAGTTAGTCCTTAGTCCAAAGGCTCGGTAGTTGGAAAATAATAAGAAACAAGACGAAATTGATCCGTATGAGCACTGAGAGTGGAGTCAGGACTTAAATCACCTGACACCATTGTCCGAAGCTGAGCTAGTCCTCTATCTTGTCAATGGAACAAGCTACTACACATGTGATGAATTTAGGATTGCTAAGTCTTTAAGGGCTCACGTACAAACCAACTTTGGGTGGATGAAATTTCTGACTGAAAGAAATGACCATCGTCTTTTCAGAGGTATGTAAACTCTGTGATGATGCCAATGTTAGCGAGATGTTGAGCTGCAACTCACAATAGTAATGTAAACTCTTAATGTCCATCAGGATGTAATAAAATAATTTTTTCTGTTTTTAACCAGAAATAATCCTAAATTACAGGGATAGTTCAGTTTTCTGAAGTGGGGTTGAATGAGCTCCATATGCCCATAAGTACATTGGATGCAGTGGAAAGTTCTCCCCTCTCCCTCAGTAAGCCACAGACTGCAAGAGTCTGTTACACAGAAACAAACAGGGAATTAAACAGGTGTTGCACCAAATACAAAAGGTATTTTCTCTGCCTACAAGAACTCCCATCAAAAAATAATACCACAGTTTAAGAGTACACTACCTATACATGTTTTTAAGTGCATTAACTTCTCGAAAATATAAAGTTTATCTGGAACTAACCGACCCATGTCATATTCCTCCACTCAAGCCTCGAGTTATTCTTCATGCAAATAGCAAAGAATCACACAGCAAGTCTGCACCATTGGGAAACACAGCATTGTGCAGTGTAAACAGAATAAACAGATTGGCCCCTTAGCTTCAGCTCCTTGTGTCATTATATTGAAATCAGTTCGACTTCCTCAGCTGCTGTCAGTGGTGTGAAATGATTTCTTGACTTTGTTTCATATTTTCTGGCTGATCATTCAGAGGATCAAAGAAGAAAGGGTACACATGGAGTGATTTTAAATGGTCTAACAGGAAGTATTTAGAGAAGTGAAAGTCAAACCTTGTTTCTTGGCAACATTACGAGCCAACAAGAGTTCTGAAACTAGGGTTGACAGCGCTTTGATTAGAAAAAGGTTATCGCTGGACTCAGGGTCGGACATTATTATTTATAGACAAAAATAATGAAGTTTAAGAAAGTCTGTGAGCCTTGGCAGCAACCATCTCAGCAAGATGTTCAAAAGTTTTGAAATTCACATTTGAGACATTTCTAGTCTAATCAACATGCTTTCAATGATCTCAGACTTTGTGACCAGATGAGAGCTTAAAGGGACTGTGAGGAGTTTCTACGTAATTACAAAAAAGTCTCACTTAGATCTATACCTGATCGAAATACACACTTTAAGATGAGTTTTATAGCATCAAAATAGGTTATCTATAAATGCTATTCCTTAGCTTCGCGGTCGAGTCGGACAGGGCTGGACTGGCCTTGATACTCAACTTCAGGAACAAGACAATTAAAACTAGAGCAAATTTATATTATCTATATTACGCGTCTTACGGCGTGTTCACACCGAAAGCGTTGAAAGCGAATGTATTCGCGCGTCAAGTGAATTTGCGCCGCGCTAGACACTCAAGTTTAGACGCTCGAGTTTAGACCCTTGAGTTTAGACGCTGGTACAAATATGAAAAAAAACGCTCAGCGCTCGCCGCAGCATCGTCCGCCATTATCATTTCATCATATAATTTCATCGTCGAACATGACTCCAGTTACCACCGCTGCTGCTCTGTACCTGCTGTGGAAAAGTCAGCTGTGGCTAGGCGCCGATGTCGGTACTGGATGCATGCTACCCTACAGAGGCGGTGTGAGCTCGGTGAGTTCCACCATCTCTTGCAGGAGCTGTGTCTGGACGACGGCCGGTGCCAGCGGTACTTCAGGCTGACTGTTGCCCAGTTTGAAGACCTGCTAGCCAGGGCTGGTGCCAGGATCTCCCGCCTGGATACCAACTACAGATGCTCCATTCCAGCTGCGGAGCGCCTTTCCATCTGTCTCCAGTTTAGCAGTTTGGTTAGCAGTTTGTCAGATTAGCAAGACTCCGAATCCCAGAATGCCCTGCGTCCGTGATGATCTCCACGCTGATAGGCTGTCCCGGCGCGTCAAGACGCTCGCTTGCTCGAAAAGTTCAATTATTTCAACTCGAGCGTCAAGCGGTGAGCGACGAGCGTTTTTTCGCTCGTCGCTCACTGCTCAACGCTTGAAGCCGCTCTATGCTCACTCCAATGCAGCGTCAATTCGCGTCTTTACATTGACTTTGTATGTAATATCGACGCGCAAAAAATTTGCGACGCTTGCGGTGGGAACACGCCGTTAGAGCACCAGGCTGTACGTAGCATATATGGCAGGCTACAAAACTATGATACTAAGTTTTCCAAAAATTGCTTGTTGCCACACATCAAAAACTACCGCTACGTAACTAGAAAGAGATACATTACCTCGTCACTTCCTTTGCAAGGAAGGTCTGAGTTGTATTCATTTAGCACCACAACAAACACACGCTTTGGCTTTGGTGCGTTCCAGTTGTAGTCAGAAGTAGGAATTTCCGAGTTCCAAGTAGGAAACTGCAACTGGAACGTCCCCCAAAGTCAGAATTTCCGACTGGGAACTTGGTGAAACCTCGCCACCCCCGAGTTGACAATCGAAGATGGATGCCCCTAGTGTGAACTCCTGTAATAATCAATATATTTGCACTTCTGACTGGGGTGTGTCACTCTAGATCAGCTGTATACATCGTATTGTTAGCCTGGTAGATCGGCACGTTTTTTTCCGACTTCAACTGGAACGGCGATAAGTTGGGGATGATGTCACTCCCAGTTCCGAGGTTACTGGAACACAGCAGTACAACAGTCGCCGTGCTTGCTCATGGGTAGCAGAGTCTTTATGTCACCAGTAATAGATTCTCCTCATAGCACCATTAACTGCTAATGTGCTGTATGCCAATGTTTTGGTCTTTATTTAGAGCAAGATGATAAAAAAAGAGGGAATGAGTAAAGGTTAGAGTTGAGAAAAGTGTCAAACAACAACCTGACCACCTTCCTGCTGCTCCTGCCTCGAATCACAGATGCACACATGCGCATGTGTAAACCTTTAAGGCACAGAATCTGCCATGAGGTCTGTGTTTGTTTTCTTCTGTCCCTCTCTTCATTCCTCCAGTGTGATCAGAGGTGACAGGGCAGAGCGGGGCCGCAAAGGGCGAGTGAGCGTACAGTGTGCAGGCAAAGAGAGAGAGCGGCCCCGGCAGCATGGAGAGGGCCTGCAGAGCCGCCGTTATTGGATAATAAGAGGACCTTGATGGAGACGGAGGGATGGAGCTGACAGAGCTGGAGTCGGGAGAAGAGCAGATCGAGGCACGAGGGGGAGAATCAGATTACCATGAAGTTAAAGAGGCGGGGTGGAGGGAGGGGGGTGACACTCATCCGACCTGATTTAAAGGACAGAAGCGTAAGGAATGAAGTCCTCAGATCGTCTGTCCCCTGACCTCGTGTGTGAGAGAGGGGAGCAGAAGAATCGCTCATGCTTGGAGTGAGTTGGTGCCTAATCGTCCAGAGCTTTGGATTGAGCGACTGTGACTGGACGCATCCGCCGCCGAGCGAGGGGCCGGGCAATCTGAAAAGCTAAAAAGTCATAATCAGGTTTTTTACGCAAGCGGGGCGCTCCGGGCTGTGTGTGCGACGAAGCCATCAGCCACTAGAGCTCCTGCAGACATGACACAAGTCATTTCACCTCAGCTCTGCTCGACTCATGAACATTCACAGGATGGAAATCAGCCCCCTCCGTCTCTGTGCAGCTGGTCGGACGGATTGTTGCTCTTAAGTCTTTCTTCAGCCTCTTTTTCATTTCTGCTGTTATTCACCAGTCTGCTATGGTGGCCCTGAAGTGCAAAACACAACAGCTAATCAAATATTAAGAAGCAAATAGCACAAAGAAAATCACAAAAACACAATTATTGATCACAAAACACAACAGCAAATCAAAAATAAAAAAGCAAATAGCAAGAAAAATTCAAAAAACACAGTTATTGATCATAAAACACAACCAATCAAATATAACAAAGCAAATAGCAACAAAAAAATTACAAAAACGAAATTATTAAAATCCCCGAAACCCCAAAACGTACAATGACAAATGAATAAAAAACAACCGCACAACTAAATAATTCATAAAAACACATAAATTTTAAAAAAAAGTGAATAGCAAGAAAAAAAATCACAAAAACAAAATTTCTGACACAACAGCAAATCAAAAATTACAAGACAAATAACTAAACAAAACCCAACAGTACAACAACAAATGAATAAAAAGCAACCACACAACTGAAAAAATTCATAAACACAATGAAACAAAAATTACAAAGCAAATAGCAAAAATATAAAAAAATGAAATTACTGATCACAAACACAACAGCAAATCAAAAATTACAAGACAAATAACTAAACAAAACCCAACAGTACAACAACAAATGAATAAAAAGCAACCATACAACTGAAAAAATTCATAAACACAATGAAACAAAAATTACAAAGCAAATAGCAAAAAATAAAAAATGAAATTACTGATCACAAACACAACAGCAAATCAAAAATTACAAGACAAATAAAACAAAATTCAAAAGTTCAACAGCAAATGAATAAAAACAACTGCATAGCTAAAAAAATCATAAAAACACAACAAAACAAAAATGACATATCAAATAACAAGCTACACCTCAAGCTACAGCAACAAATCAAAGAAACAATGAGAGATCACAAAACACAAGCTAAGATATTTAGAAGAACTCAATACCAAATCAAAATATGCAGCAATCAGTAATGAATTATAAAGACAAAAGGAAAAATGAAAATTACAAAACATAATTACCTGTTCAAAAAGTTAAACAAATCTGAAAAAATAGACTAAAATAACAAACCAATACAGCACAACAACAAAAGGAAAACACAACCAAGGATCACAAATGTAACATGACAACAATTTAATACACACAAACAAAATCTTTGATTGCAAATCAAAAATTACAAGACAGCTACCAAACAGAACACAAAAGCACAATCTTTGTTCAAGAAACACCACAAATCAGAATTACAAGACAAATTACAAAACAGCCACAAACACAATTATTGATGATGAAAACATTAACAAACCAAAAATTACAAGATAAATTACGATACAATTAAAACACAATTACTGACAAAACACAACAAAAAATCGAGACAAATTACAAAACAAATCACAGAAACAATCATAAATCACAGAACACATCAACAAATCATAAATTACAAAACAAATTGTGTATTTGTTTTTTCTTATCTTTGATTTTGTTGTTGTGTTTATTAATTTGTTGTCTCTGTTTCAGGTTGCTGATGCGTTCTTGATATTTTTTATGTGCTGTTTGTTCCATCTGTATTGTTTTGTTGTTGTGTTTACTCATTTTGGTTTGGTTCTGTTTTGTTTTTCCATTGTTCTTCTTCCTGTGTTTTGCGTCTCAGGTCCACCATAGTCCCCCCTCCTTTTATGTCCGTATTTTATCCGTCTTCCACAATCTTGTCTGTGATTGTATCAAACCTGAGAGAAACCGTTTGATCCGACAGTAAGAGCTGCTGTGATTATGGTTGAAGGGCCCGGATCTTCTTCTTTAATGTGTGTGTGGTTTGCTCTTTCCCAGCCTGTGTGTGTTTATGTCAGTGCATGTTTGTCTTAGACTATTGATCGGCCAGCCCACAGCAGACATTAAATGAAAAGAGTCGAGGCTGAGGCCGACAGGGAGAGAGACGGGGAGAGTGATGGACGGCGATAAAAGAGTAAGGAGCCACAGAAAACTCGACCTCAGAGGAACAGGACCGACAATTTAGAGCTTCAAAAGTGAGGAAACGTTTAAAGATTTCACGACGACTGGAAGACAGCGAGCTCGACACAAATTCATTTATACGGTATCTTGCACAAAAACATCCCGTTTCAAATATATGAGCCCCTTTTGAATATGCGTAAACTACCATATTTTTACAACACCATTATTCAGACTTTCTGTTAAGCACCAACATAATCTAAAAGAGCTTTTAAAGCCATCTGAAACATGATTCTCTAATATGCTGGAGAATTTGGAATAGACTCATGAAGATGCCTGACCAGAGACTTACAAAATGAATTTTTCGTTCGGATACTTTTAATGATCATCCCTGGGCAAATGAAGTGAAATCTTTATGACTGTATCCGTCTCACAAAGAATAGTTATGAATACAGAATCATACATTCAGTAGTTTGGTGGTTTGGCCCTAGAGACCGTCAGGTTTAAGGCTCCACCAGGGGGAGAAAGAGTCTGTGTGTGAGTTCCGTGAAATTGAGAATGAGATTATTATTATTATTATTATTTATCCTGCTCCAGCATTGTTTCTGCCCCTGTTGCTCTCTCCTGGAAGGGGGCGTGTCTACCTGGAGCTCCCTGCTCGGTCACACCTGCTTCTCATTGTGCTATCTACACTCTTCCCTTAGCCAGACGTGTCACCAGTGCCAGATTCCCACATATCCTCGTAGTATTGTATTTGCCCGCTCATGTGCTTTGAGAACTTTGTGTTTGTGTGTTCAGACTTTCTGCTTTTTAAAAACCTTACTCCTCTCCTCTTTTTCAGTATCTCCTGGATCCCAACTAGCCAAAAGCTCACACCCTCACTTGGTTCATGTTGTTTATTCACCTGTTTGTTTGTAACCTAAATCCTTGTTTTTTGGTACAACTTTACCGTGGGGGGTATTCCACAAAGCTGGCTAAAAAAGGCTGTGCTATCGCCAGTAAGCATGGCTTGAGTAAGTTGCCACTTTAATCTCAGCTGCAACTCGTTCCACTGACGAGGCTCAGCTGTTTTTCAGAGACACTTAGGCCCCATCCACACGAAGCCAAACTGAGGTCTAAACGCATACGTTTTTTGCCGAATCTGCCTATCATCCATACAAAGACGGCGTTTTGGGGGTCTGTAAACGATCATTGTTGAAACCAGGTTCCAGAGGGGAAAGATTTTGAAATGCCGTATACGCAGCTCCGTGATTACTGGCTCTCCGTAAGTTTTCAGATATGCTTACGTCATAGTTTCATATCTTTATTGACACGCATGCGCCACACACGGCAACGACAATGGCGGCGTACGTGAAGCATATGTGCTGATGAAGCTAGTGATCCTACTATCCCTGTTGCAGCAAAATCTCCTTCTTCTCAATCACCACCGAGTTGAACAAACAATTATCGAGGACACATTACGGCACTTTATGATCACATTATCACAATCTCTTACAACTTTTGATGCAAGTGCACATGCCCACTGTTTTTTAATCTGTTCCCGCTTGTTTCCGTCATATCGTTACAGCAGCCCTAGAGGTCTGGCATGTGTTTTACAGCGTTTTGATGCGTATCGAGTACATTCATATAGACGCACACATTTTCTGAGACGCCTTTGTCTTTATGACGATCGTTTTGGAAACCGTTCAGCGTTTGTCTTCGTGTGGATGGGGCCTTATTCTAGCCAGGCTGAGCTAAGCTGCAGCTAAGAACGAAATGACGAATTCATGTCAAAACCAAGAGCAGAGACGTTTTCCTCGGCAGAGCAAAAAGTCCTCATGGAGTTGTATGAGGACTACAAGGGGAAAATAAAAAAAAAGAACAACACGGTTGCATGGTTGATGGTGGTATTCATGAGTTTACATGTAGGCCTAATTCAAGTTCTTGATTTGACAAATATATACATGGATGAATATAGCAGCAGCATAGGTAACACCTAAAACCAAAGTAGGAAAACTTAGACAAAAATGGGCAACTCCATGTAGTGACGTTTCATCAAATACTGAATAAAACCATAGAAAAAACATGTATAGAGGAGATGTCATTTTTATTAGCGATGGTAGTGCTACAGTGTCCTACATTTAAATAAGGGAGACACAAATGAGCTTGAACACTAATAAAGTGGTTATCTTATCATTTGGCATCACCTATAGTTTATCATCATGATGAGGATGGACTGCTGGTAAAAGGAAGTTATCCTTTATGGAAAATGTGGCTGTTGTCACCTTCTATTTTTTATGACAATTTGTGCCTTTATCCTGTTATGTGTTGTCTGCACTTTAAGAGTGATAAAAGAAAGATGATCTGATGTTGTCAAATTGTTACCACTCGTGGATTCGAACCCAGAACCCAGGCGCTGCACTCTAACCTCTCACCCATTTATTTTCTCAATCCACTGATAAATAGTGCAGGAACTGACGTGTTGATTCACGGTTATTCCAGTGTTGTTTAAAAAAGGACTCAATTTATGTTTCTGAACAAGAACTTCATTCATTACAGACCAAGATGAATTTAATGTGAGACAAGCAGTTGACAAGGCATGTTTCTGAAGCCCATCGGACCTTCTCTGAGATGCAGCTAAGGTAAGCTTGACCATAAGCCTGTCCTGGTCCAGGCTTGTTGCTCTGGCTGATTTACCATGATTACCAAGCCACGCTAGCCCTAAGCCTCGTTTGTGAAACCAAAACTCTCACTAAAGTTAGCAAAGCTAACCGAAATAAGCCGGGCTTTGAGCTAAGCCAGCTTCATGGAATAACCCCTTGGTCTTGATCTGCTTCTGGGTCCTTCTAAAAATATTTGGGCTTGCTCCCTAACAAAAAGGTCATATTTTCAGTAGAATGTCTTCTGTTGATGCTGATTATTGTGGTTGGATGATTTTGAAAATGTTGGGTTATGCTTTGGTGGAGTAAATTTTTTTGTGGCAGATTTAATCTGCAAAGCCTGATGGGAGAATAGGCAGAACTCAATGTTTAAGACTGAGCTTAATCTGAAAATGCAACTTTATTTTAGTCTGGAGTTAGTCATGAACCCATGTAGGTTGAGCACTTTATACATGACACATAAATAATGAACAATCAGTCATATGTGGTAGGGATGGGAGCATACTGATACTGCAGTATTTAAATATTGATACTTTTACAGGTACTTATTTTATAGCAAGTTCTTCCTACTGTGTTAACATCAAATAAGTTATTAAGGAAATGTTCATCTTTGCTGTTCTTTTAACAATTACATTTTTCCTTACCCTACAATTCTAAATTAAATTCATTATTAAGAATTCAAAAATAAATTCAGCAACTCAATAAATAAATCTGATGGTCAGTATTATAAGTGTTTTATTCCATGTAATTTAAATAGTCAAATACAGAGAATAAACTAAAAAAAAATCTGTTTGCATTTAGAAGATGCATGACATGGATGATTGGTATCAATATTGGTACAAATTTTAAGTGCACAGGTATTATATTTATTAAGAAAGTTTGGTATTTCCCATCACTAATGTGTTGCAGAGAGCACTGATGTGCCTTTAGGCCAGTCTAGGTGTGCCTTGGAGATGTGTACAACCATAAGTCATCAATTGAAAAATATTTTATGCATAGTCATAAATTTATTTTATGATATAAATGTTGGTATCATTGTACTTAAACATTTCATTAGTAATACAGTTGTTTGTCATTTCATTTTGGGCATTTGATAAAATATAATTTTGGAAGAAACTGATAAGATACTATTAAAAGGGTTAAAAGCCATTTGTTTGGATATTAATACAGTGCTCCTTGAGATTTTGGCATCTATGTTGGGTTTAAAAGTTTGGAAGTCACTTCTCTAGATCAGTGTTTTTAATACTAATTTTGTGAGAAACAGCAAAAACAGAAATATCAATGTGCAGCATACATCCAAGGAGCAAACAGCCAAAAGATTTGATGAAAACTGTATTACTAATGGCATATTTAAAAATTAAAGATATCATTTTCCAATTTTTGTCTGCAAAGCTGCTAATAAACAAACTGAAATTTGAAGAATTGCACAGTGAGGTATTGCTGGTTAATATATATTTAAGTGTAAGAGTTATAAAACGTCAGCATTTACAGTTCAAATATTTTACCTATCACTCCCACATAACCTAACATAGTCAACATATTTATTATATTTTTTCTTGTATTTGGTTGCATTGGCAAGATTCTGGTGTGCCCAACTCCAAATTGCCACTGGGAGTTCAACGTCACAGAGCACTGCCCAGGCTTTAATTGCATGATCACATGATCACATGATCATGATCAGATCAGATCATGCAATTAAAACCATGGAAACAGCCTACAACCAACAGATAGAACTCATTTGAGTCTTTTGTGTTGCTGTGATTTTATCATGAAATATAGAGGATGATATATCACACAGAATCTTGCGTTTTTTCACCACCAAGACAAACAACTCATGATACATCGGGAAAAACTTTCTGTGACCTCCTGAGGACTGATGCAACTGGTAACGTCTTCGCGTTTCTTTGTGTCTGACTTCTGTCCCGTGGACAGTGACAAGCTGGTACTACAGGTGCCTTTGTAAATAGACTTGCCGCTTATAATAAGCATCTCAACACTAGTAGAAATTCTCCTATTGACTTAATTGAAATCTATCTACATGAGTCGGCACAGCGCTACTGTTCTGCAGCGCCCCGCTCCAAGTGGAAATTGGGCGTATGAGTGTCTCTTTGTTCCTCTTGATTACTTTTGTGCTTAATTATTTTTTGTAGGATGGTAGTGAAGGGGTGGTTTTAACATACATACACCTTCACAGGTGTAGGGGCTGTATGCTGCTACTGTGTTGTTTACATTTGTGTTAGAATCAGCTGTTGATCAGCTGTATGTCACATGGGTGTGGGCGAGGAGTAGTAGTTTGTGGTTGGCTACATATTCACCTGGACACGGTGGTGGCGACATGTAGATGGGGTGAGTAGGGAGACTATTTTTTTTTTGACTGCTCAGAGCAAATGAAAACTAAATGCCTCAATATCCTGTCATCCCCCGGCCTTGCTTTGTTTGTTTGCTGTTTGAGAATAAATACGGTTGTGGTATAAATATTACTGCCCCCAGAGTTTCAGCCCATTTAAAGAAACAGGAAGAATCACAAGGACGTTGTGGGAAACACTGACCGTGGGCACGAAAACACATGAATGACTACAGCATATGTCTATACGGTCTGCACAGAAACGTGGTACATATACCTATGTTCAAATAAATCCATATATCTTTGGTACAACAGGTCAGAGGAAGTGTCTCAGAAATATGAAAACAACCTTGGATAAAGCGCTGCAGCTGCTTTGAGCACCATGTCCCTCCTCTACATGGCCCCTTTATACCTCCACTATTCAATCAATCTTTGCTCTGCACTCTTACATCCATTAGTCTGGCCTCTCTCTGGCGTCACATGTTATTTGTGCTGCTGGAGTGTTTGTCCTGTTTAGTGTGGACTAAAGAGCAGCAGGGAAGACATGCACACTGAAATAGTCCATAATCTCGGGTGATGCAGTCCAAACAGGAAGAGGAAATTCTAAACTGTAGCAGCATGACGGCTTATTAACCACAGAGCTGTGTGACCAAGGGGGCAGCAAATGAACAGGTTTCTTCATCTGTCATTGTAACAATCATACTATGATTACATGCTGCGAGACAGACACACACACAGGAGCCGGCTTTTACACGTTACACATGGAGAAAAATGTGAGGTGAATGTTCTAAGTAAAAACTGACAAGAACTGAACGTCCACATGCAGATGGAGGAACGAGTGTCAGCCGATGCATATACATACAACGTACTGCACTCACAGGAGGTCAAGGGCGCCATCTGTGCATCTTTAATACTTAATTAGATCTACTGCTGATGAATAATGTACATTTATGGGACAAAAATACCTGAGATCACGATGGTCACCATTTTTTCACTCTTCTTCATAAACATGCTTGAAATGAGCATGTTCTTTCATCTCCCTGCACAGCGTTTCTGCAAATAGTTTCAAAAACTCTTGGAAACTAACAGACCTGTTACAGAGGTCCAGCTACCAGGGGTGGACAGTAATGAAGTAGATCCAACCTGCCCCCCCCCCGTACCTTTCCGACCTTATTCTCATCTCTGTACCTGCCCGTACCCTTCGTTCCTCTTCTTCTATCCACCTCTCTGTCCCCTCTGCACGCCTCAGCACCATGGGGGGCCGAGCATTCAGCCGCTCGGCTACCCAGTTATGGAACTCACTCCCCCTGACCTCTGCAACACTGACTCCTTACCGCTCTTTAAAACAAGACTTAAAACTCATCTGTTCAGACTCTCATACTCCCTCTGATAATTTGCATTGTCTTTGTATTGTATGTTTATTTTTATACTTGTTTTTTATGCCTGCTTTTAATGCACTTTTTATTGATACTTCATGCACTCTGTTTGTGACTCATGTAAGGTAACCTTGAGTGTTGTGAAAGGCGCCCTGAAATAAAATGTATTATTATTATTATTATTTACTTCAGTACTGTACTTGAGTACATTTTTGAGTATCAGTACTGTACTTGAGTATAGGGATGTAACAATATGAAAATTTTGTATCAAGGTTATTGTGACAAAAATTGTCACGGTTCTCATTATTATCGCGGTATTGTTGCAGTGTGCTCAAAATATTCAAAAATACTTTTACACACAACTGAAATCATTTAACCCCTTTATTAAAATGATCATAACGGTTCTTTTTTGTCAATAAATGTGGCAAGAAATGTCCTTTGAATACATTTTTAACCCTTTCATGAGAAATAAAAGTAAAAAATTCTAGCAAGTATTTGTTATTATTAAGTTATAAATGCTTTAGGCTCCTTGAGTCTGTCTTGGTGTTAAAGTTACTTCTATGACCTAAAATAGACCTTTTAAACATTTGTTGTTTTAAAAACTTTCTCTCACTGTTGCTCTCTTACTTTATGGTAGTATTATTGTACTTTTAATATCTGTGTCTGTATTTTGCTGCCTCCATGATCACTTGTTCAGACTAAAGTCACACTCTCGATCCTTTCTGGAGCTAAAAGGATGATTCTGTGCCTCCAACCACAAAGTGTGTCAGAGAGTGAGAGCTCAGGTTATGTAAAAAACTGTGTCAGCCTCGTACATCTGCTCCAAACAATGCTGAAGTGAAATCTGATACTGTGCTGAAACTCAAAAAGGCGGAGCTTTGTAATGCTGGCGTATCTCCTCGCTGTCAACACTAGCATGCTCATAAAACAAGGCCTCATTTTAAGTCAAACAGGAAATCGCCTGCACAGCCCTGGGAACAAACAGGAGGGGACAGCGGTGCCGTCTGATTGGGCCGAGAACGGTGGCTGTCGTTACAAAGCACCACTGTAAGCTCCATCGATTATCAAAGGGCTCCGAGCTCAGACGGGGAGTCGACTGATCTTTCCCAAGCTCAGACATGAAAAGCCCCCAGTGACAGCTCACAGCCTGGGCTAGATCATGCCGCTGTTAGTGGGGGGGGAGTGGAGGGAGCTTCTGTGGTGCCTGTTTTTTAACCACCTGCTCCACAGGCCGCGGTTTTGTTTTCTTGTTTTCTCTCTTTCGGCACGGCGCCCTGTCAGGGCCAACAAGGATGTGCTTTCATGTGAACTCAGGGCCGGCAATGACATAGGTGTGTATGTGTGAGCGACACTTGGTTAAACAATGAAAGACAACCTTTTATTATGGCAGCGCCTCATTACTTTTTAACCGGTGTAATCGTACGTGCTGCTCCCTATGAATTATTCACAGGTGAGCTCCCGTCAAGGGGATGACAGCAAGGGAAAGCGTAGCGCTGCAAGTATAAAAACAAGCTCAAAAATAGGAGAGCTCGTATGTCAAGAAAGTGATGCTCCTTCATACCTTCCATTAACTTATAAAGACTTCATGCTGCAGTCATTGATTATGAATGTGAGCTAACATTTGAACTTTGAACATGCGATTCACACACTCAGAGCTCCTCATATCTGGTAGATGGCAAAATGACTTTTCAGTTCAATTAAGCCAGTTTGAAAAGTGGTCCCAGGCAGAAATTGGAAAAAAGGTTTTCTACAACCTTGGTTTTCAGTTTTGGGAACCAGGTTTGAGTTAGATATCTGGATCACAGAAATTATCTATAACTTATATGGCTGACACTTCCCCCCCAATAGAATCAAAGCTCTAGTAGTCTTGGAGAACACATGCTAGGAACCAATTTAACCAAAGATATATTCATAACACACACAAGATATTTCTAGTATGTCAGTTAACCATTTCCCTCTTTTGAGGCCAGTGGACCCCAAGTTCAGGAATCTTCAATTTCGTCCAATGGCCATTTTCTGCACCCTTAGCAGGGGGGCTGCCGAGGAGTAAGCCAAGCGTTGGGCTGATCTCTTGACAAGGCGCTGAGGTGGTGGGTCAAAGGCAGACAGACTGACCTGCCATCTTGTCATGGTGGGTCAGTTACTTTGCACATAATCGACACACAGTGGAGCCCAAAGTGCTTCCACACAGCACTCCTCACATCCCTAGTTGAGGCTTTGAATGTCCTGCAAATAAACTTGAATGTTTATTTGCAGTTTCAAGCATGAAAGCCCAAAGAGCAGACTACTTTCTTTTGAGTTTTTTGCATGACAACTTGATATAGCCTATTTTATTCTGAACATATCTGTTATCCATTCATCCACCCATCTATCATCTGCAAAGCTTTGGGGATGTGGAAGGCTGGAGCCTATTCCAGCTGTCATTTTGAGAGAGGCAGGGTACACCCTGGACCTGACGCCAGCCAATTGCAAAGCCACATGGAAGGATAGACAACCATTCACAAACTCTTTCACACCTACGGACAATTTAGAGATACCAGTTAACCTGACGCATGGGTTTTTGGTATGTGGAGGAAGCTCCAGTGCCTGGAGTAAGACCAAACATGCACAAGGAGAATATGCAAGCTTCACACAGAAAGGCCCTGATCGGCATGACCCTCATGCTGTGATGCATGTGCACCACCCTATCAATTAAAACAATTAAATCCAAAGTTATTTCTCACAGCATTGTGTCCCTCTTTTGCTTGCAGTAACGGGGGCCTTGGCTCTTCTTACAGTCAACTGCTAAAGGGTCCAAGGACAAAAGGTTTCGAGCCACTGATCCACTATGTCAATATTGATTTATAATTAAGTATTGTATCTAATTTGTAAGGTAGGTGCAGAACTAGATTA
This sequence comes from Scarus forsteni, assembly GCA_036419115.1. Lineage (NCBI taxonomy): Eukaryota > Metazoa > Chordata > Actinopteri > Labriformes > Labridae > Scarus > Scarus forsteni. The sequence goes on from JAZDUH010000395.1 coordinate 3,478,535, forward strand.
GCTCTTTGTCTCTTTCTGTTCCTTATCAAACTGGTTGCTGTGCATGAGTATGTACTCACATGCTTAATGTGTTTGATGGACATACTTTGCATGAATTTGCTTGTTGTTGTTTTTTTAAGTTTGAGATGATCAAATAAAATAGACACTGGAGAGACCAAATTGTTTTCTTTTCTGGGACTTTAAAGATGAATCTAAACCTAAATCCTTAGACAGGTTAGGGTTCTGCTGAGTGGCTCACACAGCTGTGTGGCATGGTACCAGCACCACTCTTCTATTTATGGACTTTCATCAGACTCCCAGACTCTTCTTGAGAGTCTGCTGGTGCTGCCACACCTCCCTGGAGTTCACAGCTTCCTGAAACACCCTTGATCAATTAGACACCAATTAAACAAGGTGTTAATGAGCTGCCTAAAGACTTAACAGACATTTCTCTCTGTGAACTTTCTTTGATTCAGCTAAGGCTGTTTTCGAGGAAAACATTGACAGAGTATGAGCCACCGACTGCACTTCAAGATGTACAACAACTTTTTAACTCTTTAATGTACAAAGACAAGGCTTGAATCTTGTGCCTTTTTGTTATTTTTGCCAGGAAAAAGTTTCAAATGAAGGGGTAAGATTGAAAGAGGAAGCCCAGGGGTTGATGTCCCATCTCTTCAGCCAACTATAGCACATTCTTCTGATATTAAGACGAAACTACAATGTTTGAGCAAATTTCATGAAAAGTGGCATTCAACTGGCAAATGGACTTGAGCTTATATAAAGTATTTTTCTAGTCACGCCAAATAACAATCTCACAGCTCAGTTCTCTCTCAGTTCAAAAAATCTCAGGACAGACAACACAAAACACTGCTGTACATAGTGAAAAATCTTCCACTAAATGGAGAGAATTGTGGGAGAAAACAAGCCACAAAAACAGCATGGGGTCACCACACGCCACAAACAGTTTGTCTACATCCACATAATTTTCCATCGCACTGGCTCAGTCTATGTGTCCTTCCACCATCAGTGTAAAGCTGTGCTCACACCAAATGCAACTTGGCAATGGAGATCATGTTGGCCACCCAAGTCATGTCGCCTTCCCATAAATACCTCATTTCACCTTTGTCGTCCCTCAGTGACGTCATGGCTGCTTGAGTTTCACAGCAATCATATTAATCATATAATAGGATGTATTAGCTGACCTTATTCCAATGGTATCCTTTCCCTCACCTACCAACCATAAAACACTGCAGCTAATGGCCCTGCAGCAACATTGCCTCCAAGTTTGCACGGGCCAGTCTAGGTGGAAGTGATGTACTCGCTAACTTAATGTTCCCATGCAGACATGGATTGCTGCTCTGTGAACCGGAATAAAAACAGTGTTCCACAGGTTCTGTCACACACCTACACAACACTGATTGAAGATGTCACATGAAGACTTCAAATTTTTCAACTTTGGCGACCGAGCGACAAGCTACCGGGTTGCTCAGATCACATTGGTCAGGAGGGTTAATCCCACCCCATCGCGCTGTACATTGACTTTACATGGAGAGTGGCTGTCATGTCAAAATAAACTATCAGTACAAGCCGAAGACTTACTAGACTTACTTATTTCATCCAGTTTAAAGACATAAGCTCATACTTAATCACCTGAATCAACAGGTATCAACAGCAGATTCCTAATTTCCAACTTAGACCTGCTAATTCTACTGAAGGTTCTCCAGTTCATACAAATATTCGCAAGTATCCAAAGTAAATGGCATTCATTTTCACAGAAAACATTGAATTATACTTTTTAATAGTGTTCGTTCCTCTTGTGAAGCAAATTCATAACACCTCATACAACCCTACTTCAAAAACCCCAAACTGTTCCTTTAAGGGGATACGCAAACATTTTTTTCTTCTCATGTCTTGCCTCACTCCCAAGGCCATGACAAGCAGATTGACACCATTCTTTTGACTGTGCACGCATTAACAGGCAGGACTTGCCCACCAGTATTAGCTTAGCTCAAACACTGAGAGTCAATAGGTACCGTTAGCCATACCACCGCGGATGTGCTTGTAAGAAGGTCAACAAAACAAAGTAAGTCCTTGACGGTATGCGTATTAACCCTGTGGTTAAGTTTTGTTTCTATTCCATTTGAAAATTACATTATGTGCTAATCTAAGTCTAAAAATCAATAACAACATAAAGTAAAAATAAACAAGTCACAACAAGCACACAGAATTGTGTAGAGTTGCTGAAGTGTTGGCAGAGGCAGGCTAACACTACCCATTGACTCCCAGTGTTTTAGTTAAGCTAATTAGCTGTGAGTCAGCTCTGATCTCGTCTTTCGAATTGCTGCACGCACAGTCGAGAGAATGATGTCTATCTGCTTGTTATGGACTCAGGAATGAGGCAAGGCATAAAAAGAAATAAAATATTGGCGTATCCATTTAAATAGAGCAACAGCTGTTCTCAGTCAGCTCCAGTGGTATGAAGCTGACAGGTGTTCATATTTTTTGGGGCAGTAAGATAAAAAATAAATTGCATTCTGCAGCTTTAGGGTTTTTTTTTTGTTTGTTTAAAAGAAGGGTGCCTTCAGGTGCGTTGAATCCCTCCCGGCTTGTTCAGATGTTCCAATATCTTCATTCTTTTAATAACTTGAGAGTCTATAGTGTGTCAGACCTGAGCTGATGCTGCAGTAACCTTAGTAACAACTGGTCCCCTTTCATCCTCTATAGGTGTCTACAGTGTTTTATATCTCAGGGTAGTGATTTAAAAAAAGGGAAAGGATCTTTCTGTAACCATTCTGTAGTGCCACTGGAATAAAATATCGGCATTTGTTACATAATCTGGCCCACTTTGCTAAATTTGCTGCAGCATGACTTGTGATATATTATGTTATAACTCAGCTTTAGTAGTTCTACTGACCAGCAGAGCCCACGCGGGTTCACAGCGCCACACACACTCGTTTGTATGAGTCAGAGCTTTGAATGTGTGAGAAAGTAAAATAAAATTAAAGGTGAGCTTAAAAAAAAAAGCTCAGTGTCAACCCCGGCTATTCTCTCGCTTCACTCCTCCACTTTCTGAGTCAACCGCCTGCTTTTCAAGGCTTTCATCCACCGAACGCGGAGTGAATCACCACGTTTGTATCATTAGATGTGTTTTTTTTTTTTTTTAACAAACTTTGTTTAAGAAGTTGAAAGTGCTAATATGCTATGTTGGGAGGGAGAAAAGAAAAGTGAGTGCAGACGGAGATGACCCACTTAGTGTAATTATCGCTAACGAAGAGACGGGAAAGTTGTGAGCTGGGGAAAACACACGGGCCTAAATGCGTTAAATTAATCCAGATAATTCAATAGGCGATGATGAAACGCCACAATCAAGCCCCCTCTGGCTGCGCTCTGTGACTGATAGTGCACTGGGCTGTTTTATGCAGAGTTTTCCATAACCTTGTTCTGCCGGGGCGTGTTTGTGTGTGACATACTTGCACATTTGCACGCACACATCACCACACACTCACGGGTAAACACACCACTGTATTTTGTCACCATCAGACTTTTCCCGAGCCTCATGTGAGATTCATACGACGCACTCGACCGTGGCCTCCCCCCTCGGGTGTATGCAAGTGCAGAGTCTGAGGTTTAGTAACAAGATCATTAAAATAATCAAATTATGATAAGAGAGAGTCAGTCGTGCTGAAACTAGTTGTTTTGAGTCCATCAGAGGCGACGCTGTTAGTGTGCCGAGCGCCGAGCGACATTAGCTGACAGCATGGGAAAAAGCCTGCGGTGGATCTGAGCAGTAATAACATTACCGCCGCTTTCTCACAAATAACAACACGGCAGCAATGAAGGAAAAGTTCTTCTGCTTAACTTAAGCGTCTCACTTTTTTTAGCCTCAGAGCAGAATAATCCTGAGCCATCAGACAGCAACTTAAAGTCTTTGTTAGGGGACACGTGTCTCACTGTCTCCACTGCTGTTAGCAGGCTGCTGGTCTGAATCTGCAGGCTAGACTACAGGGGTCCTGAAGGAAGGAACACAATAACATATAGAAAAGTTACAACAATTATAAAAGTCACAACATCATAGGAAAAAACACAGCATGTTTAAAAGTCCCAACAATTAAATAAATCACAACATATTAAAAACACAACAATTGAAAAAGGTAACAGATGAAATAAGTCAAACATTTAAAAAAGTCACAACAAATAATACACAAACAAAAATGCCAACAAATATAGAAACACAAATGAAAAAATTGGTTCAAAAAGTCCCAACAAATAAAAGACACAAATCTCAACAATCACAATCACAAAATAAATAAGTTACAACAAATAAAAACTACACTATTTTAAAAGTCACACCAACAAATTAAGACACAAAACAAACTAAATACGTCACAACAATAACAAACACAAAGCAAAAAATTTACAAAGTTTATAAAGCAATAAATCATGTATTTAATAGGCCAAAACAAATTAAACAAGTTACAAAAACACAACAAAAATTGATAAGTCCAACAGAAAAATAACAGAAAATTATAAATGAGTTAAAATAACACAACTTAAAAAAAAAAGTCACAGCAACAAATTACAAAAGTCACAATAAATTATTTATGTCACAACAAATAATAACACTATTTCTAAAGTCACACCAACAAATTAAGACACAAAACAAACTAAATAAGTCACAACAATAACAAACACAAAGCAAAAAATTTACAAGTGCATATAAAGCAAAACATCACGTATTTAATAGGCCAAAACACATTAAACAAGTTACAAAAACACAACAAAAATTGATGTCCAACAGAAAAATAACTGAGAAAATTATAAATGAGTTAAAATAACACAACTGAAAAAAGTCACAGCAACAAATATAAAAAGTCACAACTGATTAAATAACAATCAAAAAATAAAAATAACGCAATTTAAAAAGTCACAGCAACAAATTAAGACACAAACAAACTCAATATGTCACAACAATAACAAACGCAATGCAACAAATGTACAAATGTAAGATAAGCAAAAAAATTACACATTTAATACGACAAAACAAATTAAACAAGTTACAAAAACACAACAAAAAAATAACTGACAAATTATAAAATAATTAAAAATAATAATTGAAAAAAGTCAGCAACAAATATAAAAAGTCAAAACAGATTAAAAAAGACACAAAAAATAAAAACAACACAATTTAAAAAGTAACACCAACAAATCAAGAAGTCAAAACAAACTAAATGTAAGTCATAACTATAACAAACACAATGCAACAAACGTAAATAAAGCAAAAAAATCACATTGTATAGCTAAAAGAAATAAACAAGTCACAAAAACTAAACAAAAATTGACAAGTAAAACAAAAAATAACTCAAAATTATAAAATAAGTCAAAAAATTAAAAACATAATTGAGAAAAAGTCACAGCAACAAATTGTAAAAGTCACAACAATTGAATAAGTCACAGCAAATAAAAACACAACAAAAATAGAAAAACAACAATAAAAAATAATGTACATCATATATAAATGAGCCACAACAAATAGGAAACACAACACAATAAATTAACAAATATAAATGAAGCACAAAACAAAACATAAAGCAAACACAATTTAAATAAGTCACAACAAAGAATTAGCAATAATAATTGAAAAAACACAACAATCTCATCAATAATACACAACATAACTTCATTGTCCACAAAAATTGAAAATCCACAACAGAAACTGAAAAGAAGGGGGGTACACCCTGAACTGTTAGCCAGCCAATTGCAGGGCCACATAGAGAGACTCCATTCACTCACACTTACACCAAACCAGCAATGTGGAGACACCAATCAACCAAGTTAGCATGTTTCTGGTCTGTGGGAGGAAGCCAGCATTCCTGGAGAGAACCCCAGAATGTACAGGGAGAACATGCAGACACGGAGCCAACACGAGGATTGGACCTGCAACTTTCCTTCTGTGCACTTCCTGCTGTGCTGCCTATGACAAAACAGCTTTCTATTTATGTTGCGGTGATTAATAACCGAGATTCGTTCATTTGTTTTGATCAAACATCTGATTCTTTAGCACTCATGTACCAGATCAAAGCGTCTTGCTTAAATGAATGAGAAACTCCTTCCATCTTGGAGAAAGAAAATATAACTAAAGAAGATTTGAGCCTGATGTTTTGACATTTTCTCCTCATTTAAAAACTGAACCAAAGCAAATGAGACAAGCTGTAAAATCTTTGTTGGAGACGTCTGCCTGCCTCTCCTCCTGTTGCTGCTCTCTTTCTGGAGGCACAGCAGCAGCAGCAGAAACCTACAAGTGTTTGCACCTTTATCTCCTGTGCAAATATTAGTTTAATGAGAAAAATATGACTCCATCTTTAATTACAAATGTGCCTGTCCTCCCTGCTTACAAACATGTCCTTTGAGACGCGGTGTTATTACAATTGCAGTTTAATCTGAAAAGGAATTAAAGCAGCAGTAATTAGTTTATAGTGCAGCCTAATTGTCTCATTGTGTTTTTAAAAACATTGCTTCATCTCCTCGGGAACTTCGTAAGTAGGATAGCGTCCCCCTCCTCCCTCCTTGGCAACTTCTCTCAGGGCTGTACAACACAACTATTCATTTAAACCAATAATCTCTAAGTCATTACCACTTATCAAAAGGGCTGCAAATTAATTATGTTAACTGCAAGACTTTTCATTAGATCTTTAAATTTGTACACTTCATCAGTTCTGAGAACTCAGCAATTTGATTACAGTTGATTTCTTCGTGTTTAATGAGGCGAGCGCTTCTCTTTTTTGCTCCTTTTTGTCCGTTTTTTTCATTAATTGGATTATGATCAATGCGAGCTTTAATGTTATGGAAAACTTAACCACAGCCTCTATCTGCTATGACACAGTTTCAGCGGCGCGGAGATTAGAGAACGTCCTATCTTCATTCGTCAAATATCAAACTGTCTTTGGTTAACGATGTTGGAATGAAACGTTGCTAATCACTGCTGACGAACGCACACTGCTGCTCCACAAAGATAATGAGTCTGCCGGAGTCAAGGGGAGAAACAAACAGGCGAGGGAGACGGAGGGGAGAGGATGTGACAGATCAACAAAACACAGATACTCCAACTGCACACTGACAACTCATGTGAAGAAGAAGAAGGGAAGGAGAGAAGACGGGGCGGCGCAGGAAACAAAAGATGTGTAAGAGGGTGTGAAGAGAGCGTCGCGGTGTTTCAGGTGAGGGAGTTGACCTAAATGGAGCTGTGAGGCAGAGCGGGAGAGACACAGTCAGAGACATTAGGGAGACACATGTCAAGCAACATGGGACGCAAGGTGTGAAGGAGAGAAATGGAGTGGAGAGGAACGGGACCGGACAAAATCGGAACACGTTGATAAAAGTGGGACAGACATCCTCTCCAGGTGTGTCTGAAAACTTTTCTGTCACCATGAGGCTTGAACAGCTTCACGCATGAATTAACAGAAACAAAAACGTGGTGGCAGGATGTTTGGACACGCACGGAGAACGCACAGGTTCTCGATCTTTCAGGTCGTGGCTATCCAACGCTCATCATAGTGTCTTAAAGATGCTTCAGCCCTTCTCTCACTTAAGAAAGACCCTAAACCACATTTGACCCAATGATCAGTGTTGGATCGGGAGACTTTTACAATTTTTTAACAATACAACCAATTTATTTTCCTTAAAGGTGCTATGAGGAGAATCTATTACCGGTGACATTAAGACTCTGCTACCCATGAGCACGCGTGGCGACTGTCGTAATGCTGCGTTCCAGTAACCTCGAAACTGGGAGTGACATCATCTCCGACTTATCAGCGTTCCAGTTGCATGCTGATCTACCAGGCTATAGTTAGCTGTTGTTAGCACGCCCTGCGTTGTTGTTCACAAATACCACATGAAGAATGTGATTATCACTATGGCAGCATTTTTGTAAGTATAAGTCTAACAATACTATGTATACAGCTGATCTAGAGCGACACACTCCAGTCAGAAGTACAAATAAATTGATTATTACAGGAGCTAAATAACTGTTCACACTGGGGGCATCCATCTTCCATTGTCAACTCAGGGGTGGCGAGGTTTCACCGAGTTCCCAGTAGGAATTTCCGACTTCGGGGGATGTTCCAGTTGCAGTTTCCAACTCGGAACCCAGAAATTCCTACTTCTGACTACGACTGGAACGCACCAAAAGATGTGACCCAAGCCAAAGCGTGTGTTTGTTGTGATGCTAATGAATGCAGCTCGGACCTTCCTCAGAACTCTGCATTGCTTTACAACTTCTTTTTTCAACAACTTACAGGATGCAAAGCGACGAGGTAATGTATCTCTTTCTAGTTACATAGTGGTAGTTTTTGATGTGTGACAACAAGCAAGTTTTGAAAAACTTAGTAATGTAGTTTTGTAGCCGGCTATATATGGCTACTTACAGCCCGGTGCTCTAAGATGTGTCTGAATAATATAAATTTGCTCTAGTTTTAATTGTCTTGTTCCCAAAGTTGAGTATCCAGGCCAGTCCAGCCCTGTCTGACCCGACCGGAAGGCTAAGGAATAGCATTTATAGATAACCTATTTTGATGCTATAAAACTTATTTTAAAGTGTGTGTTTCGATCAGGCATAGATCTAAAAGTGAGACTTTTTTGCAATTACTTGGAAACTCCTCACAGTCTCTTTAAGCAACTCTTAACGGTTCTTTGTGTTTGTTGTTGTTACTTTTTTTTATTTTACATCTTTGTGTTATCTATTTTTACACTTAGATTATCAGTTTAAATAATTTTTGAAAGAAATACATACAGAACTAAACCACAGGATGTACTTCTAAGTAGGTCTAAGCTGTTCTTTTATTAAGACAAAAAAGGTATGGTTACCTTGACATGTTTCGACGTTACTCTGCCGTCTTCTTCAGAAACTGTCAGAACTAAACCACAGGATGTACTTCTAAGTAGGTCAAAAAAACAAAGACAGGACACAAAACACAAAAAAAATGTTGGTTTTTCTTTTTAAGACTTAAAGACCTTTCAGCTCTTCTTAAAAGTAAAGAAACCTTTTAGAGAAGACGTTAAACTAGTTAAAACTGGGGACTTTATAGTTTTTCAACAGCACTACTATTTTTTTCCCTTTATACAAACGTGGTTCACGTTTGACACTTTGCAAAAAAATCAAATACTGCCCCCTTTTGCCCTCAGAGCTGCCTAAATTCTTCAAGGTGCTGGAAACATCCCTTAGAGATTTTAGTCCATAGTGGCATCACACAGCTGCTGCAGATTTATCAGCAGCATATCCAGGAGGCAAATCTCCTCTCCCACCACATCCAAACAGTGCTCCACTGGATTGAGATCTGCTGACTGTTGAGGTCATTGATGTAGAGTCTATTTTCAAACTTTGTGGATCTAGTTATGTTTTTCCATGAAGTTCTTAAAATTATGTTGAACTATACGTAATATAAAACTCTTGCTAGTAGCGAATATACTGTACCTCATACAAACCTATTTTTAAAAATCTTGGTGAAGCCATCAGGTAAATCAAGCATATAAACCCAAGTTCAGGATAAACATGGACTCTATAAATTAAAGATTATTTACATTAACAGTCAAAGAAGTGGGTCGCTCCCTGATTTTGGTCAAAGACACACTTCATTGTGCTGTAACAAAAGACTTTATCAGGGAGATGAGGGGTTTTTAGAGCATGAAACTGTCATAATGTGATACCTTTAAGTTTTGTACCATAACTGAAGAACGAGAAACATTTTGATAAGGTCACATCACTTTGCTCTAAACTGAGAACTTCTCTGTAATTTCAGACTAAATCACCTCGACTTGTGTCGCTTTGTTTTTAGCCGTTAACTGGAAAATTCTTACCGGCCTTCAACCTTCTAATTCATACTTTTCCATCCCTTCAGCACATGGAAAGAGGATTTCATGGACAAGTGAAATGCACCTGTGCTCTTTCGCCTCCTCCACTCTGGACGCAAAATGTCACAGGGACACATAAACAAGCACACGGACAGGTACACACTCCAACTCACACACACAGGTGCTGCTGGGCGGACCGTGGGGAAGAGGTGAGAGCGCTCTCGCTCCGCTGAGTGGAAAACCTGATCTTCTTACCTCAGCAGCTTCAGATGGAGGGACTCAGTGGAGAGACATCTGTGTGTGTGTGTGTGTGTGTGTGTGCCTGTGTGTGTTGTGAGCAGCAGAGGAGTAAAGCTCAGATATTGAGGAGGGTTTAAGAGACAGAGCTGGAGACTTTGGGCCCTTGGCTCTTGTGATGGTAACATATCAGCATTTTATTGAGGTGAGCAGTTGTCTGCAGTGATGTTGTACAGCAGCTGGATTCACCACAGTTCAAGAAAAACTGACTTGCATTCCTGGCGCAAAGCATTTTGGCGTGCAGTGCATGGGGATTTGCCCCTTTTCACCTGACACAGGTATCAAGAGAGAGAGACTCACATCCAAAAGTCAACAGTTTTATATCATAGCATTGGTTAATTTATCTCATTGAATGTCTATGTTTTTACTGTTCTTTTATTAAGACAAAAAAGGTATGGTAACCTTGACATGTTTCGACGTTACTCTGCCGTCTTCTTCAGAAACTGTCATCCTGACAGCTGTGACGTGTCTTTATCAGCTGTTTCCGGGAGCAGCCGGCGGGACAGGTTGATCACGTAATCTGTCATGCCAGCTATGTCCCCCGTTGCCTGGCGGTCCATACCTTTTTTGTCTTAATAAAAGAACAGTAAAAACACTTAAGTTCTAAGAAGACAAGATGAATCTAATCAGGAAATTATCTCATTGAAGTTTGTAATGGTTCATTAAGCTAGGTGCTTTTTCAGAACTGTTCAGAGTTCTGTTCTAGCATGTATAACACTCCCAAAAAGAAAGAAACAAAAAAACACACACAAAGATTTTACTAGAATACAGAGCTACATTTTTTCAGTACCCACACTATTGATAGCCACCTAAAGTTGTGCTCATGGATTTTGATACGGGCTGGGCAGTGTGTTTTATGCAGGCAGGAGAGAACAGAGCCAAGGATTCCAGCAGAGAATATGGGAAATATGTTAACAGCCAAAATGATAATAATAATAACTTTATTTATATAGCACCTTTAAAACAGAAGTTTACAAAGTACTTTAAGGCAGAAAAAGGCAGAATAAAATCAGCTATCAGCTCATCAGAGACCACGAGAGTCAATGGCAAAGGCAAAGATAACCGATCAACAGTAGACTGGTCTATCATATGTAAAAACCTGTCTGACAATTTTGGTTTTATCTTTAGGTTTTAATGATTAATACAATTAAGACTTTACATTCAAGTAAAAGTGAGTTTTGTGGGGGGAAAATTAGCTAGTTAACTGAAAACTATTCCTGTTAACAGCTTTTGCAAGTGTGGCAGTATGATAAAGAATCATACAACTCATTTTTGAAAAGTTTGCAGCCTGAATGTGAGCAGCAAAGCTGTGATGCTGATGGCAGAAATACGTGAGTAGTATTAAGGCTAGCCTGGAATTGGGTTTCCCAGTCCTTGATGGGGGTAAAGTGTAGCAGGAGTCCTCTAGTGAGTGAAACCGTCTTATAGGACCTTTAATAACAATCTATCCATTTATTTGGTCTCCTTCTAAGCAAAGTCAGCTAAAGCCTGATTATCTGGTGACCCCAAAGACATTTTTTCTGTAGTGTTGGGTGCATTAAGAGTGATTTTATCCTCCTTGAACAACTTAAAAGATCAGGGCTGCCCTTACGTGAAACCATAAAAACATGCAGGGAAAATCAAGCGTATCTAAATGTGTTCTCTTTTGTTTTTAACACTGTAAAGCACCAAAGATGAACAGAAAGCAAAATGTCTGAAGAAGAAAGCACAACAAAGCCATAGTGATAGTTAAAGCAAAGCTAAAGGTGCCTACACAACAAAAGCGACTTGAGCATCCTCTGCGACCACTCTCCATGCAAAGTCAATGTACAGCTGCGTTGAGGCGAGGCTAACCCTACCGCAATGTGACTGTTGCGTTCAAAGCGATCACTTCGCTTGTTGCGCGTTGCCTAAGTTAAAAAAAAGTTAATCTTTCAGGTGATATCTTGTGTGGCTGTGTGGCAACAGCCAATCAGCAGTGTGTGCACGTGTGACGGTACCCATGACAGACATTTTTTCATCCGGACTACAGAGTAACAATCTATGTTCGTGTGGGAAACATTATTCAGTGAGTTCATTAATCCCGCCTAGACGGACCACAGAAACTGACAGAGGATGCTGCTGCAGGGCATCAGCTGCAGTGTTTGTGTTTGATAACTGAGTGAAAAGCTTACAGTATGGAATAACATCAGGTTATGCATCCTATTATATGATATATGATATGATCACGGAGACACTGTAGTGGACATGACATCACTGAGCAACTGCGTCGGGTGTCGGTGACCAAAATGACCAAAACGCAATGCAGCTTCAGTAGGCTACACAATTTTGATTTCTGAGTTGGGTTTGGTGTGAATGCAGCTTTAAAATTACATGAAGTCAAAAATTGAGGATCAAGTTGTTGATTTATGGTAAAATGTATTTTTATACAACATGTATACTAAAACTAACTAAAACCAAACTGCCAAAGAGAGAATTGGACTGAAATTCACTACTCATAGCCTATGGTCGTTTCAGAAAATAACATTAGCCATATTAGCTTCAGTTCATCTTGCTTATTGTCAGTGTTGGGCACATTACTTCAAAAAAGTAATTAGTTATAGTTACTCGTTACTTTCCCAAAAAAGTAACTGAATTACTAACGGAATTACTCCTTCATAAATGTAATTAGTTACCAGGTAAAGTAATTGATGCGTTACTTTTTTAAAAAAGCTTTTTGCTGCTTGAATTGTGTGTCTCTGTCTCTGTATCCTTCCTTGTTGTTACCTGCTGCAGCAGCTCTGACATCATCAGTTCTCTAACAGCACGTGCAGGGGAATTTGCCTGATAGACTAGAATTGGAGCAAAGTGCCCCGCAGTAAGCTTCACCTACGCGCAGCGCTGCGTTGGTGAGAGCCAGCGCGCGTCAAGGCGCTGGAAATTCGCTTCAGATCTATTTTCTGCGCTGCCCCAGATAGAAGTTAAATAAATCACGAAGCTGTGTGGTTGAGACCAGCAAAGGGACCTTAGAGAAGGGAAGTGAGGTGTTGTTTATTTCTTTTCTCAGTGTATAACATGTTTTATGAGCGTGTGACATCGTTGTGCTCATCATGAGAGCCTGTGGCTCTCCGGGGATCAGCCCTCCTCCTACGGGGCTGCAGCCGCAGCGCTGCTCGGTGCGCCCTTTCAGTGAGTTTTGTCTGTCAGGGCAAGACCATGGCACGGCGCTTCCGTGTGATGTGGAATTTGAGGGTGAGGCTGGTCGGATAACAGCTGCTTGACATCGGTGCAAAGTAACGCGCCACATTTCCCTGTTAGTAATGGTAACAATTGTAACGCATGAAAAAGTAATTAATTAGATTACCTGTTACTGAAAAAAGTAACGCCGTTAGTAACGCCATTATTACCAACACTGCTTATTGTTATCATGCTAGTTTACACCAAAGTTGTGTTTGACTGCATAATAACATAGGGTCCTGATCGTTAGTGAATTTGTCTGCTGGTGTAACTTTCTTGTTGAGCACATAATTTAACCCTTTCATGCATGAATTATTAAATCTCAAAGACTTTGATTTTTTTATTTAAATTTTTACGTTCAACAAGTTAAAAGTCATGGTAACTTTTTATGTTTTTTGTGGGAGTTATACATCTGTCCATCACTGCAGTAATTTAGTGGAACGAACACGTCTTCGAAAAACATTTATTAAAGCTATGGTCTACGATTTGGAAGCTTTGTACATATTAATAACACCGTTTATAAGGCTGTTATGGTCCTATGGTCCTATCTACACAGTATAAAGACCAAAAAGAACGAAAAAAATCCATTCAGTATATCCGCTGAAAAGCTGCATACTAGCTGACCAATCAAGCCTAAGAACCTGCAACTATTAATTGGTCCGTGAGTTAGTCCATGAGTCCATCCAATCCTCGTCTCCCTCACTCGCATGATGCAGCATCTTGCCCATGGTCCCGCCTCCTTCCCTCTGCCTCCGGTGAGCAGCTAGCAGCGTTAGCTACTGAACTATCATGGAGCCGGAAAAGCCTGGCGCCGAACCCGGGAATCCGCCTCCCTCTCCCAAGACAGTCTGGCTGCAGACCACCCTTCTCCTCTCCCTCTTCCTCGTCTCCCTCACTCATGATACGCAGCATCTTGCCCATGGTCCCGCCTCCTCCCTCTACCTCCGGTGAGCAGCTAGCAGCGTTAGCTACTGAACTATCATGGAGCCGGAAAGCCTAGCGCCGAACCCGAATCCGCCTCCCTCTCCCTTGGCCCAACGGAGCTCTGCCGCGGGTGGAGGCCTGTTAGCGGGCTAACGGCTAACGAATAGCCTCAGCCGGCCATCAGACCTTCAGCATCGCCCGTTTCGCCCCTGGTTGATCAGGTAATGGCTTTGTTTACTACAGTGGGAGATGTCTGCTGAATAACTCTGGTTAGTTTGTGCCTGCACGGGCTAATAACTTGTAGGGGAGCGGGTTAGCCTGTTAGCCGCTAATCGTTAGCACTGTAAGCTGAGCTGGGGAGGACAGGCTGAGAAAGATTAATCCTCCCCCACACTCGGCTCCGCTCTGGCGGCGCCAGACCCGCATTGCCGCCGGTCCAGTTGAAATGGCTACTGCTGTGTGTTATAAGGGAGATGTCTGTCGTGTTTGATACTTTCAGTTGAGCTGAGCTGTTTTTGATTGAGTTTGCTGCTGATATATTGTGCTAGTCGCTCGTAGCTCTGCCGGAGGGGGCTTATATGAGCCAACACGAGCTGGGGGCGGGATCTTGGAACACAGAGGGGAGAGGTGAGGGAAGGAGGGGCAGGCTGCGGTTTCAAATCGTAGACACCAGCTTTAAGAGTAAATAAAAAAAAACTGAAGTATATATATATGTTTGCAGTAATCAAACTATTTACCTTTTACTTACACCAAAATTTAAAATAAAAAAATACAAAATTATGTGAATTCTGAAAACAGAAAGGATACCAAATGTGTCCTTTGTTGGCTGTTTTGCATTTATGATACAATATCTTCATATGGAAAAAATATGCAAATATGATATTTTTATGAAATCTGAGACACAGGTTTTGGAATTTTCCACCAATTAATTGGACATGGTACTGCAACCTAAAGGGTATATTTATGTATTCCAAATGTTTGTCTACCGTAGTAACCACCATGCATGAAAGGGTTAAGACCATTATAGTGAAAGACATTGATATTTGATGTCATGTGGGAGCACAAATCTTTGAGTGATCCATGCTTAAGTCTGATCCTGCTCCGTCAAAAACAGTCTCCACATCTTTGGGACAGTCATGATAATTTGATCTACATGTTGATATCTAATCCACAGGGCTGTGATGAGGCTGAGTGAGCCCCCCCCCAGTGCAAGGTTAGTCCAGTGAACCTGGGGTCAAGTGGATTCGGAAGGGGGGCTCCCCGCTCGTTTACCTCCCGCCTGTGTGTGTGTATGACCACCCGCAATCATCATTAGTACCTGACAGAGAGAGAGGAAGCAGTCGTGTGGATTATCACAGCCGCACATGCCATTATCATAGCAGCAACGATGGCTACGCCTCAGCTGAATGGATAATCAGCGAGGTATTATCTACTGAGATTATAGCATGGTGTGAAAACTGGAGACGCACTCTCCAGCTAACATGTGCGCAACAACCGTAGCAATTATCACGAGCAAGGTTCATGCTGCATTTCTCCAAAGCCGTGTACCGCTGCAGATCTGATTACGATAACAACAGTGTATCTTTGTGATGATGATTATTAGGACGATTGCAGTGATGATGGGGGTGTTATTTCCAGGGCTGAGCTTACCTTTGTGTGAGTACCAGCTGTGTGTGTGTGTTTGTGTCCGATCCACTGTAAGGTGTGAAAGAGGCCTCATCTGCCAGCTTCACACAAAGTGGCATTATCACTCCAATAATACCGTTTGTCTTGACAGTTGAATAATTTAGAGAGCGAGGAGAAGATTTTCTCACTTTGTATGAATCTCTGAAGACACACCTGCATGTCTGGAGTCGTACCTAATGTTAGCAGCTGTCATTAAGAGAAGCTTTGCACTAATTATCTCATCACTGTCTGTCTCAGCGGATTCCTGCAAAGGCTCAAGCAGCAGAGGGAAGAATTCAATACAAGAGCTTTTTCATTTAAAAGTCTTTATCACCTTCTGTCTCCATCATTAAGGTGTGGAGATGTTGATGATGACAGAAACAAGTAAGCTAACGCCATCAGTTCACAGATTAAATCCAGGAAACATTTAATATTTAGTCATAGTTCTTCAGGAACAACAGGTTTGCGTTGCTCAGGTGTAATGAATGCAGACATATATTTTTTCAAAATCTAACCTGGGGGAAAATCTTCATAAGTCAATTTAAAGTCAAATATGACCAGCCTTCCGCACCAGCATGACTTTCTGTGATTTTCCAGAAAATCACTTCATGTCAAATTTTTGTTGTGGGTCTGAAATAGTAAAAAAGTCATTTGTTTGCAGGGGCATAGAATTGGGTAGGGATGCTAGGAACATGTCCATATCAAGATTATGTCACTGACGTATGGTTCCTAACACAAAACGCAAGCACTTTAAGGGATAAGTTCAGTTTCTACAGCTTTCACATTGTTTATAGAATGACTGTCGTGGAGGAGTAGTGTGAGTGGACCATGATGAAATATTGGTGAAACTAATGAGTTTTTGGACGATTAATGCAGTTTTGGGAGCGGCGCTACACATGACCTATGTGCTACCATTATACAGATGTCCGCCGCTCGATTTTGGATCTAAATATCTCCCGAAGCACTGTTTGGATCAGGAAAGCCTTCTGGGTGAGTATATTGTTCTTTTTCATTCTTTAAACAATGTGAAAACTGTAGAAACCGAACTTATCCTTTAACTCAAAATCACTCTTTACATTGTCTTTCCCATCAGCATAGCGTTACTCCCGGCCGCCAGCCACATTATGTTACACAAAGTTTGTCTCTGCTATAAGTCCTGCCTGTTACCTAATATCGCTTATCAATTGGCTTCACCATTTCTTGCTAACTCGTAATTGGCCGTCCCCACTGTCCCCTCATTTGGTAGTGGTATATACGAGAGGAGGCAGGTAGCTAGTAAAACACGCCAGGACTTGTCCACTGTTGTGGTCGCTAGTTGGCCAGGAGCTCCATCTGATGCTGATGGCTGTTAAGATTAGGGCCTGACCGATATGGATTTTTTGAGGCTGATACCGATATTTGGCAGAAAAAAAATACAGATTACCGATTAATCAGCCGATTAATTTAAAATATGTATATAATAGGATTTTTTTTTAAATTGGTCCCAAAACACAACAGTGAATATAACATTTTATAGTTTTGGTCCTTAAGTATTTGTTTAACTTTACACCAGTAAGAAAATTTAAAGTGCAATTGAATGCAAATAAAAAGCATTTAACTTCTGGGACATTAATTATATAACCTTAAAAAAGAGTCACTCTGTGTATTGTACTTTTTGTTGATGAAAACTAAAGGTAGGACATAGTAAAGGTAGAACAACTTTTTAAAAAGTTGTAAACAGATAACTGTGAGAGGAAAGCAACAAAAACACTAAGGTAACATTCTGTTCATAGGCATTTTTCTTTTTCTTTGCAGCTCTAAAGCACAGAATAAAATTCTGTGCAAAACTGCAGCAAAATTCCTGCAAAATAAAATAAATTACCTTATTAAAAATGTAAATATATAGGTTATTTATGAACTCTTTGTCACATCTGCCGTTCTCCTTATTAGTTCATCAGAAGTAGGTTTTAGTTCAGGTAGAACCATTTATTTATTGTAAACATGAGGTAATGTGCGTGAGGAAATTAAAAATATTTTGTGGGACACTGCACATGTTTCACAGACTTCTTTAAACTGGCTGATTAAAGTCCCAAGCTACGCTGAAGTCTCCCCTGGATGAATCTGCTTACGATGAAGTCCTATGCTACGGGCAACTATGCTAACGCTAGCATAGTTAGCTCACTTGCTAGTTAGCTTAGCTGCCGTGTCGGAAACAAGTGGATTAAGCCAGATTTCTGCCTTAATCACTATAAAACATAATCACGGCTAAAATGATCCCCTGCCATCGGTCCAATTCATCAGTATTGAGAATGACAGAAGTGGCGTCGGTCAGAAAACTGTTCTGCAGTGCCAAAGTCTGTGAGGCTGCTCCGTAGCTGAGCAGAGAGCCCGGTGGTCTCTCTGTGTCCAGCAGCAGCGGGACATTGTGCACCGCTGAAAGCTGTTCGTCATGTCGGACCTTCATGCTTAAAAGAACAACTCCGTGTGAGTGTAGGCGAGACATCCATACACACCGCATCAGCAGAGAGCTAAGAGCCGCTTCAACAATATGCTTCATCATGTTCCACAACGTCATCATTTTGCGCAGCATGGACACCAAACAGTGTTTATAGAAAATGGATAAATGAATGATTGTTACGATGTTGGTTTTCTAAAGGATCTGATCAGTAGGAAAAAGGCCTACAACTCATTTGGGATGAAAAACAACAAAATCTTTTTAGAAAAGCATTTTTAAGACAAATAGGAAAAAACATCTGCACCAGTATGCTACCCTGCCAGAATTTGTCCCAGAAAGTCACTTTTGAGCATACTTTTATTGGTGTTCAAAAAATAACTAAATAGTCATATGTTAGCATGTTGATTTTAAATTTGACCTCTGTGAAAAATTCACATAACTCAATTGTTAAGGCAATTATGACAAAACCGTCTGCACCAGCATGATCCCTGACCAAATAGGTCCCAAAAAGTCACTTTTGAGCATATTTTTTGGTTTCCCCTGAAATGAAAACGTCATATGTTAGCATGTGTTTTTTTCACACGTCTGACCTGATAGAAGAAAAGCTCTTGTCAAGTAATTAAAAAAGGAATATACATAATTTTATAGGTTTAAACTTTGTGCAACAGCATGTTCTCCTTCCCAAAAATGTCCCAAAAAGTCACTTCTTTGCATTTTTTTCAAACATCTGGAGTGATGGAAAACAGCTTTTAACTCATTTTTCATATGAAAATTGATCAAATCTATTTTTCTTTTATTTTTCAGTAAGGGACCAGATCATCCTTTTAACATGAGTAATGATAAAACAAATGGAAACTATCTCAATTTAATACAAAAGGTGTTCAACATTTTAGAAACCCTTTTAAGAAACATAACATTTGGGCAACATGGTGGCACAGCAGGTAGCACTTGTGCCTCACAACAATGTCAGCTGGTATAGGCTCCAGCCTCCCACCCCGACACTGACAGGGATAAGTGGAATAGATGACACATAGACATATGTATTATCAAATTTTTGCAGTCTTTTATAGTCAGTCATAGCTTGTCTTTATTTCTGATGACTAAGAATAACATAGGGACAACATTAATCATCTAAGATGTCTCTTTTCAACGTAAATACCAAACAGGTGTCATCATTTAACTCCAGAGTCGTATCAAAATTCATGGTTATAGAAGGATAAAACAATATCACATCCCGTGTCACCGTTTAGATAAAGAACATGCCTGATATTTGGTCCATAGTGGAACAGGCCATTATTTTGGTTGCCTTATTTCCCCCCTCCCCACTGTTGTGGGCACGTACACATTATTAAGCTTCACAGGCCTCCCCCCCTCCCCACACACCCACCATCCTCCCACCCAGCTCCCCAGAGATAATCAGGGTATTACAAATGAAAAGTCAAGGCCATAAATCAGCAGCCAGAGCCCCCCTCCTCTCCTCTCCCCTCACTCTACAGGTCCCCCTCTCCCCCTTTCTTCATCTAACACTGACAAGCAGCAGCTCCGTGCGTTCTGCTGCGGAGACGGAAAAACAAGAGGAGAGAGACGTGGACGACGGGGACAGAGGGACAGATAAGAGGAGGAGGGTCTGAGTAATCTGGGATTTCCACCGGGTGACGTCAACAGCTGGCCCGTGTCATCCGTCAAACTCACATCTGTGTCACAAACATTTCTGCTGTGTGTGTGTGTCGAAACCTTAGATGACTCAGGCACAGCTGGTGGGCTCTGCAGCTAAAGTGGACATGCAGGGACATCGAGGAGAGAGAATACATTTTGCTTTTCTATGTGGTTTTAATACAAGGCAGAGATGGAGGTGTATCAAGTCAAATCAAGAGCATCAACTGCTGGACATACATCACTAATTAAAGGTACAGTATGTCAAATTCTTTCTCCAGGGCCCAAACAATTGCTGATGAGTCAAGACCAAACACCCTGACCCACCTTCAACCCTCACTGTTGTTAAATTGAGGACCTTGTTCAGTAAAAACAGAAGACAAATGTTGTGTCTGTTTCATGAAAAAGATAAGCATTAAAAAAAACATTAAAAAGGGACTTTCTTATTTGCTTTATGAGCCACTCACCAAGCATTCTGGGATTGCCATTATAAAGGCAGGAAATCCACATTTAGAGGATTTATTGTTTAAAGCAGCAACCTCAGGAGCTGAAAAATGAAGCCCATGCAGGAGAATCAGAAGCAGTAGTTCCTTTTGTGTCCACTTCAGGCTGGGGTGTAATACTGGTACAAGGTGGAGCAGGATCCAGGTTAATATGTGGAGACTAGGGATTGGACGATACACTTAAACTCATGATACGCTGCACCTGGATAAGCCCAGGTCACGATACAATATCAAAAAAGTAAAAAAGAAAAAATATTACTGTGTAATTACAACTTGTTTGTTTTGTTTTAGTTGCACACAGGAAAACACAAGGCCTAACAGGCCAAACACAAACAATAACACTCTCTCTAACCCTAGAGAGGTTAGAGAGAGTGTATGCTAACGAGCGGTAGGCTCGTTTTCACCGTCTTTGTCTTTTTTTAATGAGAAAGCCAAAATACTGCCAGACAGATGACTTGTATCCAGGCGGAGCGTCCTCAATTTCAACCACATTCGACTCCATCATTCGGCTTTTTGGAGGCAAAGTAGTTGGTGCTAATGTTTATTGTCGTCACTTCTGGTCACATGCACCAGACGTGACGTTTTTATTTCACGATCCATTTTCAAACTCGATGCGTTTTGTCACATACTGTATTGTGAACAATATTTCATCCCATCCCTCGAGGAGAAATCTAATATGTCGGGGGTTTTGTCCTGGCGAGTATGAACTACTCTACTTTCAAAAAGTAAAAAACTGCTCAGATTGATAGAAGGCAGTACTTCTGATACTCTATCAAAGGGTGGGTTAGGCAAGGGGGCAACATGCAGCCCTCCTTCCCCTTCAAGTCAAGTTAGAAATACATAAATCTACATTTCAGTGAATTATACAAAATCTTCAATTAAAACATGAAAATAGCAACATTTCCAAGAGACTTAAGTTTTATATGGAGGTAATAGTTTCTACAAAATAACTTGCTGTGTTATTAAATGTGTTGAGAATATCAGTTGAAGGAAGTTATTAAAGGGCTAGACTTTTAAAAGAGCTTGCAAAACCTTGAAAGAGATCTTGCAAAGACTTGAAAGATTTTGTAAATCTTAAACTACAGAGCCATGGATGGAAATCACAGGGCAAAAGAAACAATTATAGGAAATAAATTAAAAAGCCAAACTTTGGTAAGATCTTGCGAACTTTGCATTACGGGAGAAACAAATAAAAGTTGGGAAAAAATAAAACAAGGACAGACTTGTCAAAGATCTTGCAAAACCTGGAAAAAAAGATCTTGCTAAGATTTCTGAGATCTTGCAAATCTAAAACTGAAAAGCGCTAGATGGGAACTAAAGGAGAAATAAAAAGAAGTCATAGATAAAAAAAAATGGACTTTTGTAAAGTATTGCAAAACTTTGTTGCTAATCTAAAACTACAAAGAAATAAAGGGAAATTCTCTGGGAAAAATATGGGAAAAAAGGCAGCGATCTTTGCAAGACCCTGCAAATACTTGTAGGATCTTGCAAATCTAAAACCACAAAGCCACTGAAGGGAAAATAAGGGGGGTATGAAATGAGGACAGACTTTCCAAAGATCTTGCAAAACCTGGAAGGAGATCTTCCAAGAACTTGCAGAATATTGGAAAACTATCGTAATGGAGACTTGGAGGATAATTACGAGAGAAAAAGTAATTATTGAGAAAAATAAAGGCCCAGGCTTTTTGAAGATCACAGGTAGTATAAAAGTTACAGCAAAAAATAAACAAAACAATCACAGACCTTTTCAAAGGTGTTGCTCTGGCAGGAGATCTTGCAAATCTAAAATTAAGGAGCCTTGAAAGATTATTAAATGAGAAGTAAATTACTTACAGGCACAAAAAAATAAAGGGAAAGACTATTGCAAGATCTCACAGAAATTTGCATAAGTTAAACGGCTGATCGCTGAAGGGGGGTTATGGGAGAAAAAAAGTTATAGAAAATAATGTAAATAATAATAATAATAAAGCCTCTTGCATGATCTTGTAAACCTTAATGAGAGCTTGCAAAAGTCTTTTCTTTTTTTTTTTTCATTTTGCCATTTATTTCCCACTTTCCCTCCAAGAAAGTGGGAAATAAAAACTTCATTTAATGAAAACAGTCAAGAAAAACCTGTTTTTACCAGTAAAAGTGAGTTAATACTTTGTGCTTTTTACCTGGTATGTTAATACGGGGAAAACTACCTTTAGAAAGAAAACTCTGAGAGTTGGAAGTTTAGTGTTTCACTTCCAACAATTCAACCCTGTCACTGCAAATGACATTATGTGGATTCTCTTTGTTGCCATAGTTGCACACCCCTGCTCTAAAGAAACAAAAAAGTGAGAGCAACACAGGAGCAGAGAAATTAAGCAGTCAAAAAGTTCCCCTTTCACTGTCCGCGTAGTAAAATGTGCCAAATAAAAACGTCTTCTCTCCCTCAGAGCAGACAGAAGCTGACGGAGGGCTGATGCAGACGGGGTGAAGTCTGAAAACGTCCCCGGAAACAGATTTGAAGTTGCTGCTGTTGTGTCAGCCAGCAACAGAAGGGACAGAGTGACACTCAGCCTGATCCAGGTGTCAGAATGTACAGTGCAGAAAAGAGGAAGAGGAAGAAGAGGAGGAGGAGGAGGAGGAGGAGGAGGGGAGACAGACAGAGGGAGGGGAGGGAGGCCTGTCAGTCAGACTCAGAGGGGGAGAACGACAGGCCACAATGGGGCCCTTCAGCGCCTGGCTGAAAGTTGTAATTTAGCATGAAGAGCCATCGAGGGGCGAGCCTAAATATAGACGAGCATATACATTGTGTCTTGTGGAGAGAATAGCAATTAACAGCCAATTAAATGAATGACTGGGGTCAGCAGCAGCAGAAAACTAATGGTGGGTGTTTCTTCGCTGCCGGATAATCCAAAGAGACAAAGAGGGAGGCAGGGGAGCGAGAGGGGGCAAATTTCCTCCATGTTTTCTCTTTTCTTTTGAGCAAGGCACCATAATGAGATTTGAAGGGCTCCAATTATCTGCGTCACCTGTGCCGCACATACTCAGACTGTAATAGCTATACGGTGCAGGCTCTCAAACATGGATGTCTGCGTTTCATCGTCATTAGGACGTGATGAGAAGGAGGGGACATGTGTTTAAAGAGCGTGTTTGCACAGAACAAGGTCGCGCACATATGTGGACGTGTAACTCCTGAGAGTTGTATCGCAGTGTGTGTTCGTACTTCACCAGTTGCTCCCGTCCAGCATTGATTGGCCGGTAGGTGACAGCTTTACTAAGTCACTGCAGTGGCCCAAGCTCACAGAACAAGTCCCCCTCTAATTGCCTTTCCTTTGAAAAGGCAACTCCTCGCTTCAAAAAACAAGGCGATTCATTAACGCCGTTCTGGCAGCAAAGCCCCCCTCCCTGCCGCCTCACCCCTCGTCTCTCCCTCTCCCCCCCGTCTTCCTCTCTCTGTTTGCCGCAGCTGATAACACCTTGTTCAGAGGCAGTGATCAAGGCAGAATCATCTCCTCCTCACCCCCATCTCCTCTGCAACTCCACCTGCATAATTGCCGCACCTAACCTTTTCAGCGCTGCCTCCGTTGGGAGTCAGCCAGCCGGCCCGATTGGGCTGCAGGTATTAATAGAATCTCATTTCATGCCTCCATCGGATAAAACAAAGGTTGGGTTTCACCGAGCAAGTTTGATCTTATTACTGCGACTGTTGATGGTAAAGGTGTGCTGTGAATTCAGGAAGGTGCATGTTTGCCAGTAAAGGGAGGTAATCAACAGAAAAGTCAACAACAGAAGATCTTTGGGGCACAGAGGCTAAGGTCTTATTTTGAGTAAATACTCTGGTGGGGAAAGACAAGTGGTGGGTAACACTACTTTTATAATCACTGGTGATGCTGTTGCTACTGATGCAGAGAAAGGTAAATAGCATTTTAGCATTTTTAAATATGAGAGATCCCTTATCATGCTTCTTCAAGTGTCATTTGCTCTAAGCTGTGTTTTGCACTTATACACACAAGATAATATGTCTACAGCATTAGGACCTCACCCTCTACCCCAGTGTACAGTGGCAGTAGCTGCTCAAAACAGCTTGTCTCTTTTGCACATTCAAAAAGACATGCCAGGGTGCAAGGCGTGGACCAAAGACAGAATTAAGAGCTGCTGAAAACATGACACTGTGCAGCACTTAACTGACCAATCAACAAAGAGCAGACCAGAAACCATTCATAATGTTCTGAGTCCATCAGTGGCGGCTGCTGGTCAGTCGAGGAGGGGAAGCTCATTTTTTTCTGGCCTACGTCATAAATTAGTTTATTTATTTAAATGTAAATTCTAGCCTCCGTTCCTTTTCAAGAAAATGATCTGTGACCCTGTCGTACCAACTAGGTGTCTTTTCCAGAGATATTACCAGTGTTCTCTCAATGGCCAGCAGAGCTAGACTGCTTAAACGGCCTTGGCCCATTGTGTTGCGGGTGTAAGACTTGAGCCGCTTTAAACAGGAGAAGCTCCTCTCCAGAACAACTGAATGTAAAACTTAGAAGATGCTCTGGTGGAGGGTTATACTTCAAGATCGCTGATTGGCTCATTTCGCTGTCAATCAAAAAGGGATTCGTCCTCAGACAGATCATCCAATCATCATGCAGAAGCCGAGCATCCAGACCAGCCCACTGCCTCAAAGACCCCCAGAGACGCTGAGCGTCCAATGGGCGGGACAAAGCCCAGCGTTTATCCAATGACCGTCCAGTTTTCACAGTGGAACAACCCACTCTACGGTTCCTCATGGAAGTCAGAAGACGCTCAGCGTCCGACTTTGTTAAAGCGCTGAGACGCTGCGGGGATGAATGAGAAGAAAGTCACACCAGTTACCTGTGTTAAGTAGCTGATTCTGATCAAAAGATGAAGGTATTCTAGCACATATTTAGTCAATGAAATGTACACTCAGCAGGGGACATTTTGGGGACATTTTAGGGGAAGCTGAGCTTCCTTTGCAGTCTTAGAGCACTTGCCACTGGTGTCCATGTGAGGAAAGGGGTCTTGAGTCCTGTTTAGACCAAAGATCAACAAGGGAACAAGTTGAAACAGTTTGGAGCAGGTCAACTTTAAGAGATGATGTTTTGCTTCTGAAGACACACGTCATTGTTGTGGTTTCTGTCCTTCAAAGTAAAAGTTGGTTTCATAAAACAGGAAGTGAAGCAACCTATGCAGTGCAAAATAAAACAGTAAACAATATGACCAAAAATCACCTACTCTTACTGTCAACCTTTGCTAGGTTAATAACACAAGGTATCATTAGGGTTAATTCAAACTGGTAATGCAGTGCGTTTGAGGGTGGAGATATCCCAAATTTTGGGGATTTCTTTCAGCTAATCCAGGAACATCCATCTTTACGTTATGGCCACCACCGATCCAGGAGTCTCCCCCCCTTGTGTGAGTCTGTGCGAGTGCTCTTGTGAGCTTGTGTGTGTGTTAGAGTGCGCATGTGCCTACCTGCGTGCTCTCAGGTCGCTGCTGCTGCTAGATGGCTGATCCTGTTCACCTGTGTGAACCCTGATTGGGCAGCTGACTCGCACACCAGCCAATCAGGAGCAACTGAGGGAACAGGAGAGCTGAAGCGTCTTCGCCTAGAGAACTATTGTAAGAAACTTAGAAAATTCTGTAGCTTGTTTGTGATGCACCAGATTGTTTTTGTTACTTCTGGACACATTACACACACATTAGATTTTATTTGTTGGACACATTAGGGATTTTGGTGCTGTTTTGTTTCGTATTTCTTTTGATTTGTTAGTCAGGGCTTCGTGTTTTCAATACAACCCTATGTTAGAGTCTCTTTTTGTTCTGGTTTTCTTTTTGTTTACAGCACTCTTTTAGTTAATTGCCTCTCTTTTTGTTTTCATGATTTCACTTGAATTAAAAATAACTTCCTTGACCACTTTAAAATCTTGGTTTTTATGTAGCTTCTCTTTCCTCTAATGAGCTGGTTGTAACACTTATCTATTCCACTCATCCCATCTTGGGGCTGCAGGAACTTGAGTTTATCCTTATTCACATTGGGTGAGAGGCAGGCACACCCACCCTGGACCGGTCGCCAGCAATTTGGAGTCACAAATTGACCTAATGAGCATGTTTTTGCTCTGTGGGAGAACACTGGAGTGCCTGGAGACAACCAATGCATGCACTGGGTGAATTTGCTAACTCCACACATGACTGATGACTGATAGATGACACACACACCATCATTATTGTGCAGCATTTTCTTCCATGTTCAAAAAGTGTAGCAGCTAAAAGGATAAGTTCAGTTTCTACAGCTTTCACATTGTTTATAGAATGAAGTAGAACAATATACTCACCCAGAAGGCTTTCCTGATCCAAACAGTGCTTCGGAGATATTTAGATCCAAAATCGAGCAGCGGACATCCGTACAATGGTAGCACATAGGGCATACAGCGCCGCTCCTAAAACTGCATTAATCATCCAAAAACTCATAAATTTCACCAATATTTCATCATGGTCCGCTCACACTACTCCTCCACGACAGTCTGGGGTCGCTCCACCCATGTTTTTGTGACTGTGCTGACCTCTGAACTGAAGACTGCTCTCTGGCCAGCTGTTCTTCTCTTTGCCTCTGTGTCCTCCTTTCGATGAGCTCCTCATCTGTAAACTCTGGCTCGAAACTGTAAGGACACCCATCATATTCAAAGTTCTCCTCCACAACATCTTCATCTGATAGATATTCGTCCATTTTGCACAAAACTGGAAGAAGAAAGTTGTTGATTAGCCGGCGGTCGCCCCTGAAACTATGCGATGTACTGCGCATGCGCGGCAGCCGTAAAGAAAGTTTTCAGTTCAGAGGTCATCACAGTCACGAAAACATGGGTGGAGCGACCCTGGACTGTAATGGAGGAATAGCGCAAGCGGACCATGATGAAATATTGGTGAAACTAATGAGTTTTTGGACGATAAATGCTGTTTTAGGAGCGGCGCTGTATGCCCTATGTGCTACCATTATACAGATGTCCGCCGCTCGTTTTTGGATCTAAATATCTCCTGAAGCACTGTTTGGATCAGGAAAGCCTTCTGGGTGAGTATATTGTTCTACTTCATTCTGTAAACAATGTGAAAGCTGTAGAAACTGAACTTATCCTTTAATTGGTTACCATGTCAATATGTGACTTTCAGCCAACTTAGGAAGTGAATAAAATCAGAGCAACCCAATAACTTGGGTGGACCCACTCTTCTGTAAAGTGTCTAGAGATAACATTTGCTCTGAATGTGTTTGATGAAATGAAAAGTTAAATCATTCATTGATTGATTAAGCCACTATGGATACGCTGAACAAACTGTGATGCTGGTTCAAGAAACAAAACAAAAAAAAAGGCATGTTAGAAAAAGTGCCTCCAGGATAGTTCGTTGCCAAACCTGCTCATGAACTGAATGCAAACCAAACCACAAACTTCATTGTCCATAACTGCCTGAATTTTGCTAAGTCCTTTGTGTAGTTTGTGTATCAGCGCTGGACCTCCACAGAGCCCGGAGATGAATTTACACACTGATTTAATGGTCAAATGGACCCATGTTGTGGTTCATGACCTTTCAGTGCTGCAGCTAAATGGAACTCATTAGTGTGTAAAAACAGGATGAGGGATTCGTGGATGCAACATATTCTCCATTTTTGTGTCAGAGCAGCTTCTTCATGTTGACTTCCTGTAATTAAATCCCAAATTAAAGCCTGATGTACAGTTTGTTTTCATGCCAACCAGAGATGATCCTGTGTATGGATCGGGTAAAACGATTAAAACAGCAGAAATTAGGCTGAAGGTGAGGTGCTACATAAGTTTATAAGTGGAGGTTAGATGGCATTATGGTGCTTTAAGGAACTTTTAATGGTGTTAATCATTATGGAGAACACCTTGATTAACCAGGCTGGACCTCTATTTACAGTTGCTGCCGTCAATACATTGTTTTGCAAACGCTTCCTTGAGATTTGGTTAAAAGAATCAGTTTTTGTTGACTGTGAGGCAGGGCTAACCTGGATGCATTAAAAGTCTTCAGACACAGGCAGTGCTGACAAACAAGGTGGTATTAGTTTAATTTGAATAATGGAAGATAATACAGAAGATAGTATCCTGTCAATCAAACATGCAGGTACAGACACATGTTTATACCTATACCTATATGTTACCCAGATCTCTCTGATCCCATTGGGCACCACAACAAAACATAAATACAAATGTTTACTTTCAGTAGAATTATTAAAATGTGTTCAACAATCTTTAAAAGTTCACAAACCTCCGTTTCATGGACACCAAGACGGTAAATTGCAAACAGGCAGGAGACAATTTAAAACACAAACAGTTTGGCAGCTTTTTAAAAAGGTTTCAACTCAAACAAACTTTATGCTAAGTTCATCTCCAGGCCACAGTACCTACCTCAGCTCAGATCATGCGGCAGCCACCAGGGGAAAAGGCAGCCATCCTGCCACAGGTGCCTTAAATAGGATCTGCCAATTTAGGGGGAGGAGTTGACCTTCTTTTGAGATGCTGCAAGGCTTCAGCCTCTGCACTCAGAGCCTCTCTGCTGCACTAAGGTAATCTGCAAATATGTTCTACCTGTTTGGGGCCAGAAAAACTTTCAATATGACTTAGTTTGGGATTTTATTTCTTAATGTCTACTCCAAATAATCTTCTTCCATAAATTAATTATTTGATTTGGCATTATTTAGTCAGTGGTTTCTTGGATACTAATCCTGATTTTGTCACACTGGGGGTTTCTATGGTCCTGAGGCTCTTCCGTCTGCACCATGGGATTAAGCTGGAGCCTTTGGACCAGCATGTGGATCGGCTTCTTCTCTATTGTAGAGGCAAAGTCTGTCCATCTGGGAGCCAGCTCTTTATGTGATAGTCCGTCTTTTTAGCCAGTCTCCACTCACGTAATCTGTATCTTGTCAAAATTTAAGGTAATCTGCCAGTTTGTTCTGCCTGTTAGAGACAAGAAAAACTCTAAATCTGATGTGGTTTGGGGTTTTTATCTCCCAACATTAACTATAAATAATTTTCTTTCATTGTTGATCATTTGATTGGCATAATTGTTGAGATACTGGTTCTGATTTGGTCACATTTTGTGGTCCTGAGGGTCTCCCATCTGGAAAATGGGATTAAGGTAGTGCCTTCAGAAAATGACTACTCGTGGATGAGATGCATCTTAGTAAGGGCTAAGTCTTTCCCTCTCTGGGAGCCAGCTCTTTATGTGACAGCCTGTCTCTATAGCCAGTCTCTGCTCACTGAATCTGTACCTTGTTGGGACTTTTTTAAAATTAAAAATCTATTGCATTGCTCAGGTATGTACTGATATATTTTCCCTGTTTAGAGCCAAAATATTAACTTTTTTTTTTTTATTAGATCTGAGGGTGTATTTCTCAACATTTCACATAACTTTCTATTGTTGGTTGATATTTTAAAGTTGGTCTGCCTGAGGAGCGGTCAGCATTCTAAGCCTGAGTTGGTTGTATCGAGGGTTCCTGTGATTTTGTTGCATTTTTTACATTTGTTTACTAATGTGCCTGTAACCAGGATCCAGAGTGAAAAGTTTTTAAAACATTTTCATTTTTGTCCCCATGTAAACAGGAATCAGCATTTTTAGGGAAAATGGGGACGTACAGCACATGTGCAACAACAATAACAGCTATGTAGTCCGAGAAAGTTTATAATGTCTACATAGATAATATGCTTAAACTTTATTTTTTTAACAGACAAGAAGGTTTTAGTTCATACCTTTACATGTTTCGGCAGAGCTCTTCCAGCTTCATCAGAAGTTTCACCTGATGATATGTTATGGAATGAACCAGGACAAGGAGTCATGCATGTGGTCTCACACCTGGAGCGGCATCCTGGAGCAGCGACTGGACAGCAGGAGGCGTGGTCGGCCTGTCAAATCTGACAGGATGATCACGGCTCCGTAAAATCAGCTGAAAAGGACATGTCACACTAACATAACATCAGGTGACACTGCTGATGAAGGCGGAGCAGCTCCGTTGAAACATGTAAAGATATGAACTAAAAACCTTCTTGTCTGCTTGAAAAAAGAAGATATGCAAACAACAGCTTTGGCTAACTACTGGGCAACATGTGTGCTGCTAACTGTGCTTGGTTTGTTATCGCTCCTCCAACAAAATGTGGATATGTTACATCAATACTCTGAACAGCAGAGATGCGGTCACCATTGTTGCTTATGAAACTTTTGTCTTCACCAGGAAGCGTTAGTGTGCAGAAGTGTTGTAACATCACTGTTTCACTACCAACTTACACCACCAACTACTGACTTGGCATGCAGGCTATGCATTTTTAGTTGTTCTTGCAGATCTGTGTGACTGGGAAAGCTAATGAAAACACGAAGAAAAAACTTTTCTGTTTCTGGTGGCAACGTTGTCCCATTTCAGCCATTTGATTTGGGCGGAGTCTTTGGGTCAGCATGTAAAGTGACCTTCTCTTCAGCTTCTTCTTCAACTGCCATAATGTCTCAGAATAGTCTTTTAATAGCCTGAGCTGCTGCAATGTACAGATCAACATGAACCTTGCCATACACAGGATTATATGGACTGCTCATGGATGAGATGCATCTTGGGAAATCTCTTAAATGAGCGTGCATAGACAGTACAGCCAGCAATCGAGTGAGCATTCGCTGGAACAGTCAAATCACTAACATATAAGGATGCATGGCCATGTCTTCATTTACAATGTTGGCCTCTTATTGTCTCTCGGCTTCGTCCTCCTGCTTCTCTCCTGTCTTTGTATCTTCTTAGCTCTGTGACCGAGGCTGTGGAAGATTCTACGCAGGCTGTTTTTCTTGCCTTAATAATGCATAGATGTTGTGGGTGATGTGGCAAAGGCATCTTTGTTCAGGGAATCCCTGGTGTGACACAAATTGATGGAGATCTATGAGAATCCAGCTTGTTATGAGGGAGCCGAGGCCATTTATGAGAGGAGGGGAGGGTGTAGGGGGGCAGAGAGAAGGCAGAAGAGGAGGGAGGGGCGCAGCAGGTCACCGAAGACCAGCCAGCGACCCTCATTTAAAAAACGATCGAGGATGACAAAGGTTTGCTTTCATGTGGGGTTGGGGAAAGGAACAGAGACGCGATCATTATACAACATTCGCATACTCCCACACGTGCACCGAGTACACACAAAAACACACACACAGATACACACACACTTACACAGTTCAGTGAGTCTGCTAGCCTCAGCTCAAACCTTTGTAAATTAAAAGTCTGACCAGAAAAAGCATTTATGTGCAATATGTGGGATGAGGAGGTGTGTGGGTGGGAGGGCTGCTGTCTTAATTAGGAATTAATGAGGGGGTTGGGGGGGGGGATGAGGTAAGATGTGAGGCTACAGACAGAGAGAGAGAGAGAGAGAGATGAGGGGATTACCTTGTCACAGTTTGGTGAGTAGGAGGGATTCTCCTCTCACTCCAGCTCCCTGGTGGACTCATGGGACGGGGATCTCCCCCCTAAAAAACAACTGTCACACCCACGCCATGTGTACAGGAACGAGGCCGGTGCTTTTAGAAAACCTGTGACCTTTACTCTCCCCGTGCACCTGCAATGATGGAGCCAGCAGGAGAAGCCACAGCCCCTAAATGCAGCAGGCAGTTTTTGGTTCGATCTCGAGTCAGTCAGGGCCTTTCTGTGTGGGGCCTGGATAGTCCTCCTGTGCACTGGCACTCCTGCTTCCTCCCACAGACCAAACACAAGCTTATGAGGTTTGTTTTTTGACTCTAAATTGTCCTTAGGAATGAGCAAAGCTGGGCATCCACTGTGCGATTTTTGGCCCTTTTTCACATGATTTTTCACCCGTGCGACTATTTTGGGGATTGGGCCGAGTTTTGTAACGAGAAGCGATTAACACTTCACGACCACCTCCCGATTGATCGGATGAAAATCAAACCTGTTTGAAATCCTGGTCGCCCTTCCTGAGGCTATGTCACACTACACATGCGCAAACGTAGATACAGAGGAGAAAACAAATGCACAAGACAAGCAGCATGGCATCACAGGGGACCTGGACCCAAACAATGGAGGGTCGACTTGTTGAGCTGTGGCAGGCACAGCAGAGCTTATTGGGGCAATACGTTTTTGTTTGTTATTCATTCGCATCTGTGAGCATCCAACCACTTTCCACTTCTTCTTCTTCTACTACTGCTTTTAACGCTGCATTTCCAGACACAAGAGTCCAACGTGTCGTCATGTATTATAAGACTTTATTATATTATAAGTTCTTATAATACAACCATGCGTGTCATACATGGATGAACAGTGCGAGCAGTCAGATTGCATCCGAGCATCGGGTTGTATAGTGTGAGAAGAAGAATCGTGAGCTGTGAACTGTTAACCCCTGTGATTCACTCGTACAGTATGAGCAGCAGCTGAACGCTGCGATTGAAAAAGTCGTACAGTGGGTACCCAGCTTAAGTGGTTGTCTGTCTCTCTGTGTGGCCCTGTGATTGGCTGGTGACCAGTTCAGGGTGCACCCCGCCTCCCACCCAAGGTCAGCTGTGATAGGCTCCAGCCTCTGTTACCCTAAAGGGATAAGTGGTATAGATAATGGATGGATGGAATAATTGATGTTACAGGAATAATCAGCAGATGAAAATATTTTGTTGATGTGAGACATCAAATGACATCTGTAAGTTTCTTCTCAGTGACATTTCCACTTGATTCAATAGATTCAAAGATCTGGAGTTTCCTCCATCGTTCACTGAGGACATTTAAGACTTAAATTATAAACAGAATTGGGAGAGATCAAGCCTGGAAATATCTGAGAGAGGCTGCTGTGATATTTGAGAATGTCAGTTCAAGACTACTAATTCAAGACCAATGTGTGAATTCTGCTTGTAAAAATTATATTTTCTGACTCAAAAATTAAACTTTAAACAGCAGGGTTCAGATCCAGAATGATTGCTGGAGAAAATGTGGCAAATCAATGGGGGATCATTTTCACATCTTTTGGGCCTGCCCCTAAAATTGAGTCATTTTGGCAAGGGATAGTAAAAGAAATTGGAAGAATCTTCAGAATTCAAGTTGTGTCACCCTTTATTATAATATACTTGGATACATTTTCAGAAAAGCTTATTGCTAAGGACATATATATTTACAAAGTTTTACTAGTAGCAAGCAAAAAAGCCATTGCACAGCTGTTGCAGCAGGAATCTCCACCGGCCAAGGACAACTAAGGACTTAGCATCAACCAACTAAACAACATGTAGACAGCAAACTGAGAAATTCTTAAAACTCTGAGAAAAATGGGCTGTGAATCCACAATATGTAACCCTGATCTTGTGCGACCTATGTTCAGTCTTTCTTCCTTTTTAACTCTGTATAGCTCTCTGTAACAAAGGTTCAAGTTGCCTTTTGTCCTTGTTTTTTTTTTTTTTGTTTGGCACGTATTCACAAGGATCCCCTTGAGAGGCAGTCACAAACACAGCAAAAGATAAGGTGCTGATCGCAACCCAAAATAGGGATGCTATACATCAAATTAAACAGCAGAACCTGGGCAACAAGATGATATAAAACATTTTTAGACACCCTACACAAAACTTGAATAACAACCACTTGAATAACAACATCTCGAACTCCATATGGTCAGCTTCGTCAACACATTTGCCATATTACACCATTTTCATATTCATATTCATTGAGAAAATGCTTTTTTTAAAAGGTGCAGGTAGATTTTTTTTTTACATTTTTGCCATCTTCATTTACTCTTCTCTCATATATTTATGCTAACACATTGTAGCATTTCTCACAGGAGTCTCCTTTGCTGGGACACCAAAAGTATTCCAGTAGACCTTGTGGTTTCAGAGATGTACCCATTTTATTATGGGTATGTAATTCCCGGACAGAACCCTAAAAAATAGGCTCAGGGCTTAAAAGGTTAAAACCCAATAAAACTGACAGTTTGAAAAGAAGAAACAAATTATTTAAAGGTGCCATGAGGAGAATCTAGTTCCAGCAACATTAAGACTCTGCTACCCATGAGCATGTGCAGTGAGTGTTGTAATGCTGCGTTCCAGTAACCTCTGAACTGGGAGTGACATCATCTCCGACTTATCAACGTTCCAGTTGAAGTCGGAAAAAAAACATGCTGATCTACCAGGCTATTGTTAGCTGTTGTTAGCACGCCCTGCGTTGTTGTTCACAAATGTCACAAGAAGAATGTGATTATCACTATGGCAGCATTTTTGAAAATATAAGTCTAACAATGCTATGTATACAGCTGATCTAGAGCGACACACCCCAGTCAGAAGTGCAAATAAATTGATTATTACAGGAGCTAATTAACTGTTCACACTGGGGGCATCCATCTTCGATTGTCAACTCGGGGGTGGCGAGGTTTCACTGAGTTCCCAGTAGGAAATCCCGACTTCGGGGGACATTCCAGTTCCAGTTGCAGTTTCCTACTCGGAACTCGGAAATTCCAACTTCTGACTACAACTGGAACGCACCAAAAAACGTGACCCAAGCCAAAGCGTGTGTTTGTTGTGATGCTAATGAATGCAGTTCGAACTTTCCTCAGAACTCTGCATTGCTTTACAACTTCTTTTTTCAACAACTTACAGGATGCAAAGCGACGAGGTAATGTATCTCTTTCTAGTTACGTAGCGGTAGTTTTTGATGTGTGACAACAAGCAAGTTTTGAAAAACTTAGTATCGTAGTTCTGTAGCCGGCTATATATCGCTACTTACAGCCCGGTGCTCTAAGACGTGTCCGAATAATATAAATTTGCTCTAGTTTTAATTGTCTTGTTCCCGAAATTGAGTATCCAGGCCAGTCCAGCCCTGTCTGACCCGACCGGAAGGTTAAGGAATAGCATTTATAGATAATCTATTTGATGCTGTAAAACTCATATTAAAGTGTGTATTTCGATCAGGCATATATCTAAAAGTGAGACTTTTTTGTAATTACTTACAAACTCCTCACAGTCCATTTAAGCATGTTTGAAAGATATAAAGTGATGTATTTACCATTGTTTGAATGAGAGAGAGTCCAGGAACAATAGAAACTAAGGAGAGTGGATCAATTGGATCAATGAGCAGAGCTGATACATGCATTGATATCAATAAAAACCTCAATTCCCATCCCTGATCACTGATAAGATGTTCACACAGAACGTACAGGATTACGCCTGCAGCACCGCTGGGACTCACATCATCGATGTTTCCCACAAGTACAGACAGATAAACGAGTGAACCCTGAAGATCTCACACAGTAAGTGAAATGTTTTTGCTTTTAAACTGTGGCTGTTTTGTGGACAATCCTTGAAGTGTCTCGGCAATAAAAAATGCTTTTTCCTCTGAGTGGTGAGGATTTATGTGCAGCGCTGCAGAGAGTCTGCAGGGACTGCTCCACTTTCACCAATAATCTCTCATTTTCATTCGCATCAGAATACATTAATGAGAAATGAGACCCTGCCATATACTTCATGGTTCAGGCCTCTCAGAGCATACTAAATATAGTAGAGATCCTTTCTTCTCTCCATCTTTTCTTTTAGTCACTGTTTCCACACCATCTCCGTTCTCTTTTCTCTCATCTATATTTATGTTCTCCATACTGAAAAGTTCTTTTGCGTTCAGGGCGAAGCTGTGCGTGTCTCCTCACTGCAATTACTGATTAATTACAGGGAATTAAAGCAATTAGAACTGCAGAGATATACAATTAACGAACACAAGCTTCATGACGCCACACACAGGCTGTGCGATCACTAGATTGCAATGCAAATACCTCCTTTCTTTTAATCTCTCTCGGTTTTTCTTTCATTTTCTCCTGCACGCTGCAGATCTGTTTGACACAAATACACACTCACATACAGAGCAGGATGGGGGCAGGTTTCCCAGTTCATTAGACAGTATTTAATTTGAAAACACCTCTGTGTTGAGGGAGATGTGAGCCTCCCAGGGGATGAAAACTGAAGCAGGAGTGGGCGATGGGGAAGGGATTCCTCCATCTGTCCCCCTCAGTCCCACAAACAGGAGACAGCAGACACAAACAGCTCCTCTGTAAACAGGGACAACAGAGGAAGAGTGGGCTTATTGATGGTTTTGGACTGTATATTCATGATATTACGATAAAAAAAAACAGCACAACAAATAATCTCTAAATTTACAACAACAGTATCCATATTTCCACAACCTTTTACAGAAGTAACTACACTCCTCAAAACACTTGGAAACATTGATTGGTCAATTATTTGGTCATCAGTGTTAATTTTGTTGATCAAGTATTTTCATTGTAGCATTTGGTCAAAAGCCTTTTTCCCCTGGCAAAAACTAGACAGAAACAAATAAAAGCACGTGCACCTGGGCTAAAACTTAAACTAAATTAACTGACATTCTAATCAATCAATAAAAACTAGACTAAAATGTTTGTCAGAGACTAAATCCAATCAGACCTAATCTAGTCATGTTAAAAGTAGAGACAAGTTAGGAATATATCCAATCACAGCTACTTTGGTTGTGTGGAAAGGTTGGATGAGTAAAGAGGGACATCCAACCACAGCTGCCTTAGCTTCATGGTGTTGGAATGAGCCTTGGGAAAACACAAGTAGGCATGGGGTGACCATGCAAACTCTGTACAGAAAAGCCCGGACCAATACAGCTAGTCAAACCATCAACCTTCTTGCTGTGAGGCATGCGCACTAACCTGACATCCTACCATACTGCCACAGTACCAACTAAGCATTGTTGCTTGTCATGTTCATCCCTTCATGACCACTTTGCCAATCTTCTGATAGCTACTTCCAGCTGGATAAAACACCATGTCCCAAGCTCAGATCATCTCAAACTGGTTTCCTGAACATGACATGGATTGCAGTGTACTTAAATGGCCTCCATAGTCACCAGATAACAAGCCATTAGAGCAGAGAAAGGCATCATGGATGTGATACTTTCATGTCAATATGGACAAAAACCTAGAGCAGGGGTCGGCAGGTAAGTTTGCCTTGGGCCAAAATTTTTCTGAGCAACTGAATGGTGGGCCAAAACATCACACCAATCAGAAACATGTTTTCTTTCTCTCTCTCTCTTTAAAAAAAAAAAAAAAACATTTTCCCTTAGCTATAGGCTACTTTTATATTATGTGAATACAAAATGTAGGCTAAATTAAGAAAGTAATTTGTTTTAAATAAAGTAACTTTATTTTTCAGACTATTAGTGTGTATTACTGCTTTAGCTCCACTGTGGCTGCATTATAAAACTGCTTATAATAGTAACTTGGTGATAATAAAGCTGCTGTCTCTAATCAGCAACTTGACTGTCTTTTAAATTATCACAAATGTGCCATAGCCAACTATATTTTTCCTCCACACATTTAATAAAAATGTCTGTAATTTCCATTTTGAAAATAACCACTTCTTTGAGCCCAACTGTAATAAAGATTTATAAGGACTGGGCTATGATTGTCGTTTTCTGTGATAGCAGCTAAATAATTTTACTTTTTTTTTAAATAGTCCTTTAATCAGATTTTCAATTTCATCTAGCGGGCCAGATATTATTGGAGGCGGGCCAGTTTTGGCCCGTGGGCCGTTAGTTGCCGACCGCTGACCTAGAGGAACCTTTCAGCACCTTGATGAATCCATGCCCTGGCAAATTAAGGCAGCCCTGAAGGCAAAAGAGGGTCCAAACCTCCAGTAACAATGTGTGCCTACTAGGGGTGTAACGAAATTTCGTGCCATGAAATTTAGCTAAATAAAAAATGACGAAATAAAATTCAAAGACACACGAAAAAAAAGCACAAAATAAAAAAACGCAAAGGGGCGCTGCGCACCACGTCTCTACTGAGACTGGTGATGTTTACCCTCCTCGACTACCGTAGCAAAACACTTGGCTCAGAACGGAGGAAGACGAGGTCGGGGAATTAGCTGACACTCCTTCGTCAAATAAATCAGATGTGTGGACCTATTTTGGCTTCCCATGTAAAAGACGAGAGAACGGTGAGAAGATTGCGGACAAAACAACAACCGTGTGCAAAATATGCCGCTACAGTTCGCCGTATACTGCAGCGAGTACAACTACCAACTACCAACTACTTTGAACTGGAGACAGGCAGCAACTGTATTTTTGTGTAAGTCTGAATAAAAAAACAAAACAATATTTGATTTTTGCATCTACTGTTGAGTTGACAGAATTTGATCATACTTGAAGATCAGAAGTAAATGCACTGTTATAGGCTAAATATTATAGTTCACAGTTCAGACATTCATAGGTCTAAAGTGAAACTCTGAGGACTGCTATTTGTTTTCCTTTTAATTTAAGAATGTACTTATCCTGATTGTTACAACAACAAAGCACTTTTTATTGAGATTTTATGTGTGTATTTGCACTGTAGTCTAAATAAGGGGAAAAACTACAATTTTGGGTTTTTTTTCAAAGAGCATTTATTTTCTACTGATGCAGCAATATTTTTTGTATGTCTGCATTAAGAAGAAAATAAAGAAAATGAGATTTTTGCACAACTTCCTACTGTTGGGGATTTTCTATAATCTTTATTTTGTATCGTGAGTATTTCGTATTGTGAGCCCTGTTTTGTATTTCGTATCGTTTCGTGAGTTGACCATTTCGTTACACCCCTAGTACCTACTGAAATGGCCATGAGTGTATATCCATTCATCAGAGATGTCGTTTTGGCTTCACTCTGCAGACTCACTTGCTGCATTTTCATGGGTATCCTCATGACGCTGTGCTTCCCTCCCACGCTGCAGGATATTTGTTAGGTAAGAATATGACTGTGGATCCACGATGGCCCTGTGACTGTCTGATTGGTGATCTTTTCAGAGTCTCTGGTGACGCTGAAAAAGGATTGAGTGGGTAGAAACTATAAATGAATTCTTGACTTTCTCACCCAGATCTGTGGAAATGTGATTGTGCCAGTGTTCCGGAGGCCGCGGTTAACGTGAATCACCAAGAGTTAGTGATGCAGGAGCAGATTTCTGTACTCTGCCGAGGTAGAACAAATACTATCCAACATGGGGAAAAAAGGTGGCAGAAGCACGGAGGCTCTTGAAGAGACGAGCTGAGCCGTAAACACACATGTCACTGAACTAAAACAAGCATAAACTGTGCTCTTTTTGTACAGTAAATGACAACTGACAGCGCTAACTTTGACAGCCTATAGACAATAAAAGACGGATTTGGAGTTTGGAGGCCTCGTCGTCCCCTCTCTTGAGTTTCCACAACAATAACCCGTGTTCACACTGAGTGATGCATAATTTGAAGAGGTTGAAGGGAAAAACAATTTGAGTAAACAGGCGACGGAGGAAGCGGAGAAATAAATAAAACTTGTAGCAGAGAGATTGATAGGTGACAGGATGCTCTTCTTCTCCTCAGACTCGAGCAGAGTGTGATGCCCTGAAGCGTCGCCCAAGGATACACTCTCCCTTTTCCCCCCACCTCCTTTGCCTTTATTTAAGAAAAAAGCACGCCGTCGCTGTGACTCGTATGAACTCTGAGCTCTCTTTTTGCATTTAAAAAACTTTTTTCACCTGCGCCGGTACATCCCATGTTTCTGTTTCTGCGCGCATCAGAACGGTGCTCCACAATAAACCTGTCGTACGATCTCCGTAAGACGGTTCCACAGCAGGCCGTCAGTCACTCAGACCTTATATAAACGCTGAAATATTCATACACAGACATATTTTTCTCCTCATTTTTTGCCCGTTTTCAAAAAGGAACATTTTTCTGCACTTTAGGGTTTGCTATATTTATGAGAAGAGCAGGGCAAGTGTCCCCAAGGCAGCACAATGACTCATCCCAGGGTCCTGCTGCAGAGAGGAAACTGAAGACCACACAGGAAGCGAGACTAAACTCAGGCGTAAATCAAGGCATTTTCTTGATTTGCTTTTACTTTTCTCTCTCAGCAGAACTTGTTGATCTGTGTAACATAGCGGAGAGGGCAGAGCATTCATCTATTTCTGTGAATCACATGATTTACTTTCACTTACAACAATTGAGGGCTCTGTTTAAGCCTGTGAGTCCACTGCTCATTCATACAAAGCTATTTCTCTGAATGCAAATTAAAACCATCTGATCCACCGTTTACTACAGGTAGACCCTTTAAGATATTTCATCAGTCCATCTTGGCATCAGCTCATATTTTTTGAAATGGTAAGAACTTTCTGAAGACATATCCTGCTGGTGATTAGGAATGTAACATGTTCGGTAAAATGATAAACCATGGTACCATTTCAGCCAGCAAGGTTGAAGTATGTCTTCAGCTGGACAGAAGATGCTTCAGGGGGCTGTCTTCAGTTGAAAAAAAAGCTCTTAGACATGGTCTAATACAGGGGTGTCCAAACTGTGGCCTAGGGGCCAAATGTGGCCCGCTGCCCATTTTGAATCGGCCCCCGAAACAGTTGAGGAATCAAGATATTTTAATTACAGCAGCAAATACCATCAGTCATGCTCATTTTCTTTGCCACAAGGTCTCATTTACAAAGTATACTGCAATATTCATCTTCAAGCACCAACATTCTTGCAGTTTACTCTTGTTTTGTGTCTGAAAGTGAGGCCAAGATGTCAGTGTCTCCCATCTCTGCTGCTCAAAAGGTCTCGCCCGTACTAGGTGTGAACCTAGTCATAGCCATAGGGTAAGAAAGGCCCCTCGACAGGTGATAACCCACCCATAAACCTTAAAATTTTAACTTCAATACACTTCAGGAGAGAACTTCGCACATCCAATTTACAACAGGTGCGTAAAAAAAAAAGTCGACTTAAACAGGAAGGTGGACTCCCGCACACTGTTTAACTTGCAAGAAAAAACTTTTATTTGCAACGTTTCGGTCTCAGACCTTCATCAGGCAAACAGTTTGTTAAAGAGGGCAGGACGTCTTAAGAAGAGACGTCCTGCCCTCTTTAACAAACTGTTTGCCTGATGAAGGTCTGAGACCGAAACTTCAATACACTAAAAGTGAGGCAAAGAAAGTGGCTCAGTTGTCCTTGTATTCCTCTTCATGTGGCCCTCGATGTAAAAAGTTTGGACACCACTGGTCTAATATATCAAGCTGTAACATGGACACTAAATGCACAGCTGTCAAGTCTCCCGTTTTGGCCGGGAAACTACTGTATTTTACCCCTCTTTCCCTCTGTCCTCCCATATGACTATTTTCCCGTAATTCTCCCGTATTAAAAAAAAGAAACATTCCTCTGCCTCTGCTCCTAACTGAACACTGTCACTAGCCTTGCCATAAATGCCACCTGCAGTAGCCTGGGTGGCAGTTGTCGTGAGGCTAGTGCAGACAGTGGGAACAAACCCAGGACAACAGAGGAGAGAGATGGATGGATGTGAGGAGGGAGAAGGCATTCCTGCCAAAAAAACAAAGAAGTCCTGTAAATATCTTGAAAAATGGGACAGCGAATTTACTTTCCTAATGTAGGAATGTTCACAGCATTTCAATGTCAACAAAGGTAGGCCTATCAGACTCTGATCACCTAACTAATTAGTAAGCTGTTGACAAGTTGTTTTTAGATATCTTGTACTCCTGTCTTAAAATGTAAGGGATACTGGAGCTTGGTTGGGGTGGTGGGACAGTTCACAGCAAGCGCTGGAAAATTTCTCTTATTTTCAAACCCAAATTGACAGGTATGACTAAATGCTGTAGGCAACCAAAATGTTTTAGTGTATGTAAAATAGGCTTATTTTGTCATCTCAAAAACTTTGAACATGTCCATTTTACAATTTTGTTGTAAACTGAAACCCGTTGAAAGCTCAAATATGTTTTCTTTTCTTGTAATTACCTCCACCAAGGAGGTTATGTTTTCGGGAGAGTTTGTTTGTCTGTCTGTCCGTCTGTGAACAAAATAACTCAAAAAGTAATGGATGGATTTTGATAAAATTTTCAGGAAATGTTCAGCATGGGAAAAGGCAGAAATGATTCGATTTTGGTGTTGATCTGGATCAGCGTCTGCCCGCCATGGCGAAAAATGTGATTTCTGTGAATAACTGCTGAACTAAAATAGATATCAGTAGAAAAGCACTCGGAGAGCGCAGACCTCCGCCAGCACCACAGTCCTTAGCCATATTGTGATTTTGACCATAAATATTAGTGCCACCTTTATTTCATTGAAGTATTTAGATTCCTTGACCATAAAAACATACCTTTAGCAATTGGATTCATAATGATATCTATTTTAATTAAGTAGTTACACACAAAAATCACATTTTTCATCATGGCAGCCAGACGCTGATCTGGATCAACACCAAAATCGAATCAGTTCTTCCTTTTCCAATGCTGAACATGTCCTGAAAATTTCATCAAAATCCAACCATTACTTTTTGAGTTATTTTGTTCACAGACATACGGACGGATGGACAAACTCTCCCAAAAACATAACCTCCTTGGCGGAGGTAATAATTAATCCTGTTGCTAATGATATGTTTTCATGGTCAAGGAATCTAAATATTTCAATTAAATACAGGAAGGACTAATATTTATTGTGAAAATCACAATACGGCTAAGGACCATGGCGCTGGTGGAGGTCTGCGCTCTCCGAGTGCTTTTTTAGTTTTGTATGTCTAGTTTGTTTGTTTGTTTCTCTGTTAGCAACATAACTCAAAAAGTTATGGATGGATTTAGAAGAAATTTTCAGGAAGTGTCTGGATTAGGACACGGAACAAATAATTCGATTTTGGTGTTGATCCGGATCACCGTCTTGATACGCCATGACAAAAAATGTGATAAAATAGATATCATTATATCATTACAATTGCTAATGGTATGCTTTCATGGTCAAGGAATCTAAATATTTAGATGAAATAAAGGTAGGAGTAATATTTACGGTGAAAATCACAATATGGGAGAAGACTGTGGTGCTGGCAGTGGTTTGCGCTCTCCGAGTGCTTTTCTAGTCATAATATTAAAGGGGTTAAATGATTCCTAGTGTATGTGTATAAGTAGTTTTTGAACAGTTTAGCACATTGCAGGAATACCTTGATCATAAGAATAATCGTGATAATTTAGGTCACAATGCCCTTGATATGAAGCTTTTATATCTTTACATCCCTACAGGTGATAGGATGCTCATTCTGCCAGTGACATTCATCACAGGCCAGTCAGATTATGTCATACCATGGCATTAAATACAAAATATGACCACATTGTAGACATAAAACTCACATAAAAAACATGTCAGAAATTGAGTGAAATATCCTTTCCATGTAGGAGTGCTTTTAAGTATGATTTGTTTTTCATGTAACAAAGAAATGTGGTTCAGATCTGATAAAGCTGTTAGCATCCATGCTAATGAGCCATCACTTGTTTTTCTTTGCTCTTAATTGTTGTAGATTGGAACTTGGCAAGATGGATCTGCCTGATAGAGACACTGAATCCGGAGATCCAGCTGCACTGCAAGGTTAGAAACACAGAATTAGAATCTTGATAGATGTGACATTTGACACTCATGTAAGGTTGAGGCACAATGTTAATTTAATCAGACAGAATCCGATACTTGTGATTATTACTTATATGTGGGAAAGGCATCGATAGCAGCCCGCAGCGTCCACTTCTGTGTGGATGCATGAGCAGAAAAAGTAAACACAGAACTCTCGGTCCCTAAAACCCCTTCATATAGCTTCAGACTTTGTGGAGCCAACTAATTTTTTAAAAAGCCTCGGTATATCAAGCGCACATGGCTGCAGCAAACACTTAGAAAAGCACAAAGAGGACAGTAGAACACTATTTTTAAGGAAAGAGGTCATACTTCTTAGAAAGAGGAAGAAGAACAAAGATCAATACAATCAGGAACCATTATTGTCCAAACCTCTGTGATATGTGTCTTTCTTTGGGACAGAATGGAGAATGTGTCTTGAAATCTATCTCAATATCTCCCACTGACTTCGGCTCAGAGACAGGAGGGTAGAACTACAGTCTGTCAGAGATCGGCAGACATAAGCACACA
Source organism: Scarus forsteni (assembly GCA_036419115.1). Lineage (NCBI taxonomy): Eukaryota > Metazoa > Chordata > Actinopteri > Labriformes > Labridae > Scarus > Scarus forsteni. The sequence goes on from JAZDUH010000395.1 coordinate 3,522,930, forward strand.
GAGAGAAAAGATCTCAAACATGGCCACATTTAGGTGTTTCTGCAGATTTACAAGATCTATTGTTCCACAGTAAACCACCCCAGTCCTCTGTCTGCATCTGCAAACGTGAAACCTGACGTTCCCGCAGGCTGCAGAAACACCTCGACAAACTGAGCTGCACGTACGACAGAGTTTAGCATCACCCTCTCCTGCTTCTCACAGAACAGTTTAACACATAATGACTGTGCAGCAACACTCACACAAATGACATCTAATGCGCTCAGCTCTGATAATGTGCGCTGTGGCATGTTGCATTTCCGTACTGCTGCTCAGTACATCATCGTCACAAGAAGCCATTATGGAAATACGGCACCTGAGGGAAGAGAGACGGAAAGATGGAAGGAGTTGTCAGAGAGAAGGAGGGATCGGAGAGACGAGAGGAGGAGGTAGATCCATGCTATAATATATGAGAGGAGAATATAAGTGTGAGGAAAACTCTGGGGTTTTGTAATCACAGTTTCAGTCTAACAAGATTATACTTTTTTTACTCTGTCGTTGGTGATATGAAGAGGATGCATTCGTTAATCATGGACATTTTGGTAGCTTTTGCTGTTGACCTATGGTACAGATCCAGCTGCCTGCCAACTTCCATCCACCAGAAGCCCTCACAGCTCTGAGTAGTGCCTAAATCCTCTGAACACACATCCTTAAATTCTTTTGTTGGGTGACTCCATGAGATGGTGCTTCCCTCACTCGATGACTTTGCCTATATCTTTTCCTATTTGGTAAGTCAGCTGAGAGCAAACTTGACACCACAGATTCACACAAATATGACCCAGAGTTTACCATCTATAGCCCCGTTTCCACTAAGTGGTGCAGTATGGATCTGCACAGTTTGGCTCAGGCCGGATCGGTAAAGCCTGATCCTGTTTGCGTTTTCACAGCCAACCGAACTCTACTTGGTAGGCGGCATATAATCCGGATGCCGATAGCATGGCGTTATAGCAGTGCGACACAGTGTACCCGGCTATAAAATAGGGGTAAAATCACCAGTTCCATGATGATACGATACAATATCGATTCTTTGGACAACGATACGACATTTGCTGACATCACAAAGTCTGTCATGATTCAATTTTGATGCGATACGATTCAGGGGCCTTCGATCGATTTAATCATGTACTCACTGAACACAATCAGCAACATTTCACCTGAAGCAAGACAGAAATACAAAGCAATATCTAAGTTTTATTACTGAAATGTGAAACAATGTGCCGACCTTTCAGTATGATAGTTTATAGAGGATTGTAACCATCTGTATGAGCTTATCATGTTTTAAATTAAAATTGGTTTAATTCAGGTAAGGTGCTTTTTTGCCCCCACAATTACCTTATGGGTCTTATTGTTACATCGTAATGTTTGTATATTATATCAAGTAATGATGCAACATTATAATACAAACTAGAAAAGCACTCGGAGAGCGCAGACCTCCGCCAGCGCCACAGTCCTCTCCCATGTTGTGATTTTCATCATAATTATTAGTCCCATCTTTATTTAATCAAAATATTTAGATTCCTTGACCATGAAAACATACCATTAGCAATTGGATTCATAATGATATCTATTTTAGTTCAGTAGTTATTCATGAAAATCACATTTTTCATCATGGCAGCCAGACCCTGATCCGGATCAACACCAAAATTGAATCAGTTCTTCCTTTTCCCATGCTGAGCATCTCCTGAAAATTTAATCCAAATCCATCCATAACTTTTCGAGTTATTTTGTTCACAGACAGACTGACGGACAGACGGAGAAACTCTCCCAAAAACATAACCTCCTTGGCGGAGGTAATTATTGAATTTTTAAATTTCATTATTTTTGACCTCCAACCTTTGACCATGCTCAAACTAAAAATGTGTAGCTTTGATTTTGATTAAATCCAAACATTTCTCATGTTCAAAATTAGAACTATTGACTTAACTATATGAAATTTCGTTAATCAGTGTGCTACAAAATCAAAGGATGAGATAATTCACTGCAGTTGTGTGTTTCGGCACTCCTGTTGTGCGTTCAGCATGCATCCTCTGCTGTCAGATCGACCATATTTTACCCGGATACAGCAGTGCTATTTAATGATTGGTTGATATGTCAAGCTCCTGTTTAGCTCTGTGATGCTTACAGCGTCTTGCTACACGTCCGCCTGCAGCAGTGTTACTCGGTGGGCGCTACACAATACATTTTACAGCAGGAGAAATATCAGGTGTGTCTCATACGCTGAATGCGTGAGTCTTAAGAGCCCCAGAAATTTCTGAATGACGCGTGGTTGGGCAAAAACTGACACGTATGTCCGGTCAGGATTTCAAAATAAAGGTTAAGTACAGTGCTTTTCATACTTTTTAATAAAACGAAGATCCTATAGTCTAAAAAGCTGACGTGATGGAGAAAAACTGAAATCAGTTTTGAATTCAACACCCAAAAAATAGTTAAAATCAGCTGTCAGACCTAACTCAAAAAATGTCTTCCCCAGTGTAATTTCAAGGTGGGCGAGCCTTGTTCGTCTCTTCCTTGTTACTGCACACACAGTCCAAAAAATGGTGTCTATCTGCTTGTCATGGACTCAGGTGTGAGGCAAAAAATATTGGTATGTCCCTTTAAGGCATCTCTGAAGGGGGTTTAACCCAGTGCCACAGGCATAATAAAGTATCTGCTGTGATAGAAGAGCAGATGAATGTAATGACAAAGTATTTCTCCAACTTCAGTACCATTTTCCCACTCCAGAGGTTGGTTCCCAAAGACTTTTTACAAACTTTGACACTTTTCTTGCCCTTAAAGATCACCTAACAACACTTTTGAGAGAAAAATGCAACTTTATCACCTCTGCTGCAACTTCACACTAAATGCTTCACTCGTGATCTTCACCCCTCCATGTTTCTGACCCTCACTCTCTCTCTGTTCACCATTATCACAGTCTCACCTTTCCTCTCACACTCTTTCTATCTACCCCCCCCCCCCTTTTTTTAGTCAATAACACACAGTGACAGCTTATGTAACATGCCAAGTTCCAAACCGAACTCAACTCTCCTTGATCCGCAGCCTTTTCCCTCGTCTAAATGACTCACTTCTTCTGTTATAACACTTCAGCCTGAGTGAGAGACACGGCGGAGAGGGCGGGAGGAGGGGTGGCAGACAGAGACATGACATGAGAGGAGAGGAAACGCAGGTTTAATTATTCATACCTACTGCAGCCGAGGAAGGGAAGGAGAGAGGGACACCACCGATAGAGAGGAAGGAGAGGGACTGACCCAAATGGGGTAGGTATTCCTAGGGCAGTAGTGCACTCTGGGAGCCAAAGCTGTGCCACCCCGGGGCCATGAGGGCAAGGGAACTCCAGCATTAGCTGCAGAAGACCTCAAAGAGGAACGAAGAGGAAGAAAGGGAGAGATATTCATGAGTTCTGCAGAGGTAGCCCTTTAGATTTATTCTGCTTCCTTAACACACTTTCGCTGTTATCTATGTTCAATTCGCTTTTTAGCTTCCCTCCAGTCCACCACACCCTGTAAAGCAGAGACTGGAAGTTTCATCCGTAAAGCTCACTCGGGACGGTACCCCCCTCATGAACAGGCCTGGCGATGAACCGAAAGACCAGGCTCCTGCCGTCGTCCCAGTCGTCCCTGTGATGGCGCCGTGCTGCGAGGATGAGAGCTGATAGAGCGCAGGGCCTTCCCCGCTCGGCGTGGAGCTCCCCTGAGACCGGCTCCCTTTCATCTCCTCGTCTCCTCGGGGTGCCCAACAACAACCCGCTGATGGAGGAAGAGGAGAAAGAACCAAAGAGGAAGAAGAACAGGAAAGTTTTGGCCAGAGGGGGAAGACCACACCAAAGCTGCAGCGTTTGAAGCTACAGGGTCAACCTGATCTGTGTGTTTATCGCAGACCCAGACTGGGTGTCAACATGACTTTGTTTTTCTGTCTTTAGTACCAGAGGTTATGGATGTAAAGAGGTTCACTGGGAACATCAAAGAAGTCTGAATGTCCCATTAACTTCAAATCTCACAGCACACAAAATAACAGAGCCGGGGCACAGGGACCCTTATTGTTGCCTGTACAAAAAAAAAAACACACAAAAGAACATCTCGACCCAAAAACTAAAATTTCATTTCATGCAACAATGTAATGTAAAAAGCAGGAATGCAGAGTACAAGCAATCATCATGGCATGTGAGGGGTCCATCACTGGCATGCTTTAACCCTTTAACTACCAGCTCAACTGTTTGGCAGACGTCATCATTAAATTCAGGGATATATAATGCTTTAAAAAACATAACAAATCAAATCATTGTTTGGTTCCAGTAACACTTCAGGGAACAGATAAAGCCACAAACAAATTAAAAATCAGATATTTTCTTGGTGTGGGATTGAAGGGTTTTAAAAGTGAACAGTTGATTGTGTGATGACGCAATAATACACAGATATTTTAGACAAAATCAATTAGAAAACGCAGAAATGTTTGTGAAAAATGCAACTTAAAATAGATGATATTTAATGATTACCTCTGCCAAACAGTTGAGCTGGTAGTTAAAGGGTTCATTTTGGTTGGGATCCTAATCTGGATTATCCTTGTGCAGCAACTAACGTTCCTGATTACCTCCAACAATGAGGTTGTGTTTTCGGGAGAGTTTGTTAGTCTGTCTGTCCGTCTGTCCGTCCATCTGTAAACAAAATAACTCAAAAAGTGATGGATGGATTCTGATGAAATTTGCAGGAAATGTTCAGCATTGGAAAAGGAAGAACTGATTCGATTTTGGTGTTGATCCGGATCAGCATCTGGCCGCCATGGCATAAAATGTGATTTCTGTGAATAACTACTGAACTAAAGTAGATATAATTTTGAATCCAGTTGCTAATGGTATGTTTTCATGGTCAAGAAATCTAAATATTTAGTTGAAATAAAGGTGGAACTAATATTTATGGTCAAAATCACAATATGGCTAAGGACTGTGGTGCTGGCAGTGGTTTGCGCTGTCCGAGTTCTTTTCTAGTTAATGTCTGTCATCAGGCAGATCCATCTTGCCAAGCTCCAACCTTTCAAATGACACTTGACACACTTTGACAATGTTCAATCCCGCCTGACTCTTCTTAAGTTAGTGCTGAATGCAGATAAATCAAAAACCATGCTATTTTCAAATGGCAAGCAGCTTCCATCCCACCTTCCTAGGCTGTTAACTGTTCGTGGGGTTGAAATTGAAATGGTTACACTTCATAAATACTTAGGCATTCTATTTGATGAGAACCTATCCTTTCAACTGCACATATAAACTTGTTTTTCAGCTGAAACTTAAACTAGGTTTAGTTTTTAGAAACAGGTCTTGTTTTTCACTACCAGTCAGAAAATATTTGATCACCACAACTTTTTTACCCTTGTTGGACTATGGAGACCTGCTTTTTATGAATGCTCCTGAGCTGTTTCTCAAGAAATTGGATACTGTATACCACTGTGCTTTGCGGTTTAGTACTGGTTGCAGCTATCATGTACATCACTGTTCCCTATATGCTGTCCCGCACTGTCCTACCTTGTATGTTTGAAGACTCTCTCATTGGCTGATTTTTATTTATAAGTCTATTCTTGGACTTCTGCTTACATATCTGTGTTCACACATGTAAAAACTTCAGCCAGTATGGCCCGCGCTCTCAGGACATCATACAGCAGCAGGTCCCGAGAGTAAGAACTGAAATGGGCAAAAGGCTTTTAAGTTTTCTGCCCTGTCTGCCTGGAATGATGTGCAGAAGGATTTGAAATTGACACATCTTGTAACCCTAAGGGAATTAAAAACAATTATAAAAGACAGAGAAATGAGCTTAATTGGCTCTTGTGATTGCGCTGTGTAATAATATAATCCCAATGCAGTTTTTCTGTAGTGTGTGTCTCAATGGGTTTTTACCTGGTTAAATAAAGGATTGATTGACTTGTGCTCAGCCCAAATCAAGACGGCCCAATCAGAGTCCTTTTTGAGAAGGAGGAGGTGGGAGAGATGGATGGAAAACAGAAGGAGGTGGCCGCATTTCTTTATTAAATGGAAAACAAATAAGACAAACTTCACTATGGTATAGTAATTTTTACACCACTTCTGATGTGTTTTGACCTGAGTTTGTTTTACAAAGTGGCTCCCCCTCTGTAGCACACCCTGCTGCATTATCTAAACGTTGCGTAATTTACTAGCAAGGACCACACCACAAATGTGTGCGTTTGAAGGTTTAATGAAGATTTAGGGATATGAGGAATGACAGTGATGAACATGTGACGTGAGATATGTTGAGAGATGAGCCGTCAAGAAGACGTCGTAAGCCAGGCAGAGGGAGACTCTGTGTGGGGGTACCGTCTCATCGTGTTCTGCCCGAGCTGATCTTGACCCCACCTAGGATAAGGTGAGCGAGGAGCTGAGTGGAGAAAGAAAAAAACATGATTGAGATTGAAGAGTGGGAGGTTGGGTTGAAGATTCACAGACAAACTGAGCAATGAGGCATGGCTGAGTGTAAGTAGGTTTGTCAGCTGATTGGAGGTGTGGTTTGTGGTGTGGACCTGCTCCCAAACCTTTTGTACATTAACTTCACTAAATGTTGATTGATGCTTGATCGTCCAATCACCTGCTGGATATGCGTCTGAAGGGTTCTGCCCTCCCCAAATGCTTTCTTTGGGCTCTTTCCAGATGGATTACTGATATATTTTGAACAGTTTATCTTGATGTGTATGGCTGAATCTGGATGATGATCAGGGAATTTTTTTTATGTTTTAATGGGGTGAGTTAGGACAGTTTTCTACATCTTTGACAACCTTACAGTGTTGGAAATATCTTGACTGAGGTTTGTGCTGTCGGAACACTCCCATAAAAAATGTCTTCTCGTTCACAGTCATTTGGAGATACCCTCATTATTCTAGTTCTGCTTTCAAAGTCCAAACAAATAATGTAAAATGTTGCATTTGAATATTTCTTTAAAGTTAACAAGACCACAGATCACAATTTCTGAAAAAAAAAATTGAAACAAGGAGGAGAGCAACATTAAGGCCATTTCTGAATGAACAGCCTGTCAAATACTAAAGTAGATGGGCAATAGCAGGGAAAGACCACATCAGGTGCCACTCTGGTAAGCTAAAAACAAAACACTGAGGCTCCAGTTTGCTCAAACTAAATATAAATAGGAAATGTGAGTCAGCTTCCAGTGCCACATTCAGAGGGTAGGGTCAAAACTTGGTGTAAACATCAGGAAAACATGGATCCACCCGGCCTCATACCACGTACAGGCTTTTGGTGGAGTTAGGGTGTTAGGGAGATTTTCTTGGCACACTTTGAGCCCCTTAATACCGACTGAGCATTGCTTGCACCCAACAACCCTTTATGACCATAGTGCCCCCATGTTTTGACGGCTACTTCTCACTGAATAAAGCCCTGTCACACAGCTCAAATAAGCTCAACTGGTTTCCTGAACATGACAATGAGTTCCCCGGTGGCCTCCACAGTCACAAGACCTAAATCCAGTGGAGCTCCTTTGTGATGTGGTGAAACAGAAGATTCATGGATGTGCAGAAAACAGAGTGCAGACAAATCTGCGGCAAATGTGGGACACTATTAAGTCAGCATGGAGCAAAATGTCCGATGAAATTTTCCAGCACCTTGTTGATCTATGACACGAAGACAAGGCAGCTCCAAAGACAAACTTAAAACCATCAAGCAGTATTGCCAGATTTTTCTACTAAAATAAGCAACAAGGTCGATAGACGAGCCTAAAACAAGCAACACTCAGCTACTTTTGTAATGTGATATTGTAACTTTTTTAAAAAGAGACATCTAGATAAAGTGTGTTTTAAATTTCATATACATTACATTTAAATTTCACTGACATGTTTTTTTATTTGGCTCTTAATCAACTTATTTAACATCCTGTTTTTTAGGTTGAACATCCTTTTCTTTATACAGAAGTGAAGGCAAGGCCTGCTGTGACTAAACCCTGTTATCTCTGAAAAGTCCATCTAACCTTGATTTGTGTATCCAAACAACATAGTCAGGCTTTTATCTAAGTTCTATTTTGATCCTCTACATTTTTATCATGGTGAAAACAGCAATAGCTGCATTAGAAATAGCTTTATTTCTGCCTGTAAGGATTTCTTTCTGGTTGAAATGTAATTTTTGCACCTCTTTTTACGGTAAAATTTACATTTGTGTTGAAGCAGGAGAAAATGATTTGCGTAAGTTCTGAATTGAGTTTATATTCTTAGTAGAATGAGCATCAGATCCTTCCTGGGTTTGGGGACACTCAACATCAGAAGTACACAGAAATGAAGGGACAGGCTGCTGTAATTTATCTGTTTTGTGACCAACCAGACATTGTCAGACTGCCATTTGACTTTTATGTCGATCCTCTTCAGCTATATTACAGAGAAAACAGTAATAGATACATTAAAAACTAGAAAAGCACTCAGACAGCGCAGACCTCCGCCAGCGCCACAGTCCTCACCCATATTGTGATTTTCACTATTAATATTACTCCTACCTTTATTTCATGTAAATATTTAGATTCCTTGACCATGAAAACATACCATTATAAGTTGGATTCATAATGATATCTATTTTAGTTCAGTAGTTATTAACGAAAATCACATTTTTCATCATGGCAGCCAGACACTGATCCGGATCAACACCAAAATTAAATCACTTCTTCCTTTTCCCATGCTGAACATTTCCTGAAAATTTCATCAAAATCCATTCATTACTTTTTGAGTTATTTTGTTCACAGACAGACAAACTCTTATAAATTGAATTATTGCTATAAGGATTTCTTTTTGTTGGAAACATAACTTTTGCCCCTTTTTTTACAATACAATTCACGTGTGTGTTAGTTTGTGTGGCTTCCAAATTGAGTTCATATTGATAGTTGAGTGTGCTCCTGGGTTTGGTGACACAACAAACCCATATGAGCAACTGCACTTTGGAACAAGCCCAAAAAAACACAACCAGCAACTGCCAATATTTACAAGCAACTTTTCAAACTAAACAGCCCCAAAGTCGCTTATAATAAGCAGATTTGGCAACTATGCGATCAAGGTGTACTGAATAAAGTGGCTGGTGAGTACATATCTATGGCCTACTTTAAGTTGTAGTTGGGGAAGGAAATGCTGCCAAAACAAAGTGCTTGATCTGTCAGCCAAAGCGTTAGGATCAGTAGCTGACGTGCATTAGCCATCATGCATCCAGTGCGTTTGAACTATGACTCAGCACCTTCGTCAGCTACCTTAAAAAACTTTAAACACTCCTGATGTCTAAGAACAACTGTGTGTATTTCTCCTTTCCTCACTTTAGGCTATAACATCTTCAAAATGAGGTTTTAAAACTTTATATTAGAGTAGAAGAAGACTGTTGGCCTCTGGGTGGTGGCCCTGCTGATTAGCGCTGATGTAGCTCTATTGATGGAGGGAGGGAGGGTGGGAATGTGAATAAAAAGGGTCGAGTTTAACAGAGATGAGTTGTGGCAGGTGTTGGACAATGACGGGAACAAAAAAGAGATTTGAACATTGCACTTCAAAAAACCCCGTTCCCCTTTCTATTCCGTGTGAGCCCTGCTTTATCCGCCACTGACTCTTTCTTCCTCTTTCTTCTTCTCTCTCCTTCCTCTCTTAATTGCTGCTCTCCGAATCCCTCGTTCTTTCTTCTCATCCCCCCTGCGTCCTCCTTGTCTCCCTGTTCGGCTCCCCATGTCCCCGTGTGTCTCCCTTCTTGGGTTTTAATGTCGTCCTCTTGAAATCTCTGTCCCCCCTCCTTCCTCTTCATCTCAGATCCATCTCCCTCTTTTATTTCCTCCTGTGATGAGACACGCACGTGGTTTTTATGAGCAGGCAGCGAGTCGTCACGGACGCAGCCACTAAACTTCCGATAAAATCAATGTTTAATTCAGATGACTGCGGGCCATTGACAGAAAAAGTGGAAGCCTTTCATCTATAAAAGGACTGAGAAAGAGAGGGGGATTGAGAGGGATGGAGGGAGAGGACTGACAGGATTAATGGAATTGTCATCAGACGCATCTTCAGCGTCGAGAACGAACCATCAGCGCTCTCTTTATAACTCGCATGTGTGAGTGTAAATGACTTCTTCTGCTTCCACCTGCTGTTCATTCCTCCTCCCCTCCTCCATCTGCTCCATCCTTCACTCACGTTATTCTTGAATTCTTTACGTCAGAAATCCTCCCTGTTTAATCAGTTGCACATCTTGACCGTCAGTCCTCATTAAAAGACTCTGGAGTGCTGATGGCTAAATTTATGTCAAACACAAAATGAGCAACTTGCAAGTCAGGGACAAGAAGTCATTGACGTTCTGTCAAGGCCGTCCTTTACAGGAAGCGTTCCTCTATAAAGCCACACTCTCCTCGGTAAGAGTCACTTGGTTAGACAAAAAACCATTTGTTGCTGACCTATTCACATTTGAAAAACTGAACATGACTTTTTGACTAACTTTTAATCATGCTTTTTTAGTTTGATTCTATACAAAGTTCAGCCAAAGAAAGAGAACAAAGTCAAAACTGCAATGAAGTGTATGAACATTCACCAATCTAATGAATCTGTTCAGTTAACCCTTTAACGTCCACATAAAGAAACACGTTTGCAAAAGAAAATATTTGTTAGTAAAACTGTGTTCCTGCCTCTTAAATTAGCAACATTTTAGGTTTCATTTTTCCGATCAACCAATCAGGAAGCAGATATGCAGGTGAACTTGCAAGTTGACTTGTCTGTTCAAAGTTATTCTTACTCTGTGAGTTTTCAGAGGGGCTGTGCAGAGTCCCTTCCATTTTGTTCCATAGTTTTTAGACAGTGATACAACAACACTACCCAGTGGATAAAATTATTTACATACACTATGCAAAGAGGTGAGCGAGGATAAAAATCCAAAGATTGGTTTAAAGAGTTTTAAATGCAGCAATGTGGGAGCAAAAAGTCAACCTTCTTGCTGTGAGACACGTGCTCTACTAGCTGCGCCACCATGCCGCCCTATCCATCCATTATCTATTCAGCTAATCGCTTTGAAGGTTGTGGGAGGGCTTGAACCTGTCAGATGGGGTTCACCCTGAACCGGTTGCCAGTTGTTTACAGGGCCACATAAGCCCCATTTCCACCAGAGGGTTCAGTGCAGTTCGTCTCGGTATAGCTCGATTTTTGTGGTGTTTCTGTAGCCTAAAACCAGGACTGGACCCCTAATAAGCAAATCGTACCATCCTACCTTTTGGGACCCTTCTGTTGGGGTGCCAAGCATACCGATCCGACCCCAGATGGTGGAGCTAGAAACACTGCAGTCCGTTGATTAGTCCAAGGAGACGTCACTTCCCGTGCAACAACGGAACAACACATAACCCCGCCATGTTTAAATCTCCACTCGTCTTCGTGAAGATAACTCTCACGGCACACAGCCTTCTCTGAAACAAAGCTTTATTGCGCTTCCTAACAAAAAGCCACATGCTGATCACAAAAAAGAGGAGTTATTTGTTTACTGTGTCGCGTTTTCCTCTTTGTTGTATTTAATAGCCGGGTACACGTGTTGCGCTGCTATCACGCCATGCTATCGGCATCCAGCTTATACACCGCCTACCAAGTAGGGTTCAGTTTGCTGTGGAAACGCACACAGGATCAGGCTTTACGGATCCAGCCTGAGCCAAATTGTGCCAATCCATACCAGACCACTTGGTGGAAACAGGGCCATAGACACACGGACAACCATTCACGCTCACACTCACACCTAAGGGCAATCTAGGGTCACCAGTCAACCTTAATAAGCATATTTTCGGTCTGTGGGAGGAAGCAAGAATGTTGAAGAAAACCCACATACACATAAATTATCATAAAGTGCATTAATAGCACTTGTGAACTGGCACTATACAGGTAAAAATTGATTGTTTGATTGAGATCGAATGATTCAGTAAGTTAAAAACATTAAAAGTAGTTAACAGCCCAGTAATCTTAATAAGCTCATCCTATTGACAAAGTGCTTCATCATTTTCATTAAATATTCCTCCTAGAACACCAAATACTGTCAGCATAAAACAATCTCTCTTACTTTTGAGTGAAGATAAGTTTTCTTTGTGATGATCACTGTTAAAAATTACTCAATAAGAAAAAAAAAATCACCAAAATGTTTTCCAACAGATTCTGCCAACTCAGACTGTTTCTGACTGGGGAACCAGGCAAGAGTTGTACTGAGAGAGGGGCTCTCTGATTCTGACTAACTAGCCAATCGGACTAATATCAGAGCCAACAAAAGGTCAATAAAGTGGCACCCTTGGGAGTTAAAAAATGAAGCCAGTGCTGAAGTGCCAAAGACTGTAGATCATCAAGTATTCCATTGAAGTCAACAGAATGTTACATGATTGTGAGCAGGGAACATACATTTTAAAAGCCTAAATTAACATCTTTACCACCTGATTCAGCAAATAGCTTTGCTTTATACAAAGTCCCCATAACTTGTCTATCTAGGAAACAACCTGGATTTGGTGTCTTTTCATCACATAACAAACTGATATTCACATTTGGTGTGAACACTGCTCAACATTTTTTTCTCTTAAGATGAACCTTTACTACTATTGAGCATTTCAAGTCAAATCTAACCGATCTTTAGCCATTATTAGATTAGTTTTACAATTTATCTCAAACACAGTTGCCAGGTCTGCTTATTATAAGTGACTGTGGACATCTTCATCTGTAAAAGCTGCTTGTAAATATTGGCAGATGCAGGTTCCATTTTTTGGGACTTGTTCCAAAATGCAGTTGCTCATTTGGGCTTGTTGTGTCCCCAAGCCCAGGATCACACCCAAAATGTCAATATAAACTCAATTCAGAAGTTACACAAACTAACATAAATGTAAATTTTATTGTTTCCACCAAAATCAAATCCTTATAGCTAGAATAACATTTATTTCTAATGTATCGATTACTGTTTTAACCATAATAAAGCTGTAGAGGATCAACATTAAACTAAGATAAAGTCTGACATTGTCTGTTTGTTATCAAAATTGATAAATAACAGCAGCCCCTCCTTTTATTTCTGTATAAAGAAAGTGATGTTACACATAAATAAGTAAATAAAGAGCCAAATAAGAAACAATGTCACTGTGAAATTGAAATGTAATGTAGATAAAAATCAAACCACCCTTTATGTAGATTTTTCTTTTTAAAGAAAGCAGAGTTAGAATCTCTTTGTCCTTTTGTCCAGTGAGGGGAAATTAGTTTTGCAGCAGGGCACAAAAAAGACAAGGTAACAACATAAGGAGCAACAAACACCGGCTGCGTGTCGCCACAAGAGCAGCGCCAAAACAATAGATTAATATATCAAAACAGAAAAAAGCTGGGAGTCGCTTGTTTTGGGTTTGTTTTTATTGACCTGGTTGCTTATTTCAGCAGAAAAATCTGGCAACGCTGGTCAAACCTCATTTAACTCGTTAGCTGCACTTTTGGGTTGGAGCCATGCACACATGATCACACACATGCAGAAATGTGCACCGCCTTCATGCGAGTGTGTGTCTGTATGTCGGCACGCATGTGGACGTCGGCCCTGCCGGCGCTGTGTTGAAATGTCAGACCTTTGACCTTTTCAATATGACCCGGGGAGGCACACTAGCATGTCAGTCACCGGCAAACACGTGCAGAGAGACCCGATATAGACATGTTAAAAAAGGAGATAAAATACCAGCACTCGATCTGATGCGGAACAGATTGAAGTGTCATGTGGAGAGAGGAGAGAATCTGTTCCCGTACAGGTGGTGAACAGAAGGTGAAGGCTGAGGGGAGGACGGGGTGGAGAGAAGGAGGGGGAGTATGGCTGTTACTCCCATTACATAATGAATGAGGTGAGAAGTCGTGAATTCGCTGTGGAGCATTTATTCATTTTATTCTGCTGTACATTGGAGCACCTGAACATGGCTCCTTAATGCACACAGAGCTGGCCTAATGTACTTACGGGAACATTGATGTTTTCCCGGCTGTTTCTGACTTTTAACTTCATCTAAATGCAGGTGACACAACTTTATATGGCTCTCCTGTAAAGTGCAGTCTTCTGTGAATCCTCTACAGTGCTGCTTTTCAGACTCAGGCTGCTTTTTACTCCTGTAATACAGCAGACTCAGTTCAGTTCAGGGTGAAGTTACAACATTGTTTTTTGTGATCAAATGTTTTTTAAGATTTAAAGGACATCAATACATTCAGCAGCACATGAATAAAATATACATATAAACTGTATATACAGGGGTGAAAGTAAGATAAGATTCTTGCAGGAACTTTTGGGCCTCGACCTACAGGTTGAGAACCACTGCACTCGTACTTGTCGTACTTGAATGTTCACCACTTTGTGCTACATTTTATGTAGCACAAAGTGGTGAACATTCTATAAAATTAAGCAGCCCTGACGTCATGTTAGTATATGGGGAGGTTTCCACCTTGTTGCTACCACCTTTTAAGCTGCTAAAAATATGGGTGGGGAGAGTACAGTGGACAGTAGCTGCTGCCTGTTGTTGCAGTATGACCTGAAAATACTCAACCAGATTCACACATTACCTTTGTTAAGCTTGAAACAGATTTGCAGTATTTGAGTGATAAAACAAAGATAAAGTTGTTTTAGGGCTACTCAGACAAAAATGGCATGGACTGGAAAAATTTGTTTTCTTCATGAACTTGTGGATTTTGATTTTTGTAGAAAAACAGAGGCTGGTGGTGCTGGAGATGCGAAAGTTAGCCTCTGCCAGTTTGAGATTGTCAGTGAATTCTATTTTAGCTTACTGGTTGTTGATGCACTCAGCCTAAGTCAAGCCACAATTCACAGCTTTTTGGTTGTTTGGTCCTTGTTTGGTCAGGATGGCATTGTTACCGACCACCAACCGAGCTCTGGTTCACTTTGAGGTGAACCAACATCCTTGTTTTCTGGTGGACCAGATTACAGTTCTTCGGACCAAACCAGAGTTCATGTTAGCTTTAACACCTCCTCAAATCAACCAAACTTTACAAAAAAAAACCAAAAAGCCAACCTGAGTTTGTTTATTCTGGACCAAGTGTGTTAGTAAAAGCTAACTTGGAAGTCGCACATAACAGACATACAGTATGTGGGTTTTTAATGTACAAAGAACTAAGTGTAGGTGTTGAAGATTCATTCAACTTTGAGATCTGACAGATTTTTTTTACGTTGTAATACAACATCAGACGATGGTGCTGATCTGTCGGAGAAAGCCTTAAGGTGCCTGCAGATCAATCGAGCGTCCTCAGCGATCATTCTTTATGTAAAGTCAATGTACAGCTGCGATGAGGCGGGGCTAACCCTCCCGGGAGGCGACCACCACATTCAATGTGACCACGTCACTCGTCAAAGTTGAAAAAGTTGATCGTTTCAGACGATGTCATGTGTGGCTGTGTGACAACAGCTTGTCAGCTAGATAAGCATAGATAGATAGATAGATAGATAGATAGATAGATAGATAGATAGATAGATAGATAGATAGCTCCTGCTTCATGTCCCTTTGAACTGCACATATACATGTTTTAATTAATTTGAATTGAGATCATATGTTTATTCACTGATACATGCTAAAAAGCTGATCAACACTGTAGGTCACAGAAGTAAATCTGAGTCAGCATCATTTAGTTCAAGACAATTATGCTGGTGCTAAAAAGCTGCAGTGTTTTAGCTCCATATCCAACATCAGTGCAAGGCCGTTCTTTGTATGTGGAAGAGACCCTGTGGTGATAATTTATGAGCAGATGACCTACAAAACTTTGATGATGAGTAGTGGAAACATAACTTTTAAATGCCAAGATGCAAATTTCAGTTTGATTTACTCTCCTTTCCATCAAATAAACCTCTCCTGTGACAGCGGTTGTTTTTATCCATCCTGTCAAGTCTTCCTTTTCCGGTTTAGCACAGGATGACCATCACCTCTTTTCACTTGCCCTCTGTGAATTACCCTGGTTATTTATTTATAACCTTCACTAAATATTGTCAGAAACGCCTTGACTGTAGTTTTGCTATCAGAGCACTTCCAGTTTGATAAGCCTGTTCTGTCCTTTTTGTGGAAACATTGACTTGTGTGATCATAATGTCAGTCTATTTCATGTTATTGACAAAACGATGTGTGGTGGGCTCTGCAGCCTCACTTAAACACCATGTAATATTTCACAACTGATTGGCTCTTTGTTCAGATGGATCAGGATGATTGGCTGCTCACCAGGGAAGTCTGGGCACTGATAACATTCACAATGAATGAGTCAGTGTGCAGCAGAGGGGCCCTGTAGTGCTGGCGAGCTTACAAAAAATGAATGAGGTGGATCCACAACTGAAGCACGTGTTAGAAACTTTGAATATGCTGGACAAGTTGGACACAAGGAAGACGTTTTAGGATAATAGTGCTGTTAAGGTGAAAGGCGTTGAAGTCTGTGGCTCTGCCTCTGTTACGACCTCTAGAACAATGAAAACCTGCCTCAAGGTTAAAAAAAAAAAAAGGCAACCAGACACACACAAACAGGATGCCACTCAAAACGCAAAGTTATGATTTTCGTTCAGGAAAATACCAACCAGAAACAAACTGAATAAACCAAAAAGGGGCTGCAGTTGCAGCTGATTGGGCCAACTCATATGAGGCCGCCATACCTGACATTTTCCCCATAAGCTTCCAAACCAAAACAGAGAAAACAGGACCTCCGACAATCTCCAGCCCAAACTAAAAAAACAAAACCAATAACCAAGGGAAAAGAGAAACAAAGGACCCATTAACCCAGAAAAAAACAAGAAATGAAGGATGATTGCGCAGAACCCTCCTCGTCATCGGTTATGTGTGTGTGTGCCAGCCATCTCTCTCCCTTTACCTCCCTGAGCACAGATTGCTATCTGATGGGCAGCAGGCAGAGGGAGGAGGGATACTAAAGAGAGACAGGGAGCCTGTTTACACAAAAACATTGTCACAAGAAACAGAAAGTTTTTTTGTGTGTTTTTAAAAGTGTTCCAGGTGTAATCATATCCACAAGAACAACAGGCCAGTTGTAGGTGATGTATGTTGGTAGTGAAACAGCAGTGTTACAACACAAATCTGCACAATAATGCTTTCCTGTGAAGACAAACTTTTCACAAAAGCAGCAAATCCACATTTTTGAGGAGCGATAACAAACCAAGCACAGTCAGCAGCAGGCATGTTGCTCTGTTGTCATTGTTTCTAGGTGCACATACAACCTATCTGAAAGAGTACACACTGCATTCCCATTAACCCTGAAAACAATGATTCCTGTTTACATGGAGATGAAATGAAAACAAAACTTTTCACTCTTGTCCCTGGTTTCAAAAGTCTACCGGTTCAGGAACTCCAGGTCTGAGAGCTTATGGATACAGACCTTTTATTTATTTATTAAAACAAACTCAATACCTATCTCTTAAGTCTGGCTTTAACTTAAGTTTAATATATTCATCTTACTCTGTTTTAGTAATTTAGTTTTGCCATATTCTGTTTCATCTTCAGAATTATCTTTTAGAAGTTTATTCTCTTGTTTTATCATCTTGCCCAAGTTCTTCTGACGTGTTTTATTCCTCAGTTCAAACATATTGCTGTTTAGTGGGCTTACATAATAAAGTATTTGGAGTACATAAGCAGCTGTGTTGAAAAGAGCAGGTGAACGCAAGCACAAACAAAGTATTTCGCCAATTTAAGCACAATTTTCAGACACCAGTGGTTGTCTCTTGGTTCCCAAAGAGTTTTTATAAACTTTGACCATTTTTTCTTGCCTTAAAGTTCACCTAACAATATCTTTTTGTTGGTGTATCCCTTTAAGGTTTGGTCTGGTGATGCCCAAAATGGAAAGCGCAAACACAATGAAAACTCACTGTTTTCAAACATTGCTTAGCTTTGGATGGTCATATGTCAAAGGGTAAACTGTAAACATGTTTGGAAGCAACCTATGGGAAACTTAATCTACCTACTTTTGGCCCTATAAGCAGATTTCATCTCCACTCTGATGCATTTTTAATCCTCCTGCGTGGTGCAGGTACGCCTGCTGCTAACATCTTTGCATGCGTGCACTCATGCACACGCTCTTCTGTCAGTACAAGTGATGAGCTAACCGGCAGCTCAAAGACTGACAGGTGACCAGGCTACAAAGATAGAAATGTCAAGCTGAAGCGGGTGATTGGGGGGCTGAGGGGTGATGTCAGGAGAGGCTGCGGGGAGCCCGGAGTGATGAGCACATTGCCGCAGCCCCTGTCACTTCCTATTAGCACCCCGTACACACAAACACACTGGCTGTGATTGTAATTAATTCATCAGGGCTGCTTTAGAGCATGTGTGCACGTGCGTGAGCGTGTCGTCATGTGTGTGAGTGAGCGTGTGTGTTTGACGGACGTGAGCGTTACTGTAAAGAATGAGAGCTGACAGATTCTGTGGTGGCACGCTGAGGGTTAAACCAGCAGGACGCTGCTCCACTCGCTGTGACACTATTACCACTCTGGACGTCCTGTCAGGCCCACTTATGGACCAGTGATCATGGACTGACCACAGCAGTATTTACTCAGCATTCAAACATGAGGGGTTTTAAGTGGTGCAAACTTAATTCCTCTGGCTAATCCTTTTTTCATGGAGGCTACAAACAGACTTACATCCTTAAGGCTCGTTTATGTTCCATGATGAGCATGCATGGGGGCGGAGCCTGCTCTCCATAGTCTGAATTCACTTCATCCACATTTCTGATGGTTTTCTGAGAGCTTATAGATCCAGACTTTTTATTTATTTGTAAAACAAACTCAATACCTATGTCTTAAGTCTGGCTTTAACCTGAGTTTAGTGTGTTCATTTTACTCTGTTTTAGTAATTTAGTTTTATCGTATTCTGTTTCATCTTCAGAATTATCTTTTAGAAGTTTATTCTCTTGTTTTATCATCTTTCCCAAGTTCTTCTGATATGTTTTATTCCTCAGATCAAACATATTGCTGTTTAGTGGGCTTACATAATAAGGTATTTGGAGTACATAAGCAGCTGTGTTGAAAAGAGCAGGTGAATGCAAGTACAAACAAAGTATTTCTCCAATTTAAGCACAATTTTCCGACACCAGTGCTTGTCTCTTGGTTCCCTAAGAGTTTTCACAAACTTTGACCTTTTCTTGCCTTAAAGATCACCTAACACCACCTTTTTGTCGGTGTATCCCTTTAAGGTTTGGTCTGGTGATGCCCAAATTGCCATCAAACATTTTGTCTCCTCACTGGACCACTGCATGCTCTTCTTCTCTATTTTCCTCAACTTCATGCTCATTTTATCAACACAGCATACAACACGGCTGCCAATTATGCCATTGTTTGTGGGATCAACTTTTCAGGTTTCAAAACATTTTTTCTAGTCTGAACACGCCGGACAGTTCAAAATTAGGTTCGGTAACCAGAACCAGCATGGGAATCAACCATTTCAGGCAGCTACTGACACTGTGCACAGAAGGAGAGGGGGAGGTGGCTACAGAAAGCCATAAAAACTCACAAAAGCACATCATAACATCTTCAGGTCCTATCATATGCCCATCACAAAGTGTACTGACGTCTTATTTCTGATGATAGTGTCATTTATATGCTCTTTAAAATATCCTACATCATTGATAATTAAAAAAGAAAATAGAGCAGAGTTCTATTTTCTCCTGTATCACATCAAAACTCTCAGCTGTAATCCTTCAGCCTTCTCCTCTGATGGTCGTGAACTGAAACAGATAAATAGAGACTCTTACAGTATTATGATTAAAACTCTGTATGTATGCACCATTTAGCCATAAAAATCCAACATAGGTATCAGCACACTTAATAACATGAGGAGTCCTTGAGAAAGACACAATAGACTTGGCAGAAGCAGAGAGCTGAAATGTCTGCCTGTGCACGACCCTGTGTGCATTTAAAAGTATAAACTTCTTACTTGGAGCTTTAAAATATCTGCATTTGGATTCAGAGTTCTGGTAGCTTGCAGCACGAGTGTGTATCCATACATTTGTTGTTTTTATTGTGCTTGCAGAGGAATTTCTTTGTTTGATGTTACATTGTCTCTTTTTCATTGGAGTAATTGTCAAGGGACTTCTTTGTTTTTAGCTCTGCAGGCCTGGACAAGATCTACAGGATGTTTTTCCCACTGTGCAGTTTTTTGTTTTTATTTAACCTAATGTGCCAGTTTATAAAAGTTACTCTTATTAATGTTATTAATTATTTGCAAAATTGCCAATTTTAAGTATGTGTCAGAACAAAGACAAAAAGCTGCTAAAGCTCTTCAAAGTGGTCACTGCATTAACCGAACTTAAAATTGTGTATATCAATGTATATAAATAAATGTGACTTTTCCATAAACAAATATTGAATCACATCTCAAATAAAAGCCTCAGCAGAAACAAAAGTCCATCATACTCGAAGGTGACACCCCTCTCAAAAACAATACAACATCCTTGATGAACGTGTCGCTCCGTAACAAAACAAAACCTCTGTGTCAGATCCAGGTCTGCCCAGAAACCTGCGGGAGGTGCTTCACGAGTGAGGCCCACTAATCTGAGAGTGGGCTCGGTCCCAGATCTCACTGAGTGGGAACCACCCTGACCATCTGTGGGTCTCCACACTCTCCTGGCACCTCGCGCTGCACACACAAACACTGAAGAATGACACTCAAGACATGGCTGAAGAAGGACGGTCGAGTATTTCAGGAGAAGATGGGATGCTGAATCAAGTATGAAAAAGAGATAAAAGAAAAAGGCAAAACAGAGGCTAAAGAGTCACCTCCTGTGTGTTTTTGTCACTTATTACGGAGGTCATGATTGTATACACATCAGCTTAATGACATGGATGGCATGAACCTGCTTTCAATACCGTTTCCTGGCTCTGCCTCTTCCGCTGGCAGAGCTCCGTCGGTCGGGAAGGCTCTCATCGCAGGGCAGGCGGGCGGCGCGGTCGAGTCGACCTTCTGCGGCTGCAGGGTGGGAGGGCAGGAGGACACCCTGCACCCGGGCCCAGACCTGCCGAGAGGCCATCTGGACGGGGGAAACACATGCAGAGTACCTGGCCAGACCTGGAGCTCGACTCTGACTCACAAACACGCACATGTCCGCCATCACGTGCACACGCAGGGTTACACAAACACTTGTGCACGCTCGTCAGCTGATGTCTGTTATACAGGAACACTTGGAGCAGGGAGACGGGATAGGGCTGAGTTTGTTTTGGACTGCAGTACGTTACATACACCCACTGGACATGTGATGGGTAAACTTTGCTTGTGTTGGATTAGATGACTTTAAAGGGATACGCCAGCATTTTCTTAGTTTTCATGTTCATGAGTCTATGACAAGCAGAAAGACACCATGCCTTCGACTGTACGTGCAGTAACAAGAAAGAGATGGCTTACCCACAGCTTATTAGCTTAGCTCAAACACTGGAGTCAATGGGTATAGCTAGCCTGCCACTATCTACAGTCATTAGATTGAGTTATTCTGAGTTAACATTACATCAGGTGTAACAGCCAACAAGGAAAGGGTCTCAACAGATCTGTACAAGTAAAATTTTTCTTTATAGTTATTATAATTGTTGTCATCTGGGTGCAGATTTTGTTTCTGTTTTACACAATTAATTTGTTTTTTGTTATTTCACTTTAATTTTTCTTTTTTGTTGATTGAAACTTAAAGTTAAAAAGTTCAGTGTAAACAGTCAAAGGTTTGTTTTTGTTCTTTATAATTTTGTTTTTGCTGCACTCGATAGACTTTACAAATAATGGTACATTAATGAAATAGCAATTTAATGTAATACATGTTCTTTTACATTATTAATTCATTTTGGACATAATTTTTGGTAATAAATTAATAAAAGGTGCTATGAGGAGAATCTATTACTGGCGACATAAAAACTCTGCTACCCATGAGCACGCGTGGCGATTGTCGTAATGCTGCGTTCCAGTAACCTCGGAACTGGGAGTGACATCATCTCCGACTTATTGGTGTTCCAGTTGAAGTCGGAAAAAAACATTCCGATATACCAGGCTATTGTTAGCTGTTGTTAGCACGCCCTGCGGTGTTGTTCACAAATATCACATGAAGAATACGATTATCACTATGGCAGCATTTTTGTAAATAGAAGTCTAACAATACTATGTATACAGCTGATCTAGAGCGACACACCCCAGTCAGAAGTGCAAATAAATTGATTATTACAGGAGCTAAATAACTGTTCACACTGGGGGCATCCATCTTCGATTGTAAACTCGGAGTTCCCAGTAGGAAATTCAGACTTCGGGGGACGTTCCAGTTGCAGTTTCCTACTCGGAACTTGGAAATTCCTACTTCTGACTACAACTGGAACGCACCAAAAGACGTGACCCAAGCCAAAGCGTCAAGCGTGTGTTTGTTGTGATGCTAATGAATGCAGCTCGGACCTTCCTCAGAACTCTGCATTGCTTTACAACTTCTTTTTTCAACAACTTACAGGATGCAAAGCGACGAGGTAATGTATCTCTTTCTTGTTATGTAGCGGTAGTTTTTGGATGTGTGCTAACAAGCAATTTTTGAAAAACTTAGTATCTTAGTTTTGTAGCCATCTATACAGTATATCGCTACTTACAGCCCAGCGCTCTAAGGAATAATATAAATTTGCCCTAGTTTTAATTGTCTTGATTCCGAAGTTGAGTATCCAGGCCAGTCCAGCCCTGGCCACTAAAACTCATCTTAAAGTGTGTATTTCGATCTGGCATATATCTAAAAGTGAGACTTTTTTGTAATTAATTAGAAACTCCTCACAGTCCCTTTAAACCAACACTATGTAGTTTTTCAAACATAATATAATCCTTCGATATTCATTGTGATGGTCCACCACTTTACAGTGAGTTGAGTGAAATTGTGGTCTGAAGTGGTCTGTATCCCTTTCACTCGCGCTATGTAACTTAGAGGTGGATGGTGGGAACCCTGCCACACTAAAAACTACACATTTGGACTGCTTTACGGCATAGGCTACGTCACTTCCCCCGATTCCCGATTCGTTTAAAACACGGAAGTCTCTGCGAAAGCTAAACGCGTAGCTATAACCATGGCGAAGGCAACAAAAAACGTAAGGAAGAGTAAAGTTTTGCCGGAGGATACAAAACAAAGAAAGCGAGAGAAAAACAAGCTGAATGCTCGGACCAGAATAAGCATCGGTTCGGCGTTCACTCACTGGCGTGAAATAAAAGACAAGGAGGGATGTCTGACTACTATCAGGTATGTTAGCGACTAATTTATGGTGAAGTTCCTCAAAAAAACTTGACAGGAAAAAAGTACAGCACAACAAATCCAGAACGTACCAGTTTGTAGTTTTGTTTAGACCTTTTTCAAGTGTGTGATATCACCAGCTCGTCGTTGTCTTTACTTTTATTCACTTTATACTTTTATTACTTCAACAGGACGGGGGCGACTTCACGGTAATAAACCAAGTTGAATTTAGCGATTTTTAACATTGTCATTTAGTCAAAAATAAATACATTACCTCGTCGCTACCCATCCTGCAAACAGCCGCTGAAGACAGAAGAATACTTTTGAGCGAAGTCCTGGCTTCTGTGATTCGCCTACAAAACAAATGCACGCGACCGGCAGATCTGTATCCTTACGACAGTAGGCGCGCGCTAGTGCTCATGGGTAGTTGAGTTCTCATTGCGGTCAAGCGGGGATCTTCCGTTGTGCTGCTTTAAAGCAATAAAAAAACCTAAAGAGCCAGTTCTATAAAAAGAGCCAGAGTTTTAATCACTACCCTGAACTGGCATCAGCAGTTAGGAATATACTGTGACAAATATCAATCAAGACTGGAAATATACCCTGATAACATTGTTTGTCAAGTTTCCCAGCCCAAATCTGACAAATATACCTTGAAACCTGGATTTTCTGCCAGCCCTACGTCCTGTTCTTTACGCAGAGCAGAGAAACACTGATGTGTATTTTCCAGAGCATATATGACACATGCATTGACCTTTGTACATTATCCATATAATCAAGGCTGCATCAGTCGACTATATCCAGCCTGAAACTCCCACTCAAACCCACGTACGGCTTCCACACAGCACTCGGCAATGTTAACGCTAAGCCCCTCTGATTCTGCCAGTCGACGAGTGTTTTACATTTGGTTAAAACAGATTCTGCGCGCTCTGCTCTGGAGAGTGCTACATTTGGTTAAAAGCCATTATTATGGTAATGTGAGGGTGCTTGAGATAATGGCAAGATGAGAGCAGCTCGACTGCCTCTGACATAACAGCCCTACTCCATCTATCACTTCAGCTTCTTCCCTCTCCGAGCTCTCTATACTGTAACAACCCCCCCACCCTCCATGTTTCTCTCCCCGACTCACCTCTCTGCGGTTTTTCCAGACGTAACTGCTCGCAGTAGTGTTATTCTGCCACTTACGTCAAACCAGAGCTTCTGCTGAGGCTGTATATTCACTGTGAGACCCAAACATGTCCTCCATGGAGACCCTGAAGAGCAAAACAAAACAGCAATTAAGAAAGCAACAACCTGAAACATGAGATGGACTGTTTCACACATCCATAGGGTAGATTTCACTAGTCCGCCTGGCTAGCGCTTCATGTGAAGCATTTGGGAAGGACAAGGTCTTTAAAAAAGAACATTTTTCTTCAGTAGATGGTTGGACAAAGTTCATATCAAAGTACGATCTTCTTTTCAGGATGACTAAAGCCTACCCACCTCTGTACTCTTGAAGAAGGGCTATGGGTCAGGTCATATAATAAAACAAATGTAAATAAAAGAAATGGTGAATCAAGCAGCTTTGAAAGAGGAAAAACCATGACTGATGACAAAGTAGTCACTTAATGATAATACAGTGGCACTTCAGAAAAAAAACATAATAAAAACTTAGAGAACAAATGAACAGGAACAGTCATATAATTGCAAAAAATGAAGAAATGACAAATTTAAAGCAGAATGAAACAATTGCTACAACATTTGAAAAGACAAATGACACAAAAAATAAATGACCAAGTCAAAGAAGTGCCAACAATTTTGAGAACACTATGAGACATTTATAAAAGCAAAACAGCACGAACAAGTGTAGTTAAAAACAACAAATTCAAAAATCAGTAAAGACGGAAAAAATGTGAAAATTAAAAAACAAGTACAATCACAAATAAAATAAGGCAACAAAATCAAGGATAAAGAATTAACAGAATTATCCACAAAATAAAAGATGAGGTGATAAAATATTTTAAGCAACAAAATGTTACAGAGACAACATGTTAGGAGATTAAATGCAAAGCAAAAACATGTTAGAAAAGGTACAAAAATAAAGAATGCAATGAGATATTAATAAAAGCAAGATACCACTTAGCACACAAAATGTATTTAAAAAATTTAAAACATGGTACAGAACATATAACAATCTCTCCAAAAAACACAACACAACAACTAAAGTACAACAAATAAAATCCAGAAATCAAGAAAATAGAACTATGATATAGAGAGATATACAACAAATATTAAGACAAAAATACGAATTAAAAATGTACAAACAAATGAGGAAATGTTTCAATAGATTAAAAAATGCAATAGCTAATAATCACAAAATTAAAGAACAAAATAAGAAGTCAATAAATATAAGAAATGTATTAATTAAACAAACAATTAGAGAAACAAATGTCAATTAAGAAATTTGCAACAATATAGACACTCAACAACAGCAAACAATAACTATAAATTCAAGACATGAATGGAGCATTAAAAGCCTATCACCAAGTTACGACAAAAAACACAAAGCATAACAGAAAAAAATCAGCAAATGTGGCAAAACAGGAACATAAAAAACTCGGAAAACCAACAAAAAACAAAGACAATGAAAAAAACTACTGTAAAAATAATTAATTGAAAGAATGTAACAGTACCACAACAAAACAGAAAAACAGATAAACCATATAGAAAAAAGCAACCCCCTCCAAGAAGAATGGCAACAAAAATTAATAAAATGGAATAAAAGAGCTGAAAATCAACCATAATAAAAATAACATATAAAGGACCAACCATGGGCGTCACACCCGCGGGGGTTGAGGGTGTTGAGACACCCGCACTTTCACAGAAACAAAAAATCATCCCCCTCACTTTTTACAGAGGGATTCATGCGCATCTCACCAGTTGGGGTTGCGGATGCTGTGATTTTTTTAATGAATCAGTATAAAGCTCATTAGGAAATAAGCTTACTAAAAGTATTGTTTACTTTTTCTGACACTGATTTTAAGTTGACTGATTTAAAATAGATTTAAGACACAATGTTAAAGGTGCTGTATTCTTAAAGTATCACCCACAAATTTTGGATATGAGTCATGGGCATGGTTAGTGCTATATTATATAAAAAAAGACTTAAATCATAGCATAATTTTAACAATAATGGTATGAGAAAAGTGTAAAATGATGTTAGTGTGGAGTGTGTGGTACATCAATGTACATTTTGATACTTAATGCTATTTTACTTGCATGTTATTGTAATGAAAAGCAAAAATATATTCAATTTCAATTAGCGTATCGTAAAAACAAAAATTTGACTCGAAGGTTGCCCTACCCTTAGAACACCCTCACTTTTAAAATCGCTGCTACACCCCTGGGACCAATAACGACAAGACATTTAAAAATGCAAGAACAAATAAAAGAAACATAATGACATAAAAAACTGACAAAAAGCAATTAACAAAATGGGAACTACTACAACAACAAAAATGTACTTGCACATCCAAAACACAAATTCCATTTAAAATGTCAACAAAAACACAACAACAAATGAAAAATATCGGATTAACAACACATCAAAAAAACAAGAAACTGTGTTTTATTGAATAACAATATGAAAATGTTGCACCAGAAATGCAACACTAACTTAAAATGTGACAAAACGATTCAACAAACAAAAAAATCAGCAGTAGTTTACAAACACAGCATATTGGCATAGTGTTTTGCACTTCAGGGCCACCGTAGTTGTCATAAATATCTGCTGTATTGTTGAATATGATTCAATTTCAGCCTCAGGTCTCATGCAGTTTAGCCTCGATGCTACCTGTAACACGACGAGCTAACGGAGCTTGTCCTCGGGGACAGCGAGGACGGAAGAGTCTCCATCAGAGAGCAGAAACTAGAGGAGCTCGGGGAAGAGGAAGCGACCGCATAAGTCACTGGAAACAATCTTTTCCGGTCACTAACATTGGAGAAATCACGAGGCGACGGCGGCGATGACAGATAGAGCGAGGGACAGAAAGAGACGGAGTAAGGAAGTCATGAGGAGATGAGGAGGAAAGGAGCAGAAGGAGAAAAGAGGAGATTGAGAGCGGTGTAATGCCATGCACATCGAATTCCCCTTAATATGATTTTGTGTTCTGTGTCTATTCAAGTCGGCCCTGATTTGGTTGTGTGTTATAATCGCATCAGAGCAGGGATTTGCTCTGGCTTTTTCACTGCTGTTGTGTTGTTTTCTCCCTCTTATTGGAGTTGGCATCAGCCTTCATGACACAAATCCCCTCTGATAAATTAAAAATGATTGATTCAGAGTCAAAGATGGAAACGGCACCGCGAGGCAGGAGAGAGCCAGCCAGTGTCCCCGCGGCTGGTGTCCGCAACACAAGTGCATGTGTGAAAAATCCACAGCTCAAGCACGGTCACCGCTGTGCGTACAGTATAGATGTACATTTGAGGAAGGCCGGCTTGGTGATGGATTTTAACACTCTAACCCCATGAACTCAGGCATTTTCTATAACTTTTTGGCCAAACAGGACATAAAAATAAAACAGGACATTAAAATATTGGACATAAAACCTCAACCTCGTTCAGAGCAATTAGGTCAAAGACAGTTTTATTCCAGACAATCTTGATTTTCTGAAGATTTATGCTGCAGTGTTGTCAGGTGGATGATAAACCCTTTTCACATTGCATTTATATGTACTGAGCTGATGTTCCACCATCATTAAGAGATTAACTTAAGTATGGCACAAGACTTAAACATGAAGAACCCTTAAAAAAAAAAAAAAAATGCCACTCAAAAAGCAAATAACAATTCACAAGCAGTGTTGCCAGATTTTTCTTCTGAATAAGCAACAAGGTCTATAAAAACAAGCAAAAAACAAGTGACCTCCATCTTTTTTTTTCCCTAAAGTGATACATTACTCTTTTTTAAAGAGAAATATAAATAAATTGTGTTTTGATTTTCATCTACATAACATTTCAATTTGACAGTGACTTTTGTTATTATTTGTCTCTCAATTTACTTATTCAAAATCCTTTTGTTTGTACAGAAGTGAACGGAGGAGTTTCTGTTTTTATAACTTTATCACTACAGTCTAACCTTGATTTTTGTAACCAAAGAGATATTCTAGACACAGTTATCTTATTTTTATGTTGATCTTTTGCAGATTTATTAGCGTGGAAACAGTGATACCTGCATTAGAAATGAATTGAAGTCTGGTTATTAGGATTTCTTTTTGTTAGAAGCATCATTTTTGCCCCTTTTTACAGAAAAAAAATACATTTGTGTTTGGAGTGGGAAAAAATACTTTGTAGAGCTTCTGAATTGAGTTTATATTGGTAGTAGAGTGTGCATCAGATCCCTCCTGAGTTTGGGAGCACAACAAGCCCCATGAGCAACAGCACTTTAGGAACAAGCCCAGAAAACAGCAACCAGCAACTGCCAATATTTACAAGCAACTATTCAAATATAAGGGCAAAGTTGCTTAGAATAAGTGGACCTGGCAACTATGATGAAAACCTGCTAAAACACAGTCATCGTGAGGCTGTTTTTGCACCATTAAAACAAAAAACAACGTGATGCTAATCGTAATGTTTTTCTTGTTTCGTCTCATAGTAAAATTGGGACCTTTGGTCTCTCCGATCATTACCTCCGCCAATATGTTTTCGGGAGAGTCTGTCCGTCTGTCCGTCTGTCTGTCCGTCCGTCCTTCTGTCCTTCCGTCCATCTGTCTGTGAACAAAATAACTCAAAAAGTTATGGATGGATTTTGATACAATTTTCAGGAAATGTTCAGCATGGGAAAAGGCAGAACTGATTCGATTTTGGTGTTGATCTGGATCAGCATCTGGCCGCCATGGTGAAAAATGTGATTCCTGTGAATAACTACTGAGTTAAGATAGACATCATTATGAATCCAATTGCTAATGGTATGTTTTCATGGTCAAGGAATCTAAATATTTCGATGAAATAAAGGTAGGACTAATATTTATGTTCAAAATCACAATATGGGTGAGGACTGTGGCGTTGGAAAAGGTCTGCCCTCTCCGAGTGCTCTTCTAGTTTTGTTTATGGCTTTATGTAACCAAAGATTGTCAGAATCTGTAGGACGACCTCCTGGAAGCTTAATTAATGAGGGAGTGACGCCATACTAAACAATGGCATCGACAAATGCTATTAAAACACGGATCGCAGACAAGCTGAGTGTAGATTGCAGATTCTGCAAACTAAAGCCAAATTTTGCCAAATCAAACAGGATGTGGTTCCTCTCATCTCTGATTTGCCACTGTCGGTTGCATGAGCAACACAAACTCAAACATTAGATGTTGGGTCCCATCTTTCCTGTGTTACTGGCCCAACTGATTCAGAGTTGTCCTGTCTTTTGTTGTCTGACCTCTGTTGCACCTCTGTTATAACCTCTAGAGACAGACCAGAGAGGGGATCAACTCTTTCCCCATTTTGTCTTTGTGATGCTCACAGTGGAGGCGAAGAGTCACAAGGGTGTAATTATTACAGCATGAAATGGCAGTGTGAATTGAGTTATAGAAATAAAGCATCCATTATCTACAGCGCTTATCCCTTTTGGGGTCACTGGGGACTGGGGCCTATCCCAGCTTAGACTGGGAGAGAGGTGGGGTACACCCTGGACCGGTCGCCAGCCAATCACAGGGACACATAGAGAGACAGACAAACGTTCACACACTCACCCACAAGTATGGCAATTCAGGTGGAACCCAATGTGCAAGTTTATGGTTCGTGGGAGGATGCCAGGGATGAACGTGCAAACTCCACACAGAAAGGTTCAATCTGGGGTGCTGGTTTGGTGGAGTGGTTAGCAACCATGCATGTCCCATATACATACTTGTGCCGATCCAGGTTCAAATCCAGCCTGTGACTAGTTTGCAGAGTGTCTTCCCCTACTCTCTCTCCCCCTTTCACAAGCCTATCTTCTGTCTCTGTCCTATCAATAAAGGTACAAAATGCCCAAAAAGTACTTAAAAAAAAAAGACCAAGGCTGACACGGGAAGTTGAACCAGGTCCAAAAAAATTGTAACAAATTATTAAAACATATATATAATATATATTTCAATTTTTTATTTGTTTTAAAAACATTTTTTTCACAGACAAGATAAGGACAGGATTTCAAAAGTAAGGCATCAAAAGCATTTAAAGTCAGGCTTATGAGATGAAACCAAGCTCAGTCCTTTAACTAAAAAAGTTGCTTCAAAACCCACAATCGTCCCACCCCTAGCGTACAGTATGCATGTACATTTGTGGAGTGACTGCTTGTTGCAATGGATTCCTGACACTTTTAAAGAATGTGAGAAGATGGCAGATATCCGATGTGTGAACCTCGGAGCCATGTAATGCTCTAAGCTGCGCATCTTGCCAACATCGACTAAAAGCGTGAAATTCTGGCCCAAAAAAGTGTGAAAATCGGCCGAGAACACGAAGCGAGCTGTGAATACTTACATTACTGATATTACATACATTTATCCACTAATACACAAAATGGAGGCTTAATTAAGAGAGCACATATACGTCTACTTTGTCTTACATTCACTTACTCCTCCCAAAACACATACGCACTCTTTTTCGACTCCCTCTCTCTCACACACACACCCTCGTTGTGGGCTCTGGCTCTCCCAATTAAGCGGAGGAGTGTTGTGGAGCATCGGTGTCGGGGGATTCTGCTTTCTTCTCCTCTGTCAGGTCCCATCACAAAGGCTCCTCATTAGTGTCAACCTCAGCTGTGCCACCACTTTCTCCTTCCCCTCTACGTCTCTCTCCCTCTCCTCCGATCGCTTTGACTTTTCCTCTTGCTCTCCCTGCACATCTCCATCTATCTGTCATCCCCTTATTTGACTTATTCACAGCCCGTTTATTGCTGAATGCCTCTCCTGCTGATCACCGTGTTGTCACTCCTGTTGAGTCCAGCGTCTCTTTTCTCCGTGGATCTAGTCTCAGGGTTCAGGCGAGGATGTTCCTGGCAGCGCTGCACTTGCACTAGGGCTGGGTGATACAGATCAAAATCTAGGATGGATATTTTTGAGCTGGATGGTAAAACTGTTAATGCTAAAGAGCTAGCCTGTCAATCAAATATCAGCAACTCAATGTGTTGTCAAGGCGACCTGCTGAAGATCAAACCAAGCATCAAACTTGGGACAAGATGGGCTTTTCGTGACTTTGAACATACCATGGTGTCAGTGCCAGATGGGCTGCTTATACTTTAACCTACAAGCTTTTTATGGTCCACAGTGAATGGTCCAAAAAAGAGAAAATATCCATCTCTGGGTGTAAATGCCTTGATGATGCCAGAGATCAGAAGAGAATGGTCAGAGTGGTTTAAAATGATGCTTTTCTCAAGTAATCAATCGCTACAACCAAGGTATGCAGAAGACCACACCTGGTGCCACCCCTGTTCACTAAGAACAGCAAACAAGAGCGACAATATTCAAAGGCTCAACTGAAGTTAAGCAGCAGAAGATTGGAAAAATGCTGTCTGGTCTGAGAATTCAGAAATAAGATTGAGAATCATCCTTCCTTGTTTGAACTTTTCAGGCTGGTGGTGTAAAGGTGTGTGTGTGTCTGTTGGGAGGTTCTTCTCACACTCGTCTTGAGCCCCTGAGGACCCACTGAGCATCATTTAAACACCACAGCCTGCTTGAGTATGGACGTTGATCTCATCCATCCCTCTAAAAACACAGTGCACCCATCTTCCGATGGTGATTTCCTGCAGTGTAACACAGTTTCAAAAAGCTCAAACTGGTTTCTTGAACATTAAAATGAGTTCATTATACCCTACAGTCACCAGATCTCAAACCAAATCATGTGTGATGGAGCAGGAGTTTCATGCTCTGCTGCAAATGTGTGATGCTATCATGTCATTATGCACCAACATTTCTGAGGAACGTTTCCAGCACCATGTTGTATCTATGCAATGAAGACTTCAGGCAGCTCTGAAGGTAAAAAACTGCACAAACTGTTCAATATTTTTACAGATGCAGCCACTTGAGACATCTTATAATCCCTGATAGGATCTTGGCTGGTCATAATGTGGCCTGACCCTAAAAGTTTAAATTGTAAACTTCAGATTACATTTGAGGGAATTTGTGCATGAAGTCTCTCTGTTAATTTGGCACATACTGGAATAGCCAAAGAAAAGGTTGAGGCTATATAATCATGTGATGGAAGCACCGTCTCAGGGAGACACCCTGAAAATGCATGAATGAGCATGTTTTCAGTGGAAATTAGACACTTAGAAGTTAGCAGGGAGTCAGCTGGTAGGGGACAATTGAATCATCTGGTTCTGTATATAAATGCAACTGTGAACACACTGACTGTGTATTGATTTTTTATGGCACAAAAGTCTGCAGATCATGCTTCTCTGTTTGTTTCCAAGCTCCCCTCAATGCCCACTCCAGCAGGCCCACCCACAGAAACTACAAGACCAAGAAAAGCCTTGCAAATGGACCTCAGTCAAAATTTGATATTATCACTGTACAAATGTTGGAGCAGTCGTGCTTTCCAGTATTTGCATCATGGGCCTCCAATTGAGTTTCAGCACAGCTAGACACAAAACTACTGACCTGACAGAAAACTTTACTATGCCCACCTAAATGGCACACTCATGTGGAAGGGTCCTACATCTCAGCTGAGTTTGTGTGCCCTCCAAGCTTCAACATGCTGCCCACGTCACTCCAAGATGAGGCCCTTGCAGTAGGGCAACTAGAAGCTGATATTCCAGTACACAGAGTAGCGGCATTATTTGGTGTCAGCCCTGGAACCATTTCCAAACTTGGGACCAATTTTCATGAGACTAGTAAAGTCGAACGACGAATGAAACATCCTAGTATTGGTCAATCACATAAACAGAGGTCAGGTCAGGTTTGGGAGCACATGCCGGGTTGGCACTTCACCACATCTGACGATTCATCTGCACCATCAGCAACTTAAACCCTAATTCATTCATAGCTGTGCAAACCCTTCACCTCAAGGCTCTGAAGGCTGTGATACCAACTGCCATAATTAGTGGTAGTGCCCGCATTTCCCAGCTTGGGGCAATTTTAAAGCGAGGTTCAATCAGGACAAACCCGATCAAACCACCTTCAATCCCAAGCCCAAGCCCTTACACACTAGGGCGGAACCATATGGACAAAATTTCATATCTCCATATTAATGCCAGATATCTCGATATCGATACGATACAATACCATGCAATGCAATGCGATACGATACAATGCGATACGTTACGTTATGTTACGTTGCATTGCGTTGCGTTACGTCACGTTACGTTACGTTACGTTACGTTACGTTACGTTACGTTACGTTACGTTACGTTACGTTACGTTACGTTACGATATGACTACGGGTTTGGTGAAAAACAAGCGGTGAAATCAAGGGTAATCGTAAAGATGTAATTTGTTGTGACTTCCAGAGCTGTATATGCAGGGCAAGCACAGGAGAAATCTAAAACGTTTCTATTGTTGCTATGTCGATATTAATATCTTGAATGTTCATATTTCAATATCGATACGATAACAATAGGCTATATCTTTCAGCCCTATTACAGGCAGTTACACTGCCACGTACAGGCCATGTTTACATGACAACGATTTCACCCGAAACACGAAGCTTTTGCTTTGCATTTTCAAATTCCATCCACGTTCAGACGGAGATTCCAGAAATGAATGATAACACTGTAGTGTGCATGCCAGTCCAGTAGATGGTGATGTAGGTTTACTGAAAAACAGCTGTGTTACAAAACACATATGAAGAAGAAAAACTTTTCACAAACACCAATGGTAAGTGGACACACAAAGATGCAGAAGTTTCTTGTGCGGACAACAAATTTGATTGGGTAGTTTTTTCTGGATAACAACCCGAGCAAACAAGCAGGCAGCACACATGTTTGTCTGTAGACGGCCAAAGCTGTTGTTGTTCCTGGTATGCGTGCCCAGCCTTTATGTGAAAGAGTACTGCACATGCGGTGAGGTCAGTGTTTCACCCTGAAACACTGAATCCTGTCTACATGAGGCAGGGCCACAATGCATTTTCAGATTGCTCCACTCTGGACCCTGGTTTTAAAGTGTCAGAATCAGGCACTCCAGGCATGTTCTCATGTAATCAGGAGGCAAAGACGCAATGAAAACTCTCCGTTTCAGGCTGAAAATGGTGTCGTGTAAACCCACATAACACATACATAGATATTTATATAGAGAACTTTTTAAAAGCTTCACGTATCCCCAGCCCTATCTGCCACCATTATTCTTTCACATCCACAGCAAACAGGTGTGTCTCTGCGGCCCTTTCATGACAACAAGTGCAGGAACATCTCTGCCGAAAGAACAGGGCTGCAAAGTTAGTCACATCATTAGACCAGCGGAGAGGATGCAAGGGGAGCTTGATTTGTGACTTGACATGCAGCATCATAGACATATAATGATGTTAATGATCAGTGTGCAGTGAGCGAGGCAGCGGCGGCAACATGTAAACAAGGCGACAGGGGAGTTGGCGTGGAAGCGTGAGGTTCAGAGATCACTCGATGCACACGGAGGACGAGACGTTGAGGAGCGGCAACGAGATAAAACGGGTGATTGTTGTTTGTTTTGTTGTTTCTGTTTTTCCCCTGAGCAGCAGATCCCCCTTACCCCTTTACCCCCCACTGTTACCCTTCCCCTCTCCCTCCCTGTAGTCTGTCTCTGCCTTTAAATTCCTCTATATGTGCAGCTTTATTCCACAATTAAGAAATCAAGCTTTGATTTCAAGGAAGGGTTATAAGGGCCATATTGGGATGCAGCGAAAGATCCTCCTCTCACCACGTTTCACTCCCCAAGCCCCAAGTCCCAGTCTGAACCTCCCCATCCTCCCTCTCTCAGCTAGCTCGTTTTTTTTCTGCACAATTTGGTATCAAAGACATGATAATTAGGCTGAACAGAAGTTCATCTGGCTTCTATTATTTCTTTTTAATTAATAGTGTATAATAATGACACAGAGTTACTCCAGTGCACTTTGTGACTCACTGTGTGGAGAGAAAGAGAGAGAAAGAGAGGATATTCGCGCCTGCTGCATGAATATCTTTTACAGCACGCTCAACTTTAAACCCTGAGATACCGCGTAGATAAAAGGCGCCAAGTGTCAAAAGCTACCAAACTTTTCCCTCCTCTCTCCTCGCCTTCCACCTCTCCTCTCCTCCTTCCTCGCCTTCCCCTCCCCTCCGTGCGGCGCGCCTCTCTTCACAGCGTTTCGCGGAGACCTAATGAGGACATTTTCCGTCACGCTCCTCAATCACACGCACAGCTGCCAGCCCCAGCCGGCTCCGAGTCCCAGGTATCTGAGACTTCACTCCCTGTTTTCTTTTTTTTTTCCCCCCTGTTAGATGAAAAAACAACAAATAAATAAACAAATAAAAGCGCATTTAATGCAGCGCAATGATGTGAGGAAGAAGAGGAAGGGGGAGTATAAGAGGGAAGACTTAAAAGGAGACACAGTGGGAACAGAGCGGGGCTGAATTCGCTAATCTCCGAGGAGGCATAAAGTGAACATGCCAACCACCTTCGGCTCCGAGGGAGAAATTCCATTGGTTTGGTGGTAAATAGGATTTAAGTTAGGGTGACAGCTTCTTCTGTTTGTATGTGTGTGCGCGTCCGTGTGTGTTTTTTGTGCGCCTAAGCACATTCGACTGATACGCAGCAATGGGCATCCTTCCAGCGAGCCCCGGATGCTTTGCTCTGCGCTCGTTGTGACTTATCTCTCCGAAACAAAGATGGATGTGTCAGTGCGCTTATTAAAACATGCTTTTAGCCCTGGCCGCCACTCTTCAGGAGGAAATCGCTTTCTGGCGGAGATTGACAGAACAGAAAAGAGAAAACAACATCCTCATTTAGGCCCAACATCTCGGACATGATTGCTCGCTTTAAGCTGGGTGTTCCTATTGAGGTTTTTTAATTGTTGTTTGCTTCTTTTTTGCTCATAGCTGCATATTCACCAGCCAGACGGCCATGGCTGAAATCTTTAATTACCTTCAATGCTTGCCGCCTTATTTCAAACAATTGCATGATTAAATGGCTGCTCTGCATTATGTATACGCTTTTTTCCCCCTTCCAGCGTCTTCAAAATCACCACAGTTAAGTCAACAATTTTCCCCCGCGCGGCTTGTTTGTTAAACTGTCGAGCTTCTTCCTCTTTAAAGCTGCGGCACAGTGCACAAACCCACAAAAGCGCCACTTGTTCGGTGGCAGAGAGGAAGCCCGGTATGTGAACGCAGCCCCTCGCTCAGATTCAGATCCGAGCTTCGCCTCTATCACATTATCGTGCAGACATGATGGTGTCAGCTTACAGAGGAAATGAAAAGATTGTTGTTGACAAATCAGCGCTGACAAGAGTAGCTGAAGAGATCCCTCCAGCTTCACACGGGATTAGCCGTGTGCCATCTTAAAGACGAACACAGTGGCCCATGTGTTGCTATTTCCATCAGAGATGAGGGAGAACAAAAGCAGGAAGGGAGTGCGGGGAGGGGGCTGGTGCTAAGTCTCTGCAAGATGATGGGCTTTCTTCATTCAGTATTAGCAGATTAGACATGTTGTATGAGCCAATCACTCCGATGATACGCCGAAAAACACAGCAGGGCAAAGACGGAGGGTAGGAGGGGGAGGGCGGATCACTTATAGATTTATTATTAAAGACGGAAAACAATATAGAATAATAAATTTTCTGTCACGTTTGAATACAATGATGTATTCTACGATGCTTTTGAAGAGTCTGTGAGCTGAGTTTCTTGAATGTTTGATCTTAAACAGATACTTTATTCATGACGGTGAAGCTAAACTGCCATTTGTGCACATAAAGCTGTCAGTCTTAGGTCACGTGGATCTGCTGTGTACGAGGAACAGGGACAGAAAACAGAATCTTTAATTTGACCAAATGAATTTGCTCACCTGTAAGACTGGATGTTCACTAGAGAAGAGACGGACATCTTGAGTATTGAAGCTTCGAAGGCCCAAACCAAATATATATAGGTTTACTTATAATTTAACAAATCAATACATATCTAACATTTATTTGAGTTTTAATAGCATTTTCAAGCTGAAAACCGAACAGTAAAGCTTAATTTAATAAGCCAAACATGGTTTAAAGCCTAATACAGATAATTTTTCAAGGCCAAACAAAGCTTATGGATGTTTTTTTAATCAAGTATTAATTAGTTAACCTTTTTTTACCAGTAAATAAAAAAAAAAAGATAAAATAATTGTGCTTTAAGAACACAAACTTCTTCCAAGGCATGAACAACATTATCAGGTGGTGTAGGAGCCAAAGCGGGTTTTATGTTGATTTTAATACATTCTGTCTTTTCTGATCAGTATGTGGGCATGAGAGAGAGGGGAGCTGGTGAAATGAATGACTACCTGAGTACTCTGAGCAGTGTGCTTTACCATACAAAGAATATTTGATTTAGATATTTTGATTTTTATTTGTCAACACATTTTTCTGTAACCCACACCTGCCATAAATGGTCAAAGGGAGCGACAGGATTGACCTCTACTCCTCATCTTTGTCTACATGCGTTAAGATTTGGATCTTGCTCAGTCACCATCAACAGTGAACTAATAAAAGGGTTAAAATGCTTCTTCAGGTAGGTTGTTGTAGAAAATGTGGAAAACTGCCCTATCTCACACTGTAAAGAAATACTTGAAAAACTTCCTGGATCTGCATCCAGTGCCTGATTGGCCCCTGCCAGCATGGGTCGGAGAGGGTTGCGGTGTCTGCTCCAAGAATGACTTTAAGGTGTGATTCACAAAATCAAGTTGCAGTATTATTTGGAGTGAACCCTGCACCATTTCCAACTGAAGGCCAGGTTCCATGATACAGGGTAATCCAAAGGAGTCAACACCCTGAGAAGACCACTTTCCTCACACTGTCAGCACTTAGGTCTCAAGGTTTGCAGGATGATATGGCCAATGGCTCTTTGCCCAGACAATCCCAAGACTGAACCAAGTCAATCTCCAGTCTCAAAGGGTGTCTGGAGGCCTGCTACAACGACCCTCCACCACCAGGCCGATAACACGAGTACTAGAACGTTCAGTGATGAGTCCAGATTCTGCCCACAGCAGATGGTTCGTAAAGTCAGCGTGTGGAGAAGACATAGAGAACGCTTTGTTCTACAGTCTGGGACTGAACTGTATCCTCCAAGATGACAACGTTCACCCTTACAGAGCAGATTTGTCAGAGACTAACTTCAGAATTCGGGTGGAGTGAATGGGAAGGCCTGTCATCAAGCCTTAGCAAGATTACACAAAAAGTACTGGATTGATTTCCATGAGATTTTAACCAGAGGTGTGGTTTGGTCCAAGGAAGAAACCATCAAATTTTGGTGGTGGTCAGATCCAAATCCACAAAAAACATTTAAGTTTGTGATGAAGTCCCATTACTTAACACTGGGCCATCTATTGTCCCACCCACACGGCACCATCCCATTGGTTACACGCTCTGGTTCCATGCAGAGTCAGCAGTGATCAGCCAATCAGCAGTGAAAGCTGGGGCATGCAGAGTTCTGCTCACAGACACAGAAGAGAGGAGGAAACGTTTTTCTTGATGTTATTAGAGTCTTGGTTTCTCAGCAGACTCTCCTAATATTATAATAAACACCCCAGTCCTCCACAACTGACAGCTGCTAGTAACATTACTGTGAGCCCGTTAATGTTAAAGAAACATGTGCAGCAGCCCTGTGCCGTTTACTCTCTTGAAAGGAGGTTACTGATAACTTCAATATGGAAATAGTCCGTCATTGCAGAAGTCTATGTGCGTGTATGTAAAAATCAACCCCTACAGTCAACATAGAGCAAACCTGCCACGCACTGAAGTGCCGTGACTTTGCGCTGATCAACTGGTTGGTGACATTGCCCAGTTGAAGCGCCGTGGCGCACACAACACCAACATCTGTACAAGCAGCAGCACATTGGTTCAGTCAACAAGTTACAAGACCCACTACTGACAAGGTCACTCTATGGAAGATATTTATGTGAACAATAATAACACTTCTTGCAGATTGATATTTTTCAATCCACAATGTGCGTATATGTTATGGGTGGAAGTGAGCTGCTTGGCAGAGGTCTGCGCTCTCAGAGTGCTTTTCTAGTTACTTAAGACTTAATTCAACCAATCCACCAAACAAGAGTCAACAGCAGAATAAGCTGTTAGTCAAAAAGACAGGATTTGGTACCTTTTTTATGGGCGCAACCCACGTACTTAACTCTGCTGCTCATCCCACAAATGCATGATCCTAACAAATGTGACTTCTCTTTGAATGAGAACAAACAGGCTTTTCAAAAAGGCAGGATTTATTGCCAAGCAGATGATACAGCAAACTACCTATACCAAATATCATCATTCTCTACTGATTGTGTTACATTGAAATAATGCAAAATGGTTTAAGATTGATTTTGTTTTAGTAAAACAAAAGAGACAATTATGGAATAAAAGACTGAAATACAACCCATATCTGTGTTTTCGCTTTAATCAAATATGCTCTAATTTGCTTTTCTGAGTGTTGTTCCTCCTATTTGAGTTCTTGTAAGTTCTTGTGCCTGTTTTACCCTCACTGTGAAATATTGACTACAAACATCAGGTGGGTGGTCCTGAGGTCTAACTGAATCATCTAGTCAGTGCATTTAGGGGATTATATTTTTATAAACCAGTTAACAATGTCCTTAAATCTTCAGTGTCCCATGGTTTTTTGTAAATTGGTTGAGATTTTGAAATTGTCTAGTGTGTTGCCAGCCCATGATAGCAAATGCCCGCCAGCTACGATGAAGCCACTTTTAGTCATGCAACAGTAATTTTTTGCTCTCCTTCTCTCTCTCTTTTCCTGATTTCCTTCTGATGTTTTGCCAGAGTAATCGAGGTAATCTCTGGGAGGA
Source organism: Scarus forsteni (assembly GCA_036419115.1). Taxonomy (NCBI): domain Eukaryota; kingdom Metazoa; phylum Chordata; class Actinopteri; order Labriformes; family Labridae; genus Scarus; species Scarus forsteni. The sequence goes on from JAZDUH010000395.1 coordinate 3,563,057, forward strand.
GGAGAGAGGAGAGAAGAGTGTGGAGAGCTTCTGGGAGAGGGCCTGCCACCGCATCAGAGCAGAGCTTACATAAGTGCAGCTTAAACTCCTGGGATTCACCTCCCTCCCTCACGCTCTCAGGCCACCGACGATCGAGGACTTCCATCTCAAGTTTTGTGCCAAATCATAGCAAAGCTGAATCAAAGGTGTGCATGAAGCTCCTGCAGAAATTAAAAGGCTTACTCACTCTTATCATATAAAAATAAGACTGACGTGAAACGTTCCATCTTCAGTCACACTTTGAGAAGAAACTGCCAGTGTTTCTGGTCCAGAGGAAGAAGCCAGAGAAATATGAGACTGGAGTGAGTCCTGTTTGCTACAGCGAGTAAAAAATCAACCAAGAAGAAACTGACAGCCTCTCAGATTGAAGTCTTTAAATGCAGCACCATCTGAGGCTGAAAAAAAGTATTTAGAGTCATCTACATTTGTTCCTGTTTTACCTTCGATATGAATATAATCTTCTCTGATCTATCCAAGCTCCTCAGTCTTCATATGCTCCTGCAGGATCCGAGCTCGCTGTGCTCGGGTAAAACGCTCAAAGGACCACAGAAAGTCACCAGCTCAGCATTTTACTTCACTCCAAACTTTCTTCTGCCCTACTTTCAATGCTCAAATTGAATATTAAACTCGTGATGGATGTTAAAAATGATCCTCATCAAGAACTCCTTTTTTGGGTCCTCGACCAGAGCACTTGTGCTCACTTAAAATGAATAAACCAGCTACTGTAGATGTGCTGCTTCTCGACGGATCCTGAGAGAAGATTTCACAGAGACAAGAAGCCCATGCTGCTGACCAAGGGAGTAAAAGGTGTCAAATCAAAGTCATCGTCCACCAGAGGGCGCTGAACCTGAAGTAAAATAATCATGTATGGATCAGTCCATCTATTATTGTTATCACCTTTACTCTTTAGGGTCAGGGGATGCCAAATCCCTTAATAAATCTTTTCTTGTACAGCAAAAGTTCATAACAATTGTTATCTCTTTACAATAGAGTAGACTGAAGACGGAGTTGGAGTCCACCTTTAAACTGTGGAACAGACTGAGTACAGAACTAAAACAAACTTGGAGCATTGTTCTGCTTAAAGGGACTGTGAGGAGTTTCTAAGTAATTACAAAAAAGTCTCACTTTTAGATATATGCCTGATCGAAATACACACTTTAAGAAGAGTTTTATAGCATCAAAGTAGGTTATCCATAAATGCTATTCCTCAGCTTCACGGTCGGGTCGGACAGGGCTGGACTGGCCTGGATACTCAACTTCGGGAACAAGACAATTAAAACTAGAGCAAATTTATATTATTCGGACACGTCTTAGCGCACCGGGCTGTAAGTAGCGATATATAGCCAGCTACAAAACTGCGATACTAAGTTTTCCAAAAATTGCTTGTTGTCAAACATCAAAAACTACCGCTACATAACTAGAAAGAGATACATTACCTCATCGCTTTGCATCCTGTAAGGTGTTGAAACAAGAAGTTGTAAAGCAATGCAGAGTTCTGAGGAAGGTCCGAGCTGCATTTTTATTAGCATCACAACACACACACGCTTGAAGCTTTGGCTTGGGTCACATCTTTTGGTGCGTTCCAGTTGCAGTCAGAAGTTGGAATTTCCGAGTTCCAAGTAGGAAACTGCAACTGGAACGCTCCCTGAAGTCTGAATTTCCTACTGGGAACTCGGTGAAACCTCGCCACCCCTGAGTTGACAATCACAGATGGATGCCCCCAGTGTGAACAGTTATTTAGCTCCTGTAATAATCAATTTATTTGCATTTCTGACTGGGGTGTGTCGCTCTACATCAGCTGTATACATAGTATTGTTAGACTTATATTTACAAAAATGCTGTCATAGTGATAATCACATTCTTCATGTGATATTTGTGAACAACAACACAGGGCGTGCTAACAACAGCTAACAATAGCCTGGTAGATCGGCATGTTTTTTTCCGACTTCAACTGGAACGCCGATAAGTCAGAGATGATGTCACTCCCAGTTCTGAGGTTACTGGAACGCAGCATTACAACAGTCGCCAAGCGTGCTCATGGGTAGCAGAGTCTAAATGTCGCCGGTAAGAGATTCTCCTCATGGCACCTTTAAAAAGAGGCACAAATAAATTATTTTACATTGATGAATAAATACCGCAAGGTGCTTAATGATTATTTGAAAGGGAAATTTCACAGGGTATGGCAAATACATTTGTAAGAATGTACAGGCATGATTGTATTAATATACTTATTTTTCAGTAAAGTTAAGTCAGCGTTATGACTTCAGTCAGGAAAAATAGTAAAATTCAAGGGAATAGAATTAGATAAGATTTGTTTCTATTCCCTAAAAAATGCAGATTCAGCTGCTTTCTTGTTTTCTTTTCATTTTTATAAAGATTTATTTGTATCTTTTAATGTTTTAAGTTGTCATTTACATGATCTTCACAAAGATATCAACCAACTAATCAAACAAACAGTAATCAATCAGATGACTTTAAATGCTCTTTAAAAAAAGAGTTTACAAAAGAGGGATAAAGTGACAAAAAATTTGATAAAGCTGAAAGTTAAAAAGATTTAGAGACTCAGGTAGAGGTCTAAGGTTGTGTCCTCACGTGGATGGACTCAGGAGTAAACACAGAGGCGCTCCATCAGGTCACGGTTGTTTTCAGCGTCTAATCAATGTTGTCAGCCTCTAATGTGGCTCTGAGGTGACGGGAGGTCGAGCAGCGGTGGGCGCTCTGAACACCCATGAAAGAAGCGCCTCTGTCTGCTTCCTGCCATGTCCTGAGGGGACAGACTCTGAGCGCAGTCCTGGCTCCGTCCTGTGCCCTCATGTGCCACCCTGCCTACTCGTGTGGACATCTGCCATTCTGACTGGTGTCAGCGCCCGTTTCCTCGTGCTGGTTAACGGCTTCTGACACCCCATCACCCCGGGGTGCCGCGCAGCGCTGAGTGGTGGGCATCTCATTTGTGTAGAGCATCCACAAACCAGCAGACACATTGACCTATTCTTTTGGCTTTAGCATCAATGTCAGGCAGCGGGCCCCGCCGCGCGCACAATCCAAACACCTCCAGATAGACCTGAATGCCGGATAACCCCTCCACGGTGGAAACATCAAAGAGACAAATAAGCGTGCCGGCGAACACATTTATCAGGGGATTGCCGGAGTTAACCCTTTCAGCGAGGCACCCCTGGGACGACTTCAAACGCTTATCGATGCCACGGGCAGGAACAGCGAGTGATTACCACAGCAACTGCCTACAGTGGGTGATACAGAGACAGATCAGGATCCAAAGGAAGTCTAAGTATGCAGCTCAGGCCTGGTTCAGGTCTGGCTCTTGAGTACTGAGTCCAAACTTTTTTAGAAGTGCTATCAGCACAAGTTTCTCCTAAACTTTGAGGCAGTGGAAAATATTGTGGGATGCATATGCACATCAGCACATCAGGCTCCTACAGGCCCGCATTAAATGACTCTACTGTTGACCAACAACAGTATGGATCCTCTGTGTGCTATATATCCGAGACATATTATTATATAAGTGCTAGCTTGGGGGCAGCGCTCTCTCCCGCCTGTCTGCCCCTCCCCTCACCCAAAGCGAACATTTTGTATCAAACGACATGCTTCTATTTCTGTGCACGCCGCCATGAAGATGGGGTTTCAAAGCCCTGGAGTAAACACACAGACAGACGAGGAAAACGCACATATTGGTCCATGCGTTGCTCATTTCTGAGACAAAACTGTTACACAGCCCCGGGAGCGAAAAGAGCATCAGGTCACCGAGTATTCCCCCCAGTTTCAAGGTTATCGAGCCCTGGATTGCAGCATCTACGTGAGATCATTGCATACACATTATAAGAGAAGAGGGGCCGAGGTGTATTTGTATGAGTCCCAGGTATGGCGAGTTATGATTACCTATGGTGGGATAATTCTCAGCTTCATAAAGATGAAGGGTGCAGAGCAGCGTCCAGAGGAGCATGAGTGTGTGTACAGGCACTTTTTTGCAAGTGTGTACGCACGCATGTATGCATCTGTGTGTGCGTGAGCGAGCGAGGAGGGCAGCGGCGCACCAAAAGATCCATTTAGAGGTAATATAGTCTTTCTTTCTAAAGGTGAGAGGCAGGGAGGGGAGTAAGAGGAGAGAGATGAGGGAAGGTGTGGACTTAAAAGCCTCTGGGCCTTTAAGAGATTACTGCCTTATTGCTTTGAGACTAACCAATCTGACATCAGCTGTGCAGCGCGAAGAACAGCTGACCACACATACACACACTCAGCACGGACACAGCAATAAAGACGGCAACATGAAACTGAGAGAAAGCGAGTGTTTGGGCATGACGCACAGACGGATGGCTGCAGGGAACAAGAGAGGAAAAATGTAATGACTGAAGGAGAGAGGATTGTTGTATTTTTATTATTTTAACAATGTTTGCTGTAAATTAACTGCAGCTGTTGGTGTGCAGTCAAATAATTTACAAAGGATAAAGAAAAAGAGATTTGAAGTTCTGTTTCTCTGCCAGGGATACAACAATATAAGATTAATATAGTTTTTATCTTTTTATATGTATTTATTTTTTATTTTTTGATCAAAAGAGATGAGCAGAAGTCTCACTAAGCCCAGTTCAATGAAGTTGGGACGTTTGCTAAAACAAATTAAAACAGGGCACAGTCATTTCCAAATCCTTGCTCACCTGTACTCAGTCAACACGTTACAAAAACAAAACATCCAGCATTCAAACTGAGAAACTTCATTCTTTTTTTTTCTTTTTTTGTAAAAATTAAACTATTTTTAATTTGATGCTACCGTGTTTCAAAAAGTCTGTCACAGGGGCAGCAAAAGACTACGATTGTTGAGAAATCCTAACATTTCTCAGGTGAGTGTCACTATTGGGTGTAAAAAGGATCAAGAAAAGCCTGTTGACAGGCTCAGTTGTTCACAAGCAAGAACTGGGAGAGGTTCACAACTGTGCAAATAGTCTGAGAGTTTAAAGGAGAAGTTTGGTTTCTGCAGCTTTCACATTGTTTATAGAATGAAGTAGAACAATATACTCACCCAGAAGGCTTTCTTTATCCAAACAGTGCTTCAGGAGATATTTAGATCCAAAATCGAGCGGCGGACATCCGTATAATGGTAGCACATAAGTCATGTATAGCGCCGCTCCTAAACTGCATTAATCATCCAAAAACTCATTAGTTTCACCAATATTTCATCATGGTCCGCTCATGCTACTCCTTCATTACAGTCTGTGTCGCTCCAGACATGTTTTGTGGCTGTGCTGACCTCTGAACTGAAGAAGAAGAATGTTTGCCTCCTTTCAATGAGCTCCTCATCTGTAAACTCTGGCTGGAAACTGTAAGGACACCCATCATATTCAAAGTTCTTCTCCACAACATCTTCATCCGATAGATATTCGTCCATTTTGCACAAAACTGGAAGAAGAAAGTCGTTGTGTAGCCGGCGGTCTTCCCCTGAAACAATGAGCCGTACTGCGCATCGGCGGAGGCAAACATTCTTCTTCTTCAGTTCAGAGGTTTGCACAGCCACAAAACATGTCTGGAGCGACACAGACTGTAATGGAGGAGTAGCATGAGCGGACCATGATGAAATATTGGTGAAACTAATGAGTTCTTGGACTATTAATAAAGTTTTAGGAGCGGCGCTATACACGCCCTATGTGCTACCATTATACGGATGTCGCTGCTCGATTTTGGATCTAAATATCTCCAGAAGCACTGTTTGGATCAGGAAAGCCTTCTGGGTGGGTATATTGTTCTATTTCATTCTATAAACAATGTGAAAGCTGTAGAAACCGAACTTATATTAAGAGTGAATCCCAATTGTAGCCATAGCCCTTGTCTTACCCCTTGGTTTTGCGTGTTCACATCTGGTGTAGGGGTGTCCCAATTCTCCATAGAGCTAAGAAGAAGAGCTACACAGCCCTCGAAACGATGACGGACTGGAACCTCACTTCAAACGAAGGGGTATGAGAATTTCCCATAATACACGTGGCCCACTTACAAGATGGCAGAGCAGAGACCGAGTAAATATTAAATCATAAAGTAAATATTAATCACTTTTTGAATTGTTGGTCATATTTTACAATTTCTTGTTATAATAACAAGCTAGCTTTCACAACTGTAGCTATGGCTATAGAGGCATTTGCCTACATCACAGCTAGGGAGTAGTTCTGGGTGATGACATAGCGTGAACCGAGTGGCGTGTTGTTTCTCAGCAGTGTGTTTTCACCCCTTCCCCTTGGCCTTCAAAAAGAGGACTTATAGGGGAAGGGGTGAGACGAAAGGGGAACGGCCAAGGAGGGAAATTGAGATTCACCCTTAGAACGTTTCTCAATGAATAATTAAAAGGAATTTAGGGATTCCTTCATCTACAGTCCATAATATCATCAAATGATTCAATGAATCTGGAGAACTCACTGACCTTGGATCCCTCAGGCAGCACTGATTGAAAATCAACACTCAGTAAAGGATATCAGCACGAGGGCTCAGGGACACTTCAGAAAATCATCGTCATTTAACACTGTTCATCTTTACATCTACAAGGTCAAGGTCAAACTGTACCATGCAAAGCCAAATAACAAGAACACACAGAAACACTGTCAGCTTCACTGGACCTGAGCTCATCTGAGATGGACTTAAGCAAAGTGGAAAAGTCTGCTGTGGTCTGAGTCCACATTTCAGACTGTTTTTGTAAATCATGGACATGGTGTCCTCGGGGTTAAAGAGGAAAAGGGCCATTCAGACAGTTACCAGAGCAAGGGTCAAAGCCAGCATCTGTGATGGTATGGGGTTGTGTTAGTGCCCATGGCATGGGTAAGATGGACATCAGTGAAGGCACCATACTGAAAGGTACAAACAGGTTTTGGAGCAACATATGCTACCATTCAAAAAACCTCATATTCAGGGACGTCCCTGTTTGTTTCAGCAAGAAAATGACAGGACATATTCTGCAACAGCGAGCATTTTGAAGTGAAAAATATGACAAAAGAAACCTTGGACTGTTGAGCAACTGAAGGCGAACATCAAGCAAGTATGGAAAAGAATTCAATCAACAAACTACAACAGTGTTTTTCCACAGTTCACAAATGCTTAATGAGTGTTTTCAAAAGGAAAGCTTGTGAAAGATAGTGTTAACATGTCCCTGTTCCAGCTCTTTTGGAACTTGGTGCAGGCATCAAATTGAAAATTAGTGAATACTTGCAATAAAAAATACAGTTTATCAGTCTGAATATGAAATATCTGTCTTTGTAGTGTGTTCAGTTGAATATAGGTGAACAAGGATTTGAAAATTGTATTTTTAAATCCTTGTTCACTCATGCAGATTTAAAGCAGGTTGTGATCTTTGGTGTAAGGACGGCCCTTCAGTGTCGTCTCAGACGGTGCTTTAACATGCCCTATAAAACTATTAAGTGATCATGAAGTGAACTGCAGGAATTATTATGACCTCCAGAATCTGCTCAGCTTAACCTCAGGTCAGAACAGAGATTTGTGCAGAGTTTGAAGGAAAACCCTCTGGAGTGTTCTTGAGTTCTCGTGTTCACAAAAACGTCCCAAATGGCCTGACAGGACAGACAGACGGACAACACAAAGCATAATACAGTGGCCCCCCGCTCTCTCCAGTGCAGGGACATAAAAAAGGTTTTAAAAAGATAGAAAGAAAGCTGTAAGGGCAGGGGAGCCTGGGGGCCTGTGGGTGGAGGAAAGGTCTTTCCTCAGACCACTGCAGAGTTCAGACACCTCTATTCAGCAGCTGATGGTGGGGGTTGGGGATGTAGGAGGGAGACGGTGGGGAAACCCTGCAAGAAACAGAGCAGGGAAGAAAGTACAAGACCATGAATTTCAAAAAAAAAAGAGGAGAAAGACGACAACAGGAAGAGGAAGTGGGCGGGGAGTTTGAGCCGAGGAGACAGGGAGAGGGAGCGAGGTAGTCCCGTCCGTCGCCCCCTCAGCCCAGCGACTGTCATGAGGAGAGCCTGGTAACCACCCACAGAGCAACAGTAACCAGGGGAGCCCTGCTGCCGGCCTGCCTCCCACTCCACATCCAATAACAGCCAGTACCTTTCCTCCCACAACACCGCTACTTACAGGCTCGACTTATTACCTCCCCCACACAGAACACATCACACTCGGTATCACTCCGCACGCAGACAGACGGCTGATTAGTCAATAAAGGGAGGCATAGATTCAGGAATAAACTGTGTGAAATCCATCAGATGACACGGAGGTGTTCTGCTCCTCCGCGGGGTTTCCTCTGGCATTTTGCAGAGAGGGTGTCACGCTGACACGCCAGGTCTTGTTTCATGTCTTTGTACAGATGCAGGTAGGATGACTGTGCTGTTTAGCTTCAGCACGACGGACAGCTCAAAAACACAACATCAGCAGATCTAGTTGGCTTCAGCCGTCTGAAGGAGTTATGAAGATCACGAAGGATGATGCCACAGATTTCATCGTGCAAAAGAAAAGTTTTCATATGCAAGATCACTTTTACTGCATTGTAAGAAAATTTGTGCTTTCTTGGCAGTGGTCAGCTGCCTGGTTTGACTACTTGTTTATGCAAAAGCTAACAGGCCATCACATGGCAGCAACTCAATGGCAAGTAGACATGGACAATATGAGCTACTGATGCTCAAACCTAAAATTAGGATAAAGTATAATTTAAAGTAAACTGCTAACTTTTTTTTCATGTCTTGCTTCACTTCAGAGTCCATGACAAGCAGATAGACACCATTCTTTGGACTGTGTGTGCAGTAACAAGGAAGAGACAGGGAAACTCGCCCACTGCTATTTAGCTTGGCTTAAAAACTGGGGTTCAATGGGTAGTGTTAGCCTGCCTCTGCCTTCAGTCAACAGATAAACTCTTCAGCAACTCTAAACGGTCCTGTGTGCTTGTTGTGACTCGTTCTCTTTTCTTGTTGGATTATCTATTTTTAGACTAAGATAAGCACTTTATGTAATTAAAAAAAAATTGTTTGTTGACCTACTTACAAGCACATTCATGGTGGTTTGCACATGAATTCTGCAGTTTAGTTTTGAATGCTTATTTTGAAAATTTCCAAAAGTGCTAATCTTGATCTAAAAAAAGAAAACTCAACATAATGCCCAAAAAAAGACTCACAACAAGCATACAGGACCGTTTATAATTGCTGAAGAGTTTACCTGATGACTGCAAGCATTGACTCCCAGTGTTTGAGCTAAGCTAACTAGTAGTAAGCAATCTTTGCCTGTCGCTTCCATTTTCCTGAATGCACAATCAAAAGAATGGTGTCTATCTGCTTTGTCATGGACTCAGGTGTGAAGCAAGACAAGAAAAGAAAAAAAGTTGGCCTATCCCTTTAAGAACTGGTCTACTGCGATTTTCAAAAGGGCTTACGAAGAGAAAACATCCAGTGAGAGGCAGTCATCAGGGCAACAATGCTTTGTTGACACCTTTTGTTACAACCAAGGTGAGCAGAGGATGACTTCTAAATGCTTTGCAGAGGCAGATGTGATAAGGACAGATTTTTTGTTTGCCCATGGACCTGCCACTAGCTTCAGTTCTTACCTTAGTCCACTTGACTCTGTCCACCTCCCTTCACCCACACACCCAGCACAGCCTCAGTAGATGGCTGTACAACATGAGGCTGGAGCTCAAGACCTCCTGCTGCTTCTGTCTGACATTACTGTAAGCCCCAGATGCACCTTCCTGTAGTCTGGTCGGCCCAGTGCTGTGCTCATGATGGGTTCATGTTGGGTTTTGGATGTATGTCTGTGTATATGTATGTATATGTGTATCTGTATATGTATAAATGTATTTATGCATATCTGTGTATCTATAAAAAAAAAAGAGTTTTACTTCAGCCTGCTCAGTTGTAAAGTGCCTTGAGACAACACCTGTTATTAATTGGTTATATAAACAAAAATTGATTGATTTAATAAGATGGACTGGTAGTTGTTTTAAAGCTGGATTAGTCACCTTTAACATGGCATGCAATTTTTAAGGATCATGCATTGATAGAAGAAGCAACACAGCTTAACATGTGGGTAGTACCCCATAAAGTGCAAAAAATTAAGTAAAATGGTGCTCCTGTTGTGCAGTGGCAGCATTTTTGTGGTTGTCAGCCCTGGTACCACTTATGGCCCTTTTCCATTAGTCCTACTCTACTCGACTCTACCCAGCTCTTCTCTACTCGCCTTGTGCTGCTTTTCCATTAGCCCCAGTCGCCTGTCCAACGGGGTGCAGTGTCGTTGAGTGGCTCTGCAGTGACGTCATTTTGTCACAAACCGAGTAAAAAAGGAAAGCAGAAGAAGGCTGCAGGTGGTAAGAAGAAATACCCCTTGAGAAGCACAGGAGAGTTTTGGAAGCTATACAACAGAATGAAGCCGAGGACGAGAGCAATCCAGCTGCAAAGAAAAGACGTATGAGGGTAAGCTAACGGTAGCTACCGCTAGCATGCTAGGTCATCGCGCTCATGACTCATCGATGATGACATTGTCTGACCAATCAGTAGCCAGCAGTCGGTGACGTCATCTTTTAGTATCGACTCAGCTCGCTTGGAACCAGAGCGGAGTAGGTACTAAAACTAGCTTGTTTTAGGAGGTACTAGGCTAGTGGAAACACGCTGCAAATCAAGAAGGGCCGAGTAGAGTAGGGAGAAGGCGTGCTAGTGGAAAAGGGCCATTACAGTCTTAGGATTGAGTTCTGTGAGTCTGGTTAAGTCAAAGGCGGACTTAGGCATCCATGGAGACAACGGGTTCCTCTTCCTTGCTTCTGTTAGGAACTGTGGGGTTTACCCAGACGAAGAGGGGATTTTTGCCCTGTTTTAAGGGAAGGCACCTACATGTTTAGCTTTGTTGGTCATTTAAAAAATGTATTATCCTTACAAGTTTAACTTTTTTGTAAGGGTGACTGATCAGGCTTTCCAACAATATAAAAACTGACATGTTAAAGAAGATAAATGTGCAGCTGAAACACCACTTCCAAACATTTTTAAGACTATTCTGCCTGATCCAGCTGCAGTGAGGTTACTGTACCAGTGTCACACTAACCATTTTCCTATGATTGTTTCCCCAGGTCCAAGGACGATGAGCGATAGCACCAAGCTCGCTCAAATGATCCTGTGGGTGTGAGTAGGTGTGTTTGGTCTGTACAATACAAAACCACTAAGTCCGTGTTTACATAAGAGTATCCAATTCTCTGCTCCATGGCACCGGGGAAGCCCTTTTCCACCCACATCCGCTGCTGCAATCTGCTCGAGCGAGTCGCCTCCACACACACACACTACAACTGCCAGCTTGAATAATGAAACACGACCTTCTTGATATGGCTTCATAAATATTACATCAATAATCTGACATTAATGGGTTTTTTCTTCCATGTAATCCTGCCTACTTATTTGTTCAAGGCAGGCGCACAAACAACACAAACTCCTGGAAAGTCGGTGCCTCATATCACTTCTTATACAGCAAAGGGCCTTGAGACAGCAGCATAATGGCTGTTTTAAAGCCTGTCAGCTTATACTGTCGCCATATTCATCTAAACACATTTAATCTAAAGCATCAAGTCTACATCATGATTTTATCTGGTGAAGTTTTCTGCTCTGATATCTCTCTGCGTTCGCTGACCTCAGCTGTTACAGCACAGGGAAGCCCTTTGTCCCTCTGTTGTGTGTTTGCCTCTTCAGCTGCTGGTTTCTGGGGAAAGCCCGAGGTCAGACCTCCACCCACAGCCTGTTTCTGGATCCCTCTGTGCATCTCTGCGTGTGTTCCTGTAAACCTCTCCAGGCATCTCTCTTCTTTCTCTCCCTACACTATTCTGTCCTTCCACAAGTCAAGATCGCTTTTTGTTTGCTTCACAGACTTAAGCAAGCTACAGGGAGGGTGATTTCAAGCCAGTTGGTGAACTGGATTTGTTTATTGCGCTCCATAGAGCCAAAATTTTCCTTTTAATTGAGTCGTCTTGAGATTCCCAGACCTTCTGGTTTCAGATTTGAGAAAGTCCACCAATGGCACATACTTGTGAAATGAAATGAAGTGCATTTATTACCTCTGCCAAGGAGGTTATGTTTTCGGGAGAGTTTGTCCATCCGTCCGTGAACGAAATAACTCAAAAAGTAATGGATGGATTTGGATGAAATTTTCAGGAAATGTTCAGCATGGGAAAAGGAAGAACTGGTTCGATTTTGGTGTTGATCGGGATCCGTTTCGGCCGCCATGGCGAAAAATGTAATTTCTGTGAATAACTACTGAACTAAAATAGATATCATTATGAAAACAGTTGCTAATGGTATGTTTTCATGGTCAAGGAATCTAAATATTTAGATGAAATAAAGGTAGGAGTAATATTTATGGTCAAAATGACAATATGGCTAAAGACTGTGGCGCTGGCGGAGGTCTGCGCTCTCCGAGTGCTTTCTAGTTGTCTTTGCACATGTCACAAGACAGAGCAACGAAATGTCTTTAGCAGTACAACCCGTCCAAGAACATACAAAGACAGTCACATGCATGGGGGGACAGGATCGGGAAGGCCGTCGGGTCGCCAGCAGCAGAGCCCCGTTTTCTTAAGGTGCGTACACACCAGACACTACTTGTACTACCTCGGCGATCACTCTCCATGCAAAGTCAATGTACAGCCGCGATGGGGCGGGGCTAACCAGCCCCAGATGTGACAGTCGCTTTTCACACTACCACATAGCTCGTCAAAGTAAAAATAAGTTGATCAATCAGCAGGTGTGTGCAGTGTTGGGCACATTACTTCAAAAAAGTAATTAGTTATAGTTACTAGTTACTTTCCCCAAAAAGTAACTGAATTACTAAATGAATTACTCCTTCATAAATGTAATTAGTTACCAGGTAAAGTAATTGATGCGTTACTTTTTAAAAAAGCTTTTGCTGCTTGAACTGTGTGTCTCTGTCTCTGTGTCCTTCCTTGTTGTTACCTGCTGCAGCAGCTCTGACATCAACAGTTCTCCAACAGCACGTGCAGGGGAATTTTCCGGATTGACTAGAACGGTCCGCAGTAAGCTTCGCAAACGCGCAGCGCTGCGTTGGTGAGAGCCAGCGTGCGCCAAGGCGCTGGAGATTCACTTCAGATCTTTTTTTTTGCGCGGCCGCGTCCAAACCTCGTAAATTCACTGTCGTTAAGAAAGCACCAGACAGGAAGTCAATGTGTGGAGTATCCGGAAGTTTCAAAATAAAACTGAATGCACAGACTCTGGAATGTAAATTTCCTCATTTCTTTGACATTATGTAAAAACCGGAGGCACGAACATCAGGTCAGCAGTCGGTCAGAGGGTCCCAGAGGCAACACGACACCATAGACGAAGAGGTGAATCATAGAGGTACAGAAATATGAAACATTGTACATGACAAAAACCTCTTTTCTACAAGGATAAAGGCGGATAGAAGTTAGATAAATCACGAAGCTGTGTGGTTGAGACCAGCAAAGGGACCTTAGAGAAGCGAAGTGAGGTGTTGTTTATTTCTTTTGTCAGTCCATAACATGCTTTATCAGCATGTGACATCGCTGTGCTCATCATGAGAGCCTGTGGCTCTCCGGGGATCAGCCCGGCGCTGCTCAGTGCGCCCTTTCAGCGCACCCTTTCAGCGTGCCCTTTCAGCGCGCCCTTTCAGTGAGTTTTGTCTGTCAGGGCAAGACCGTGGCACGGCGCTTCTGTGTGCTGTGGAATTTGAGGGTGAGGCTGGTCAGATAACAGCTGCTTGACATCAGTGCAAAGTAACGCGACACATTTCCCTGTTAGTAATGGTAACGGCGTTGTAACGCATAAAAAAGTAATTAATTAGATTACCCGTTACTGAAAAAAATAACGCCGTTGGTAACGCCGTTATACTCTAACGCTGTTATTACCAACACTGGGTGTGTGCACATGTGACGGTACTCTAGACAGACAGTTATTTATCCTGACTACAGAGTAACACCTGTAGTTTTCATTGCATTTTGGCCTTGTGTTTACATGGAAACTCTTTGCATTTTGTCTGACAGCGTTTCAGGGTGAGATGCTGACATCACCGCATGTGCAGTACTCTGTCACATGAAGGCTGCGCACGTATACCAGGAACAACAACAGCTTCAGCCTTCTGTCGAGTAATGTTTGAGCTGCTTACCGTGCTCGGTTTGTTATCCAGACAAAACTATAGAGACAGATTTGTTGTCCAGAAAAGAAACTCCTGCATCTCTGTGCGTCTACTCACCATTGTTGTTTGTGAAAAGTCTTTCTTCTTCATACATGTGTTGTAGCATCACTCCCTCTCTGCAGAGCTACACCGCCATCTACTGAACCGGCATGCAGCGGGTTCATACGTCTCCAGCGTCACAATCTGAACAAAAGAATTTAAAAAAAAGGAAAAATCTTTACGTTTTAAGACACCTTAGCATATGAGCAACATGATAAGACAATGTCAAACAAAAAAACTCCAAGATGAGCACATATAATGGTAGCACATGGCAGCATGTATAGCGCCGCTCCTAAAACTTCATTACATCGTCCAAACCCTACATGTTTCACCAATATTTCATCATGGTCAACATGGAAACTCTTTGCATTTTGTCTAGAGGCAAAAACAGGCTTCTTCTTCTTCAGTTTAGAGCTCAGCACAGCCACAAAGACATGTTTCAGGGTGAGCTGACATCAGACTGTCACATGGAAGGAGTAGCCAGTGGACCATGATGAAATATTGGTGAAACTAATGAGTTTTGTTATGATTAATGCAGTTTTAGGAGCGTCGAAACTCCTATCTCTGTGCATCTACTCACCATTGTTGTTTGTGAAAAGTTTTTCTTCTTCATACATCTAAATATCTGCCTGAAGCACTGTTTGGATCAGGAAAGCCTTCTGGGTGAGTATATTGTTCTACTTCATTCTATAAACAATGCGAAAGCTGTAGAAACCAAACTTATCCTTTAAATTCAACCTGAAAAAGTTTTTAAAGAGGACTCAGATTTTTGGTAATTAATAATCATTTGCTTCCTGTTTAACCTGTTTTTTGTATCATGGTATGTATTTGTTTGGTATTGTTCTGTCTGTAATTATTGACTTTTTTAGTTTTGTCGTTTTTTTTCTTTTAACAGTATTTATTGTTTTTTTTATGTCTCAAAGGCCCCAATAGGGCAGATTTGCAAATTAGATCAGACTATAAATGCTGTTGTGTGTGGCAATATTTTCTTGCCTCATACCTCAAATATTCATTTAATCTTTATACAAAAAATTACATTATTTAAGTTAATTGAGGAGGTGTTCACGCTAACACTGTTTGTTCCTGACTTTTAGACTTTTCTGTTTGGTCCAAACCAAAATGAAAGGTGTAAAACCTCCCCTGGACCTCTGTCCGGATCAAATCAAACCACAGTCTGGTTCGGACCTTCATATCAGGAAATCGCAACATGACTGCTGGATGAAGGAAATCCATCACTAATACAAAATGAGCAGCGAAAGCACACAGGGAGAAGAGAAGACCAACTGTCTGATAGATTTTTGGTCAGATGTCAAATCATCGTCAAATGATTAAACTAAGAAGCCAAACTCTGACCAGCCTTTTGCACAGCTCTTCAAGTTTACGCAATTAGTATAGAAAATCAACTATGATGGTAAACACAACAATTTCATTCATGTTTTCAACCTTCAAGACCTGCGTTACTCAGTGTGTTGAAGTCAGATGCCCTCCAGCCAAAAGACCAATCAATGTAAACTACAGACACACCCAAAGCACGTGGTCGATGATGATATCACAGTTTGTAAAGTCTGTTTGTCCATTTGCAGTGACAGTGTGAAACCAGACCAGACTAAACCACATGTACAATATAATAAAAACACAGACCACAGTCTGGACCCTGGTCTTGGACTTTCCAGTGTAAAAGCACTTAAACTTTACTGTTTTGTGCATAGGAAATCTCTAGAAACACAATGAAGGATATGAACAACCTGAAAAAGCCTGATGTGACCTCTTTGGAGCTGCTCTCTGAATGAGCCCGATCTGACCCTCTTCATGATTGTGATTTTGTCACTTTTATACCCAAAAACATGCTGTCACACTCTCACATGCCACCATCCAGCTGCTTGGTTCATGTTCTGCTCTGATTCAGTTGTTCCTCTGAATCCTCTCTTCATTATTGATGAACGCTGCGGTACTTTCGAAGTTTGTAGCACACTGTACATTGACTCAGTGTGTGTGTGTGAGCCCTCCATGCAAATTAAATGTCCCCGTAGTAATAACAGCCTTATTAAAGCACAGATTATATGAATGTTAATTAAATTCTGCTCCGTGTTACATTATTATGTATTTATGCTACAATTAAGCTACACTATATCTCTCTTTGTAGCCGTCTGTAATCATCTGCCGCCCCACCAGCCCCTCTCTCATCCCTCCTTCTTCCTCCCTCCTTTCCTTAACCCCGTCTGTTTTCCTCTCGGCCGACTCTCTCCTCCCTCTCTCTTTTCTTGTTGCCCTCGTTCCTGTCTGTTCAGCACATTAGAGCTCGGTGGATGCCCCGAGTTCTCGTGACTCACCCCCCTGTGTGCCGGCGTGTGTTTGTGTAGATATGTGTGTGTGTGTGTGTGTGTGCTCATTGGTCGGCGTGGAGAAGGAAATTGGTGAGTTCTCAGTGAACGCGTGTCACTCATGCACGTTTAATTCACTGTGTTCAGACAACAGAGTGATGCTGTGTCTCTTCAAACTCTAACATGTCTTTTGGGAAATGAAAGTCACCGATTCCTCCTTCACAGACATTATGGATACACCAAGTTCTTCTTTTTTTTTTTTAATTAGCAAAGGTTAGGTGTGTTTTGAGGAGCTCCTTTAGGAAATGTACATATGAGGGATCCCTTTTTTGTGTATATCCATGAGCTGGACCTCCCAGTTATAAGTTATTAACTTATGGCCCTTTTCCACTAGCACGCCTTGGCCCTACTCTACTCAGCTCTACTCGATTTACGGCGTATTTCAACTAGCCCAGTACCTCCTAAAACAAGCTAGCTTTAGGACCTACTCCGCTCTGGTTCCAAGCGAGCTGAGTCGATACTAAAAGATGAAGTCACCGGGAGGGAGGCTTTAAATATACAAGATATATACAAGATGAGACGCAGACTTGTGCACAGCACAATTGAGGCTCAGTGTACAGTATGAGTTAGATGATAAATATTAATGAGAAATAGTCCAATTCCCAGTTTTCAGTATTTCTATGTTGTTCACATAGTATTGCACTAGGGGGTAGATATGTATTGAACAGTAGAATATGCAATAATTTTTAGTGCAAGTGATGAATGGTATATACAGATGAGTAAATGTCACATATAATTGTATTGCACATGAGTTGTTAAATAAATATAAGTATCGAGGTAGTGCTAAATTAGAAGCAACTGCAGTGGCAGTGATATAAATATTGCACATTTTGCATTACGCTGATGACCGGAGTCGTTGTATATCCGAGTTCAGGGTGGTGATGGCTCTCGGGAAGAAGCTGTTTCTCAGTCTGTTTGTCTTTGCTCTGATGCACCTGTAGCGCCTGCCAGAGGGCAGCAGGTCAAACAGCTGGGCACCGGGATGTGAACTGTCCTTGATGATGTTCATCCATATAATGTCCATGTCAGCTTTATTTACATAGCAGATTAAAACAGCCAGTGGTCTATCAAAGTGCTTTACAGTAAGAAACAATAAAAATAATAAAAGAAAACAAATCATAAAAATAAAACAATACAGAGAAACATAGCAAATAAAAGACCCAATAAGAGCTGCTACATATACCACACCAAAGGCCAAGTGAACAAGTGCATCTTAATCTGTGTTTTAAAAATGGAGGGAGCTACAGGGCTGCAAAGGCTCGATTTCCTCTAGTTTTTAAACAATCGAGGATTGTCTAAGACCACCTCATCACCTGACCTGAGCTCTGGAGAGCTGAAGTACCTTCATAAGGTCAGACAGGTATTTGGCGCCAGCCCATTCAGAGACTTAAAAACAACTAAAAGAAACTGAATCCGGCACCTAACCAGAAACCAGTGAAGTGAAGAAAGCACCGGAGTTATGAGCTTGTGTTTCTTAGTCCCAGTTAGGAGACCAGCTGCTGCATTTTGAACAAGCTGGTAAAATACAAAAGAAACATTAAAACAATAAAAGCAACTGGTCAATGCTGACATACAGGGAGTGGCAGTAATTTAAATGAGATGTAATTAAAGTGAAGATAACTTTATGCTAATTCAACATCAAAGTTTTAACTGTCATTTGCACTTTTAGAAACATGTTTCCCTGCACAATTACATTTTTTACTCTGCTGTCCACAAGAAACGTCAGGTAAAAGGTACAGAATGAAAGAAGATTAAAAAAAATAAAATAAGAAGCAAGAAAAATACTGTACAAATACTATAAAAATATAGACAGATTATTTTAACCTATACATGTATGAAAAGATAAATCTGACTGAAAATAATGAAACAGATTTATTCATTTTATTTATTCATCATGACAGGTTTTCCTCCTTCATTTTAAGTTTTAGGGTGATTTCATATCCAACATGTTTGGCCAAGGTCATGTAAAATCTGCTTCACTTTATTGGAAACTTCAGTTGTTTGGGCTGCTGTGACTAGACATACAAACTCCAGTCTGCCTGAAAACAGGGGTCTGGGTTCAAGAGTCAAGGGAGGACCAAACAAGGTGAAAAGACCAGGACATACTGGCTTACATTTGGCCAAATACAACTACAGTGAGCAATCTTAAGCAACATTCACTGACAATATCAAACAGAGTGTGGCTGATATTGGCATTGCCTGCTCTGCCAGCCTCCATTCCTTGTTACAGGTACGCATCTACAAGTCAATGCAGGTTGTTACAGACGATATGTAAGTGCCACATGCCGAAGCCTAAATGCAGCTTTATCTTTGTTTTAGAAAACTCTTGTTGTTTATTTCTGGGTCAAAAAGCAACAATGGGCCGGATGGCAGGAACAGGAACCACAGCTATAACCTTGACTAGTGGCACGTGGCTGGATTAGGCATCATTAGACCGGCTTTGGTCCAGGCTGAGCACAGTGTGAAATAAAACCAAACACTGATGCAACTTTACTCCTCAACCAAACCAGACATCCATTATCTATTCCGCTTATCCTTTTTGGGTTGTGAGGGGCTGGAGCCCATACCAGCTGACATCAGGAGAGAGGCAGGGTACATCCTGAACCGGTCGACAGCCAATCACAGGGCCACATAGAGAGAAAACCATTCATGCCAACACTCACACCTTAGAGCAATTTGAAGTCACCAATTGACCTGATGCACATTAGATCGATTGGTAACTCCAAATTGAAACTCCACACAGAGAGGCCCTGCCTGGCCCGGTGATCGAACCAGTGACCTTCCTGCTGTGAAGTACATGCACTGTCTGTTGCACCACCATGACGCACCCTTTGCCAGACCAAGTCTGCCAAACTGAAGGTGTGAATGGTACCTTTTTAGTGAGGAGTATCTCTACTCACAAAACAAAAGCTGTCTCTTTCTCCCTCTACTCTTGTGTACATCACCAGCAGTTGCCTTAAATGGCCTGTCCCTTCTGCCCCTGAAAAGACTTACCAGTGTGACATCATACCATTGTTTTTTTTCATCAATTTAATCTCATTGGCTCAGGCTGGCAATGCCATTGCTTAGCCTAGACTGTAGAATGAATGTAGAGTTGTTGCAAACATGGCAAAGAGCAGTGCTTACCTAACCAGTACTACAGAATAGATCTGTCAACCAATCATGACAAACTAGGCCCATGTGAGAAGGGGGCCTTAATGACAGGAGCTCAAACAGAGCAACCTTACAATGCAGCTGGATCCACCTCATTTCACATCTACAATCAAGCAGATCTTTCTTTCAAAGCTAAGCTGAGCTAGCATCCTTTAAGAAGAGGTGGGAGCTACACATGACAGTGTGGAGCAGCTGAAAGCGTGTGAACAACAACAGAGATGAGCACGGATGCTGCCCGCTTTAGTTTTTATACAGAGCTGGACATCATGTCATCATTAAATGAAAAACAATCAACAAAACTGAAAGGATTTCTCAATCAAAAAGGTATTTTTGCCCTTGAAGGGGTTTTGGTGAGAGTTTGAGCTTGGATTTGGCTCAAGTGAGCATGTCTGTGTTTCCCTCTGGCCTTGTGTCCACTCTCCTGCACTCAGAGCTCTACAGGAACACACAGACTCAAGTGCTCTCATGTTACCAAGAGCCTATTTAAAACCTTCCTCTCACTGATGGCCCTTTACAGTTTCTTTGAAATCTGCTAAAAAAAAAAAAATGGAACAAGCAGTACTAAATAAGCCCGACACAACCCAAAACTGTTATGTTAAAGTGTAAGACATTTTTATTTTAAACACTGGAGATCAGTTTGTGCAGGACATAATGCTCTCCCTGCTTGTCTTTACATTTTTTTAAACTAAGAGAAGAAAAATATAATCTATGAAGTTTGCTCATGTTTGAAACAAGACAAAAAAGTCAGAATAAATGTTAAACACAGATGTGTTTTGGTTTTGTGGATAAAATTTTAAAATGAGCTCCAAGATGAGTTAAAATGACTTAAAACTCCTTTCAAGTTCAGAGAAAAACCTTAAAGCATTAATTAATGAATACTAATAAGTTGTAAGGATCACATAGTGTTATGATTCAAAGAAGGCTGTCGAATTTCTTTTTCTTACGTGTAAAATGTATCTTGGCTTGTACAACAGAGGCAAAAAAAGTACTGTCTTCTTTGTTTGCTCTAAACATTTCTTTAACTAAAATCAAAATATTCATTCATTCATCACTTGATAAACTGGGGTACTTGTTGAGTCCGGTGGTTGCACTGTTGGTTTTCTAGTGTAGTCACAGCTTTATGTTATTAAAATGCCAAAAATAAAGTTTTTAAGATCCTTGAAAAAGAAGTTAAATGTAGAAATTCTTAGAGATCTGACATATGAAGCTGTTTCTTAGATCCTGGCAGCTTTATCTGGTAAAATCTGTAAACAAGAAAGAATATTTTCCACTAAAGCCAGTAAATGGGGCATCACATTAGAGCAGATCGGAGTGCTGAGTGCAGAAGCAACAGTTTTTAAGCAGAGAGAAGTTAAATCAGAGAAATTTCCTGGAAAGAAAATCAAGTAATTATAAAATGTAACACTGAGATTTCTGCAGTGATGAGAGAAGGACAGGGACAATTAGCCAAGTCTATTTAAATCCATCAGAGGAGTGAGTGTGAACAGTTGGACTTGTTGTGGAGATCATTTCAAAGAGGACGTCCGCTCCTCAGCTGAATCTCTCCATCGCTCCCAGCGTCAAGAGGAAACGGGAACCTCAACGTGGCCCCTTGTTAAACCTCCCCATGTGTACACCACTCAGCAGCGAGGGAGAGGAGATACCCACACACACACCAGTCTGCACACACCATCCCCCACACATGGCTAACCTGCCCAACCCGCCCCTCTCTGCGTCCCCCCCCTCCTTTCCCCAAATCTGTGTCGGTTATGTAAAACGCAGGCCGAGGAGTATGGGAAAGGTCCCTGGAGAGAGACGTTGTCATCATACATTAAACAGCACCCCAGGTCTGACTAAACACCCGCTCATTAATAAACAATGAGCAGAGTGGTTAAAAATAGACACCCCCCCTTCCCCTCATGTCCCTCCCCCCGGTTCTCCCCCTCTGGCAGGAGTCTCTCCATAAAGATGGCAGAGGAGGAGGCCTGTCCCGCTCTTTTGGTTTGGGTTCAGCACCACGGAGAGCGACGCTGACGGCTCCACTGAATGTGTGTGTGTGTTTATGGGTGTGTGTGTTTATGGGTGTGTGTGTGTGTCTGGGTGTTTGTGTGTGTGTTGACAGCTCACCAGGTGTCCTCTCAGTATGAGTTCCTCCGTAAACAGGAGCTGAGCGGTAAACACAGGCCCTGCTGTCTGTAATGATGTCAAACCCACGTCTCACCTCGTCTCCCCTATTTCAGCCTCCTCATCGCTCACTCCATCCATCTCTCATCCATCTCTCATCAAGCTTTCCTTCTTTCCTCCTTTCTACTTTTTTTAATCACGCTCTGCTTGGTCTGCATATAAAACATGGTGGAGGCCAGAGATTTGAAAAACTTGCAGATGCCTGATGAAAATGTGGGACCCATCAGAGACCAGCCAAGACCTGATCAGGGAAAGGGGGGAAGTTTAATGTGGCTGCATACACGTAAGTGTTGTCCAGGGTAAAAATGCATACAAATAATGCAATAAAAACATCACATTCAACAGATTTAGGCCCTGTAACATGACAATGTTGTCACCAACACACACAACACTGTTGTTCATCATGAGACTGGGATCCACATTCAAGATTTCCTGCTGATTAACAGAAGGGTTTTCCCTTCTATCCCTGAATTTAATGACCTCCTCCAAACAGTTGAGCTGAAATTTGAACTCTATTAAAACATAACAAACAGGAGGCAGCAGGAGGATCTGCAAATTTTAAATTTCATCTTCTGCCAAGCTAAATATGTCTTTCCCCTTTATATGTACCTCAAACCCCATGATGGAGGGATTCATGATTGGCTATATGGATTCATGTTGGGTGTTGGATAGGGTTGAACAGTTAATTGCAAATTAGATTAAATCGTAATTTGGCTTGTTGCAATTTTCAAATCACAGACAGTACAATGTTTTTAACCCTAAATGTGTTGAACATTTTGTTATTGTGATGTAGTTTCTTGCAATTTCATGCCTATTTTAACCTTTTTTAACCCAGTTTTTTACAACTTTATGCCTATCTTGCTCCCATTCATCTTTTTTTGGCCACTGTCAGACCATGTTTGGAATTTTTACATGTTTTTTGAAATTGAATCCCAATTTTGCTGCGATAATCAATTTTCCTTAGGCACTTTTGAATTTTTTGCCTTTTTTTTTTTTTTTTTTGCAATTTCATGCCTATTTTGCACCCATTAACTTTTTTCCACTTTGTACCATTTTTTTTTACCCAGTTTTAACAATTTCATACCTATTTTACTTCTGTTCTTCACTTCTCCACCTTTTCTCAAATCTTTTATCCTTAGATTGATTTAATGTCATATTGGTTATACTATAAAAAGATCTACTGCTTATGTTTGTTTAAGAATACATAAGATGAGGAACATTAAAACAATCACAGAGTAAATCGCAATTGCAATATTGGGGAAAAATATCACAATTAGATTATTTTCTCAAATCGTTCAGCCCTAGTGTTGGATGTATGTACTTGTATATATATGTATACGTGTATTTTATGTATGTATATATGTAACTATGCATATATGTGTATCCATAAAATGAAGAGTTTTATGCTCTATTGTAAAGTGTCTTGAGATAACACTTGTTATGAATTGGCGCTATACAAATAAAGATTGATTGATTTATTGACCATGGAAAAACTGAAAGATTTTTCCTTTGTGTTTTCAAAAGTGCTCCACATTCACATGGAGATGCAGGAAACACTGAAAACACTGTAGCTTGCATGCCAGGCCAGTAGATGGTGATGAAGGTTTGTAGAGAAACAGCGGTACAACAGAAAGTGTACACTTTCAATGAAGACAAAATTTTCATAAACAATAATGGCGAGTGGACTGTCTTCATAACAAACTGAGCACAGGAAGCAGCACACGTGTTTCTCAGTAGACGACTGAAGCTTCTGTTATTGTTATTGTTGTTGTAGTTGTTCCTGGGAAGTGAGTGCAGCCTTCATGTGAAAGATTACTGTGCATGCACTGCACGTCTGCATTTTCTTTGGAAACGCTGATTTCTGTTTACACAGATAGGAAAACATTTTCAAAACTTTTCACTCTGGACCCTGGTTTCAAAACCACAAAGCGGTTGACAGTCATTTATGCTCACACTCACACCTAAAGGCAATTTGAAGTTACCAATCAACATAATGAGCATGTTTTTGGTCTGTGGGAGGAGGCTGGAGAGCCCCTGATGAACCCAAGCATGTACAGGAAGAACATGTAGACTCCACACACTCCCAGGATCAAATTGACAACCCTCTTGTTGCGAGGCACGTCCACTACTTGCTGCACCACCAGGCTGACCCTATAACATCAAAATTATTATGCTGAAAGAAAGCTGCAAGTTAATTTAAAATCTCCGTTCAGGGCAAACTGTCAGCTTAGATCATTCCAGATTTAATCCTGTTTAAGTGCATTAAGGTTCAAATTCCAGACATTTTGCCACTTTAATAATGACCACAATATTTTCCTGTCTTTCAGGGTTACAATATTTTATAGATATTTCAACTGCTTCAGTATTACAGAACAAACCACGAGAGACTCGACTGACTTGCAGCTGTCACTCAGACTTACATGATAGAGTGATATTTCCAGACATATTGCTGATAATAGTGATGTACCAGGAATCTCAGGAATCTCCTTTACTAAACCTGATCTGATCCTCTCATTTTGAAAGTGTATTTGTGCTAGAAATTGATGAAGACTAGGGCTGGGTATCAATTCAGATTTTCTGGAACGATTCGATATTAAGAGGTCTCAAATCGATTCAGTTCACAACTCGAAATTTGTTCAGTCTGGGTTATCTCAGTAAAAATAATGCTGTAAATGACTTTTTGACCCGGTGCATTATTAAAACTATTTTTTCATTCAGAACTGAACCCAAAGCAGTTACATTAATCACATATTAATGATGTGCATTAATGCATATTCTGCAAGTTACTTGTTTTTTGTCCAACTTGTCTCTTCTTTCATGCTTGTTAAATATGAAATATGTCCAAACGTTAACTTTTAAACTCTCTGGTGGTGCCCCTATAGTGCTACTCGTTTCCGCCATGTTTTTTTGACAGGTTGCAGTAACAGCTCATGAGATCTTCTTCAGTGGAAAGCAGAGCTAAACGCGAGACTAGCAGAGTTGATACCACAGGCTGCTTCTCGGACTGTCCAATGAAGAAAAAACTATCAACGTTAAAAGATCGATCTTTGGATTTTATGGATCGATTATGAACCATTCAAAGGGAAATCGATTAAATTGATTTTTTTTACCCAGCCCTAATGCAGACTGAGGAAAAGAGCATTAGATTTCTAACAGAAGACACACATTTTTAAAATGTAAACATTCAGAAATAGTAGAGAGACATTTTGCTGCATTACATTCTGAGGGAATTACAGCCCCTATATCTGATTTATGTGGCTAATATGTATGTGGGCTATACGGGCTGCTTCTCCTGACTTGTGCCCATTTCTAGCATTTCCTTTAATGCTCGAAAACGTCTTTACAGCACCCTAAATCTTTGTTCTGAAATGGCACTGGCTTTCTCTGAAACTCTCTTCAGCACATTTTTAACTTCCAAGCCTCTCCTGGTGTGACTCCCTCCTGCCCTTTCCCTCCTCTCTGCCCATATGTAATGTCAGCCACTCACAACAGCAAATATTTCAACGCTTTCTCACCTCAGCGCTCCGGTGAGCACTTTAGTTTTCACGGTCCACCTTTTCTTCCTCTCTAAAGGACCTCTATCCATTCTTCTGTCTGTTTTAAGCTGCAGGACTATTTTTTACTCTTTCCCCCGAAAGGGCAGATGGATTTCTTTTCATGAGTCTGGAGAACAAGAACGATGAGGAGAATCTGAAACCCTGAGGAACGATCGAGGGGGAGAAGAAAGAAGCAGACACCTCAAGAACCTGCAGCTTCTGTTCTGCCAGGGAGAAGGAGAAACAAAGGCCCAGCATGCAGAGATGTAGCTTTAATATGTTAAAGTTAAATCTGAGAATCAAAAGACATGAATTAAACTCCTCTATTGTGTGGAGGGTTTTGATTCTCCCTCTTAACTTCTGAGGTAAACTGTTGATTTTCAACAACGAGCTCCTGAGAGGTTTTCCGTCAGAATCCAAAAGAACGAAAGTTTAGATGTCGGGGTAGTGAGACGAAGCTACAGAGAGTTTATAAGTTTATCCAGGATCACAGCTGGGACTAAGGCTGCTTTCACACCTTCCATGTTTAGTCTGGACTTTCCTATAAAGTTTGTTTGTGCTGGTGTGAAAGCTCACACGACCACAGAACTGGACTCTGGTCTGCCAAAAAACACGGGTCTCCGTCCGCTTCCAAGTTCAGAGTTTGGTTTGCAGTTGGTGTGAAAGCAATCCAAACAAAACAAGGCAAAGAAACTAAAAAAGGTTTGAATTGTGCCATGGATTTGGCGAAATATCAAAACAGAAAAGCAAATGTAGCATTCACTGACAATACAAAACAGAGTGATACTAACTTCAGCGTTGCAAGCACTGCCACCTCTTCACAGGTTAAGATCTACAGTCAGCGTGTATATCTGGGTCATAGTGCAAAAATGGTCCGGGTGGCAAGTTTAAAAAGAAAAAAACAGCTACAGCCCCAACTAGTGATCCTGGTCCTCGTCCACCTGACTGGGTGCAGTGTGGAAGCAAACTAAATCAAGAGAAAAATTAAACAATGATGCACTTCTAAACTTTAACTAAACCAAGTCTGACGAATTTTAGGTGTGACAGCCATCCGAATTAAACAAGGACCAACAAAGCAAACGAACCAGAAGGAGAGACTTGTGGCTTAGGTTTGTCCAAATATCACAACAGAACATCTAACACACAGCTTGGCTAATGTTAGCAGTGCTAGCACGGCCAGTTCTCTAAACAGGTTAACGTCTACAACAGGAGTCATCAAACTTTTTACTCTAAAGATGACAGAGGTCTACTTGCTTAATTTAATGTTCTTAAGTAATAAACATGTCATAACTTAATGGAAAATAAGAAGTATTGTGCATTTGAGAGGCAACATACAACACTGTAAATTTTACTTTTTTTTTTTAATTAATAAGTATTCCTAGCAATAATTTTAACACAGATTATTACATTATATGAGATCACAAGGGCACAAGAGAGCCCATATTACACCGGTTTGAAGGTCTCTGCATTGGCTACCCGTTTCTTTAAGGATAGATTTTAAGATTCTTTTACTGGTTTTTAAAGCTCTTAATGGTCTTAGTCCTTCATATTTATCTGATTTGCTTTTTTTATGAGCCCATTAGAGCCCTCAGGTCTTCAGGAAGTTCTTTGTTAACAGTTCCCAAAGTTAAAACAAAAACTTACGGTGAGGTATCTTTTTACTACTATGGCTCCCGCTTATGGAACAGCCTACCTGAAGACCTGAGGGCTGCACCTAATGTTAATGTCTTTAAAAAACAAACTCAAAACCTACCTTTTTAGTCGAGCTTTTACCTGAATCACCTTCTGGTGTTTTTATTTATTCTAATTAAAGGCCACTTTTTATTATCTTATCTTATTTTTTATCTTTTCTTTTTAAATCTTTTCTATTTTTCCTTATGTTATTTTCTAGTTTTCCTATGTTATTCTTCATTTATTTATTATTATTATATATGTATATTTTAACTTAATTTCAAGTTATTTTTTATTCTTATTTTTTAAAATTCATTTTCTTATTTTATTTCATGATATATTTAATTTCATACTTTTAACCTCTAACCTCCAGTGTTTTCTCATTTTTAAACCTTCAAGATGGTGTTTCCTCAGTACGTACTGGGTACATCAGTGTGCTTTATTATTGTCTTTTATTTATGATGCCTTTTATCGACACTGTATGGATGTGTGGGTGGGTTCAGGGGCTGGGTGGAGTGAGTTTGGGTTATAAGTCCTTTATTTAATTCATTTGTCTGTTTGTAAAGCACTTTGTGCTACAATTTTTTGTATGAAAAGTGCTATATAAATAAATTTTGATTGATTGATTGATTGATTATAGTTACATGCATAATCAGTAATTTATTTTTCTGTGTCAGCATTATTGTAAACATTGATCTCATGCAGGATAAAGTTTAGGAAAAATAGGTGGTTTTAAAATGTGATGCACATGTTACATTTGCTCTGTGAAGGAGGTAATGGTGATGCAAGTCTGTGTTTGTTCATTTGTTTGTTAGAGAGAATACGCAAACACTACTTCACGGATTTTGCCAAATTTTCAGGAGATTTTGGTAATGGGGCCATTTTTTTTATTTTTTTATTTTTTTTTATTTTTTTTTTTGCATTTTGTGCCATTATTGATCGGAGAAATACAGTGGATAGGTTTGTGAAAGGGGATGAGAGAGAAGGGGAAGACACTCTGCAAACTGGCCGGACTGGATTCGAACCTGGGCTGGTAGAAATACATATATGGGACGTGCCTGGTTGCTAACCACACTGATTTAAAATGATTACATTTTGGTTTTTGCTCAATAACTAATAATATCAACATAATTCTGAGGGCTAGGTGTGGGTTTTCAGGGTCAAGTAATCATATTATTATGCTAACATACAATTGAAATTTACTCACAGGTACATTGTTGGTTGACAAATCCACATGGAATACGATCACATACAGTCAATATGCAAGTGCCATCCATCCAAAGTTGTGTTAATTCAGATTTATTTATATATATGGCAGGGAATACTTTCCAACTGAACCATGTGCTGAACATTGTTATTGCTTGATGTTGGTTGCACATTTCCAGCTCATAAGGCATCGATGGGCCTGACGGCAGGAACAAACACCGCAACTATGGCCCCAACTAGTGGTGGGAGGCTAGATTACACACTGACAGGCATTGGTTCATCTGACTAGGTGCACTCTGAAAGCAAATCATATCAAGAGGAAACTTTTTAAGTGTGAATTTTAGGTGTAAAAGCGACCTAAGATGACCACAAACAGCCACCATTTTCTTAACATGCAGTTTGAGGGGAAGAAAAGGAACCCAGATTCAATCTCAAATCTCTCACAATCCAAAAAAGATATCATAAAACTGTTATTAGGGAATGATACTATGCTCTTATATTTGTTTACTGACTGATATCCTAAAATTCATAAAAAGGGAAATTAAAATAGAGAGAAGATCAAACTCCACAGGTGAAGTTTCTGGATTTGTCTGCAGATATGAAGCACACGATGATCCATATTTGCTGCTTCAGAGCTCAACACTCTGCTTTCTCACTGCTGTAAAGCACATCATGTCCAGGTAAGTTCATCAGATGCTGCTGTAGACTCCTGGAGACCGTGAAGGTCAAAGCTCCACCTGATCAGGCAGCCAGCTGTCAGTCTGCCCAATCAGGAGGAGCAGGTGAGGAAGAGGGGGGAGCTTTTAGGGACGGCAGCCAAAACATCTTGTGATAATATTCACATGGAAAACAACATCAAAGGGTCACAGGGTAGGGGTGGGGAAAAGGTCAAGTTTTATTCACTGATATCTATGAACAAACAGCAATGCCAATGAAGATGGGATGTTGTTAAAAAGACCGATAAGGCTGATTATTGAATGCTTTCAACTTAAATTCAACTGAATACACTGCAAATACAAGATATTAATGTTTAAACTGATAAATGTCTTTGCAGCACATTCCAAACTATCAACATGCACACATGCTATGTCCTCTGGAAAACACTTGATCCTGCAAAGCTGCCAGTGCTGCTCAATCCAGCTCTTCTCTATTGCTTATTGTGACTGGAGTAAGGATGCACAGTATTGAAATGTATTCAAATGTATCCAAACTTATTGCTGTCAATAGCGATATTTTCATTTACAAAAGTAAGACGAATCTCCTGCTGGATATTGGATTTGTCAAAAATGTTTCCAAAATAATCACTGCTGATACATATATTTTTTAGCAAGCGAACAAGGAATCTTCTTTACTAAAATTGATCTGCTCTTCTCATTTTGAAAGTGGATTAGTGCTAGAAATTAATGTTGACAAGGAAAACAGAATTTAATGCTCTAATAGAAGACACTTATTTTTAAAATGTAAACATACATTAATAATAGAGTGAGATATCATGCTACATTCAAACAATATGAGGGAATTACACCCAATATGTATGTTTATATGGCTCATATGTATGGGGGCAATATTGGCTGTAAATATAGGCAGAAATTTGAATATGTGATGGTACCAAAAGGTTTTTATCCAATCAAGAAATGTGGTCAAGATATGACAAGCTATGGAAGCTGTCAGCATCTATGCTAATCTCTGTAAGACAGTCACTTCCTGCTGTCGTCTTGCTTGTACCCCTTACCTCTTACTGCCTAAAAAGACTCTGATTGGGCCGTAACGCTTTGATAGAATAGAATAAACATTTATTTGTCCCACACAAGAAATTTGCAGCACTACAGCAGCAAAGGGGACAGCATTGATAAAAACAGAAAAATAGATTAAAATAGCAGTGTTTACATTATTCTGCCAATATAAAAAGGGCTTGGATACAAAACTAAGAAGTAAATCTTAGAACGATTAATTACACATTCACTAAGTATCAGGCAGATCCAGCTGCTGCACAAGGTAAGGAAAACAGAGCAACAGGAGAAAACCCTTAACCTTGCACAGCAGCTGGATCAGCCTGATTCAACAATAGTAATCATACAGATCCATCGTGACAAGCTCCAATCTATACTGTTTGTGTTTGAGTCCTTTAGAGCAGAAAGAAGTAACAGAGCAAGACATGCAGGAAGTGACTGCACCCATAGAGATTAGCATAGATGCTAACAGCTTCATGAGCAGTTTAAATGAAAAACAAACACTTCAAACTCCTCTGAAGTCAGAATTTTGCCTTATTTCAGACATGTATTGACCTGAGTTTGTTTTACAAAGTGGCTCACGCTCTAAACCCAGATAGCATACGGATGTGGGTGACTTCCGGCAACAATCTGTCACTTTAGGCGTTCTTCTGGCCCGTATGAAACAGATATGAACCTAAGCCGGCCCATGTGCTACATGCTACATTTGGCCCAAATATCACAAAACAAATACGGCCCACCTTTGGCTGAAATATGGCAAACTTCACACCAGGTCATCCGGATGTGAGCTTAAAGTGGCCCATGTCCCGTTTGCTGGGTGTTTCTGGTCTATATCTGGCATTGTGATGGCTCGATTGTGGCCCACTTCTTGCAAACAAGAGTGGACCGCCCAAGTGCCAATCATTCCAAACCGAATACGGGCCAGATAAGGCGATGTGGCATGTGAATTGTGGCCCAGATATGGGCCAGAAGAATTTGCTATCTGGGAAGGGCATTGTCGCCAGCCTACTCCACTATCAGATCGGCTTGTAATAATGTTGACTGACGGAACAATCGTCCAATCATCTGGTGGACATGCTTCTGAATGGCTCAGCCCTACCAAAGACTTTCTATATACTCTATAACAAATGGACTAGTGAAGTACTTTGAATGGTCCGACTGGTATGTCATGCCGGGGAAGGTTGTGTACACAAAGTCATTGACTGGTAGTTAAACCAGCAACCTTCTTCCTGTGAGGCAACAACTCACAGCACCACCCTGCAGCCTCCTGCTGCGTCAGCTGCAGATGAATCGACAGGATATCACGTCCTATAATTGGGCTTAAAACATCTTGGCATGAGTTCTGTCTTTATTTTCCAGCTTTAGTTTCTGAAGGTGTGTGAACAGGAGCAGAGAGGATGGGAGGAGTGTGAGGTAAAGGGGTGAAGGTGGAGTGGGAGGAGAAGAGGAGCGAGGGATGATGGAGGAGAAGGGTGGAGGATGATGCCAGAAGGTGAGCCAATCGTCCTGCTCACTTGACCCCTCCAATTACCTCGGCATCGGTTAATTAGCGCAGAGGTAAGCTCTGGTAATTACCACATTGTGTCTCGGACAAGAGGCTGCAAACGCAGATCGCACACACGCGGGGAGCACAACAGGCAAAACTGTTGCTATGGATACCTGCCATCCTCTCCATCTCTGTGCTGCGAAAAAGTGAGAAAAAGACGATAGAAATAGATAAAAGAGATGAGAGGAAATAACAAGGAGCAGGGAAAAAGCAAACAAAAGCTCTACAAAGGCAGAGGCAGGAGGAGCAGCGAGCAGATCAGAGACGATGGATGGTTCTGTGAGGCGGCCACATTGTTAGGGACGCACTTTTACAGCAAACTGTCGAGGAACGACTCTTTTAGAGGAAATCAGCTGACAGGAGCAATTAGCATTAAAGCTGCTTCAGTTATTCACATTGCATCAACATTTACATGGGGAGCAGTTTAAAGTGCTTGTTAACAGGATTTGTAAAGAAGATGTAAAGGAAGGAGGAGCACTGATCATGAAATTCACCCAAAAAAACATCTAAAACAACAAAACTGTTGCTATCAGTATCAACTCTTCAACTCTTCTTCAGGTGTAAAACTCTTTACTGCCATTTTCTTCTTGTTTTGTTGCTTATTTAGAGCAAATCAGAGTTGAACCAACGGATAACTTCTTATACCCAATAATAAATCTAAACATTGATTTATATGTAACAGTACAGTGCAGAAGTTTGAGACGGATGTAAAAATATATATATTTTTGAACGTAGAAATCCTTCAAAAACATAAATTGAGATTGTTTTGTTGTCAGTTTATAAAATGCAAAGTGACAGAATAAAAAAAATCTACCATAAATAAATGTTATGTATGAGCAGAAGAGGACAAAGGCTCAAAACCAATAGTAATGAAGTTTGGATGTTGTTTAAAAGGTTAATGAAAACCATATCAGTGATTTTGCAAATCAATTTATTAATTTAATTCAACCTATTTTTCAGTTTTGTCCCCCTGCAACAGATTCCACAAAAGCTGAGACAGTGGCAACAAAAGCCTTGAAAAAAACTTAAAAAACCTGTTTGGAACATTCCACAGGTGAACAGATTCATTTGAAACAGGTGAGCATTGTGATTGGGTATAAAAGGAGCTTCCCTGAAAGGCTCAGGCCCCATCCACATGAAGCCAAACTGAGGTCTAAACGCTTTTTGCCGAATCTGCGTATCATCCACACGAAGACGGCGTTTTGGGGGTCTGTAAACGATCATTTTTGAAACCAGGTTCCAGAGTGTAAAGATTTTGAAATGCCGTATACACAGCTCCGTGATTACTGGCTCTCCGCAAGTTTTCAGATACGCTTACGTCATGGTTTCATATCTTCATTGACACGCATGCGCCACACGTGGCAACAACAATGGCGGCGTATGGTGTAGCGTATGTGCTGATGAAGCTAGTGACCCTACTATCCATGTTGCAGCAAAATCTCCTTCTCAATCACCACCGAGTTGAACAAACAATTATCGAGGACACATCACGGCACTTTATGATCACTTTATCACAATCTCTTTTTACAACTTTTGCCGCAAGTGCGCATGCCCACTGTTTTTTTGTCTGTTTCCGCTTGTTTCCGTCATATCGTTACAGCGCCCCTAGAGGTCTAGCATGTGTTTTACAGCGTCTTCATGCGTACCGAGGGCATTCATATAGAAGCACACATTTTCTGGACGCCTTCGTCTTTATGATGATCGTTTTGGAAACTGTTAAGCGTTTTGTCTTCGTGTGGATGGGGTCTCAGTCATTCACAAAAAAGAACAGAGAGAGGCTCAACAATTTGTCAACAACTGTGTGAGGAGGACGTTTCTCAATGTAAAGTGGCAACAAATGTATGAAGTTCATCATCTACAGTCCATAATACCATCAAAAGATTCAGAGAATCAGGAGAAACCATCAGGAGAAACCTCTGCACATAAGCAGCAAGGCTGAACACTAACACTGAATGCCTGTGACCTTCAATCCTTCAGGCAGCACTAGATTAAAAACAAACATCATTCTGTAAAGAATATCATCACATAGATTCAGGAACACTTCAGAAAACCATCATCAGTGAACACAGATCTTCTACATCTACAAGGTCAAACTCAACCAGGCAAAGACAAAGACAACAACAACACCCAGAAACACCGCCGGCTTCTCTGAGCCAAGCTCATCTGAGATGAACTGAGGCAAAGTGGAAAAGTCTGCCGTGGTCTGAGTCCAAATTTCAGACTGTTTTTGGACATCATGTCCACGGGACCTCCAGGCTAAAGAGGAAAAGGACCATCCATACTGTTATCAGAGCAAAGGTCAAAAGCCAGCATCTGAGATGGTATGGGAGGGTGTGAGTGCCCATGGCATGGGTAACCTGCACATCAGTGACAGCAACATTAATGCCGAAAGGTACATATATGTACATGCTGCCATCCAGGAGATGTCTTTTTCAGGGAAGTCCCTGCTTATTTCAGAAAGAAGAGGACAAGACACATTTTGCCTGAGTTACAACAGCGTGGCTTCAGAGTAAAAGGGTTCAGGCACTCAGGCGTCGGTGGTGCTGTTGGATAGTGTGCTTGGTCAGTGATCGGAAGGTTGCAGGTTCAAGCCCAGCTCTGGGCGACACATGGCGATGTGTCCTTGGGCAAGACACTTAACCCAAAGTTGCTCCCACTGCTGCGTCAGTGGTGTGTAAATGGGCATGAAAGGGCGTGAATGTGTTAGAAATACTGATGGATAACTAACATAGAAACTCAAAAACCATCAGTGAGCGAATGGGTGTGAATGGGTAAGTGTGACCTGCGGTGTAAAGCAGCTTTGAGTAGTCTAAGACTAGAAAAGTGCTATATAAGCTCAAGTCCATTTACCATTTACTAAACTGACCTGCCTGCAGTCCAGGCCTGTCCCTTATCTAAACTGTGTGCTGCATTATTTA
The DNA here is from genome assembly GCA_036419115.1 of Scarus forsteni. Taxonomy (NCBI): domain Eukaryota; kingdom Metazoa; phylum Chordata; class Actinopteri; order Labriformes; family Labridae; genus Scarus; species Scarus forsteni. Next base: position 3,597,563 of record JAZDUH010000395.1, read on the forward strand.
GCACAAAATACAAGAAAAAAGACCCTGGAATTTTGAACAAGTGAAGTTGAGCTTCAAGTAAGAATGGGACAGAATTCACCACCAACGCGTCAACATTTAGTGTCTTAAGTTCCCAAATGCTTTTTGAGTTTTGTGGAAAGGGAAGGAAATGTGCATTTTTCCCAGCTTTTTTGGAACATGTTGCAGGAATCAAATTCAAAATGATTTAATATACGTGGAATAACAAGAGTTTAGCAGCTGAAACATTAAATATCTTGTCTTTGTAGTGTAAACAGTTGAATGCAGGTGGAAAAGGATTTGTAAATCATTGTTTTCAGTTTTATTTACTCTTTACTGTGGGTTAAGCTCTGCATTTATTCATGATTTTTACTTGGTGCTTGGATGCTGTGACATTTACTGAGATAAATTCCTTAAAAAGAAGCAGCTTTAGATAACACACTAAAGCTGCCCGATTGCAGAAGCTTGAGTAAGAACATATTTTTACTCCTTCTTGTCTTAGCTGGTGCAAAACTGCTATACTAACAATGCGGTTCAGCCATGTTCAGATGTTTAATGCTTCTGTGGTGGAGCATAGGGCTGACCTCCTGACCCCTGCATACAGAACATTAACGTGTATATTTACAAACATACAGGTGCACCTGAAGCTCAACACAAACACCAGGACAGATACATCCTGACACCCTGACCCCACTGGTTGCCCCTGCCAGCACCTTCAGCCGGCTCGAGCGCTGATAGTGGATGTCCTGAAACACACATGTTCACACGCACACGCAGGGATGTCTCCCCTGTTTAGCTGACACGTTACATAAGCTGTCTGAAAGTGTATCTCTCAGAGGTGGAGTGCGGTGGGAACAGCAGCCTCCTCGCACCTCAGCGGTGACGCGGCCACACAGCCTCTGACAGGCCAGTTTACGGGGCCGTGTTTGGGTTAAAAGACGTGATCATGGCTGTGATACCTGCGAGGAGGGTGAAGAGTTCAGCAGGAAGGCTGCAGAGGAGGTCTTATGGAGGAAACATCTAAACATCCACGCTGGTGTAAAATCAATCATCTCTGCAAACTCTGTTGTTTCACCTGTTTTATTTCATTTAAACATTAATGAAAAGAAAAGAACTTCAGTCCACAGAGTGAGTCTGCCCTCTTCAGACCAAACACAGCTCATGCTTTAATGTTGGAGCATGTTTGTATAACACATCTCCATTTTAAAGTTAGGCAGACAGCTCCACCAAGTGTTGAGAAGATGCACCATCTCTTTGTGGAGGGATTGATTTTGACTGGACAGTTTGTGCTTTATCACTTAATGCCTCTCTGGACTGAATCTGCAGCCGCCTAAATCATTCTCTCATTCGGCAGAAACTTGAACCTTTTTTTTAATCCTCATACCTGAACAGGAAAATTGTGTCCCCTTGATGGTGGACTTTCTTCAATAATTTTAAAGGGGCAACATATTTATATTTATTATACAGGGTGTCAATAAAGTCTCTTTACAATTTAAAACATTTATTACAAAGACAGTTGCTCACCCATCCAAATAATCAGAAACACTTCCATGGCCACAGGTATAAAATCAAGCGCCTAGGCATGCAGACTGCTTTTACAAACATTAGTGAAAGAATGGGTCGCTCTTAGGAGCTCAGTGAATTCCAGTGTGGAACTGTGATAGGATGCCACCTGTGCAACAAATCCAGCTGAGAAATTTCCTTGCTCCTAAATATTCCACAGTCAACTGTCAGCTGTATTATAAGAACGTGGAAGTGTTTGGGAACCACAGCAACTCAGCCACCAAGTGGTAGGCCACGTAAACTGACAGAGCGGGGTCAGCAGACGCTGAGGCGCATAGAGGTCGCCAACTTTCTGCAGAGTCAATCGCTTCAGACCTCCAAACTTCATGTGGCCTTCAGATTTTAGCTCAAGAGCAGTGCGCAGAGAGCTTCATGGATGGGTCTCCATGGCCGAGCAGCTGCATCCAAGCCTCACATCACCAAGTGCAATGCAAAGCGTGGATGCAGTGGTGTAAAGCACGCCGCCACAGGACTCTAGAGCAGTGGAGACGCTTTCTCTGGAGTGACCAATCACGCTTCTCCATCTGACAATCTGATGGACCAGTCTGGGTTTGGCGGTTGCCAGGAGAACGATTGCATTGTGCCAAGTGTAAAGTTTGGTGGAGGGTGTGGGCTTGGCCCCTTAGTTCCAGTCAAAGGAACTCTGAATGCTTCAGCACACACAAGACATTTTGGACAATTCTATGCTCCCAACTTTGTGAGAACAGTTTGGAGCTGGCCCCTTCCTCTTCCAACATGACTGTGCACCAGTGCACAAAGCAGGTCCATAAAGACATGGATGACAGAGTCTCGTGTGGATGAACCTGACTGGCCTGCACAGAGTCCTGACCTCGACCCGATAGAACACTTTTGGAGTGAATTAGAGCGCTTCTGGAAGAATGGTCAAAAATTCCCATAAACACTCCTAAACCTTGTGGACAGCCTTCCCAGAAGCGTTGAAGCTGTTATAGCTGCAAAGGGTGGACCGACGTCATATTGAACCCTATGGATTAGGAATGGGATGTCACTTAAGTTCATATGTGAGTCAAGGCAGGTGAGCGAACACTTTTGGCAATATAGTGTATCTTAACCAGATTTGTTTTATTTTAATCAGTGTTTATTAAAGTTTTTATTCACATTAAAAGATATTCTGTTGATGGAAGGAAAGGCTTGTCTTACTCGATTGATGTTTTCCCCAGATGTTCTTGGTCGCCCACTCCTCCCTTAACCCAACACTGTCCCTGCCTCCATGAAGTTCTTGTGTCATGCATGAATTGAAGGACATGATGGAGGATCTCTTCCATACTCAGTTCTGTAGTTTTGCTGAGTCTGCACATCCGATTTTGTCTCAATAAACCAGGATACACATTATGCCTTCTCTCAAGGACTAGCCATTTAGGGGTTTATTTAACAGCTTTCCTTCCATTAATAGAATATCTGAAACACAACATTTTAATGTGTATAAAAACTTTCGCATTGATTAAAATAAACCAAATCTGGTTAAGATATCTCATCAACTGACTTTGTAATATTTTTTTTAAACTGTAAAGAGACTATGAGGACACCCTTTATTGTACCATTGTTTGGGCTAGCACACATCCCACATATGTCCAAAAAATACTAAAGCTACAGAAAAAAAGTTAGAATCTTTAGCTACAAGTACACCTCTTTTTTTAAACTCCAGTTGTAAACTTTTTTTTTAATATCTTCCAGACATGTTTTTGTCTTTGAAATCTTGTATCAAAACTCAGATGTACTGGTTTGCTTACAAAATAATTGTGACAGTAATTCATATTTTCACAATTATTCAATTAGCAAGCTAGAAACTTCTATGTTCTCTTATATGAAACATCTCTTTGTCAATTTTCACTTAAATATTGGGGAGTTATATTGTGGAACAAATACATTTATTTGAACGCTTCTTTTTTTATCATTGCTCATACACAAAAAATAAATAAAATTAAAATTATTGATAAAATCATTTTTAGGGGCCCCTGACAGCCAAGGCCCGGTTAGTCTTTAAAAATAATGTTCAGTTTGTGCTGATCATTTATTTTTCAAAGACAGATGCCACTATTTCAATAAACTTACATGATGAAAATGCTGTAACATCACTGTGCTTGAATATTTATAAATTTTACCGATCATTTCTTAGGATGTAGTGATATTAGCATACATGTACAATTTAACCTCTCCAGCCCCAGTCCCTTTTAAAAGCCTTCAGCTCAAAAATTACATGCTCATAAAGAAGAGTGTATCTCTGCAACCACATGGTCTATTTGAATCAGTTTGGTGTCAAAATAAAAGTAATACATGAGAAATTTGCGAGAGGCCTTGCTTATGCAGCTCGACGATCCGACCACGTTCAAGAAGAGAAAGCTTCTTAGCTTTAGCCATCAGGAGGGCATGACCGTGTGAATGCCTGACAGAAAATGAACATTTTGAGCAGATTTTGGCTTTAATAGCCTGTTGTTTGAACTGTTGATCAGCTTTTAAACAGCCTATTTCAGTTTTTTTGTTTTTGTTTTTTTAAAGTTCCAAATGTTTTTTGTCGCACTCCCACTTCTTGCTTTTGCATATTGTAGCTCTATTTAAAACCTCATTAAGGTCCAAATGTGCAAAATGCATATTCTAACTATTTTTTAACTGGTCTTAAGATTTTGATCAGGTCTGTATAGTCAGGTGAGGATTTTGAAAAACAGTTTTTCTTACGTTTTTGTGGGCACTTTGGGGCTGTAAGTCAGATCATATTGAGATCAGTACACAGTAGATCAACTGTACCACCTTAGGAAAGTGCTCTGTAGTGGAAAATTAAGCTGTGGTCACAAAACAATGTTTTTGTGGCTTGTTTTGACCCACAACTCTATAAATGGCACAGTTGTGGTGGTACCATCAGCAACAACGATTAGCCCTATAGCATCACTATGATTCGTATTGCAAAGCTTTGTGACCGTAGGATATCTCATACCTCATACAATCCTTCTTCAAAAATCACAAACTATCCCTTTAATCTTTAAATTAGAAATATTGCTTGACAGTGACATAAATTACCTCCATCCCCAGATGACAGTATCCTAAATGTTGTTTGTAAGTCCAAAAAGTGAGTGACACATTGATTGTGTAATCTTTATTAGTAGTTTTATTGATACATGACCTTGTTAGATACCATTGTCCCAGCACACATACTGTAATTGATTTTCACATGGAGCATTGAGAATCGGCACAAATATACAAGTAAACATCCCTGTATATAATACTGACTTGAAGAAAATTAATAAATAAATATCAAAAAATGACATGAAAAGATAGAAATGCAACAGCCATGTGTGAAAATCATTTTTATATGTGCCGTCTTCTTCAGTGCAAACATCAAATCAAGAAGAAAATACCCCAAAAAACAAGCTCAACATTTTTCCTTAAAATACTCAAACATGTCTGAGTGAAGCACATGAAGAGGTGCGGATGAATAAAACCAGATCAGACCGAGTGTGGACACTCCTCTCTTTGTGATGGAGAAAAGATAAAAGAAGAAGGAAGAATAAAATGTAAAAAATACACTAAATCACTGCCATCACCAGAAGTCCACGCTGGTGAAATCTGAGATTTGTTACGCTTGCTGGAAAAATAAATTGTCAAAACTATTTTTTAATATTAAAAAGCACACAAATAATTAAAACATTGAATGGATTTAAGCCCAGAGCATGTATAAGGCAAGCAAGCTCATACTGTATATACAGTTAAGGATACTATTTACACTGTTTTTACACGTTACAGCTCTGCAGACTGTGGAGAAGGGCTCTGTCTCCCCCTACTGGTTCACCCCGGTGTCGCACTGCAGACTGAAGTGATGAGTGCAGAAGTCGAGTCATGCTTTCAGATCGGCCAGACAGTCCGTCCCAGAATAAAAATCTAGAGTGTTTGGAAACCCCCACAGCCTAGTCTGACCCTCCCTTCTCATCTGGAACTACGACAAGAGTGAGGAGAAAGATGTCTGCTTCTAGTGGCAGAGACCAACACCAGGCCCTTTCCCACTGAGCTGTAAGCAAACACAGCAAGTAAATGATGAGTTTGAGGCTTTCTGGGGGGCTTCAGTGGAAAATGACGTTTTGAGATCTGTTCCAAACAACTGAGAAAAACGTCTAAAATACAAGAACTTGTTAATAAGGTGTGTAAATACATGACTGTTACACCAGCCTGTCAAAACCTACAACCCAGGCAGCTGTCGACTGACGCCTAATCGAGAATCCACCTATGAATAGGGACAGGAATTAAAAACCAGTTCCAGCTGAGAACCCATAACAACTCACTCGAGGAATCGATATCACTAGTCTTCAAGTTTCACAATTCTCTTAGCAGTTCTCTCCATTTTGTGCGACATGCCTTGAGTATCAAGAACCACGAGAGGCAGTCAGCAGGAACGATTACTGAGAAGTCAGAAAACGTGATCATGGCATTCAGTGGGGCAGATGTGGTCAAACTCAGGGCCTAATTTTTGACAAAATGTTGTTCACTGTACATCTAGTGAGTGGATTCAGCAGCAGATTGAAAAGTCATTAAAGGGATATGCCAATTTTTTTTGGTTTCGAGTCTTTTTCATGTCACTACTGAGTTTGTTACAAGTAGATAAACCATTCTTTCGACTGCTTGTGCAATAACATGTAAGAGACGGGCAGAGCTCACCCACTGCTAATTAGCTTAGCTCAAACACTGGGAATCAATGGGTACTGTTAGCCTGCCTGTGCCTACAGTCATTAGATAAACTCTTAAAGATCCTGTGTGCTTGTTGTGACTGTTTTTCTTTACCATGTTATGTCACATTATCTAAATTTGGACTTAGATTAGTACTTCATGTAATTTTTGAAAGAAATACATAGCAAACTAAGATGCAGGGTGCATATGGAAACCATCGCGGACGTGCTTTGTTTTGTTGACCAACTTACAAGCACGCCCATGGTATGTATTTGCTGAGAGTTTATCTGATGACTGTAGAAAGAGGCAGGCTAACACTACCCACTGACTACCAGTGTTTGAGCTAAGCTAACTAGCGGTGGGTGAGCTCTGCCTGTCTTTCTCTTGTTACTGCACACACAGTCAAGAGAATGGTGTCTATCTGCTTGTCATGGACTCAGGAGTGAGGCAAGACATGAAAAGAAAAAAATGTTGGTGTATCCCTTTAAAAACCTATGAAGCCAACCTTTGCCCTCACAGAACATCCACAGTAATAATTAAAGAATGGATAAGCAGAATCAAAAATGGCACTGGTGTCAATAAAAATGTATCTGTTCCCATCCCTACCAATGAATCAGCCCTCACATACTGGTTTCAGCTTTATTTGCTATTGCTTCTCTGAGCTGCGTCACAGCAGGGAGAAAAGAGCTCAATCACTTTCTAATGTTGAACACAAGCAGCACACGGACGTGACGACTGATTAAACCCAAATATGAAACCTCACAAACTGGTCAAGGACTAATCTAAGCTTAAGGACAGAGCCCTACGATAAGAGGCTGATTGCAGGAATCACTGATATCACATGAACCGGTTCAAACAGACTCTACTAAGAAATAACAACATGGATTAACCTGGATCCTGTTTAGATGAAGGATAACGAAGCCAACACCGAACACACCAATCCAAAAACACCAGAAATGACCTCCATATGAGGGACCTGGACTTAGCAGAGCCAGACTCCCTCTGAAGCAGTGGTTCCTAACTGGTGGGTTAGGACCCAGACGTGGATCACAGAGCCATTTGCAGTGGGTCACATTTAAAGTTGATCTTACTGCTATGGTGGCCCTAGAGTGCAAACACAACTGTAAATCAGAAAATACAAAAATCAAATCGAAAAAAAAAAGGAGTTGGAAAACCATAACAAATTAAAGCTAACAAAAATGTTTGGCTTAAAATTCCTGCTATAGAACTAAGAAATTTATTAAATAATGTATATTTTTATTAAGCTTTCACATTTGTTATTTTTAAATGTTATTTATCAATGTCTTCCAATTTGTCATCTTCTGCGGTTGGTTTTTTCCTCATCTTTTCAGCAATTGTGCATCAATATTAAGTTTTTGTTACATTAACTGATTTGTTATTGTAATCATGCTTTTTTTATATTCATGTTGCTGTTTGAAATTGTGATTTTCTTTCTTTTTCGTGTGCTTTTGTGTTTCTTATATATTGCAAGAATTTTGATTTCTTTTTTATTGTGTTCTTAAATTTTTTTGTTTTTCTTGATTAGCTTTTTGTTTGTGGAATTTTCTGATTTGTTGTTGGTTTCTAATTGTTTGTTTTCAGATTTATTGTGTTGGCATTAATTGTAATTGCAATTGTGATCTCTGATTTGGTTTTTTTGTATCTATAGCTATGTTACCCTTATTGTTTTTACATTTGAACTGGTTCTGTGTTTTATGTTTTGTTGTTTGGACTTTAATAAGCTATAGCTTTTTTAAATATTTTATCGTTTGTTTCTTGTTGGAGCATATTTTGTTTTTGTTGTCATGCATTTTTCCTTGTATTTTCTGATTTGCTGTTGTGTTTTCTGATTTTTTGCTGTGTTTTTTATTTGTTGCTGTGGTTGTGTGCACTTTGGGGCTACTGTACCTTTCACAAAAAAAAAAAAAAAATAGAAAAAACAAGTTCTGTTAAAAATGTCTGTCGAGACATCAACATTTGACCTTTCCTACCATTTCTACTGTCCAGTCCAGATAAGGACCCACACTTATATCCTGCTCTCCTAGTGAGGGCGAACATATTCTAAGGGAACACAGGGAACTTCATTGTAATAAAACAAACAAGGGAGGATATATTTAACTGGATAAACATCAACTTAAAACAACTTTACACTTTTGGTCTGAACAAGTATCTACTTATGCCAAGAGGTTAGAGGACAAGAGGAGTAATAAATATAGATATATATCTCGCCACCTTTTGGGTAAAATAAAAGAAACATCCCAACAATTGTACTTAAGAGTGAAAAAATAACTTTGGAAAAATGTTAGAGCCCAGTTTTTCATGTAAAGGTGGTTCGCAAACTGCTAAAAAACAAACTTTCGCTCTGCCAGGGCTTAAGCCAGCAGGAGCGACACAATCTTGGTGCTTGCTATATTGTTATGTACAGTGTTTGTGTGTTTGTGTGGAGACCAGACGGGGGCAGAGAGGGGCCTGCAGGCTGTGGGTGGTGCAGGCTTAGGCAGGTGGATGTGGGCAGCAGGCCTCATGGTGGCGTCTCGGCGTTATTGGTGGTCTTTTTCTTCGTTGTCGTCGTCGTCTTCTTCACTGTCTTGGTTTGAGTCTTGCAGAGGAGAAGAGAAGAGTGATAACCAAGGTTAATGTATTTCATTTTCTTCTGTTTTAAGTCTGCATGTTGCTGTGGGGGTTTCTTTGGACTGTAGATCTTCAAACCTTCAAGCACAATCAATAAAATTTTTACTGCAACAACTGTGGCCTGGAAAGATCATTTGTACATATTTTATGAATTTTTCTGAGAACTTAAAATGCAACCTTGTCAGTTTTAAGGTTAAGAAAAGACGGGACATTCACATAATGGGATTTCTCCTTCCATCACACACACTCATGCTATGAGAGCTGAGAAACCAGTGATGGGAATGAACAGCAGAAATCAAAGTTACATTTCTGAATGAATGTGAAAAACACAAACAGTTAAAAAAAGGCTTTAACAAATATCAAAATTAATAACTAAGTAGATAGCAGATAGAGAATCATGTAAAAGTTTGAAGAAGTGATTTAATGATTCAGCACTATTTGAAAGGTTAAAAGCAGCATGTTTAGCTGAGTTGCTTATTCCATTACTGCAAGATTCTCAAAAGTCATACCTTGTAAAGGCAACTGACCCTGCTTTCAAACAACAGAAAATAAAATATTTATGGTAGGGGTGTCCCGATTCACCTCCGATATAACACTGATATTCCAGCCTTGAGTATTGGCCGATACCAATATCAATCTGATATGGTAACAGCAGGAATCACACATATTTTTATTACTTATTTTGTAGTATGAAACTACAAACAGAGAACAGTAGTCAGCAATAGTAGGTTAGAAAAAAAACAATGGGTTAAATAAATTTTAACCTTAAACATAAGAATATACAATTAATAAAAACAATTAAAAAATAAATAAGACTGAAAAGAAACCTCAATAAATCCAATAAAAACAAAAACATATTTTTAAATTGTAAAATAACCAGTGTTTAATTTAAACATAAGCAGATTCTACAACTTAAAAATTAATTTAAAAAAAAGAAATTGGAATGGACTGCATGTGTAGAAGTAACATAACAGAGATTTAAGATGCAGGCCGATATAGTCCAATATTTGTATTTTTGCTGATATCGGATCGATATCTGATATCAATATCGGATCGGATCCCTAATTAATGGTAATACTGATGGGGAGAAACAATTGACCAAAAGATGTTTCCAGGGGCTTATAGACTGATAGCTAGATATAATAACAGAGATACAGATATTTATTTGTGTGGGGGGTTGGGTTCTGACCTGTAATTTCATATTTTCTAAACTTGACAGCAGCGAGTGGAAAGGCAGTTGGAGGCAGAGTACAGAGAAAAGAGCCTAAGAGCCTTTTGGTCAGAAAAGAGGAGCTAGAGAGGGAGAAGAAGACACTGGAGGTCCATCTTCAGAAGGAGGAGAGGCTCATGGTTAAATATCTTTAAAGAAGAAGACAGAAAAGAAGAAAGAAGCAGAGAAAGGGGAGAAGGAACAGAAACACAAAGAAGGAGGAGGAGGAGAAGAAAAAGAGGAAGAAGGAGAGACATCCCTAATGGTCCCTGAGGAAAAATGAGGAGGAGAAAGTAGAGGTGGAGATGTAGCATCCTTCCCCCTCCCCCTCCTTCATTTCTCTCTCTCTTATCCCGTCATCTCTCTGTCCTTACCTCCACCATTACCCCCTCATCCTCACTCCTCTAGTTTTCTGCTCTACATCTTTCCTCCTCAATAAAAGGGACAGCATGGTGGTCCAGTGGTAAGCACTGTGGCCCCACAGTTAGACCGTTCAGGGTTTTCTCTGGAGCGTCCCAGTTTCCCCCTACTCTTTAGAAAAAAACTTGAAACCCAAACGTGTTTCTAGGGAAGTCTGTCTTTTAGTCACATTATCTTTGGACATTATTAATCATTTCTCTACATTTTGTAATAAAGGTTATGTGAGTAAAATCTGTAGCCAAATAGAACAGTTTATTATGGCTGAATTAAAGGTTTGGTTGGTTTAAGGTCTGCTATTATTGTTTGATGATGTTCAGGTGATGTTTAGGACAACAACAGATGAAGACCTTTTTGCTTTAAAACCTGATTTGTTTAGATTACTACAAACAAGTGGTTCTCAAATGGTGTGGCAGCTTTAAAAAAGTCCTGGTGTGACTTGGGACTTTGTATAATGTACTACTATACAATAAAGCAGCTGACGGAGCTGTGCATCTTTACTAGCCTCACAATTAGTTTATGATTACCGAGTTAATGACTGAATTTCAATTTTATATCAAGATGTGTTACAACACAACACAGTGAGCTGTATCCTTTACCATCCATATTACTACACCAGGATACTTTTTTCACTTTTCAAACAGGCTCAAATATGTACTCTTGCCCAACTTTCCTGCTTCTTAAATAGACATGGAGGACAAAATGTTCACTTACTGCCTCATTAACCCGCCCACTAACAGGAGTCATGATGAAGATAATCACTGTTATTCTCTGTGGTCAGAATGTTCCTCCTGATTGGTGTATGTTGCATTCTGTGTTAGAATTGTATTCTATGTCTTAACAGTTTTACAGTAAAGCTATTCAGACTTGCTTAAAAAGACTGAAGTAAGTACCATGTTACTTTTTTGCTTAATTTGGTAAACAAACAACAAAGTTAAAGGTTAAGTTAAAAGGTAAGCAACATTCTGCTTCCCTTTGGGGATTTTTGGGTTGGCCCATGTGGCTCCCAGGTTCTAAAAACATACAATACTAAAATCTCAAACTTAAAGAACCTCTACTGATAGCTGTTCAAATGGGTGTTATCTGAATTTTTGCTGTTAGCATTTCACTATTTGAAAACTATTGACTGTTGGAGGGGAAAAGTTTCTAAAGTTGATAACTGGCCATTCTTTTATCCTGAAATCAAAACAAATTGACGAATCTTTAAGAATTGCCAAGCCTTAGGAACAGAAGCTGTACAGCTTATCTTGAATATGTTGCATGTCCCTATAAACCTGGACCTGTGAACAACTGGCCAGACCACACAGACAGCTCAACATACAGAAGATCGCAACCCCCAAAGGGACAAGCAGTGCAGACGATGGATGGTAAAACCATGAGGCAAACTTTGCTTTATAGCTTTAGTTTCAGTACGCTAATCTCTGCTCAAGTTATGGTTATGTTAGGTCATTATTTCTTTTCAATTCATTCAAATGTTTCTTTAATTTAATGATCTGACAGACATAACAGGAAGTACATTTACCTCCAGCTAAAATGCTCTTTTGTTTGAGTCTGTGATTGTTGGCCTACCTCTGTCTTAGCAGCTGCAGGTTTCTTGGTTGCCTTTACGCTGGTGCTGCGTTTAGCAGCTCTTTCTCCCACGTCGTCATCGGAATGTTCAGTCCTTGTGTCTGATTGGTCAGAGCTGTGTTGGGACGACGCATCGTCAGCGTGGGCCAATGAGCGAGCTGCAGGAGTGGACAGAAAATGGGTCTTTGAATATATGACACAGGAACTAATGTTTCTTATTCAGAGCATGTGACAAAGTATTACACTTTATATCACATCCTCTCATCAAACATGGACAAGTGTTTGAGGAGACTATATCCACAACTATTACTCTACCTGAGAAGCCTACTACTGTGACTACCAGAGCAACATTTACTGCTCCTAGTATTGACACAGGAGCTTTTCACTTTTCAAAGTGAAAAGCTGTAAAGAATCTTACTGTAGCATCAAGTCAAGCCAATGGTTTTTTCTGTTTTATTTCAGTTTAACCCTAAAAATGTGTTTACTCCGAGGCTTTCTGGGAACCATAGACTGCTATAAATCACTAAGTGATCATACCCTGCTACCTGAACAAACCTATCCAGGTGCTTTGGTGGTCCTTTAAATAAGAAAACATTATCCCATTAATATATGTAAATCACAGGGTATTGGACCTTTGGGATTATTGATCAATCAACTGATCCAACTTTATTTATATAGCACTTTTCACACAAGAAAATGTAGCACAGCGTGCTCTACAAACAGACAGATAAATCAAAATGGATGAACCAAACCCACTCTGCCAAACCCGCTCTGCATTCCATACACAGTATCACCAAAATGCATCAAAAATAAAGGAGGTACCCAGTACGCACAGAGGAAACACCATCTTAAAAGTTTAAACGCTTAGGTTAGATTAGACTACATATAACTTTATAAATCCATTTTGAAGACTCCCTCAAGAAAACTAAGATTCCAGTAGCAGTCTGTAAGCAGATAAAAAGATATATAAAAAAGATATTTGTAAAGAAAAATATAAATATATATATAAAAAAATAGGCCTACAGGGTGGCTACTACTGCTCCTTCCTGTCCTCAGTCTTCCTGTTACTCCTCTTCCCCCATAGTGAGGAGTTGTACAGTCTGATGGTCTGAGTAAAATGAGTAAACACTGGAGGTTGGGTTAAAGTGTAAAGTTAAAAATATCAAATTGAAAAAAAATATTGAAATGAAGTGAAAACATCCAAATCAAAGGGTGCTGTAATGAGAATAAAACGCTACAAGGTAACAACAGGAAAAAAACACTAGAGAATGATGATAAAACAAGGGGATAGACTACTAAAAATAATCTGAAGTTAAATCAGTTAAAACATAAATTACTAAATAGATTAAGATGAGTATATTAAGTTTAGGTAAGTGCTGGTCTAAAGAGGCAGGTCTAGAGTTTGCTCTAAATCTGCTTCATAGTCCCAAAAGCTGAAACATTCAGGCAAAGATAATCCCTACAGATCTTACTGTTTTAGCCATAATTTCATATACTGAAGTGTTTTGATTTTAGCCTGGTTTTCATGAAAGAAGAAATACAAATCTGCCACTTTGCCCCGTTTGCTTGTTTCACTGTTTCTGTGTCAGTATTCAGTTCACAGCTCAAAGGCCCACACAGCCAGCCAGCCAGCCAGCCGGCGGTGTAGTGAAACACAAAGCCTTTCTCCCACATGAATCACATGCTCTCACCCTCCCTCAAACCCTTCTTTGCATCTCCTCCCTTTCCCTGCCATCCAGTGCCTTAAATCACATGACTCCACTCGGCCTAATTACCCCTAATCCTGCTCATACATAAAAGAACTCCTCTGAGGCCCAATCACCAATCTGGACACAAATTATGGAAGTATTTATGCCTCCCTGCTTTTCCACGTGAAGCTGCAAATGAAGCCGTGTGCGTGTTTCGAGGCCTTACTCTGCCGTGTAGTGGTGCTCTTGGCCCGGGGCAGCGTGCTGGCCCCAGAGCTCATATCGTCCATGGCATCCCGTCTCATGCGGGAGTCTGACGAGTGCAGAGACAGGTCATCGTCAGCGTTGATTAGAGTCAGGTCCTGCATGCTGAAACTCCGCAGTTTGTCTGACAGGACGCCCTGCCCCTGGGAATGACAGGAAAAACAAGTGCAGGCACATCAGATGAGTGACAGCATGGGAGAGATGATCACACCTCTGCATCACCCAGGATGTAAAGAGGATTAGACGTCAAGAAATCATTTTATTTTCACTTTCTCTGATTCAGTGGATAGAATCCTGTAAAGGTTTGTCCTCCAAGGGCTGACGAGATGAGACAGGAAATCTTGGCCATGATTTTGAGCTGCTAAAGTTCTAAATATAAATGTCCAACTTGTTTTTTATCCAAAGTACTTCATGTCACTGCCCTCCTCAGATCTTTCCACAACTTGACTGAGGAAAATCATCCTGACTGTTTTATCTGTGAGCCACAATTAGAGAAAAATTAAGTCCAGAAGCATTACATGCAGCAACTAAAAACACTCCTTTGCCAAAGTAGGTCATATATTGCTTTTACATCTATAAGCAATAGTTCCATGATAAAGTTACCATCATAAAATGATTCACTGACCCTGAAAACCCACACCTAGCACTCACAATCATGTTGATATCATCATTAATTCATCAATTCATCAATCATTAACAGTTATCAAGCAAAAACAATCAACTCCTAATGGTGGTTATCTGGATCAACACAAACATCTTGTCATTTTTAAGTTAGACCATTACAAACGTCTGCTGGAAATTCCAGCAAAAACCGTCCAGTAGTTTTTGTGTAATCTTGCTAACAAACAAACAAACATATGCCGGCAAAAACATAACCTCCTTGGTGGTGATAATGAACTCAAATAAGGTCATATTCTACCTTAAATCAGGTTCAAACATTCTCTGTTATCAACAATGTCTGCGCTCTGCAATAGACATACCACCATGAGCCAAAGGGCTTAAGTAGAGGAAGAAACAATACTATGACGTCACAATGGTAGGTCCATTTGGGGAGGCCAGGGAATGAGGAATTTAAGAGCACAATTGGCGCCAGAAATATGGAGACAGGGAAAAGTCATGATGCCCCAGTCCTTGCCTTTTTGTTTACTGAAGTGCACCATCCTATGGAGGATATACTTAAAACACACTAAAGGGCATAACAAATATGAATGCACAATATTTCATTTTTCCAGATATCCAATATGCTGATATTTCCAAAGCCATCATCGCCAATACCACTTTCAATACTGATATTTGTGTCTTGATCAAAGTCTCTATTTTACTAAGACTGACCAACTCCTTTCATGGTTACAGTCCCTTTGTGTTAAACAGATGCAGAGCACAAAAACAGTATTTTATTCTTTAATAAATCAGACTTCTGATTTACCAAGTGGACATTGAGTGCTGACGAGGGAAACCACGATGGTATATTTCTATATTTTTATATGTAGGTTTTGTAGATATTTCAATTTCTAAGATATTTAAGACTAATTTGTATGGTCAAAATATCTGCTATAAATACCATCAAGCTCTGATAATATAACTAACAATGTAATATGGTCTCGAAAAATAATTTATAAAAATCGTTAGCACAAGTTATTTCTTAATTTTTGTCCACACAAAGCCCTACATTGAAACTAAAGTTGAGTTGTTGACTAGTTGCACCACTGAGGCACAAAGCTGACCTTGACAAATTAGGATTTATTTATTTATTTATTTTTTAAAATGGGACAATATGCATTAATAAATATTTACATGTAAATGCATGGGATTACAGCCAAGCAGCTAATTTCCATCCCCAGTCCCATTAGCAGGTTGGTGTCAACACATAAAAAGTAAAACAAACATCAAACATAGGAATAAAACAGACAGAGCATATCAAAAGACAGAGCAACAATATAGATGACATACAGTCCAAGAATAAAAAATATGCTGTGAGTTTGGGGACCATGAGAATATACACAATGAATTATAAAGTGCTGGAGTGCTAACTATATAATAAATAGAGCATAACATTCAAACTAATCAGAATACTGTCACAGATAGGGCTGGGATGATTCACTTTTCTCCCGATTCGATTTATTGCAATTTTTTTAGGTGCTGGTTCGATTTAAATTGTGATTCTACGATATTGCCGATTTTTTCAATCTTTAGTTAGTTTTTTTAACACCAGCGAAAAAGATGAACAATGATGATGCCTACAGACTATATAAGGAAAAATACACATCACATGTGAGTTTGTTTTTAGGTTTATTCAGCAATATATTTTAACCAGCTGTTTATACTCTTTTCAAAAGCCTGGCTTGCATATAAAGTGGCTTATTAACCCCTTAGGCACCAGAGTTGTTTCAAGAAAATATTCAATTTTTCTATCAAGATTTAAAAAGGCTATAGTTTCAAAGTGGTTAGTTTTCCCACCCATCATCATCACTGTAATTTACGGGACGAGCATGAACACCTCTGCTGCCTTGACTGTGCTTTTTACCCCCGGCTTCTCCCTCGTCTGTCCAGAGCTCCGCGGTCTCTCATTCCCGCTAACACCGTCACCTTCCGCGGTGTTTTGAGCCTCCCTGCATCCCAGACCACATCCCCCTCCTCAGCAGTCGCCGGCCATGGAGACGCAAAGCATCAACCTCGGTATGTGCTGCTTGGGGACTGTAATGGCGCGCGGACCTGCTCCTGCCGCGCGCACACGCACCTCCAGTTTCGTCCTCACTGGACGACTGACCGTCATCCTCAGAGAGTAAATATTCCTCAGATTCAGAGTCAGCCAGTAGGGGTGAAACTAAATTTCATGCTACGAAATTTCACGACATAAAAAATGACGAAATCAAATTCAAAGACGCTCAAAATAAAAGGACGAAATAAACCCTCCTCGCCTCCCGTAGCAAAACACGCTGCAATGCTGAGGAGGACGAAGTGGGGGAATTAGCTGACACTCCTTCGTCAAATAAATCAGTTGTGTGGACCTATTTTGGCTTCCCATGTAAAAGACGAGAGAACGGTGAGAAGATTGCGGACAAAACAACAACCGTGTGCAAAATATGCCGCTACAGTTCGCCGTATACTGCGGCGAGTACAACTAGAACTGAACTAGTGGCAGCGGCTGTATTGTGACGTCCGTTCGGACGTAAAAATAAAGGTGACTCCAGCTTGCGAATACCTGCTTTTATTTAACAGTCACTGTGGGCTGTGACCACGACAACTACAATTTTAATTCACGAACAAAACAGTGAGTAGTAATCTCTACACCTCCTGCTTAACGGCTCTCTACCACCTCGCTAAAACCAAAACACTCACACAACTCTCCCCTTCTGAACTCTGACCCGCTCGCCCCGCCCTCCTGCTCCATTCAGCGACCGTCAATTTATAGGAAACATTAAAATCCACATTGAACACATAAACCGTAGAACTGCTCCACTATGTTTGTGTAAGTCAGCATAAAAAACAATTTTTGATTTTTGCATCTACTGTTGAGTTGACAGAATTTGATCATACTTGAAGATCAGAAGTATATGCACTGTTATAGGCTAAATATTATAGTTCACAGTTCAGACATTTATAGGTCTAAACTGCAGCTCTGAGGACTGCTATTTGTTTTCCTTTTCATTCAAGAATGTACTTATCCTGATTGTTACAACAACAAAGCACTTTTTATTGAGATTTTATGTGTGTATTTGCACTGAAGTCTAAATAAGGGGGAAAAAAACTACAATTTAGTTTTTTTCAAAGAGCATTTATTTTGTACTGATGCAGCAATATTTTTTGTATTGTATTATTTTTTTGCATTAGGGAGAAAATAAAGAAAATGAGAATTTTTGCACAACTTCCTACTGTTGGGGATTGTCCTTAATCTTTATTTCGTATCGTGAGCCCTGTTTCGTATTTTGTATCGTTTCATGAGTTGACCATTTCGTTACACCCCTATCAGCCAGTACTTGACAAAGTACTGCATCGTGAGTACTTTTACTCTATCACTCTGTGTGTGTTCTCTCTGCTCTCTGCTCCGCTCTACCGCCACACTCGTGTCCCTCGGTCCGGTGTGTGTTTAAAAATAAATATACGCCAAAAATTTGAATAGAAACCTGTCACCAGTCCACTATCTGCTGGTGAAAAATAGCAACTCTATTCAGCACTATTTTAACAGCTATGACCTGTTTTATTCAGGAATGTGGCTTGCCGTAATTTTGCAACTTTAGCGCCTAAAGAGTTTGGGGGGGGGGGGTTTTGAACAAAAAAAATCGACCGAAAAAAATTGAAATTTAAAAATCGGCAGACAACAAAATCGCAATACTTATGTGAATCGTTTTTTTCTCCCACTCCTACTCACCGATGTGTTGTTTTTACTTCATTTGTCCAATCAGTAAAATGTTGGTTGCCTAAAATCATGATCACAATACACCCTTACTGTTTCCCCGCTGAGTCGGTGTATTTGACCAGTATCACACCTCTGATGTGTTTTAAGAAGGGATGTGGACTCACCTTGGTGGCTGCAGTAACAGCAGCATTAGCAGCCAGGTTGAGACCCCTCTTTCCAAACCTCATCATGGTCTCATAACTCCTGTCTTTGGCCTGTGCAATGTACTCATCTATCTCCTGTAAGATAAAGATGAAAAGTAGTAAACAATCATATTCAAGCCAGTTTAAGCTTCATGACACAGAGATCACGTCCCCCACCTTCTCTTTGTTGGAGAGCGTAGGGTGCACAAATTTGCGGTAGAGAACACTGGAGCCCTTAGTGTACGGAGACAGGAGCCAGATCACAAAGGCAATCTTCAGCTCAAAGTAAAATGGAAACCTGAGAGGAGAGAGAAGCATCAACATGATCAGCAGGGTGGGGAAAGCTTTTAGAGAGTTTAACACCTGAATAATAAAGAGGAGACATCATCAGACAGGACAGGATGCTGTTATGGAGAGGTGGAGAGTACTTGAGTTATTTGTGTTACAGTAATTGAGGACCATTTGTGTTCTGGCTCTTTAAGTATTTCATAAAATCAATACTTGGACTTTCATCCCACACTGATCCAAGTGGCCACAGGGCTGGTTTAGCTTCTTGAATTCTTTAGATTCTTAGGGACAAAAGTCCTGTTGCCTCTCCGATCAGTGCTGGATAACCATGACCTAAATAACTCAGACCGTAAAGACACTTTGACTTTTACTTCAGCAGCTTCTGTAGAAAGTACTGGACTTCACTACATGTCACAGAGCAACAGAGAAAATAAAATGAAAACTGATCAAGGCGCCTTCATCAGCTTGTGTTGTCAAAGGATTTCATACCAAGTTTGGTATCATGATAACCCTGCAGTGTAGCTGGATCTGCCTGATTCACTGGCTTTAATCAGGCAAATCCATCTTGCCAAGCTCTGAAGCAGCACAACACAATCGGAGTAATTTAGAGCAGGAAGTGACTGCTCAAGCACAGATTAGCATAGACGCTAACAGCTCCAGCAGTAGTAAAATCAGATCTGGACCACATTTCTTTTTTTAAATAAAGAACAAACAACACTGAAAGCGTTTATTGACAGAAATGATATTTTCTCTCCACTTCCGACTTGTTTTGGGGATGTTTGTTCTACGATTTGTTTTTCCACAATGCTGCAGTGGCATCCTCCTACTTCAACATCTGATTGGTCCCTAATGAATTCAACTGACAGAAAGAAGGGCCAATCACCTGCCGGGTAAGCTTTTGAAATGTTCTGGCCTTTTCCAAATACTTCCTATGGGCTTTTTCCCATATGGACAAGTGAAATGGATGAAAAGGCCCTTCTACTGTCCCAAGTTAGTAACATTATACTTGTTACAAAATCAAACTTAACACTAAAATTACACAAATTTGATACTTAATATCAACCTGGATAACATTCAGGGTGTCCACTAGGGTTAGTCACATTTCAAATATAAGACTTTAAGATATAATGTAGAATTTTTGTAGCAATTAAAAAATCAATTTCAAACAAAATACAAAAGTTGTTTAATACATAGTCTTATAAACCAAGTACCGCCACAATCTGTAATGTTTCCAAAAATGTTTTATCTTCATAAACCCTTTATTTTTAGAGTTGTAATCAGAAATATTTTCAGTAGAAATCAGCATTATAGACTTTAACTATAAGTACTCCAAGAACACAAACCTCAGTCAGGGAATTTCTAACACTGACATGCAAATTATTGCCAAAAATCAGACAAATGCCCCGTCTCAAACTGTTAACAAATCCTTTAAAAAATCCTGGATCTGCATTCATATTCAGATCAGCACTTAAACACTGATATTGCCTGAAAAATTCCTCAAAACTAGGAATAACTTTTGAAGCAATCTTGAGCGATTTCCAATATTAAAGTATCTGTTGCCTCTGCCAGGGAGGTTATGCTTTTGCTGGTGTTTAAAAGTTTGTCTGTCCATCTGTCCCTCCATCTGGGAGCAAGATAACTCAAAAACTGTTTGACAAAATTTGATAATTCAAATCATCAAGAAGGCCTTACATTTTGGTGGTGATCTAAGTCTTGTTGTGGATCCAGAAATTGTATAAAGGATTTTTATACATCTTTCAATAGGACACTTTCCACATTTTTGACAATAAGTCAGCAAACAATGCCAGATGGTTTGTGCTCTTGGATCAGTTCTGGTTTAAAATATATCAGGGCAAATACTGGGGTAATGGTTTTAATATGATTTGGATCTAGTATTGCATAATTTATGTACTGAAACAGATAGCAGGTTGACTTTTGGTACATTCTAAGGACTCGGATAGTCCAAGTTACAAATTAGATCAGTGGTTCTCAATTGGTCGGGCTTTAAACCTACAAACTGACCAAAATTGAGGGATTTTTGAATGTCTCAAATGTAATCAATAGAAAGATGCTGCACTTTAACTGGGGATATTACATAATATTACAACACAAAAAGTAACAAGAAACCAAAATGACCTGCATATGGTGATGCCCGAGAGGGAAATATTCTCTTTCCACTCAATTAGCTGTATTTTAATTGTAATAAAAAACTGCTTCTTAGCAACACAATGTGTTAAGTAATAAAAACTATTAGTAGGGAATGAAACAACACACAACACATTTCAGTAACTCCATCCTTTTTTAACAGACTCCTCAGAGCTTTAATGGGCAAACATGAAAAAAAGTTTTAAAAAATTAAAAATATGATATTTAAGCTGAGTACCTGCTTTTTGAACATGTAACAAACACCTCTCTTTAAAACATGTGAATTAGCATTAAAGGGCATTATTGCTCCCTAGTGTAAGGAAGTGTGAAAAGAAGGCACTCCACTACATAAAAAAATCCCCTTCAAACTAAAAGTACAGGACTTTTTCCTAACATTTCTTTTGCCCATGCAAAGGCTCCTGACCCACCAGTTGAGAATCACAGAATTAGATAACGTCACTGGGGACGTCCCCTCTGGTTGGAATCTCCCACTTCAAAGTAGGACGTCCTTTAGCTTGTAACCGGATCGCCTTTAGCTTGGATGTGGCACGATTCCCACTCCTGTTTTCCTTGTTCTGATGTTAATGGACGCACCATTATCGCACCACAGCAAATTACATTACTTAACTTCCTCTGTAGTAGATCCGGAAAGTGCTACTTTATCTCTAACTTGAGTAAATTCATAGTTAATCTTCTATTTCTTAGAGTCCATCATCTCTGTTCTTTTCATTGCTGCCGTTTCAGACATAAAAAGGCAGAAAAAATCAGGGTGGTTCAACATTTCTTTGCTGCTGAAGTAAAAAATAGGACGCTTTCATCTATCATTACTGTACTAAAAATATCAAAAACTGTTGCCACCGGATATGCTTGAATGTCTCTATTGATATTACATAATCAGTTCATTTATCACAAGTTGGTTGAGGGTCACAGTCCTGACTCACCACGACAGAAGCAGGTCTGTGGCCATCTCTGCTGTGGTGAACAACGCAAACACTATCCAGTACATCATCCACTTCACCTAGAGACACAGGCAACACACAAGAGGTTAGGAGGAAAGACATGACAAAAATAGCATATTAAACACACAGCGGAGCACGTGGCGCGACACGTGGAGCTGAACAGACGTGTCAATGTGCGGAAAGGCAGCGTATGTTTCAGTCCCGCCGGATCACATCAGTATGCATGAGTGATCTGCAGGAGAAAGGAAATGTATGGATCTGTCTGTGAGAGAGGGAGTGTAGATGAACTAGGACCTTGTGTGAATGCATTTATAAACACATCAAAAGTGGATAAAATGATTAAAAGTGACGCTCTTTAATGAATCTTTAGGCGTTAGCGGTTATAGATGCACAGCTGCTTTAACACACATGATGCTGAATCATTCGCCTCATTGGAAACACGAGGAAAGAGCGAATGAAAACATCAGAGCTAAAAATGGCGTCCTCCAGTCCCTCTCCCCCTCGTCTTCCTCGTTCGCTCCTTCTGGTGCCGTCTGCTTTGCAGCAATCCAGAGGAGGGGGGGTTGTCATGGTAACTTGCCAGAGGAGACCGTCCTCCAGAGCAGATCCAGGCAGAGGGCCAGAGTGCTGCTTTCTCCTCCTGGACCCTCTCTCTCTCTTTCTCATCCCATGCAGTGATGAGGTAAGCAGGGAGGACCCCCGACTCTCAGCCAAGAACAGCACAGGGCAGGATTATGCAGCCCTCTGTGCCTGTTGATACTCGGAGAGCTAAAACGCTTCAGTTTGTTGTTGTGTTGCTTTTCTTTCTGTTGTTCCAATAAAACATCCCATCAGTGCATCTCCCACCTCAGAGTTTGTGTTAAAGAGGCCATAATCTGCAGTTAGTCATGTTTATACATCTGATTGTGATGACTGTTAATGTATGCTCTCACTAATGTTAAACCCTAGATCTATCTGTAGGTTTTCTGAATTAGACGTTTTGCTGGGAGGGAGAAAAGCTGTTAAAAGTTGACTACCTGGTTTGCAGTGTAAGCTCAACACCAAGCACTTCAGGATTATGTGTTAGAACTTGAAAAGTAGGAAAATACCTTTAGCAATAGGTAGTGTTGTGTTACTCGAGACCGGTCTTGAGGCCACATTTTGAAGGTCTTGGTCTTGTCTCGGACTCAAGAGTCTTGTCTCGGTCTCGGACTGGCCGGACCCATGATTTTCCGTCAAGACCGATCAAGACCAACACTGATCTGCTGTTCTTCAACTTCATTAACGTAAATAAGGAGGGGCACTTGATAAAAAAACAAATAGCTTCAGTTCATGTGTTATTTCTATTTTTTTCTATTTTAAAATTGATTTTGATGGTCTTGGTCTTGACTTGGTCTCAGTGCATTCTGGTCTCAGTGCATTCTGGTCTCGGGCAAGCCTTGGTCTCGGATAGTGTGGTCTTGAGCACAACACTAGCAATAGTGATGGAAATCATGGGGTACCTCACGATACGTAATACATAATCCACGATAGCGCTGGGAAATATATTGATTAAATTGATTAATTATTTTCTGCACAAGATTTTAAAATGAAAAATCTTTACTGTTTTTCTCAAATGGTTCCAGTCATAAGTTGTTGCAATGTTCAAAAAAATATTAAGACTGAAAATGACAGTTTTCATGATGGTAGACATGGTCAGGTTTTGAACAAGTTTATGTTTATCTCTTACTTATTTTTTGATTGAGACTAAATATTGATCAGACGGTTTGATTTTAATACAGTGTGAAAAAAGCTAATCATTCAGTGTCTCTGCACAGAGGCCTTCCTCAGTTTAAACTCCTCTCCTCTGACTCTTTCTTCAATGATACACTTTTGCATGTTTCACTGTAGTGAGGACATGTATTGTGATCATAGCGTACAGCTCTGCTCTGCCCTGCTGTTGTATAATGAACACTGACTTCTAACACAAACTTTTATTTCCTGTCAATCCAACCATCGACTCCTCGGTCCCCCTCTACTGCTTCTCTGCTGTCCAGCAGGTCATACTCCCAACTGAGAAGAGCAATGTGGTCAACCATGCCAGGCAATTACCCGGGCAGGGTGTCTGGACATTATCCTGATAATGTCAGGGCTGCATGTGTGAAAAGTGCTAAAGAGTAGGGCTGGGTATCGATTTAGATTTTCTGGATCGATTCGATATTAAGAGGTCTCAAAACGATTCAATTCACGATTCAAAATTTGTTCAGTCCGGGTTATCTCAGTAAAAATAATGCTGTAAATGACTTTTTGACCTGGTACATTACTAAAACTGTTTTTACATTAAGAACTGAACCCAAAGCAGTTACATTAATCACATATTAATGATGTGCATTAATGCATATTCTGCAAGTTACTTGTTTTTTGTCCAACTTGTCTTTTCTTTCATACTTGTTAAATCTGAAATATGTCCAAACGTCAACTTTTAAAGTCTCCGGTGGTGCCCCTATAGTGCTACTCGCTTCCGCCATGTTTTTTGACTGCTTGAAGTAACAGCTCATGAGATCTTGTTCAGTGGAAAGCAGAGCTAAATGCAAGACTAGCAAAGTTGATACCACAGGCTGCTTCTCGGACCGACAATGAAGAAAAAACTACCCACGTTAAAAGATCGATCTTTGGATTTTATGGATCGATTATAAACCATTTAAAGGGATATCGATTCAATTGATTTTTTTTTAACCAAGCCCTACTGAAGAGTGAGACTCCATCGAAAAACTGTCTTTAACTAGATCTGTAGGATTTCACATGACTAATTGGTTAAGACAACAGATGGCAATTAAAAGAGGACATGTTTCTTTTAGATAACCTGAGTTTATTCTGACTTTACTACCTCCACCAAGGAGGCTATGTTTTTGCCAGTGTATATTTGTGTTTGTTAGCAAGATCACTCAAAAACCACCAGAAGGATTTTGTTGAAATTTTAAGGAGATGTTGGTATTGGCCCAGCTTAAAAATGATCAGACTTTGGTGGTGATCCAGATAACCACCATTAGGAGAAAAAGTTGTTGGTATGATGTTAACTTTATCATAGAACTATTGTTTATAGATGCAACAGCAATATGTGAGCCACCTTTGCAGAGGTTTGCACTCTCCCGAGTGCTTTCTAGTCCTCATTAGAGAGTGCAACGTTAAATAATTTTCTCAGAAAATAAGATACAAGGCCTTAATGTTTAGTAAAATGTTTAGTAAAATTACTGTTTACCCTAACAGTATCTTTGTTCAGATTACATGGCAGATTACCTTTCCCAGGCCGTTAAATGAGGCAGGAATCTGATTTTTCTTACAGTTTCTTTTCTTTTTAATTAACCTTCTTCTTATCCCTGGGTTCATTTTACACCCCCTGAGGTCCAAACAACTGCACATTATGATGCAGACGGGTGCTTACAATCTGCAGCCCAGCAGGCGGTTATGTAAGCACTACAAGGTGCATGCACATTCATATTGTCCTAGCAAATGCAAGATGAAAGTAATCTGTTTTAACAGATGAAAGACTCCCAGCACTTCCGTCATGATTCATTTTTTATATTCTGCAAGAAAACATCATATATTCAAGCAGAATCAGGGACAAATATGTATTTTTAGTTTGAGGAGTCTTCTCTGAAGCGGCAATATTCTTTCTGTAATGTATAGAAAGATATAAAAAGCAGAAATTAAATCAGAAAAAGATGCCACATTTTCAAGTACATATTAGAGATATTAGTAAACTGATCAGTATGAGTATTTCATGATTGATAAATGAGGCATGGCAGTGTATAACATAATCTATGACTCAGTTCCCCGTTCAGCCATTCTGAATGTGTTAAAGAATATTTGTGACTGCATCATTTAAAGCCAAAAAAGCAGCTCTTAACTTAGAACACTTTGAGGACAGCTGAGAAGTTGGCGGGAGCTTAATCTGACTGTATTGACTGGGGATGATCTGTCAATTAGTGCTGAAGCCTGACCACAATAACTCTGCCCAGTCAAACACGTAAAAGGTGAAAACACAGAGAGATAGAATTGCTTTTCGAGATATTACTTGTTTTTTTTATTCATTTAAATGAATATAGACTTTTGCAATGCTTTAATACGACTGTGCATCTTTACTTGTCTTTTGGTGCACGCATGACAGGTAAGTTAAAGAATTTGAACTTTTCCTGCTTGTTAACGTCACAATTTGCCAAAGCAGATGAAATTGGGATGAAAACGAGCTGTTCTAGTTTTTTCGGCTGATCAGCCTGTCATCTCTCCTCAGTCTCTACAAAAGGGATGGGCAACTTAAACTACCAAGAGGGCCACATGAAACCTTTTTTCCCAGCCTGAGAGCCGCATTGTTACAAACTATTGAAAACTCTTAATGGGGAAGTATGGATAAAAAGGATAAAATCTGCAAATAGAAAAGTAGTCATAAAATAGAATATCAATAATCATACATTATAACTCAAATACTAGTTATTATGCAAAATGAAATGAACTCAACATAGAATTCAAGCTGTTTTAGACAACATACCCAGAATTAATGCCAATGAAAAAGTTTTCACATTTTTAAAGTACTAAAATATTACCCTGACAATACAGTACTGAGAAACACTTGATATTAGAGCTGGGCAAAAAATCGATTAAATCAATTAATTTGAATTATTTTCTGCAGGAGATTTAAAAAATTAAAAATCAAGATTTTTTTTCTTGCTTTAGTCCAATTGAAAGTAGTTGCAGTTTTTGAAAAAGTTGCACAAGCACTTTTATAGGCTTGCATTTGTTTTTTAAGTAGATTAAATATTGTTCAGAGAGTTTCATGCTAATACTGTAAAAATACCTCAGCCTTTTAGTGTTTATGTAGACAAGCCTGCCTACGTTTGTACTACATAATCAACCTTTTATGACCCAGACTTTGACTTTAAGAGGGAAACATTTAGACAACATAAAGGCAAAACTTGATTTGTTTCATTTTTATGTCACTGGGAGTTTTGTTTCTTTTAGGGAGGGAAAAATTGATTAAAATCGTAAATCGAGTGTTGTGGAAAAAAAATCGGGAATTTTATTTCTAGGCCATATCGCCCAGCCCTACTTGATATAATATTCTAATGCTTTGTGAAGAGATTTGTAGAAACTACTTTAACAAAGTAAGTTCTTCAATTCTTCAAAACAAATATAAATTTAGCTCATACCAACATAAAATATTTTAAAATTGATGAAACCAAGAATTTTTCCTATTTTTAAAGCACAGAAATTTACTCATACAATTTTCTAAATACTTGACTTAATGTTCTAATGCTTCATGAGACGGATTTAGAGAAACTACGATAGCAAAGTAAGTCATTCAATAACTTGCAAAAACGGATGCAAATAGAAATCTAGATTATATTCATATATTTCTATAAGATATCTGAATTTGAAAATTGTGTTCTGATATCACAGGTGAAGCAAATTTGCTGGATTCTGTGATATTCTCTTCATGTTTACAGTTTGTTTATGGTAATGACCCTCCAGGTGATATGTAGGCTGCAGCTTAATCTGTGTAGCGTTAATTCTGGTTGTCAACCTACACACTGAATTGGCAGCTGTTATGTGTGAGCAGCAAGTATCCCTCCAGCAACAGAAGGGTTAAAAACTTCCTCTGACGATTGATGGACAGTAGCAGACAAAGCAGAGGTTTACTTTGGGTTTGTGCTAAGTGAATCTTTTCAAGCCTCTGCTCACACTCCGTCAGCTTTAGATGACGTCACTGATTATCATGTGCATTTAAAGGCGTTACAGTAAAAATAGCTGATAGGAGCCGAAGGAAAAACCGAGCAGAAAAGAGTCTGAAATGCTCTGCTGTGATTTAGTAACCGGAGGTGATACTCACATATTCCTTCACATTCTTCGTTTTGACAGCCTTATATGAGGAGTATGCTGGATAGAGCGTCCCAAAGGCAAGGCTGAAAAAAAGACAAAAGAGCAGAGACACAGTCAGGAGGGGGCACGGCTGCTGGCTGTTTGGCCTGACACTTCAAAAATGTGTTTGTGAAAGCAGGTTAGGGGCAGTTTTGAGAATAAAGATCTCATAATCTCATATGGTTCAATCTGAACGATGATGTTAGGTTTGAGAGCAGACCGTCAGTATCTTCAAAAGCACATCAGCTGGACACATAAAGACAGAAAACGGAGATCATGTTTTCAGGAAGGCTGCAGTGAGTTCAAGTGGAAAAACTGACAAAAGGCCGCGGAGGGTGGGTCACCATGTGTCAGTCCACGTGCAGCATGGGACCCTGTGAAAACAGAGTCCTGTTTTGATGTGTGTTCGGTCGCTTCCTGAGTTGATCTGTGCTGATGTGACAGGATGTCAGACGCTGAGTGAGTGGACAGAACTGGGCCGATGCTTCACAAAGTCACCAGTCTGTCTGTTTGTTTGGAGGGTAAGGCACCGTCTGTGGCTTTTCAATCCAATCCAATCCACTTTACAGCACATTTAAACAACAAAAACGTCTCCAAAGTGCTGTACATAGAATCATAAAAACAATAGAACAAACATGTCCGTTATAACAATAAGCAATAAATAATCAACTAGAAAAGCACTCGGAGAGCGCAGACCTCCAACAGCACCACAGTCCTCTCCCATATTGGGATTTTCACCATAAATCTTAGTCCTACCTTTATTTCATGTAAATATTTAGATTCCTTGACCATGAAAACATACCATTAGCAATTGGTTTCATAATGATATCTATTTTAATTCAGTAGCTATTCACGAAAATCACATTTTTCGTCATGGTGGATCCAGACGGTGATCCGGATCAACACCAAAATTGAATCAGTTCTTCTTTTTCCCCATGCTGAACATTTCCTGAAAATTTCATCAAAATCCATCCATAACTTTTTGAGTTATTTTGTTCACAGACAGACAGACAGACAGACAGACAGAGACACACAGACAAACTCTCCCAAAAACATAGGGAAAATGGCGGAGGTAAACATAGTAAAACAAGTAAAAAGACACAGAGGACCACAAAACTCATGCAAACTTAAACCGTCAGGGAATAAAATGGGTCTTGACACTTAAAACACTCCAGCGTCTTTTGGTCCTAATGCAACCTGATGTAAAGATTTCCTTCAGGGATGCACAATACTGGATTTCTATCTATAATTTTTTTTGGCCAATACAGATATGCAGGTCCTTCTATTCACACCAGGCCTCTCATCAATCATAACTGATCAAGATTTATCTCTAGGTTTTACTGAGACAGTTTTTGGTCTAGAAACAAATTAAAGAACATCATCTCATGTTTTAAAAATGATGCTAAAGACTGAAAACTGAAAGTAACCTCTTTGGATAAACAGCAAAACAAAGCTAACCATGCAGTGCAACTGGGTCTGCCAGATTCCAGGTCTGTAATCAAGCCGATCCATGACAGAACGACGTAGAGCTCAGCCTGCAGAGGAACTGCCCAATCATCAACTTTTAAAGAGAGCGAGGCAGGACCTACGGTCCCAATGACTTCCAGAAGCAGCTGGAAGCCCGTAAACATTGGCTTCTTGTGCATTCAGCATATATGCTAGGTGGACTGGTAGCATGTTTTTCTGGACTTGGCAACATTTACTCACGAAATGAAGAATAAAAGAATAAAAGACATCACAGAGAGCCTTTCACCAAAGGAAAGTACTCTCATCTCTTTCCTGAGGAGTTTTGGCAAAAGTTACTTGTATGAATTGGCTTTGGCTTCACTGCTCGGCAGCAGCACCTCATCTGTTTTGGCTATAATAATGTGACTGAACGAACACCTGTTGATATAGTTTTGAAAGGTTCTGCCCAACCCAAGCTCTTTTAAGGGCTACTTAATTATTAAATATACATATATCACATTGAGGGAGCAAAAGGGTAAAGCTTTCTGGGGCCTGGAGTCATGGAGGGGGCCACAAATAAACAGTCAATTGTATTTAAACAATAATTACATTAAATTAAAACATCACATTCCTCATCAAGGCAACAAACGCATGTATTTTTTTTATTGTTAACTGTTTGAAATCCGAAAAACCACCTTTTAAAATGTTGTGAGCCTTTATTTTTGAAATAGTCTTGCTGTTTTCGGGTCTTGGGTTTCAGGATCAGACAACTTCTTCATGCCATATATATATATTTTATGAAATAATAACAGACAGGGGAATATGTACAACAAATAAGTAGCTAATGTATTAAAAAAGATCTTTGTGTGCCTCCCTGAGATAATGATAGTGCAGAAACGTGGTTAGTAGGATACAGCTTGTGGGTCAGTAATGACCATGCAAATCAGTGTTAGACCTAATGCAGGGCCCCATCTATGGGACCTCTCAGGGGCCCAGCCATGTCTGTGGGCAGCCCTGTCAATCTGCTGTGTCAGGGTGAGGAAAATCCAAAAGATATTAGCATGTTGAAATGTGAAACTAGCATCATTGATAACAAATCTGCAACTGTGTGATATGGACTAAAATCTCTAAGGAATGTTGCAGCACTTTGTTGAATCAATGGCATAAAGAATTAAAGCAGTTATGCAGGCAAAAAGAGGAAGAAACCAAGTATGAGCAAACTCGATACATCTCAGTCACATGTGAGCCCAACATGACACCACATTATTAACTTCAAAAGGCTCGGCTGAAGAGGTGTTTCTGCTGTTCATCGATAATTTCTCCCACAACTTCACAGCTTATCCGATTTGCAAAGGTAGAGGGAAATGTAAGGCTGGGAAATGTATCAATTTCATTAATTCAAATTATTTTCTGCAGAAGATTAAAAAATGAAATATTTAGATTTTTTTCTCAACTTACTCAAATCACAAGTTGTTGCAATGTATAAAAATATAACTACCATATTTTCCACAAAATAAGTTGCTCCGTTTAAGTCGAATCAATCAAAAAATGCGTCATGAAGAGAAAAAAAAAAGCATGTATAAGTCCCACCAGACTATGAGTCACATTGATTCAGTGGTTGCCTTGTATGAAGCCTTAACACCAAGAAGACCCACTGCATCCTTTCTGTTATAAATCACAAACTGTGAAAAAAAATGTGACTTATAGTCCGGAAAAGTGCTTAAATGTAAAGTCTTCAATCATAGGCTTTGTCAGGTTTTGTACAAATATGTTTAGTCTTTAATTTGTTTCTTAAAGGGACAGTGAAGAGTTTCTAAGTAATTACAAAAAAGTCTCACTGTTAGATATATGCCTGATCCAAATACACACTTTAAGATGAGTTTTACAGCATCAAATAGGTTATCTATAAATGCTATTCCTTAGCCTTCCAGTCGGGTCGGACAGGGCTGGACTGGATACTCAACTTTGGAAACAAGACAAGTAAAACTAGAGCAAATTTATATTATTCAGACACGTCTTAGAGCACCGGGCTGTAAGTAGTGATATATAGCCGGCTACAAAACTACGATACTAAGTTTTCCAAAAATTGCTTGTTGTCACACATCAAAAACTACCGCTACGTAACTAGAAAGAGATACATTACCTCGTCGCTTTGCATCCTGTAAGTTGTTGAAAAAAGGAGTTGTAAAGCAATGTAGAGTTCTGAGGAAGGTCTGAGCGGCATTTTTAGTAGCATCACAACACACACACGCTTTGGCTTGTGGTGCGTTCAAGTAGTAGTCAGAAGTAGGAACTTCCGAGTTCCGAGTAGGAAACTGCAACTGGAACGTCCCCCGAAGTCTGAATTTCCCACTGGGAACTTGGTGAAACCTCGCCACGCCCGAGCTAACAATCAAAGATGGATGCCCCCAGTGTGAACAGTTATTTAGCTCCTGTAATAAGCGATTTATTTGCACTTCTGACTGGGGCGTGTCACTCTAGATCAGATGTATACATAGTATTGTTAGATTTATATTTACAAAAATGCTGCCATAGTGATAATCACATTCTTCATACAACAACACAGGGCGTGCTAACAACAGCTAACAATAGCCTGGTAGATGGGCATGTTTTTTTCTGACTTCAACTGGAACGCCTATAAGTAGGAGATGATGTCACTCCCAGTTCCGAGGTTACTGGAACGCAGCATTACGACAGTAGGCGCGCGTGCTCATGGGTAGCAGAGTCTTAATGTCGCCGGAAACAGATTCTCCTCACAGTCCCTTTAAATTAAATTAAATGTTGAGCAGATGGTTACTATGCTGTGAAAATAGCTTACCCTTGTGTGTTCATGTAGACAGGCCTCCCTACCTGTGATCTACATAATCAACATTTTATGACAAAATTACAGCATGCATGCTGACTATCAGAGGGACTATCTGTTTTAATTTTGTATCATAATTTGATAACATACAAACAAAGCTTGATTCATGTTATTTTTGTGTAACTTGTAGAGTCACACAAAAATTGAGACCTTGTAAATCGACTTTTGTAGAAAAAAATCAGGGATCTTATTTTTTAGGTCATATTGCCCCGCCCTAGGTTAACATAAACTACTGTTACTTTTTAATCACATCATATCACTGCGCCCTTTGATGGTCATGCGCTGATAGGAGACAAACACTGTGACAGGGTAAACATGAAGATGGCTGCTGCATTCGAACAGATCAATCTCTCTTAATCTGTATTCTGTGCTGTAAACATGCTGTGACTCTGACGCTGGAGTCACAGTCAGGATTTTCAAACTTAGAGAAGACGACCTGAGACGGGGACATGAAGAGGCACAGGGCGTCTGTCTGCTCAGCCAGTCCACCGGCCTCAAGGCTTGCCAAGAGTCGCCTCAGCTTAAAGCTGAGAGGAGCTGCACACATGACTGAGCAGCTCAGACACCAACGGGACGAGGAGGCAGTAATACACCTCGAAAACAGGACGTCCTGTGACTACCAGCATCTGAGGAGCGCAAAACCTTCACAGGGAGTGAAGAAACAAATACATGCATTGTTATTGACTTGATATAAGTTTTAGTAGATGACCGATGAACCATGAGGGTTTATTAGTACTAACATCTGTGTGTTTGAAGCCTCACCTACAGTTTCAGCACCGTGGAGAAATGCTCGCTAATGTGCACTAATCAAGTTTGTGCAGTTTCAAGAAAACCAACAGACCTCTGCAGCTCAAGTCTTTTCATCCTCATGCCTTAAACTTTAAAAGCTGAATATTTCAGTCCAACTGTCCAAGTTCTGCTTGTTTGTCTTCAGAAATAAATATCTGTTATTTAAATCGCTTTATTACTGCTCTCAGGCAGGGATTCAAAAGATCTGAACTTTTACACTCGTAGAGATAAAAAAACCTTAATTTTAAGTCTAAAATGCAAAATAAACTTGGAAAAAGTTATATTGGGTCAGTTACTTAGTTTATTTTTGCTTGATTAGTTTCCAACCAATGAATCAGAGACATGAACAGATGCAGCCGCTTCAATGTTCCCCTTTCAGCCAAGTTCCATCCAGTCACCAGCCAACTTACAGCCACTGGGAGTCAAAGCAAGGATTTTTTTTCCCCCTAAATTTCAGCACATGAAGGCATTTTCCATGCTAAATATGTTAATTTAAATATCCTATTAAATATAAGTGGTATAGATTACATGTTTATCATATAATGACATTGGATCTAATACAACCATTAAGGTGGAAAGGACAAACACTTTCCTGTCCGCCCAGACTCTGCTGAGGAAACTGGGGAAAATACGAGTGTCTCCATCTGAAGCGAAAATAAGAGGGACCCCACAGATTCTTGATTGGTCTTGACTGTTTTAATGACCATAAAAAGTGTTATAAAGTCTAAGCCATTTACAGCTGGATACAACTTCAGTTATCTTAAAGGTGGAAAGGACAAACACTTTCCTGTCCGCCCAGACTCTGCTGAGGAAACTGGGAAAAATACGTGTCTCCATCTGAAGCGAAAATAAGAGGGACCCCACCAGGCTATTGTTAGCTGTTGTTAGCACGCCCTGTGTTGTTGTATGAAGAATGTGATTATCACTATGGCAGCATTTTTGTAAATATAAGTCTAACAATACTATGTATACAGCTGATCTAGAGCGACACACCCCAGTCAGAAGTGCAAATAAATTGATTATTACAGGAGCTAAATAACTGTTCGAACTGGGGACTGTCATAGGCTATTTATTATCGGCGCTTTTCAGTTGCAGAAAAAAAAACATGCCCATCTACCAGGCTATTGTTAGCTGTTGTTAGCACGCCTGTGTTGTTGTATGAAGAATGTGATTATCACTATGGCAGCATTTTTGTAAATATAAGTTCAATACATACTATGTATACAGTTGATCTAGAGCGACACCCCAGTCAGAAGTGCAAATAAATTGAGTTTTGGAAAACTTAGTATCATAGTTTTGTAGCTGGATATATATGGCTACTTAAGCTCAGTGCTCTAAGACGTGTCTGAATAATATAAATTTGCTCTAGTTTTAATTGTCTTGTTCCTGAAGTTGAGTATCCAGGCCAGTCCAGCCCTGTCTGACCCGACCGCAAAGCTAAGGAATAGCATTTATAGATAACCTATTTAGATGCTATAAAACTCATCTTAAAGTGTGTATTTTCATCAGGTATATATCTAAAAGTGAGACTTTTTTGCAATTACTTAGAAACTCCTCACAGTCCCTTTAAATGAATCACTTTAACTAGAAAAGCACTCGGAGAGTGCAGACCTCCACCAGCGCTACAGTTCTCACCTATATTGTGATTGTAACCATAAATATTAGACTTACCTTTATTTCATCTAAATATTTTGATTCCTTGACCATGACAATATACCATTAGCAACTGGATTCATAATGATATCTATTTAAGTTCAGTAGTTATTCACAAAAATCGCAGTTTTTGTCATGGTGGATCCAGACGGTAATCCGGATCACTCCCAAAATCTATTAATTTGTTCCTTGTCCCAATCTGGACATTTCCTGAAATTTTCATCGAAATCCATCCATAATTTTTTGAGCTATCTTGCCAACAGAGAAACTAACTAACTAACTAACTAACAAACACACAACCTTAAAAAAAACAGACACCGACAACAACATAACCTCCTAGCAGAGGTAATTAAGACAACACATCATGTCTGAAAAGTGTGTATTATCTATATATCTAATTCATGACTTTTTTTTTTTATTAGAAAACTCCTCACAGTCCCTTTAAATGAATCACTCCTTAACTAGAAAAGCACTGGGAGAGACACGCAGCCCAGTACAGTTCTCACCTATAATCTGATTGTGATTGTAACCATAAATATTAGACTTACCTTTATTTCATCTAAATATTTTGATTCCTTCCACTGTTATTCACAAAAATCGCAGTTTTTGTCATGGTGGATCCAGACGGTAATCCGGATCACTCCCAAAATCTATTAATTTGTTCCTTGTCCCAATCTGGACATTTCCTGAAATTTTCATCGAAATCCATCCATTATTTTTTGAGCTATCTTGCCAACAGAGAAACTAACTAACTAACTAACAAACACACAACCTTAAAAAAACAGACACCGACAACAACATAACCTCCTAGCCAAGGTAATTAAGACAACACATCATGTCTGAGAAATAACTTAAGTCTTTTGCCTTAACGTGCTGGAGCACAGTTTTTTTGACGATTGGCTGAAGATATCCTTGGTATTGTAAAAGAAAAGCATCCTTCTTTTCTGACGGATGTGATCTATCACAGAGAAAACACTGCTGACAACAAGCAGCCTCATCATCACAGAAGTTATCCCAGAATAGCAAACGATACCCCATTAGGGATGGGAATCGAAAAACAATTGCAGTTGAGAATCGTTAACAGCTCAATCACAGAATCGATATCATTAGCCTTTTTGCTAATCAATACCTTTATCAATTCCTTCCACTGACATAGTTCAGAAACGGTCAGAGTTGTGGCTTGATTTTTTACAAAAGGTGTCCACTGCACAACCCTAAGTGAGTGGAAACACCAGAAACTTGTAGAAACAGTTATCTATGCTGTGCATGTGTTTGGCATTGTTGACACTGAAAATCAGACCATTTGCCCACATGCAAAATTGGCTGGAATCGATAAGGGAATCGTTAAAGAATTGGATCGATTAGCAGGATTGTTAACAGCATTGGTATCAATAAAATCTTATCAACTCCTATCCCTATACCCCATAGTAGGACGGACCATTAAAATGTTTAAATATCGCAACTGCATGATTAAAAGCAAATAATGCAGCCATGTGTGTGTTGTTTGACGGAACCCAAACTGCCAAATGTTCTTGTTTCTTGAGTTTCTACAAAAAAAGTCTGTCAGGTTTTAGCAGTACAGAGAGCTGACCACAGAGCACACAGAGTCTGTGTGTTTCCTGTATGTAAGATTTGTGGAAACACAGCAGAGCTACAGTTCACAGAGTGACTGTAAAAGACTTTCAGCTGATTTTCTCTTTCTGCTGTCTTCTTGTAATCATAAAAATATTCAATAAATGTGTCGTTTTGTGAACATTTAAACAAAGAAACATTTGTCGGGACCCTGTCCCTTGAGGTGGATGAAGCAAATTATGTTGCTCACAGCCACAAAAACATGGTATGAATTTATTCTTAGACCAGCTACAAGCAGAAAGTTAGAATCTGTGTGCAGACTGTAGCAATAAGTGATCATACTCAGTTTGGTAAGTGAGTGAATCAGGGATATAAAATTCATTTGGTATTTATCTACAGATATAATTTTTATTACAGCATAAATGTCATTTAATTCCACACTGAATAGATTATTTATAGAACAACAGATAAATATTTGACCTCGTGAAATTAAATAAAGCATCCTGCGACCTAAATTTCACTGTCTTGCAACCTTCAGGGGGTCCTGACACCCATTTTGAGAACCCTGACTGTGTATCATTAACCATTAGTTGAAAATGTGCATAAATCATATAATTCAGGCGTAATCAACTACATTTGTTCAAGGGACAGTTTATTTTCTTGCCATACACTATGGGGGCCGTATTCAAAAAGCATTTAATTTTGGTCTAAAAATTATATTGTTGTTGTTTTTCCTACTTAAGTCTTCCTCGGTCTTTAAAACAACATCCGGTCTTTACCATTTTGCTGCCATCCAGTTGAGGCAGTTGCAATAGCTCTGCTGCTTCTTCCCCGGGTTATCATACCAGTTTTACTTCAGCCAGCCTGTTCTCCTTCTTCTACTGTATTTTCCGGCAGGCTCAAAGCAGCGACCGCATATTGAGTCCCCCTACAGGCCAGAGCTGGTAATGAGTGAATGTGAGCTAGGGATCTATATACCCCTGCTGGTGGATGTGTTCCTCGGTGACGGTTTTGTGGCTAATGGACATCACAAAGGAGGAAGTGTTTTATCAGATTACTCCAATAAAAAGAAAGGTACGTCGTGTCGTCACGACGTTTGAAATCTCGCGGACATCTCGCAATGACCTATTTTCAGAGGCATCAAATCTCGTTCTAGGATATCAGAAAAAATACAATATCTCATTTTTTGAAAATTAAGGGGGTGTAAGGTCTTGTTTTCAAATTTATTCTATTATATGTAAGTATTAAATCATGCATCAGCATGATATGTCTCCTTTAATGAGCTATATCAGTGATGAAGATCACCGATTTGGATCACTATAATTAGTACATGTGTACGACAAACTCAATAAACCAATATCTGTCTGCAGAACACTGCATCAGTATTGATCGGCTACATATCAATATTCCATAGGTTAAGAAATTGAAGTAATCCAGGCCATTTGTTTAGTACTGTAGTTCAACCCAAAGCCATTATTGAATTTGCTGTCATTTTCATCCTACTCCATTACAGTACAGTCCCTGATTATAACTTTAGAGAGATTCATTTAATAGATTATTTGATAATTTATTCATAATAACTATCTTTACAACGATAAAGACATGAGGTCACTCTTGGAAATGCTATGCCACATCTCAAAGGGCTGACCTTTGTAAATTTATATTCAACAAAGATAAATATGGTGCTATACAGGTAAAGATTAATTGACTGAATCTAGACTCAGAAGAAAGGCCAGATATATGATCTGGGTGTCCATCGGTTTGTCTTTTCTCATATATTCTTATTTTTAGTCCCTCCATCTCTGCCTGGATGGACAAATCTCTGGATATATGTGTGCATATACAAGTATGTATATTTGTATCTATAAATAAAGAGTATGGCTTCAGCCTACTCTATTGTTAAGCGCCTTGAGATAACACCCGTTAAGAATTGGTATTATGCAAATACAGATTGATTGATGTACCTAGTTTTAAAAAATCTGATTATGAGATAGCGGTAGAAATCAAACATTGTGCATCCCTGAAATTAAGATGAAGATGATCATAAACACAGAGACATGGTTTTCAGACCAAGTCTCCCAACCCTCTACTGATTTTAAATGTGAGCACTTCTTTAATAAACCATTATTAAAACCCTGGATTATTGCTGGACAGGTGCATCAGTGGTCTCAAGACAACAATGCTGCAGCAGTCTCTGCACATGGGATCGGGATGATGACAGCTGGCTTTAGTTGAGTCATCCTCACTGCTGGAAAGTGGAGTACAGGGGAGAAATGAGGCCTACTTTACTGATCACAGGAACAATAAACCTGCATCGGTTCAAACATGGAACATGATCAGGTTAAGCTTGTGCTCCTTCCATGTTGATGTGGGCATACATCATCCCTGTGTGAGGGTAAACATGGATGCACAGACTGTAGCATCCCTCTGTGGCCTGCTGGTTTAGCCTCAGCAGAATATTTCACCTATTCATGGTACCATATGTTGCTGTGATGCTGGAGCTGTCAGGGGGGAAATATCCTGATTTTGTTGCTTTAATCAGCCACAATCACTGGTGTGAATGTTGGTTACGTGTTTGCAGTAGGGCTTGTATATTAAGTCGGTTTCACCTCAATAACTGAGCTCATTTGTCCTTCTCTACCTCATCTGTCAGGTGGCAGCACTTTAACAGCTAGCAAGCATACGTTAGCAACCAGAGGCTAGCAAAGGCTGGATGTGAATGTGCTGCATCAGACTGTTTTAAATACAAAGCAGGGTTACGGGGCGACAGCTGCTTATTTCAGTGCTTAAATAACAGCTTGAGGGATTTATTCTTCTTAATTCATGACATGATATTTGAAGCAGAGGATATGGAGCACAGACGCAGCGTCCAGCATCATGCATCAGATGAATGGAGCAGCCGTTAATGAGGCTAACGGTCGACCCGAACCGCCCAGCCCCGTACTTACACCACTATCCTCGAAATCATCCACGAAACCATCTTTGTGGACCGCCGGCCGCCCCGTTCCCCCCTCTCAAAGGAAATTTAGTCACTTGGCAGGCGGGCTAGGTCGCCCTCCATTCCCCCCTCAGGACGCCGCAGTTCGCGGGGATGTAGAACCGGGCTGCTGGCTCGCTCCTCCGGGCTGTCAGGTGGGCTCCAGCGGCTGAGGATGTGCTGCAGTCTGGATCCAAAGCTGCTGCTGCTCCGCTCTGCTCCGGATCACTGGAGCTCAGACGGGCTCTTAAAGGGGCAGGGCGACATTTACCGGAGTCCGTTAAAGCTCCTGTGAAGCCTTCGGTCTGGTGTGGTTTGATTTTGGCGCCCCCTGTGGGCCAAGCCAAGACACTACTGCCATTATCTCCAACTCTGGTGCTATTACCACATTCCAGTTGGACTGGGAAATCTGGATTTCTGAGTTTTAAGTTGGAAATTTCAAACAGAACGCCCCCAAAGGTAGGAATATTTTACTGGGAAGTCTTGGGTATCCTCACCATCTCCTGGCTGACAATGGAAGATGATGGGTACATCATTTTTACCTCTTTTAACGTAAAATTGACATTTGAGTGTGGAGTGGGTCAAAATACTTTGTCTACCTTCGGAATTGAGTTTTCTTTATTGGTGAGCGACTGCACTTAAGGACCGAGGCCAAAAAAATGCAACCCACAACTGCCAATGTTAAACAATGGCCGTTTTTGAATTCGCCTACTACATACTGTGCATGAAAGTAGTATAGGCACTGCATACTGCCTACTACTCTTAAATGTAGTATGTAGTATGACCGTTCTGTTTGGTTTATTTTGTAGTATGCTACGCTGGTTTCCAGTTTGAGCAAAGCGGAAGTAGGTTACAGCTGATTTATTTACCAAACTTAATTTTAATTGTACAAAACAAACAAACCATGAGAACATGTTGACATTTAAGTTATTAACCTGCAGATATTGCCAGGAGCAGCATTTTATATTAAACAGTCAAAGGTGGAGAATATGTATTACTTCAGTTAGGAATAATTTTTTATATTTTTGTGTGATGGCATACGATGGCGTATTAGGGTCACTTAAAAGAAAAAAACAGTTCAAAAATAAACATCACATGCATAATACAGTATTAAGAATGGGGAGAAGCAGGAAAATTTAAGGTACTACAGAGGAAAAATACAGAACATAACGGTAAAATGCAAGACTTGTCTGTGGTTTATGCTAATAATGCCACAGACGGACGTAACACCACTGTCCGGCCGTTACGAACCGTTAACGGAAAAACAACCACAACTGACCTTTTTACAATTTTACAACGTATTACACACTATTACGTGTTGAAAAGGTAAAGATAACAAATAGTGGCTCATACATTTATTTTTGTGTGCTGCTGGTTGTTGAAGCTTCGCTTCCACTGCATTGCATTGTGGGTAACAGTAGGCGAAGCAGACTGGTCTGATGCACACTGTGAATTTTTGCCTGAATCAGTACATCATCCGGGTATTTTTTGCTTACTGCAACTTCGCTTTTGTTCACATACTGTATACTCCATACTACATTTTGGTCGAATCAGTCAAACTGCTAGTATAGTTTCCAATTGAAAACAGCCAATGCCTTTTTCAACAAAAAAAAAAAAAAAAAAAGAAGCCCAACATTCCTTATGATAAGCAGACATGGCAACTATGGCCACTGTTGGGAGCAATGCATTACAAAAGTAATATGATTACTGTAATGCATTCCTTTTTACTGTAACGTCGCAAGGCATTACAAAAAAAGAAAAAAAAAACTTGGTACAAATGCCAGTAATGCAAGTTACAATGCCTTTTTAATTTAACCAGAAATTGTTTTTTTTTAATACAAATTCACCAAATACTCTGTGAGATCAGCAGAGGAGAAAGTCCTCCGATAGGCCTAAAGTTACAGCGTCTCTAACACAATTTACCAGAATTTTACTTTTTGTCTGTTTTTGCCATGCTTGCTTCTTGTATTGTGCCATGATCATCAATGTGGCTATCATATTCTACTGTTTTTAGCCTGAAGCTGAACTCAGTCAGATAGCCACATCACTGGATGTGTTATGAACTTTCTAAATGAGCTACATTGAGAAAGCCAAATCCTTATTTCCTATAATTTTGACGAGAGTAATTTAAAAGTAATGCGATAATAGTGTAACGCCTTACATTTTAAATACAGTAGTATTATAATGTAACTAATTACTTTGAAATGAAAGAAACAAGTAATAAATAATGCATTACATTTTTGAAGTAACTTGCCTAAATTGACCATGACTCTACTCCAAAACGTCAGACATTATCTGTTTGGTGTCCTGACAGTGACATGGAGAGACACTGTTTTCACATATTGCCTTCAGTCCATTTCCATATTAAACCCTCTAAACCCTCTTACTGGTTTGCAGTATAAACTGTTTGTTTGGCTTTGACTGAAGTCCTCCATTTTGTCCTTCTTGATTAATATGTTCAGCCTTGCCTGCCCCATTTTCCTGTGATCTACTTTCTAATTCAGACGCGGGTGGTGAAAGCTGGGTCACACAGGACGAATTCAAAAGCAAGCAGGATCAGTGAAAAACAAAATAATATGGAGCAAGCTGATTCTGAGCTTTAGAAACAAAAAGAGAGGTCATTCATGTAAGGCTGGGTATTTATAGGAGTGTACGGAGTTCACACCCAGCGTTCAGCGCTGCCTCCTCAGATTGAGTAATTAAAAAAGAAAAAAATGACACATGAATTATTCATCAGGACATTTTTGGATGAATTAACAGTCAAACTTCAGGTCTTTGTCAGATGATCCAGGAGTCCAGGTCACCCACTAAGAAGACAAACCTCTGAGCACGAGACACTCCAGCACCCATGGGACCAGGTTTTACCGTGACCCCCTCAGGCTGGATGGAGCACAGACCTCCTGTTCTCAGAGTAGAAGAGCTGCTCCAATAAAATCTAAATAAAGTGAAAATAGCACTTTATAGATCTACAGAAGTGAGTCATTTAAAATACACTAAGCACCGAGTATTTTAAGGATATTTTCTGTCATAAAAAAGGACAAAAGCAGTTGAGTGATTCATCAACCAGCTGTTCAAGTAAAACATAGAAACTGTGTTAATTATATATATATGTATAAAAATTTTGTTTCCCTTTTGTTTTGTGCAAATAGTTAGGGAGATATTTTTGATCACGTTTATTGTACTCTCTGAGAGTCATGGCTTTTTAAGAGTAAACTGTATTTGACTAAATAAAAACCAAAAGTAAAGTAATTACCCAAACTCATTATGGCAGATAGTGATATCAATACTGACATTTTTAAGAGCACAAAGTCTCCACTTTACTATGACTGACTAGTCCACAGCGACAGTTCATTTGTGTTGAAAACAGGAAGAAAAAGGAAAGAATATTTTTCCAAAGGAAGAAAAATATTTTCTTTGTTAAAAGATAATGCTGATTAATAAAAGCAGACATCCAGTGATGAGAACCACTGCGGTAAATTAGTGCATTCTGAAAATATTACAGCAAATATAGGATATATGAGCCAATGTGTGAGCTTAATGTGATGCTGAACCTAGACAAAACATTTTTTTCTAGTTCATTCATTCCTTCAGTTAACATGTTTCAGGGTGATGTGATTTAGTCTACGTCTTCTTACAAATATCAAGAAAGCATACTATTAGTATCTGCAAATACTGCCCTAATATATATATTGCATGGGTACATTTTAAGAATGTAGACTTTCAGTTTTTCAGAATTAATTTTTTTTTCCCCATCAGTTCCTCACACAGACTGTAACACTGAAAGCAACAAGTCGATTTTTAAAATATAAAGACCGTGCTTTTGACCAAAATTATCAGTATGAACAATGATGCGTTCAGAAATATTGTCAAAAATCCATTATTGTACATCCCTTATTAATCCCTCTGGTTTTTGATTGATGATTCTCTTGTAAAGACGAAGCTGTTTAAGTTTTTAGCACAGAAATTAGTTTTGGTTTCTGTTGTTGCTACTTTTATACCCCTGCTCGGTTATGGAGATGTTTAATTTCATACACATCTTCTCAACATCTGGTATCTTTGAATACCATTTATCATGGAGCTTG
This sequence comes from Scarus forsteni, assembly GCA_036419115.1. NCBI lineage: Eukaryota > Metazoa > Chordata > Actinopteri > Labriformes > Labridae > Scarus > Scarus forsteni. The sequence continues at coordinate 3,640,754 of JAZDUH010000395.1, forward strand.
AAGGTTCTTAACAAATCTCATGGTACTAACTCATAATTCAGCTCTGTATGTAAACAAGTTGGTTGGCCCTGACTGGCCATTCAAAGACTGAATCACTAGTTTGTTCGTATTTATAAAAGCTGGGAGCTTTAGACTTTGCTCGATGACTCAGTCATGAGACTTGTTCTTACTGTCAGTCCCCAAACTTTCTTTGTTGAAGTTTAAATTTGGTTTGGAAGGCAGGAATCTGCTGCAGGATGGTTTGAGTCGATGGAGCTGTTTTGGATAATCTTGTAAGAGCAGATTGAAGCCATCAGTGGAAGATGCTTCAGGTCGTAGATGCTTTGACTCTTGGCTCTGAATTGATGGTTTGTGTTAATGAGATTTTTGATGTTAATGAGGCTTTCCTGGTAATGTAAAATTTAATTAAATAAAAAAGAAAAAACTGAATGGCTAAAGTACCAGCTTATATCAGCAAAAGTGATCATATCTGACAATATTTATGAATGACTTTTAGGCAAATATTTGCCAACAACACTGGTCCAACTATTAGTGCATCTCTCATTACTCTCAACACAAAGTACTTGAGTAAAATTAATAGTTTTTTATATACTACTCAGATATGTAGAAGAACACAGAACCAACTTAACTACAGTGACGTGAGTACCTGTTAGTTATTTTCCACCTGCCACACCCAAAGTTTAATGCTTTTTAAAGAAGTATTAACAGCAGGGTAATTTTTGTAAACTTTATTGTGAAAAATCAAACAGACTGCTAAGATCAATATATATATTGATACAATGTTAATGGCCAGTAGTTCAGTTCAGCTGCATGTGATTCTTGAACAATGTTGTTGAAGTCTGCAGGTCATTCAGCCCGTAGAACAGAGACAGAAAAAACTGCCCTCTTCGAAGTCCTCCTGTTCTTTACCTCACGGTGTATAAAACAAAGACTTCTTACTCTAAAAGTGAAATAAGAAAAACAAAATACAAAACTTTGGTCTGCTCCCCCTCGCTGGCTGCTTCATAATTTCATCTCAGCCACAGAGGGCAGAAGCGATCAGCTTAGTTTAAAAACGCCAACGAACCAAAGAAAAATTCTACAAAGAAAAACAAAAAATCAGGTTAACTTCACTCCTATTGAGAAAATAATATCGTCGTCATCGGAATAGGAAAGTTAGCCTGGTTCTCACATTTTGTCAGTCATCTTTATAGGAAGCTGAACCTCTGCTGCGAAGGCACGTCAGCTCTCACCCCCTCCCCCGCTCTCCCGTCGTACATGTACAATGAAACTGAACGAACACGCTGACCTTAAATACAGAGTTAAAAAATAAAAATTGGAAAACAACTAGACAAGTCTGAACGTACTGTGTAACAGCGATAAAGGATTTCCTTCATCAATATGCTGACTAGCCCCTCCCCATCCAATCCCCCCCCTCCCCTAAATCAACGTTCTCTTCACCCCAAACCCCGACTGTCTCCACCCCCCAAAAAACTACTCTCTATCTTTGTACTCTGCTCGCTGCAGCTTGTACTTACATGTGTGTGTGTGTGTAATGCATTGTGTGTGTTTGTGTGTGTAGTGGCCTAGTCGTCAGAGGCTGGTTGTTTTAGTGAGGGGGGTCTAAGGGCGTGCTAGTTTGGGTTCGTGAGACTTCAGGGTCCCAACAGCGTCCTTCACAGCGTGATAGATGATGTTCTTCACCTGAAAGAAAGAAGAAGAGTCCGTTAAAGGTCTGGAATACTGTCCTACGACAGATGTCTTAAACTGACGTGTTTAACCTGTTCAGCCCCTTTGTTAAGGCTTCTGCTTGAAAATGAGATACTCATAAAGAAAAGAGTGTATCTGTGCAACCACAAGGTCTATTGAATCACTTTGGTGTCATAATCAAAGAAACATTTGAGACATTTGTCCAGATGTGGAATGATCAGTAATAGTGTTACTGGGACAGAGTAAATGAGGACAGAAGTCAGAATAGTTCGAAAATGTCATTCTCACCCCACCCCCCAAAAAAATATATATGTGTGTATATATATATATATAAAAATATATATATATTTACATATACATACATACATACATACATACATACATACATATATATACACATACACATATATATTGTAAATATCTCTTTGGAATGATGTAGTTGCAGTTTTAGAACTCTATGAATGAATGTGAAAATATGTGAACATTACTTCTGCCAAGTTTGAGTCTGATAAAGTGATGCAGAGCAAAGTTAAAGAGGTTTTACTACAGAGTGGTCAGGCCCAGTCTTTGCACAGTTTGGCTCCATTAGTCCCATTTGACATTTCTGATTTACCAAACCTTATATTTCACTGTTATGTCACTTTGGGTGTTCATTACACCCAATTACAACAGTTTTTTTTATCTTCTTCTGCTTCTCCATGGCAGCTTTTGACTGTTTTTGATTAAAAATAAATATTTAAAAATATTTTTTTGTTTCTTTTTTTGGAAAGAAATCAACCAGAACTCTCTACATTTTCCCATCCAAATAAATCCATACAAAGCAACCACAGTTTGAATCAAAGTGAAACAGATTTGGATATTTGATCATTTATTTGCTTGGTGTTGATGTTGTGTTTGGTGTGTGTAAAAATGGCTTATATGGTTGTGTAGCTGAAAATTTCCTGTTTAATTTGAAGTGCAACTTGACTATATTTCTACATGAATAGTTCACTTTTTCTTACATTTTTGTTAGGGAGCATGCAAGTAAACAAAATACGGTACTTTGGGGCTGACCAGGTTAAAATGTAAAAATGTTTCCATCCTGGAGCAAGAACGATCTTCAATCAAACTTTATTTTTAGAGCACTTTTCATACAAACTCCTGTAGCACAAAGAGCTTTACATAAAAAAAGAAATAAAAGGTAAAAAAAAAAAAAGTTTTTTTTTAAAAAGTAAAACACTGAATACAACGAAAAAAAAACCCTACCCACCCTCGCAAACCACATTCAGCACACACGCACTTACGCAGACACACAAAGACACTGAGAGGAGACTAACAGAAAATAGAATTAGAAATGACTTATGAAATGCTATTCTGAATTAAAAATGAGGAAACACAGGAGACTAAGACTAAAAAGATAAAACAAATGAAAAATGTCTGATAAGAAATGAGGAATAAATAGATATCAATAATATAGTAAAATAACATAGGCAAACACCAGATGCAAAATAAAATCTTCTAAAGTAGAAAAGTGAAAAGAAAAGAAAATCAGTTATCAGTGAGTAAAATTCAATAAATCACAGGACTCAGAACTAAAGCATGTAGAGCTCCATCTATGGTAAAAATAAGACTTCCAAAAACACTAACTTTCACTTTCTGTTGGGAGAGCAACTAGACAACCAAAAAAATACTTGTTTTTAAAAGAACCTTCATAAAAATGCACAAAAACAGTGGACAACTGAAAACTGAAATCACAGACTAACAAAAACATCTCTGAGAAGTTGTTTGTGAACCAAAAAGAGGATGGAGCTTGTAGAATTACATTTTAATGCATCTCTTTTACTTTTGTCACAAATGTAATGTATCACACATAATATTTATCGACATAGTATACAAACTCTAGTTTATTTACTATTTAGATCAGAGCAGGACAACTGGTGGCCCGGGGGCCACATGCGGCCCTCCACCTCACTAACTGTCCTACCAGTCTTTACCAAAAAATAACAAAATGTCAATATGAAGAAAACATCAGAATCCACCAAATTTGCTTCACCTGAGATACCAAAACAACACAATTAGATTCAGATATCTAATAGAAATATACCACTATAATCTACATTAATATTTGTATTAGTTTTTTTTAAGTTATTGAAGATTTTACTTTGCTATCATAGTTTCTCTAAATCTCTTTCATGACACATTTGAGCACTATATCACATATTACTCTATACTGTGTTTAGATGATAGCAGGGGGTCTAATTTAAGTGCTTTAAAATTGGGAGAACTCTTTGTTTCAATGATTAAAAAACTAATTTGCCTTTAATTTTGGGTCCATTGGCTAAATTAGTTTGAATTACATGTAAGTCCATTTAACAATGCATAATAACTTGTATTTCTGTTATAATATCTGAATACTGGTGCACTATTTTATGACTCCTTTATATTTTCACATTTTGTTCATCAAACATTATTTTCCCCATCGAGAGTGTTTGACAGTTTGTAACAATGCGGCCCTTACGCTGGTAAAAAAAAGGTTTTTTTGTGGCTGTCTTGGTATTTGAAGTTGCCCTTCCCTAATTTAGATAAACAGTAAAAACTAAGAACACAGATCTTGATTTCCTTCATTTCATTTACCATTAAAAACATTATCAGAGACTAAACACCCAGAACATTTAGACTGATCTCTGAATAAGAAACAAACCTCAACAACTGCTCCTCAACATGACACTGAAACCTTGCTGTGGAAAAGTTACTCACCTGCAGCTTATCTTCATGGTTTGTGTGAGTAGTGGAAAGGTGTCTGAACTCTTGTGTCAGTCTGAAACAGTGCCGGACGTGCTCAGGAGAAACAAAGTCCTCTGCCACCTTAATACAGCTGTACAGGTTGTGCACCTGAGGAAAGAGAAACAGTTGTTACAGGAGAAAAGACAAATGTACACTGAGTTATAAGGCATTAGTTATAAATATAAAATATTTATTTATCATGATGTCTTTTAATTTAAGTCTGAATCCTGCAAACTGAAGGATTATCAAGGTCTCCTCCAGGAGTTAAAATCTTCCAAGTTTATCAGAACCAATGCCCTTTTTATCAGCGTGCCAAAGAATGGAGCCTGAAAGGGCCAAAATTGACCTTCAACTCAAAATGGCAGCTTAAGAGGCTTTTTTCCAAGTCTCCAAATGCCAGATTTGTTCAAATTTTTCTGATTTTTCATCCGAAATTCCCAGAGGGGGCTGTTTGTTCAGCATGTGAGCACTGTTGAGCCAATAAATCTGAATTTTTATTTAGACCCTAAAATACCCTTATTATTTTTTACCAGACCTGACCCACCAACAAAATTCTAGACTTTCAATGCATATTCACACACTCAAATTTAGCAAAGAACTGACTGTAAGAAACATTTGAATAACACCCAAGTATTTCTTTTTTTAACAGGATATGGTTTTAAATAGTAGCTGTTTTGTAACAAGACATGAAAGTCTTATATAACTAAATATCAGTGTTAATTTGTTGACTAATTATTTTTGTCATAGTTGTCATCAACAACCTTTCCCTGACAAAAACCAAACAGTTACTCATAAAAACAAGTGCACATGGACAAAAAACTGACAGTTAATTAACTGACATTTTCGTCAACAACAAAAAAAACAAAAACTAAAATGTTTGACAGAGACTTAAGTCATGAGACCTAATTTGGTCATGTAGAAAGTAGAGACAAGTTAGGAAATATCCAATCACAGCTACTTTCGTTGTGTGGAAAGGTTGGATGAGTTCAGAGAAACATCCAATCACAGCTGCCTTAGCTTGGTGGTAGTGGGATAAGTTGTGGAGCGATCCAATCAGAGCTGCTCTCTTTATGAACTGATATATTCATGTAGAGCAGGTTCACTGTGTGTTGTCAGTTCTGGTATTGTAACTGAGATGCTCTGCCAGGTAGCCTAAATAAAGGTGACTGCATTTCACACAAAAGGAACATTTGTTTCTGTACATTTATACATTCAAACTTTCCTAGCATTCAGTAAAGGGTTATTAGATGTTTCACTTTATCCGAGTGTAAAACATGACTTCAGAAATTCAAGGAAACATAAAAATGCCTTACACTTTACACTTCATATTTAAGTTGACTCAGTTCACAGTAGATTTTACCAACCAAAATGATGTGATATCTCATAAACTAAAACTAGACCGAAAATTGAAACAATTTGGTTAACTATCACTAGACTATTATGAAGACTAAATTAAAAAGTGATGTGAAAATTAACACTGCTAAATATAAATCTGAATTACTATAAAACAGTTTCCAAAAGTAAACTGATATCTTGTTGTACAGCCAGCAGGACAGAGGTTTTCTGCCAGTAACTGGGGTTTGTGTTCATTAAGCAACTAAAGTATGGTGGTGTCTTTTTTTAATGTTGGACTGATGATTTAAAAAGTACATAAAGGACCAAGGACCAGAACTTTGACGAATAGAAAATGAAAAGAAAAAAAAACATTTTGACTAAAATCAGGAAAAATAAAACTGAAAAATTGTGAAATTCTCTACGATTTTTTTTAGAACTCAACCTAATCATACAAATTACAAGGAAATATCATAAAATATTTAGAAATTTGTCAAAAAGTCAGAAAAGTCGCAGCCGCAGACACAAACAAATCCTTGAAATTCGTTAAACTTTGGTTTAACTTATTTTCTCAGGGTTGTCTTGGTTGTTTTTTTGATGAAATACTCTGTCATAATGTCCTCATAAACGTTCTGCTGTTTATTTGTCCTGTAGCTTAATACTTTTGTATTAAGTCAAAACTTCCAACCACATTTAGCAACAAATCTTCAGTTCAAATCAGCAAGTTTTAAGCATTAAATCTGAGATTTGTACCTGGTTGAGCTTTAAACTGAGACCGGCTGCAGAGCATTTTAGGCATGTTGACCTGACGCTGATCAGATTAATTAGCTTTAGTGACGGCACGGTGGTTGAGTAAAGCTTTGTCCACAAATAGGCAGGTATTAAGAATGACTCTTCCACTTTTAGAAACCATCCTGTCCACAAGGCTCAAGATTTTAAAAACATCCTGTTCCACTAGAAAACACACAAGCTCATGAATAAACCCACTATTAACTGCTTTTTATAACCTTGTAGGGATGCCATAGATATTATTTTTAATTGGTTTCTGTGCTGCATCAGTTTGATTTTCATATCAATCCCAACCATAAGTCTGACTGGTGTTACAATTTAACTTGTGGTAATGTTAACTGGTGTTAGCAGGCATATTAAGTGAATATTACTTTGTTTATAAACTACTTCAAAACACATCCTGATTAAATCCCGTCATCAATAACTTTTATAGATTCTCTTGTTGGTTTCACTATCTGTTGTAACCATGGCAACCACAAAAGCAAGTGGCCATGGGTCACCAGTCAACACGATCACTTGTGAAACAATAACACCGCAACTTGTCCAAAATGTCAGCTGCATTTTAATTGCCGGAGTGTTAAAGCATCTAATATCACCTCACACTAAACTAAGCGGGTCAGCCCAGGTTTTTTCAACGCGGGTTAACATGCTAATATCTGGCAAGTGACTCTTTTCCCACTGTCAGCGGTCTAATCGGCAGCAGTCGAGCTGCATGGCCATCTCTTTTCCTCTGGTACATCAAGCTGATGTCATCACGTTGATGACATCATCAGCGCGACAAAGCACGTCCATGTAAACAATAGAAGGGCGCCTGGAGAACGTGGACACGGTTTTCTCTACTTTGTACTTTTGTCCCTCTTTAAAAATGTACAAACTCAGCACTGATGAAACAAGCGTGGATGGAATTCGTTGCTGAGACGGCAAAGAGTCACATAAGCTACAAACGGAAATTAGCGGATCGACCCGGGTGTGACATTTTCACTGAAGCCAATCAGAGGTGAGCCGATTTAAACCTGTGTCGCTTGAAGGGTCAATCCATCCGGGCCGATTAAACCCTTTCAAACTGCCGGCAGGAGCCGATTGTTACAGGGTTTAAACAGGTTTTAGTGTAGTTTAGGGATAATAGTGAAGGAGGGACCGAAAGTATGTGTTGACATGTTGATACAAAAGTGTGCAACACTTAAAACAGGAAACATTAATTGGAACTGTTGTAAAAATGTCCCATAGCGTCTAAAATGTGCATTTTCAGTGACCTAATTTAGCAGTTACTTGTAGACAGAAGGCAAAAGTACAAATAAATGTACTTTTTAAAAATACCTGCCTACATATGGATATAGTCTGTGTTTCTGAAGGAGGCTAACAGTTTAAAGTTTGACATGTGAAGTCCTCATATGAACATGAAGGATAACAGGAAACCATAACAGCTTTTCTAACACCAAGTCTCACCTGGTGTGGAGCTCCTGCAGGAATAAAAACTGCGTCTCCTAAGAACTGTACAATGGCCCAACCCTGGACGCCGTATTCTTCATACAGCCTGCGGCGAAGCGTCTGGTCCAGGTACCAGCTCTGGTCGTGGATGGGGTCGTGGTCTGGAGGGTTCTCTTGACCTTGCTCCTCCCCAACCTGAATAGAGAGTTTGTTCTGAGTTAAAAGAAGTTTCTGGTACATCCAAAGGTTTCTGCTCCATGAATCAGATCCTGTTATAAGAGGGTGACTCCTTGTTGCTGACCTTGCGGAGGAGTTCTCTGATCTTCTCGGCGTCCTTGGCGGCGTAGATGTGCCACAGGGCCCCGGGTTTCTCCTTTCCCTCGAACACCCTCCTCTTTGTCATATCATCCACGTCGCCTTCCTCGATGGTGGTCATGACCTCTGTGGAGTCAAACAAAACAACAAAGCGGACACATACAGAGCAGCAGAGGTCATCAGCAGAGTTACTACAAAAACTAGATTGCTTACTGTCCAAAAAATGACTTTCTACTGCTACTATTGTGTTTTAAAGGGATAAGCCAACTTTTGTTTTTCTTTTTGTGTCTTGCCTCACTCCTGAGTCCATGACAAGCTGGTAGACTTCATCCTTTCGACTGTGTTGGCAGAAACAAGGAAGAGATGGGCAGAGATCGCCCACAGCTAATTAGCTTAGCTCAAACACTGGGAGTCAATGGGAAGTGTTAGCATGCCTCTGCCTACAGTCACCAGATAAACTTTTCAGCAACTCTAAATGGTCCTGTGTGCTTGTAGTGACTTTTTTTTTTTTTTACCATGCCATGTTTTCTTCAACAATCGCCATATTATCTTCTTCTACTAGTAAACAATGGCTTTGTTTTGCTGACCTACAGCCGAGGTCGTTTGTGCTAGAGAGATGACGCAATGGATTAGTGGAGTCTTTTGAACTGCTCTTTTAAATGAACGATGAGAACTGAGTTTTAAGAGAGCAGTTTGTGTAAGAGCCATTTTAAATGCAAAATGCCTGCAAAAATTACTCATGGACTCAGGCGTGAGGCAAGACACAAACAGAAAAAAGGTTGCTGTATCACTTTAATTCATATAATAATCCTTCACACATTTTATAACTGGAAATTCAAGAAAACTCTTGACATGAAAACAGCTGTTTATGTTCACCTGTTAGACTAACAAAAATTGTGCAGATGTAAAGTTCTCAACTGGTGGCTCCCAACCTAGAGGTGGGTAACAGGTCCATTTTCTTAATTTTATCCTGAAAAAAAATGCAGTTTGTTGCTCAAAAAGATTAACTCTGTGCAGTTGTTATCTCAGAATTAAAATTACAAATATTTCTTAAAGTATGATAATTATTTAGAATAACTGACACCTTAAGTCTGGTTACTTCTGAGCAGGCAGCTCAGAAACATCATTTAAACGGACGTTTTGGTCATGATTAAAGGCAAACATGGACCCTTGGAGCGAGACCAGTTGAGAACCACAGATGCGATATACAGACTACACAACCACGTTCTCTGACACAATGCTCACATCCACAGCCTACGGTTCATCATTTGGGGAGAAAGAGGCAACTGGTAACCCTCCTCACTAAAATGGGACTTTTCCGCTATGTGCTATCTGCTCAGCTCAGCTCGACTTTACTTGGCTGTTCCGGTTTTGCATCAGGGATCGTGCCAAGAACTTGGCACAGTGTTTCGTACCACCTCCAGCAGACATCCAGGGGAGCTGAGCTGAGACTAAACGTGACGTGAAGACACTGTTGACCTCTGATTGGTCAGAGTATCACCACAAGCATGGATGAAATGCCTCCGGCTGTCAGCTCTCCGATGCTTAATGACTGCCCACACTTTCCTCTGCTGTACAGTTTGTTTGTATTTTTGCTGCTTCCAATGGTCTTTGGAACAAGATATATCTTTTTACTGTGTTATGGCCACCGTGCCCCCTCCTCCTGGTCATTACGAGCCAACGGCAGTATCCCTACCTTTACGAGGCCCGAGAGGAAGCAGATACTGGTTCTCTTCAGCAGAGCTTACAGCTTATTTAGCTCACTTAATTTTAGTTTGAAAGACTTTTATTTTTCTACTGTTTGTCTGCTCTTTCTTAACTTACCTCCTTTTTCTTTAAGAAATAAATAACTTTAGTTCAAACCATTTTAACCTGATTTATTCATGTTGCTTCCCTTTTCCCCTAAACTGAGCAGGTTGCTCCATCACTTCTGTTTCCCCCTTTGTAGCCATGTTAGTCATACACAGCTATACTAGATCCATCACCTTACACTCAATATTCAAGAATTCAAGCATGGAAGTAAGATAAAACAGAGGGCACTCCCATGACAACCTGACTGTCAAGTGTGCTCATAACCTCAACAAAAAAAGTACAGATTAAAAAATTGAAGGATAATTAAAGCCAGTCCAAGGAAGCACTTTGGGCTCCACACTGCTAGCACACACAATAATAAAAGATCAGGCTGTGTGTAAACTGTACAAAGCAGCTGGCCTACTCCTCATCAACAACAAATCTACAGGCCAATTTCTCAGCCTTCTATCCACCGTAGTTCAGAGACACCTTGTCGAGGGCTCAGCTTCATGTGACTGCATTTTCTTCAGCAGGCCTGGAGAGGCACAGAATAAGGCCATTGTAGACAAGACCGTAAGATTTTTATGCAAGGACAGGCAGTCCACTGGTCTGTCCTCAGTAGAGTTAAACTGTAAAATGATATCATGGTAATGCCTCCTGTCCATGTAGCAGCCAGGCCAGCAGGGGAGGGAGGCTGAATATCTTCGTGTATGCTGGAAAACTGATCAAGTTTGATTTGGGAGTGAAATGATAGACCTAAGCTACAACATAACTACCCTGATGACTATAAAGAGGTACTACGACATCTAAGCTGGAACGTGAGAAGTCGAGCCAAGCTGGGCAGACACCACTAACAGAAAAACACCAGAGGTGGAAAAGACAAAGATCATGTGCACAAAATGTGTAAAAGAAAAAAATCCAGTATTTTTTTGGGAAATGAAAGATGTGACATAATTTTGTGTTTTGTAAAACTTGTTCAAACCAAACATTATGAAAATATTACACAAATAAAGATGTTAGTGAAATATTTTTCAATAACCAGGAAGTTTATCACACTTAGACTGAGTAAAGCTCTGTTCACATTTAGTACTGACGATGTGCTTCAATAAATAAAGATAAAACAAAACAAAACTCAAACACTGGGTTCCTGTTGTGAAGTTATAAGCAACTTTGAACATCTCATTGTAGACAGTCAGGGCCTAATTGCCTTAAACTGCATTTCAATACGATCCCCCAGGTAATGAAGGTATTTGTTACTGAGGTCACACTGATTAAGATCAACTAAAGAAACCATCAAAAATAAAACTGATCTCTCATTTTGATTAACTCTTTAAAGAATCTTAGCTTACCATTTGTTTGTATTCCAGCTGCTGAAATGTGTGTAATTTCTAACAATAAATGTATGTAAACCACACTGTTTTCTAACAGACAATACAACAACCACAGAGGAGGGAAGCTAAAATATTTAGAGCTCCACCTGCTGGCTGGCTGAAGTACAGGTCAAAAACTCTGTCTCCTTCATGATAACAGAGACCTTTAGGTCAAACCACTAAAGTAAAATCTGGATCATGTTACTGCCATCATTTGAAATATTTGATATGTTTATTTTGAATGAGCATAAAGGCCGCCTGGTTTCAGTAACAACAAATAATCACAGTGTTGGACAGCTTGGTTGTGCTGTTGGAGGTACTGGTGGAGAGTGACAGGAGGCGAACTCCAATTCTAGATGCCCTCCGATCAGACGCTCTATCTGTCGTGAAGGGACCAGAGCACTGTTACCAAAAAGCTAACAGGAACTACAGAACCTCCCAGTGCTGGAATTTAATGAAACATTGTGATCTGCAAGTTAGAATATGTGCTACAATGTAATCAAAAACTGAATTCATATCCAGAGAAAAGAGACAACAACAAAGATCTCAGATTTGTCAGTCTGTGTTAACAAAGTTTGAGTTCACAGAGAAACGGTCCAAACATGCCACAGTACAGACTAACAGGTGGGTCCCAGTGCCCTGGCCCCTACTTCACAGATATTAACACAAGGATGAAGAGGGCAGTGAGAGAGGGGAGTTAGTCAGAAGAAGGAGGACATGCTACTGAAGTGATACAAGTGAAAGTCTACAGACCTTGGCGTCCATTGATTTCGGCCTCTGTGAATGAGAAATGTTGCCACAATGTAAATCAGAGGGACCCACTGAGGGGTCTTTTTCAGGGTGGTATCCAGGCCAATCACGCCTGGATCAACTACAGCAGTAAAAGCATGAAGTCATGGACACAGATGTGGAAATGTTCTCAGAGTTGGTTTTGGTGGGTTCAGTGACAGGGAACAGCAATCAGGTGATGATGTGCAACCAAAGGTGTTTGCTTTTAGAGGCTGTTTTATCACCTTCCCTATTGGGTGGAGGGTCCTAATAACATGTGTGCATGCACCTTAGGGATGTAACGGTATGAAAATTCAATATCACGGTTTTCATGATTGTTCCAATGTGCTCAAAATGTTCAAAAAGTAGTTACTGTAAAATACCAAATAAACGCAGAGTTCCAATTAATCGCCGGTTTCCAAATTAACGTCGAGTGTAGCACATTTTGCAGTACATTTTGACAAATAGACTCCCATTCCCAATAAACGCTGGTTGTGATTTATTCGGCGCAGCCTACGAGCTACGGTCGAAGATACAGAACACACATGTGAACGCTGAGCTCACAGCTGACAGCGCACGCTTGAAAAGAAACATTATCAGACTGAACCTTAACAGTCCACATGGTTTATTTGTCTCTCAGGACATCCTGTCAGCTCGCTTCTCCTCCCCCTGTATGCCAACAAAAGGCACGTTGGTGTACGGCGCTCTGTTTCACGACAGTGCAGTTACACTCAACGTCCACAGAGGGCACTAGAGCGCAGAAAGCCAGAATCTTACACACAAGGGCTTCACAAATCCAACGAAGAAGACGTTGCTGCTGCAGGTTATTTGCCCTTTAAGTCAGGAGGCCGGACACGTCAGTTAGCGGTACATTGCTGCTAATCTCCATGGCCCCAGTGCAGCAACAAAACAGTAAGACCTTAACTTAACTACTTCCTACTGGTAACGTAGTTTCTTACCAGTTTTAAGAGAGAGCTGTTTAGAGAGTGCTGAGTTGAAAGAAGAAGACAAGAGTATAACAACAGTACTGTAATCTTGCTATAAGGGTGATATTCATACTGGTGTAAATAAATAATTTGATTACATTTACCATATTTTTTCATTTTTTTCTAAGCAAGATTTTTGTGGGAAAGAAATTAAACACCTGTTCCAAATAGTGGCCTGGTCCCAAATAAACACCTGGTCGGCCCACCGATTGAAATAAATAAACATCCCGGCCATTATTTGGTATTTTACGGTAAATACACACTGAAATTATTTAGCTAAGTTTAATTTAGTTAAAACATAATGTGAATTAAAGAAGCAGTGGTCAGAGTTGGACCCCTCCCTCTCTGGTTCTTGCTGGGGTAATCTTTCTCAATAATCGAGCCAGGCCGCTCCCCTCTGATGCTGCTGTGGGGGTGTTTGTGGTCCTCCCCTGCCTCCCTTCCCAAAGACTTTTATTTTACAGACAGGGTGACCTTTTTCAATTACTTTCCCGTCTGCATCCTTGTAAAATTCAAATTACAACCAGTCTTCAGACTATGCCAGTTTCAAGGGGGAAAAACTCCCTGGTACAGTGTCTGTGTGGGCAAAACTGCCATACTTTCACTTTCAGAGGCCAAAAATAGCAAACTGGGCCTGTGTCTGAGGGATCATTCTATCAATCTTTATTTGTATGGCGCTAATTCATAACAAGTGTTTCGCTGCTGCTTAGCTGCGGAGGAGACACATAGTTCAAGTTATTGCCAAAGTGATGTAATTAAACATGATTCTAACAGCATTTAAAATAGGAAACAGTAGCTGGGTTTCCATTACAGTTTTTCACAAAATAAAAGCGGTACTCTTAAATTTTCGACAAATTATATTTGCACTTTGAACATGTTTCCATTGAAGGTTGTTCTAGGCAGGAGCGTCATAACTCTCGTGAAATATCATCCCGCGAGATTTCACAGCAGGAAGATGGATGCAATAATATGAATATGCCAAGGCTTGTCAAACCCGTTCTCCCTCATTTCCATTTCTATCTCCTTATAACACTCTGAATTCCACTGTTGGAAGCTTTCCAACAGAGGAATGCAGCTTTCTAGTATGGCAGTTGTGTTTTTCTCGAGAATAATAGCAAGAAAAGTCTCCGTCTCTTCCTCTGTCCAAACGTGATCATGTGATCATAGAGAAGTGATCATGTGATCATGTACGTCACGTCCTGTGACGTATAGTTGCGTAAAAAGTGTTTCCATTGCGCTTTTGCGATATATATGAATATTGAAACGTCTGAAAAACCACCTCATAAAAGCGTAAAAACTTTTTTGCGATATTTTAGTGCTTTTTTGAAATTCAGGTGTTTCCATTACCAGTTTTTTATTGCACTATTTACATTTTGTGCATATCCAAGGGTAATGGAAGCGCACTTAGTAATACTAACCATCTGAAATTATACCACTGTTCACCATTTTATCGGTAACAGTTACATCCCTAATGCACTCTAATGTATCAAAGTGGGAATCTATAGGGCTGGAAAATAAAGCCAATGCAGAAGTGCCAAAAACTTGAGGCTGGCTGCAGACAAAAATTATCAGATTCCCCAAGACTAACTTTGAATTAAGATGGAAACAGCCTTGTAACCCCTATTTAATAGTTAAACATAACGTTTTAGGATATTGTCAATTAAATTTAAGGTGAGTTTGTGCTTATGGTACATTTAGGGGGGTAGACGAAATGGAGAAGAGACAGAGAGAGTGAGGAGGGAAGAAAGTGAGCCTGTATTCAGATCCACTCACCGCCGTCCTGGTCATCCCGTCCTTGAGGGATGCCGACATAGACCATGACGTTGACAGCGTCAGAGACGTCCAGGTGGAGGTTTGTGGTTCCCACTTTTCTGTCTTCAGATGAGGTTAAGCCTGATGAAGCAAGAGAACAGAGAGGATGTTTAGAATTGTGAGAAAGAAATGGAGCTCTAGAAAGTTACCATCTTCCATCTTGTCTGGCCAATCCTTCTTACCGTAGGCGTTGTACATCTTCGGTCCAAGATCTGGACGCACGAAGAAGTTGGGCAGGCGGGCGGCAAGGTTAAGACGACCATCTCTTTTTGTGTACTCTGGTAAGGGGAGGTTCTCCATCAGATCGTCGAACCTGCCAGAAAAACATGAACCAGGCTTTAATAGTGAGACTTTAATCAGCAAATGGTTTGGACTCAGGATAAGTAAGTTGTTGCTGTTTGCCAACACTTCTCTAAATTCTAATGAGATACTTTTCAGGAGCTTTTAAAGACCCACAAAGAAAAAAAATACAATTTTGCTATGTCATTTTCTATTTCATGCATTCCTGCTGCCTTTGTTAACATTGTTAAAAGTCTAAAATTGTTTGCACATCTTGCGAGAGGTCTTCTAACTTCTTACAACTGGTAGCTAAATTTCCTTAAATTTGCATTTCCCCTTCTTCTGTCTTTTGCTCCCCTGCTTACACTTTGTCACAGTGTATGTATTGGACTAATGTATAGTGCTTAACAAATTTATTATACCATCACCAAATGTAAGGTTTATGCCACAGCCGCCATAAATTTACAGCATAGGTAACTGTAAAAATATTCTTTAAGGTTTCTGTAATGTTCAATACACACATCTCAAGAAGCTCTGTCTGCAATGATATTGTTAATGTTAAAATGTGATTATTATTGTTAAACATTAATCTTCAAATGAACTTTTTCATAAAACAACAGAAGTAATAGTAAAGCTTGCTGTTATTTCTTGATTAAGAAGTCAAATTTTAGTTGTTTTATTGTATTCATGAAAGACAAATAAGTGTTAATGGTTGAATGTTGTACTTAATTAATTTCTGACTTCTAAGATTCAGGTGTAAAAAGGTAAATTAGGTTTGAAATTCCTCACTCTGTTTTTATAATTGTCTAATAAATAGCACTTTTAGTTTTAAACACGTTTTTGAAAGACTTCTCAAATATATATGCTTTTAATTTTTATGAGCCATGGTCTAATATTATAATTGTTATGTGCTCTAAATGAAGCACTGATTGTGGTAACCTTGACATTAAATAACAAACCAAAAGCACTCCTGTGAGGGAGTGACCATTTCAAATATAGATTTCAAAATGATTCTGGTCTTGTCTTTTTCATCATAATTGTATCATCACACAGCAATCTGCACACTGAACAAGCAGAAGATATTTTAATAGACCAGCCACAAAGGCACTTTAAAGCACGAAGCCACATTATCTTTTAAAGTATTTACTAGGGGTGGGACGATTTACTTTTCTACCAATTTGATTTATTGCAATTTTTTAGGTGCTGATTCGACTTAAATTGTGATTCTACGATATTGCCGGTTTTTGCAATCTTTAGTTAGCTTTTTTAACACCAGTGAAAAAGATGAACAATGATGATGCCTCCAGACTATATCAGGAAAAATACACATCACATGTGAGTCTGTTTTTAGGATTTATTCAGCCATATATTTTAACCAGCTGTTTACACTCTCTCTTCAAAAGCCTTGATTGCTTATAAAAGTGGCTTATTAACCCCTTAGGCACCAGAGTTTTTTCCAAGAAAATATTAAATTTGCTATCAAGATTTAAAAAGGCTATAGTTGCAAATTGGTTAGTTTTCCCACCCATCATCATCACTGTAATTTACGGGCCGAGCATGAACGCCTCTGCTGCCTGCACTGTGCTTTTTACCCCCGGCTTCTCCCTCGTCTGACCAGAGCTCTGCTGTCTTTCTCATTTCCCCTAACACCGTCACTTTTCACAGTGTTTTGAGCTTCCCTGCATCCCAGACCACGTCCCCTCCTCGGTACTCGCCGATTACTTCCGGCCCGGGAGAGGCAAAGCATCGGCCTTCGTATGTGCTGCTTGAGGACTGTAATGGCGTGCAGACCTGCTGCGCGCACACACGCCGCCAGTTTCGTCCTCACTGGACGACTGACCGTCATCCTCAGAGAGTAAATATTCCTCAGATTCAGAGTCAGCCAATACTTGAGAACGTACTCTCAGCATCGTGAGTACTGTGTGTGTTTTGTAAATATCAAATCAAAGAGACTTTTATTTGGACACTGTTACACCTCTAGAAACTGCCCTTAGAAAACCCAATAAATATCAAAGGAGGAAATATATTGCAATATCATTTTACCCAAAACCCCTCAGCAACAGTTTGGTTATATACCATTAAAACACACTGTCATAATCCTGTTTGTTAGGCTCCTTACCGTGTAGGCATCATGTCCCTGAAGTCTTCACCTGGAGGCCAGTCCTTTAATTTCAACACCATGGGCTGGCCTTCATTATCTTGCAGTCGCTCTGTGTGTTAATAACAGAGAAAAAATAAACCATAATTTTCAAATAAGAGAGAAACTGGAACTCAAATTACACAGTGACATTCACAAAAGCCAAAAAAGCAAAATAACAGGAAGAACTTTGGAAGAAAAAGTTTGAGCACTCACTGGCGATGACCTGGAAACCATCCCAGAAGTCTCGCACCTTCACGTCAGAAATGATGGCGCAGTTTCTGCAGTTCACCAGGTCGACATCCTGGTCTCCAAACTCTTTACTGAAGGCATCGGGGTGCCACAAGTTTCCATTGAGACGTTTGTGTATCCCTGACACCAACACCGGCTGCACACAAAGAGAGAACATTAGAAGGCAAAGAAACCGAGCAACAGAACACCAACCAGTCCTACGCCCCGTTTACACGATACCGCTGTCACTAGAAACGTTTTTTTCTTTGCATTTTAAAAGTTCTCCGCATTCACACAGAGAAGATGTAAAATGATGTGTTAACGTGGATCTGCAAAAACAATTGAAAACACAACAGTGTGCATGCCAGGCCAGAAGTTGGTGATGTTAGTTTGTAGTCAGACAGCTGTGTTACAACACGTGTCTGCACAATAACACTTTCCAGTGAAGACAAACTTTTCAAATGCATCTCTGCTAGACAGAAGTTTGAGGCAGCATATCTATATTTTGTTGGAGGAGCGATAACGAATGAAGCACAGACAGCAGCACACATGTTGCTGGTCAACCATTCATAGCTTTTGTAGTTGTTGTACTGGATCTTATGCCCCTGTCACACATTCCCGTTTCTCATGGCGATTGTGCACGATTGTCATAATCCTGATAAAACGTGCTTTGGTCGTGGCGCATGCGCTACTTGGTCTGGATCAGCGTTGTATAGTAGTGGATGAACGGCGGGGAACATGGAAGGGTCCCGACAGTTTTGAACTGTTCAAAATTGTCGTGGAGAATCGCCGTTCTCAGTATAGCGGGATGGAAGCCTAATGCAGTCCTAATGCAAACGGTATTAACGTGGCATTATACGGAGCTCAATTGGGCCAATCGTGGCTCAATCCTGAAAGCTTTCTGAGGACGACTGAAGAGGACGTATCCGTTTGTGCCCCGACTGTGCCCCGTTCAAGACACCCAAGTGACAGGGCTCAGTCGGGGCTTACGTGACGCGAACTGAGCTCGAGCGGGGCTGACGTCGTGTCAGCGGAATGGAAATTCATGCAATCCTCATCATATTGTTGTATTAACCTAACTGGGGCGGGACGAAAGCCCCTGAAGCGCTGTAGAAGTGCTGCTGAAAGTGTATTTACGGGGTGTGTCCAGGGGTGAGACAATCATTTCATCCCGTATCATAGCGATCACACCAGCCTCCTCAACCGTGTACAGTCATGCACAATCACCATGAGAAACGGGAATGTGTGACTTAGGCATTAGGTGTGCCTGCAAAAGGGCTGAACAATTTTATGAAAAGATCTAATTGCAGTTTTCTGGCAGATATTGTGATTTCAATTCAATTCACGATTTTCTCAAATCAAGCTTCAGTGCAATATTCACTATTTTTACAGTACAGACAACAGTAAGGAAATCACTGAGTAAAAGCACCTAACACTTTATTCATCATTTAATATTGATGATAATCTGTTTTTGTTATTTAAGAGATACTCAATTTATACTCCTAAAGAGGCTTTGTGTTGATGACCTGTCTACCAGCACTTCCATGGTTGAGATGTGACGTTTGCGAACGAGTTGACTCTTTTGAGCTGCTCTTCTAAGTAAACAATGAGAACCATTTCGGAGTTATGAGTAAACTGTTCATTTACAGCCATTCTGAAAAGCGAATTGCCTGCTAATTTTTAAAATAGTATGTGTAAATAGTTGGCACAACAGACCCTGGTTCAGTCAGGAGTGCTGCAAAAAACTGGAGCTTTGGGGAAGCTCCATCCTACACCTACACAGATGTTAGGTGTAGGACGTAGTCTGACATTACAGTTTCAATCTAAAAATGACAAATCTTTGAGCCCTAGCTAAAATCTTTATCCGAAAAAGTACTGTGCATGAGCAACGTGTCACCATTTTCCTGACAGAGCTGATTTGTGTATACATGGAGATGGATATGAAAGCATTTTCAAACTTTTGACTTTAGACCCTGATTCAAAAGTTTACAGATTCAGGCATCCAGCACTGTTCTGGTGTAAACAGAGGGGTTGCATCATTGTTGCATCAACAGGCCTTTAATCTGTTCCTGACAATTCACATTAATCTGAGTTTCTTACTTGTCCCTGCTTCCAGCACTCTCTGAAGATCTTCCAGTTGTTGCTGTTGCTGGGATCCTGAAGACAGAGGAGTCGTCCATCACAGAGCCAGGAGTGGGAGGTGTGTGGTTCCAAAACGCTGAGGCCCATCACGCCATCTTTGCGGGCCCCCAGCACGCCGAGCTCGCTGCCCTCGGACACGCCGGGCCGACGCCCCTCAGCTTTCTTTGTCTCCACGACCGAGGCGATGATGTGATCCAGGAAGTTAGGGAGGCTGCTCTTCATTTTGTCGCCCTGAAAGACAAAAGATGGTTTCAATTAATAATGCTGTCACTTTATATTCGAATAACCGATCGAATATGTGGATAAATATCTGTACCTGAATAATAAATAAATATTCAAATGTAAAATATAATCATAAGAGTTTAACCCCGTGTGACTGTGTTCTTTTCGGTAGGGTCTTTACCAAAAGGGCGGATAATAGCGTCTCTGTCCCTCAGTACGGGGGGGTGGGGGGTGATAATCGAATATCTTCGATTACTTGGGTGCATGTCTGAAAACCGTTTGATTTTGATTTTTAGGAAAAGTGACAGCCTTACTTTAAAGTGAATTTCTGCTTTATTCCCACAGTCAGATGTTAGGTGTAGGACGGGGTATGGGGAGAATCTCTCTTATGTGGGCATCCCAGGCACAGGCTAACATATTCTTTTTTATTATCACTTTTACCCAACTGGGTCAGAATTGGTGTAAACATCATGAAAGCGTGGATCCATCCGGCTTTGTTTAGCTGACTGGAGGGGCACTCGATGTTGTCAAAGTCCCTTAAATTAACTTTTTTTCCCACTCGGATGCTCAGTTCAAACAGTTATCTTAACTATGATTACATGCCTTAAGCCAGGGGTGTCCAAACTATGGCCCAGGGCCAAATGCAGCCTGTGGCCCACCTTTACTTGGCCCGCAGTAAGTTACAAAAAATAAATGACATTTTGCCTAAACTAGAAGATTACTCTTGTGCTTGACAGATGATAATAACGTCAAACTAATTACAACATGACACAACACCTCATTTTCTTTGCTTCTTTTCCTTCTAAAGGACATTTACAGAGAGTGTGCAAAGAACAAACTCCTGTAACATTTTTCATTCTGCAGTTTGCTCTTCTTTTGAGTCTGAATTTAAAAAAAAGTTTAATCTTGCTGCTTGGAGGGTTATTCTGGTCTTGACCAAGGACCTACTTAATGGCAGCCTGGGCCAACCAGGGTCACCTGAAATCTGATTGGCCACCCCAAAATCTTTTACAAAGAGAGACTGTTTAACTTGTTGAGCCATTAATGAAAATTAAGATGGAGGCTGTATTTCCTAAAGGATTTTTTATGATCAAGGATGTCTTAAAGTACATGAAATCAATTTTACAAACACAAATACAAATACACTTCAGAGAGGTTCATCAATATGTCTCAGACATTCTTCACCTGTTTTGTTGGTGGCTCTTGGGGAAAAATTTGGACACCCCTGCCTTAAGTCAAGAGTCTCTGCTAAGTGATTGGATGATAAGCTGTCTGCATTAATGAACACTTAAATAAGTGAACCTCATAAGTGTGACAGGTTTGTTAGAAAACAAAGACTCAGAGTTTGACACTTACACCGCCCGAGGTAAAGACGGAGGGGAATGGTACTCCGCTCTCTCCAGGACCCTGGGGCAGTTTCCCCGGTCCAGAGTTGAGAAGGTCCCGCAGACTGGACCCCTCGGGTTTGGACTGGGCCATGCTGGAGCCCAATAACAGGCTGTTGAACAGTTTGGGGCTTGAGGCAGAGGGCTTGGACAGGGCGCTGAGTGAGTCCAGGCCAAAGGGAGGCCGGTTGTCCCGACCCATCATGGAGCGGAGTGAACCGGATTCTGGAGGGAGATGAAACCTCAATTTTAACAAATGTCCCATTTCATCGAGGCTTGGAATCTTTAAATATCTGTTATTTTACAACAACCAAGCATCTTACTCTGCTGCTTACCCTTTGTGTCATCCTTTGCTTTCTGCGTGGCGAGGTCTGCAAGCCAGTGCAGAGCCGAGCTGTTGCCCTCTCCTGATGGGCGGGGGTCCTTCACAGAGGACTGAGAGGGCTGAGAGGACTGTGGAGGCTGAGAGGACTGTGGAGGCTGGGGGGTCTGGGAGGACTGGGAGGACTGGGAGGACTGGGAGGGCTGGGGGAGCTGAGAAGACTGTGATGGCTGAGAGGACTGGGGGACGTTACAGGGGGAAGAGGTCCCACTGCTGGAGGTGCCACTGACAGGGGGACCACTGATGGGGGTGCCACTGAAGGGGGTGCTGCTGAAGGGGGGGGCGCTGGTGGAGTTGCTGGTACTGCTGACGCCCTCTCCTCCTCCCCCGCTGTCGGGCGGCGCTGCTGTTTGTGTGGGTTCTGTTTTGATTGCTGACGTTTCTCCCTCGGTCTTTGGAGTTGTGCCAATGCCTGGAGTTGCTGCTGCGAGGACGCTGCTGCTGCCCGTCGTGGACTGCTGAGACAAGGAAAACCTCACATTAGAAACTGCTGACTCAACACTTCTTCATTACACACCGGGGGAGACAGTACCTGTGAGATCCCATTAGGGGCACTGGGGCGCACCAGAGGCTTCGTGTGTCGGCTGGTGCAGGGACAGTTCGCTTTGATTCCCCACTTGCCTCTTGCTGAGTGAACCATGTCGCCTATGTTGTACAGAGCTGAGGGCAAAAGCAAATGAATCCGATTACTCACCCCTAATGAATACAGGATCATTCTTTAGACGTTTAAGACTGGGTAACAGAGAACAAGTTACCTGTCCCAGGTATGATCTGTGTGGGCATGAGGTTCTGTGGCTCATGAGGCTGTCCTTTAGCACACTTTAACCAGGCAAACACCTCATCCTCTGGACCGTCATCCACATCTGAGGAAGGAATATACAGACCAGTGTGACACATTTTTTCTTAATTCTGCTCATTTGTAAAGTGTCTTGAAGTGAAGAATGGGAAATACAGTAAGGGAAGTTGGTTATATCTGTCATGGAGGTGATGTTTGTCTGTTTTTTAGCAAGATTACACAAAAACTACAGGACAGAGTTTGCTGAAATTTTCAGGAGATGTTGGTAACAGCCCAACTAAGAAAATATTAGATTTAGGTTGTGTAGGAGCCATGTATTTGATTTCATTTTTTATACTGACTCCTCCAAACACTAGGGGGGTGTATTGGGTGGTCTGTTAAGAAGAGTCTTAAGGCACCTGCATCAGCAACAGGTGCTGCTGATTGGTGAAGCAAACAGTTTTTGACTGTGCTCGGTAATTATATAGTTTGTTATTATGTACGGTTTAAGTTGTTTAAAGACCAAAATGGATTTAGCCTAAACAGAATAAAAGAATATGATGACTGCAAGTGATGGTAGCCTGGACACTGATTTTTCCGAGCGCATGTCGGCTTTTGCTTGGACCAATTGGTGGCCGGTGGCGGCTAACGTGTAGGACGACTAAGTCGCTACAGGTTGTGTTAAGCATATTCTCTCTTGATGAAGAAAAATTCCAAAATGTAAATGGGCCATTTTTTAACAGACTCGATTTCACCGGATAATATGGGTTCCATGTTTCCATCATCAAGGTTAAATTTCAGCTGTATATGATCCAAACTAATGCCACAAAAAAGCAATGATCTTTAAAATTGGAAATCCCCTTGACAACCAACACTGGTATGAAACCAAAATAATGATGTTCCCAAAATGTTTTGTGTTCTTACAGCATAACAACCTCCATGTGCATGCTGAGTTTGGTCCACATCCTGACACTATTCTGGATCTGTTGATAAAGAATTCTATCTTTTACAGGGATTTAGAATAGCCACTGCCAGAACAGAGCTGCTTGGCGGTGGTCTGAGTGCTTTTCTAGTTTATAGAGCAACGATTGAACGTTACATTAAAGTTTGTCTCTACTACTGGTGATGGGATTTTGGAACGACGCCAGCCTGAAGGTGACCAAGGGCACTTTAACACCTAACACCTTTGGTCCACACCAAACAAACTCTGGTTCACTGTTTTTTTACAGTTTGGTTGATTTGAGGTGGTGTGAAGCTCAAACAAACTCTTGAGGGAAAAGAACAGAAAAGGAAAGAACAGAACTGTCAGCAGTCGTGACGGTTTGCTTCGAAGTGAGCCAAGGTTCAATTCCAGGGCATACCAGACAAGGACCAAACAAGGCAGGCAAACCAAAAGCCAGATCAGTGATGGCTTGCATATGGCCAATAAAACACCACACACCACAGTACACAAGCTAATGTAGCATTCACTTTAATTCAAGCAGAGAACAAAGACCCATGTTCAACAGCATTTCTTAATTCTGTTTCTAAATTCTTAAATGTCTTGAAGTGCAGATTGGAAAATATATAGAGGGGAATTTGTTTATAGAGCAAAGATTAAACTCTACAGAGATTATAAATTAATATTAAAGAGACAAGAGTGACACGAACATGGGGCACCTTCTTTTGGTCTTGCCCTAGGCTTCTTGACTTTTGGAATAGTTTTCATTTGTATACAATTTTTAGGAGACAGTTCAGCCCAGATGGCCTTTCTTTAATACTGTGCTACTCAGCTAACAATCTGATCCCTCCCTCTACTTTGCAAAAAAACCTCAGATTTTGATTTGGTGGTTCCAAAAAGGATTATCCTTTAAGAGTGGAAATCGATTTTCCATGCTTTTTATAAAAATGGGTGAACTAAATGGTTTCCTGTCTGCGTCTTCAAGAGATTCAGTACACTTTATCTGAATGCCCATTTGGGCCTTTTTATTGAGTATATAAAGGAGCACCAAGGAGGACACCAAAATAAAAAAAAGTGTTTTCCAGCTGCATATTAGGCGTGAGACTGGACAAAAAAGACATGCAGGATGCAACACTTAACTATGTGTGCAGCCTGCCTCCCACCACCCATTCTGGACCTCTAGCACCAGCAGGTTCATCATCTTGGACTTCTGATCCCCTATCAACATAAACTCTATGTATTAGCCCTTTTTCCCTTTTCTTATTTTTATTTCATTCTCATTTTTTCGGTGTGAATGTATACATACATACCTCTTCTACATTTAATATTTATTTATTGTATATTATTACAGACAGAGGACTCGAAGGAGCAGTGGCCGACCTGTAGCCATATTTTTATTTTTATTTATATTTTTAATTCATATCTGCAAATTGATTCTACTTTTTGATATCCTGTTCTTTTTATACCCTGTGTGGATTTTATAAAGTTTTGTTGTTTATCTTTATCTAATCTATTATTGTTTTATTCTTTTTCTTTGTTGTTGGTTGTTGTCATTAAGTTGGTCATTGATGTTGTTTTATATAAATCACTACCAAAAATAAAAAACACACAAGAGCTGCAGTTTTAAAGACGCTATGACCCAGTTGTCCAGCAATTACACATTGGTTTTTGTCAGACGTAACCAAATCTTAACGCTTGCCCATTTTTTCTGCTTCTAACATCAATTTTAAGGGCAAAATGTTCACTTGTTGAGAAATACATCCTACCCACCAACAGGTGACATGATGAAAAGTAGACAATCATGGTTGTGATTGTGTGCCTGATCGTGGTATTTTGGTAGGACAGAAATTTGAATACTGGAAACCAAAAAGTACAAGTGCTGCTCCAACATCTCGGCCATCACTCACCCTCTCTTGGCCGGTTCCTGCGGAGCCGATAGCAGTCCAGACAAACTCCGAAGCCACACTTACGACACACCCAGTGGATGTTGAACAACGTAGTCTCACACACGTCACACATTTCTCTGACGCCTCGCACAGCTCGCTTCCAGGCTACTTTCTCTGCAGGACGGGGACAAAGTACACGATTAAAAACCCATCAGACACCCCGACAGGTTAGAGAGAGTTCAGTGCAGCAATAGGTAGGGCCCTATATAATCTGGGATCATTGATGAATCATGGAATAAGACATTATAATGAAACTTACTCTAAAGATGGAATATCACAGAAATTGCCAACATTTTTCTTAAAAGATGTTTTTCTTAACAAAAAGGATCATATCTCCCCTGATTAATAATGCAAACATGTTGAAGCAGAAGCCTGAGACACCGGCTAAGTTGGCAAAGAAGCTATAAAACTCCCAGCTAACTCCTAGGTACAGGGCTGAGCAGTTTTCCAACAATTATTATGTGTCAGGCGTCAAATGTTCTGCAAATTTTGTCGACAAACTGTTGAGTGGACCCATACAGATACATGTAAGGACCACCTGAAGAGTGAATGATTATATTTCAATCCTTTAAACAGGGTCAGGGTAAAATTCTCAAAATATCAAAACTGGGAAATAAAACAGAAAACTTGAAGAATTACAGTGGAAGCTGGGAAAAATAACACAGAGTTTATAGGGCTCTGGATAAGACATCACACTCACGGTGAGGCTCCACCATCATCATGGCCTCCTTCTCAGACATAACCAGCTGACAGAACTGGTCTCCCACGTTTGCCAGGATGTATTTGGAGGTATCGAGGTCCAGACCCTCCTGGACTGCCGGTGCAGGGAGCCACAGACCCATGGCCATAGCATCGCTCTGCTGAGGGCTCAGGAAGCCTTCAACACGCAGCACACCTTTGCGTGTGAACGCCAACCTGGTCACAGAAATGGAGATCAGTTCAGTTACGTTATGTTACATTCCAGGTGATGTTATTTTCTTCTTTAATGTTTCAAACTAAAAATAAACAAAAACATGAACATGTACCTTCTAAAGTGGAAGAAACGACAGGCCACGTTGGGGTCATCTTCATCGTCACTTTCGTCATCTGCAGTCCGATATTTTCGGTAACGCTCGAGGCGGCACTCCCGGCACTTATGGAGGTGAGGAGCCACGTTGATGCAGGAGCCATCCTGGAGGAAGGACTCACCAGACTGCTTCAGACGTCGCACTTTGCTCTGGTCTTTGAGTATAGACTGGCCCACTGTGGGAGGAAACAGAGTTATTCTTCTGTAAAGTTTTCTTCTACACCTGGTGATGGGCTTTTTGAACCAGACCTGCTTAACTGTGACCGAGGGCGCTTCACACCTAACATGAATTCTGGTTTGCTTTGTTTTGAAAGTTCAGTTAATTTGTGGTGGTGTGAAAGCTTAAACAAACTCTTGGGGGGGACCAAAAAGCTGACCTATGGTCAGCCTGAAAATCGGGGTCTGAGTTTTATTTTTAAGGGGGTTTTCACACCTGAAAGTCCAGACCAAGGTCCAGACCCAGGTCCAGACCCAGGTCCATGATTTTGTTGCATTGTACACATTTGGTTCGGTCAGTTTGGTTTCACACTGTCATTATTGCAAGCAGACTAACAGAATTTATATGACAACAAACCTACATTATATTGTCATCAACTACATGTTTTTTGTGTCTCTGTAGTTTGATTTGGTCATCTGGCCGGCAGGTGTGTGACGCTAACACATTAAATAATGCAGGACTTGAATGTCGTAAACATGGATGAAATCGTCATTCCAACCATCAAATTATTGTTGATTTTCTACAACAAACAGCAAAAATTCACAGAGCTGTAAAAAGAGCTGGTCTGAAATTTTCTTATGAGTATTAACATTAGAAGACAATCTCACATCTGATCAAATATCTATCAGACATTTGTTCTCCTTCTCCCCCTGTGTTCTCCTGCTGCTCCTTTTGCAGGTAGTCATGCTGTAATTTCCTGTTATTGATATGAAGGTTTGAACCTTTTATGCTTTCACACTGGGCATGAACCACACCGTGGTTCCATCTGTCTGGACTAAAACCACCAAAGGTGACTCACTTCTGCTTCTTTCTCGATTCTTTTATTGTCCAGAACTGAAAAATAAAAGTTTGTATTTTCTGTTTGGTGTCATTTGAAGAAGAAAAACTTTCAAAAGAAAAGCTGACAGAAGAGTCTGAGGTTCACAGGCGCTTACAGAGTTTCTACAGAAATTGGCCAGTCAAATGTAATGCTTTTTAATATCATTTTAATGCTATACTGTACATTTTTAATGCCACAACCTTGAACTCAAGAAAAATACACTGTTCTTTTTTTGGGAAAGGATTAGTTTTACATGAAAACTGTCCCTTCAAATATTTCATCTTAAACTTCCTGAACTTATGGAGCTGAGAGAGAACTTCTATTACACTGGAGGGTGACCTCTAGTTCCCCTTTAAGGACTGCGCCTTAGTCGTCTTCCTCTTATGGCTGATTTGTGGCCAGTGGACTGCATATGAGATTTCTCGGCATTGACGCTCACTGTACCAAGCTCAAATTATTTTATGCAAGCACTGTAAAATCCTTCTCCGTCTTGACCACCAATGGGCCATGGCCATTTTCTGAATCCCACGTTTTCGGGACATTTTTGCTGGAGTTTGCATTTGCCCATTTCCCTTTTCTTCCTCCATCTGGTCCAGCCCGCCGGCCAATATCCAACTGGCCAGAAACAATTATTGCAATGGTCTAAATGTTTACGTGGATGTGCATATCGGGCGAATCAAAGTTTATAATACTATATTATCATATTTTTATTATCATGTTTTATTAAATATTTTTCTTCAAAACTATAGAAAGAATTTTAATGCCATTTAAGACATTAATTTTCGTAGGATCAATTTAATGACTTTCAATCTTTTTTAATGCCCTGCAGAAACCCTGTGTCAATTTGGTTCAGACCAAACAGAAAAGTCTGGCCAAACAACGTTGGTGTAAAGTCCCCTAATTTGATCAGGGTTCAATCCCCGGTGCGTGTTCAATCAATTCAAATGAAACAAGGGAAGCAAACCAAAAAACAGTGAACTGTGTGTTGAATTTGGCCAAATATCACCACAGTTAGCAAGCTGACGAAGCGTATGCTTACAATATCAAGCAGTGTGGCTAACTTTGGCATCACCAGCACTAAAAATCAAACAACGCTGCAACTTCACCCCCCTAAACAAATCAAGTTGCCAACCTTTAGGTGTGAAAGCAACCCGAGACTCACCTTTGAAAGGCTTTGTGCGTGGGCGACTCTTCGGAGCTCCCTGGGCTTTAGCTTTCTGCAGCATAGCTGGATCCATGGCAGGATGTGGTGGTCCTCCTGGTATCGGGCCTTTTCCTGGGCCGTCCTCGTTGTCGCTCAGGTCCGACAGGTCGCTGTTGCTGCTCGAGTCAGAGTCTCGTTTGGACGAATGGCCTCTTTCCTCGAGGGAAAACTTCTGAGTCTGGCTCTGGTCGAAGGACACGGGGAGG
This sequence comes from Scarus forsteni, assembly GCA_036419115.1. Lineage (NCBI taxonomy): Eukaryota > Metazoa > Chordata > Actinopteri > Labriformes > Labridae > Scarus > Scarus forsteni. Next base: position 3,669,749 of record JAZDUH010000395.1, read on the forward strand.
TCTTCCATGGCTCCAGGGACGGTGATCCCGAACATGGGGAATCCAGAGGTGGATGAAGGCATCTCCCGGCCTTCCTGCTCCTCTTTTGGCACGAGGCCGTCAGTCTGTGCCCTCTGTGACGGGGTCAGTGCTGGAGAGGAGGAGGAGCTGGGTGAGGCGGCTGCTGAGAGTGCTGAGAAAGAGGTGGGCATAATCCCCTTTGGAGGCTCTGCCATGGTGAACAGGTTTGGTTTGCTGTCTGCAGCAGAACCCAGAGTCTGTGGTTCGGAGCTTGTGAGACCGGCGAAGGAGGTGTGAGGGGTTTTGTCCCCATAAGCCAGGAATGGATTTGTGGGCTCTTTGGAGGTCTGCAGGAAGAGATTCTGGTGACTGTTGGGAGTATTAAAACCAGACTGCAGGCCTAAGCCCCCCACAGAGGTGCCATTATTACTACTCTTCATAGAAGTACTTTGAGCCCCTGCAGCAAGACCACCAATACTCAGACCAGATCCTCTCCCTGCTGCAGAGCCTCCCAACCCCTGGAAGGCCAATGAGGGTTTGTTGAGCACACCATTTCCCGTAGGATGGGTCTCAGGCACTTTGGGCTGCTCAGGCTTTTTCAGAGCTTCACTGGAGGCCGCGGGCTTGAAAAGGCTGGGGGACTCTTTGCTCAGGCTCTCAGACACAGCAGTGAAGTAGTTGGTGTCCTTGGACTGGGTCTGACCAGCGGCTAGGCTGGGGCTGGAGCCAGGATTCTGGGTCATGCACTGGAAAAACAAGTTCTGGTCTTGTTGTGGTTGAGTCTCGTTCTTTGCTCCACTGAAGCCGAAGCCAAAGGGCCTGGGAGTGTCCTGGGAGGTTGTGGTGGTGGTGGCGGGAGCGCCGTTCGTCTGAGATGAGACTTCTCCAAAAACAGGGGCAGTGGACTGGGGCAACCGAAAACCAGGAGCTGCTTTCGAGGCCTGAGAAACAAAAACAACACAATGAGGATGATGTCAGGTAAGACAATGTTCCCACACTTTGAGGTGACAACTTCTTAACAATTCACATACCATAAAATATGGCATATAAGATCACTTCCATATAATAATATGGGTTTCTCGGGGTGTCCCGATCCAAAATTGATATCAGATATCGGTCCAATATCGGCAAAAAAAAAAAATATTCAATTATATCAGCCTGCATCTAAAACATCCAACAGAAGCACTCTGATACAAGTAGTCCACTCTAATTTATTTTTATTTATATAATATAGTTGTAGAACCTGCTTATGTTTAAGTTAAACACAGCGGTTATTTTGCAATAGAAAAATATATATTTTTTGTTTTTACTGGATTTCTTGAGGTTACTTTTCAGGGTCTTCTAATCTATTTTATATCTATTTTATTTCATTGTACTATATTCTTTTGTTTAAGGTTAAAATTTATTGAACCCTTTGGTTAAAAAAAAGTCAGTTTTTCTCATACCTGCTATTGCTGACTACTCTCCCTGTTTGAGAACAGTAGTCAGCATAATCTCACTTGATCAAGCTTTTTCTTACAGTCCATTAGGGATGGGAAGAAATATCATTTGGCAATATATGGCAATACAGTACATGACGAAATGCATCGAGTTTTGAAAAAATGGATCGCGAAATAAAGACGTCACATCCGGTAATAGCGCATGTGACCAGAAGTGATGACAACAAACATTAGCACCAACTACCCTGCCTCCAAAAAGCCGAATGATGGAGTCGAATGAGGTCGAAATTGAGGACGCTCCGCCTGGATACAAGTCATCTGTCTGGCAGTATTTTGGCTTTCTCATTAAAAAAGACAAAGACAAAAACGGCAGCAGGCCTACCTCTCGAGGGTTCGAGAGGTTAGAGAGTGTTATTGTTTGTGTTTGGCCTGTTAGGCCTCGTGTTTTCCTGTGTGCAACTCAAACAAAAACAAATAAGTTGCAATTACACAGTAAAAATTTTTCTTTTTTTCTTTTTTGATATTGTATCGTGACGTATCGAATCGTTACCCGGGCATATCGAGGTGCAGCGTATCGTGAGTTTAAGTGTATCGTCCCATCCCTACAGTCCATAGTTCAAAATAAAAAATAAAAGTCTTTATGATTCCTGCTGATATCGTATCGTATCGATATCAGTATCGGCCAATACTCACAGCTACAATATCTGAATCATAATGGAGGTGAAAAAGTTGTATCGAGACACCCCTATAGGTTTTTTTATATGTGACAGTGTGACCAAAATATAATTTTAACCCTCTCAACCCTACAAGACCCACTAAATGGTAACAATCAAGTTATTTAATTATCTCTGGAACCACACTAAAGATTTTAATGGTGACAACTGAGTATGGAAGCTTTTACGATGTGTTTGGTCAGTCTGCTCTGTAAATAATGTTAATCCATATCAGACTTCAGGTTAAACACAGGGGGTATTGTATTTTCAAATCCAGAAGCAAATCTGCAATGAGCGTTTCGCGAAAGTGGATCAGCCTAATGTCAGCTTTGCTTGTTTTCTGTGACAGAAGTGTCCAATCTGGAGATATATTATTAACCTGTCAGTTCCCAAAAGAATAAAAAAAGGAATCAAGATGATTCAAGTTGAGCTGACTTGAGACAACACCACAAAAGGAAAAGTTCTGTTACTTGCAGATTTTACATCATTTTATCAATTCATCTGTTACACAAACACGATCTTACCTCAGCCTGACTCCCCCAGGTGGGTGCTTTAGGACTAAAACCTGCCGAAGCAGAAAGTGCCACACTCGGGCCGCTGTCATGTGACCAAGAAATGGTGACAGGCCCCGGGGAAACAAGAGCAGCTGTTTTCGAGAAGCTCGACTGAGAAGCCTCCTCTCGATCGGGCTGGGGGGATGGCGAGGCCTTGGGAGCCGGCGCTCCAGGGACCAGGCTGGGCATCTGGCCGAGGGAGGGGAAGGATGTGCTGGAGAAGGGGGAGGGGGCCGGTTTGAGGGGCGGAGGGGTAGGGGTGTGAGCTACAGTAGTTGTGGAGTCCGCGGCCCCCTGCGTGGAGCGGCCGTTTTCTTTGACGTGGGCGGGGAAACGGGGAGGAGTGGCATTGGACTGGTCCATCTGGAGAGGGGAGCTGGTGTTGGGCGATGACACTCTGCCCTGAGGAAAAGCCCCCTCTGCAGAGCCCCCGTTTTTGGTTGTTGTGCTGCTCACTCTGTCGCCCGAGTCTCCGCCCCAGATCCCCATCGCTTCTGCCGGGGTTTTGTTTGAATCGGCACAGTTTTCCCCGTCGGCTCCAGCATCTCCGGCTCCTTTGAAACGCTTCAAGTTTAAGTCGTCCTCGCCCTCGGAGGCAGTCCTGCGTCTGCGTCCACCATCAGCCTTCATAGCTTCACTGTCTTTCCTTCGCCGTCCATTCAAACCAAGCTGTAAAGGACAATGAGGTGATCACACTGAGTATTTCACAGTCTGAAACTCAAAATTAATGAGAAATAACTAATATGTGTAAAGCCTACCTCCTCCTCTGTGAACGTGACGTGGATGACTCTTGGGTCTACCATCTGATTTCCTTCTCCCTGAAAGGAAACAAAGATAACATTAAAATTGGCGTTCTTTACCTTCATAGCAGGAAGATAATTATGTCAGTTTGACTTGAGATCTTCTCTGTTGCATCTTTAACGTTGCTCCTTGTTACTTTGATTATTGGGCATTGAAATAAATATGATGGTAATATATACCTGTTGTTGTTCATGTCATGCCACTGGTGTCTACATTATTCTCCCAGTCCTTGGTTAAATAAAAAATTTGTATATCAGGGTCCCCACTCTTTTTTTAAAATCATTTACCCAGATTGTTATGTTTACGCCTCTTCTGCCCCAGAAGTCTGATTTACAAGATGTTCTGACTATGGCTGCAACAAATCCATGAAATATCCAACACTTTTTGACGTTCTAAGAAATAAAGACTAATTTATCATAGAATAGCACAATCACACCCACAGACATAAACTGAAGTTAGAATATCGCTTAAGAAATTCTCAGGTTAATCTAGTCTTCTAAAAAACAAGATTAAAGGTTGATGACCGAAATCTCTAGTTAGCATAAAACTTGTTTATTCTAACTCTCGGGCATGAACATTGTCTGCTAGTTATCTTTTAGTCTGGCTTTTATATAGTGCTTTACTATTCTAAATTTATAGTTTAATTTTTTTTAAATATTTAATTACTCTGTTATTTTCATAGATACACTTCCCTGATTTACTGTTTAAGTAGCCTAAATTTCTATTTTCCATTTTTTTATTATTTCTGTTTGTCATCATTGTTTTGAGTTTTTATATTTTATTCCTTAACTTGCATTATTTTATCTAAGTTTTTAGTTCATTTCCTAGGGCTGGGACGATACGCTTTTCTCATGATTAAATTTTTTACTATTTTTTTAGGTGCCTCTTTTATTTAAATTGTGATTCTACGATATTCCAGATTGTTGCAATCTTTAGGTAGCTTTTTTAACATCAGCGAAAAAGATAAACAATGATGATGCCTACAGACTATATAAGGAAAAATACACATCACATGTGAGTCAGGTTTTGGGATTTATTCAGCAATGTATTTTAACCAGCTGTTTATACTCTCTCTTCAAAATCCTGGATTGCATTTAAAAGTGGCTTATTAACACAGAGTAAAATGAAGCATTTAAATTAGGAAAAAATCGATCTTTGAACAAAAAAATCTATTTAAAAATCGTCAAACAAAAAATCCTTATATTTATGTGAATTGATTTCTTCTCCCACCCCTATCATTTCCTGTGTTTCATTTTTGTTCACTAAGAAGGTGAAAGGAAGATTTTAAAAAAATAAATCATTTCCAGGACATTTTCCTTTTTTCCTCATTTTCCATGACTGGATAACTGGTCAATCATTTCCAGGTTTTCCAGGTTTTCCAGGACATCTGTGAACCCTGGTTTATTTTCCTTTTGCTGTGGGATGGATGTTTACTAAGGATGCATGATGTGGGATTTTTGCCAATATGTGATTTGTTGATATTTCTGAACTCATTATTTCTAGTACAGATAAAAAGACCAACATTTTTGTTGTCAAGAACAATTTTGCTAAAATAGGAACAGAAGTTAAGAGGGACTGTGTTCAACCGAAGAAGGGCCTGTCTATCTGACCTCATGCTTCTGTCTGTTTTGGATATGTTGTGTGTCTTTTGTTTTATGTAATAACATTTTTTGTTATGGTTTTCTTATCGTTTGTATTGTGAGTTTTTACTGTCTTATGTGAGTGTTTTTGTGATCAACTGCTGCGCACCAAATTGCCTATTAGGGACAATCAAAAAAGTGAAGCTGTTAATTTTTCTTTTTTTTCATTTTTAAGTTTGAGATGAATAAAAAAAAAATAAAAAAATTTGTTTGCATTTTACTATATTAGATGTTTTGTTTCATCAAGCATCTGAATGTTACAAACTGTATCATATTTATTTACCACAGTGTTAAAACAGAAAAAACATAGAATACAATAAAACAACTCATCTTACCTTATCTAAGGTGATCTCCATAATGTGTGAGACAGGATCGTGCTGAGAGACCAGTCCTGCAGCCCAGCACTCCTCAAACTCTGGCTGGTACACTCGAACCCTGCGTCCTTGAACCGTGTATGAACCTTTAAGAACAGAGAAGAAGAATGGGGGTTAACTTTAGGCTGACTGTAAGTCATCATTGAAACAGATTGAACACAAGATTTAACTAAACAGGTTGGATTTTTAAGGCTGTTTTCAGGTGTTACTTGAAGAACTAACTGATACTGAAAGTGTTGTCCAAACGCTCATTTCTGTGCTGTAAAGGGTTTTGGGGGCAGTGTCTACGTGTTTCAGGGAAAAAATTAAAAAAGCTCCTGATCAACAAGCAGCAGATGAAAACTAAATAACTCAAGTCTAAAGGCTGGAGGAGTAGAGGAAAGACTAAAATCACAGACGAAGTAGAGTTTGTTCTGCAGCTATATTAAAATTTTAAAATATCTTTATTTATAGCCTTGATAGCATTTAGGGATTTAACGACAGATATAACTGATGCTTCTCTTCAGATCAGTCTTGACAACCTTTGCCACTGGACGGCTCTGTTGTTGTTTTTGTTTTTTTACTAATATTATAAAAATCAATTCTTAAGACTTTAAGGTCAGTTTTACCAGAACAGCAAAGCACAGGGTGGTTGAGGAGAAAGTAGGTGTGTTCTGATACAACTTTTTCACCTTCGATATGATACCGATATTGTAGCCTTGAGTATTAGCCTATACTGAAATCGATCAGATACCATATCAGCAGGAGTCATACAGACTTTTACTACTTATTTTGTAGTATGGACTGTAAGGAAAGGCTTGTTTGAGATTACTCGAACACAGAACAGTAGTCAGCAATAGTAGGTATGAGAAAAACTGACCCATTTGTTATTAACAAGTGAGTTCAATAAATTTAACTTTAAACATGACAATATAGTACAAATGAATAAAATAAATAAAAAATAAATTAGAAGACCCTGAAAAGTGACCTCAAGAAATCCAGTAAAAACAAAAACATGTATTTTTCTATTGCAATATGACTCCTGGGTTTAACTTAAACAAAAGCATATTCTACAACTAAATAAATAAATAATAAATTTGAATGGACTGCTTGTATCGAAGAGCTCATATCAGAGATTTTAGATGCAGGCCGATATGATCAGATATTTTTTTCTTTTGCTGAAATCAGACCGAATTCTGAGATCAATATAGCATCCAAATTTTAATTCTTGAACAATTTCTTTATAATACTCTCAGTGAAGGATTTTAATCTCAAACAAACTGATGAATGAAGGAAGGAAAACAGCACTCAGTCCTCTGAATGTTCAGTCTCACCCTTCCTGAAGATCTCCTGCAGCTCGAAGTCGGTGCGCCAGCTGGAGACGGCGGCCTGCAGGGAGGGCTGCTCCAACAACAGGGGGTGTCTCAAATCTTTATCAACCTGTGCAGGGACACATGACAGACTTATTTTCATTTTATTTTTCATTTGTCAGGGACCAAGTACAGAAAAACACATTAAACTCATCAGAGCAGAGATGTTCTGCACCAGATTATAACTTTTAGCTAAACTCCATCTGCAGTCACTGTGCTAGGCAAAGGAGAATAGAGGTATGAATAAAAAGTGCAAACAGGATGTACACAATAATAGTATGATTAAAATGTAAAAAAAATAAAAACAAACAGCCACAGAACAAACTATCTTAGAGGTCCCATCACATGACATGACATAGTCAGTTTATAGCTGTTATTTTAGATATTTCTTTATATCTAAACTATTTTAACAGTTTCAGCTTTGTTCCATCCTTTAAACCTTTGTGCTCTTCTGATGAAGATATTTTTTTTTGTTTGTTTTGTTTTTATACATATCCCACAGATATTTTTGACGTAACACTGGCTACCAGGAGACAGTTTCTCATTTATTTTTTTCCCCAATCCCCCTAAGGGAAGTTTTTCCAAAGGAATTAATAAAGAGCCACCTAATCTAATCAAATCCAACTCCGGAAATTGGTGTTTTTTGTATTAAAGATTTGAATCCTTGTAGCACAAAGCCAATTTTTGCAATTTTCGGTCTATCTGCCATTTTTTTCTAAATTAAAAAAATTAAAATTAAATTAAATTAATAGTTTAAAACCTCAGTCCTTACAAGTAAAATAAAGTCAAAGATCTTTAATAACCTGCAGATCCCATCTTGCCTCTTTTTAAGCTTTGGCTGCAACCGATTGAAAGTTACTTGCTAGAAAGCAGGAGAATAAGAATTGGGTTCAACTAATTAATCGACAGAGGGACCGGAAAGTGTTACTTATTCAACATGGAAGTCTGACAACATTAATGATATTTTCTTTTCTAAGAAAATGTGGAAAGACTCTCAATATAAAGTAATAACTTGCTGGTTTTACAGCTGATAATCTTTTTACTACTGAACCTCAGAAACATCGACAGTCTGTCCCAAATTGCACATTCTGCACAATAACTTCTCTATTTTAACTTTGTGTCACTTTTTTCTGTTGTTTTAATTGATTTTAATTGTGTTTTTAATTCTCTGTGAAGTGTTCTAAGTGCTCAGAAAGGTGCTTTTAAACAAAATGTATTATTATTATTATTATTAAACACAACTATCTTTCAGGCTGGATTTAACTTTTCTAAAAGGGCTTTATAAGCTGGACAAGATCATCGGTACAGTTCTGTCAAAGAGTTGCCAAAATACCAGTCCAAAGGTGCAGAAGTCTCATTAAAAGTTACAAAAACCACCTGATTGCAGTGTTTTTCTCAAAAGGTTGTGCAACAAAATATCAAGTTAAGGGAACCATCATATTTGCATAGGCCAGTTTCATTTTTTTTATTCCAGTTGATCCACAATTCAAAAGCAATGCCTGACTTTCATTAGCACATTTTTAATACATTTTTATTTATGATTGATTTTGTAAGTCAGTCCATGTCTACATTTGACCTGGAGCCCTCAGTGGATCAAAATGGTTGGCGTCCAAGAATTTGACGTCGTAAAGACCCTTTCATGGCTACAGAGGTAAAGTAAAGAGCGTGATGTACATTTGGGGGCTGTCGTCATCATGGAGTTGTGAGGGTTAAATAGTTACCGTCTTTGTTTTCTGGCTGAACTTGATCTGTAGGTAAAAGCATTTAAGAGAAATTAGCGTCGACATATACGCTTACCTCGAACCTCTGAACCGTTTTCTTATCAGACAGAAACTCGTAGCTCTTGTTTCCAAAAAACTCCACAGCAACCAACGATCCCAAACCCACTCGGTCCACCAGGGAGCGAAAGACCTGAAGGAGAAGAGGACATTTTATTTGATTATTTTAAGAAACTCAAAAAGAAAAATAACAGAAAACAGTGCAAACACAAAGATCACAAATGTCTGAGATGAAGTTCAAGCCTTAAAGTAGACTGACAAGTTACTCCTGAGCTCCCCTGAGGGCGTATTTTAACAATGCACCATCACAGAGGCATGAATATTAAAGCTTGAATGAAGCCTCTGATAATCATTTGACTATAAGCCAACATAAGCACATTAACAGACTTGAGACATAAGCTGAAGCACAAGTATCCAACTGACTATTTGAACCGAGTACAAACAAGACAGAAACAATTATCCCACTGTGGGGTGAAGTGAGAGTGAGCTCAGTCTTTAGTCTCGACAAAAATAAAGTTGAATCATGTCTGCAGTCGAGTTCAAAGTGTGGAAATGTGCAGAGCTTGTTTTTGAGCCAATATCTATAGGTTTTAGATTACCTGAAAATTAAAGAATTAAACAGAAGAAGTGTTTACTGCCACTCGGGGGGAGGAGGAGTAACAGGAAGACTGAAGACAGGAAGGAGCAGTAGCTATATTTCTGTTTTTTAAATAATTAATTACACTTATATTGACTTATATTTCTGTTAATATGCATCTTTGTTTAGATATCGTGTGCTATGCGCTATTAATGTTGCTACTGGAATCTTAATTTCCCAGACAAAGTCTTCCAAAAGGATAAATAAAGCTCTGTCTAATCTACACCAATTTATTTATGCAACTGGCATACAACAAAATTAAAGAGACAGCATCTCACCTCCAGTGCAATTATAAAAACACTTCTAAAATAAATTAAATTAAATAGATGAAACATAAAAATTATTTTCTAGTAATAACAAATATAATAATGTATTGTTTTTATTTTTGTGTGTGTTTTATTGGAGTTTTGTTTTTTCTTTTTTGTTTGACTTTTATTTACATGCAATTTTTCCCCAAATAGAGTCCATTTCATTTTTATTGTTTTTTTCCTCTTTTTTGTTTGCTAAATGTATTATATTGTTTAATTTATTTTATTGAAGAGCTCTTGACCTTCCAATTACAGTCAAATACTTCAAGAAATTAAAGTTATTTCTTTTGATACGGTGTACTCACTTTATTATGACATATATTATAATTACATTGATGAACAATTGATGTTTCAACAAACTATTGACAATAATATTGTTTATCGGCAATATTACTTAGGACAATTTGTCATCGTGACGGCCTAATGATTATATATACAACATGGCAGTGGAATCACAGAACATGTACAGGCATAAACATGGTGTTTGTTTCATTTACTTAAATTAGGAGCAATTAAATGACATCACATCAGCAGTTTTACTACATTTAAGTTGTGCTGATGTGTTTGTGTTTTATATCAACATGTGTCTAAAAATGGTGAAAATGGTTCAGTTTTTATTTCATTCATAATTTCCTTGTTCTAGCCCTTGTAGAAAAGTCGTCAGGGTCAGAGGAGTAAAATATTCATTATCTTTTTAGTAAGAGTGAGGATGTCATACATGAGGTGAGCAGAAGTGATCACTTAGAAGTGAATACATAAACTTAAGGTTAAAGTCACAAAATTAAACAGATACTGGAGAGTTTGAGCCAGTTTGGGAGTTGTGGTTCACCCTGTCCTGCTGCCTGAACTCCATTTTAACATGTCGCTCAGTCTGTTACAGTGCAGCTGCAGAACGACTCTACTCTACTCGCCTTGTGCTGCTTTTCTATTAGCCCCAGTTGCCTGCTCAACGGGGTGCGGTGTCGCTTTAAACAGCTGAGCGGCACTGCGGTGACGTCATTTTGAGCACCACACAACAATCTGTGGCTTTTTGTCACAAACCGAGTAAAAAGGAAAGCAGGAGAAGGCTGCAGGTGGTAAGAAGAAATACCCCTTGAGAAGCTCAGGAGAGTTTTGGAAGCAGAATGAAGCCGAGGACGAGAGCAATCCAACTGCAAAGAAAAGTCGTTTGAGGGTAAACTAACGGTAGGTACCGCTAGCATGCTAGGTAGTCGCACTCATGACTCATCTATGATGACATTGTCTGACCAATCAGTAGCCAGCAGTCGGTGACGTCATCTTTCTGTCTCGACTCGGCTCGCTTAGAACCAGAGTGGAGTACGTACTAAAACTAGCTTGTCTTAGGAGGTACTGGGCTAGTGGAAACACACTGTAAAACGAGTAGAGTAGGACCAAGGCGTGTTAGTGGAAAAGGGCCATAAGACTCAGAGCGAGGCCTCACCAGAGCAGGCCAGGCCGTGGTCGACGCTGTAGCTCCTGCAGACCCGCTGTTATCACTCCGAGTGGCCCAGACGATGGACTCCTCCACCAGCACGGCTTTGACACCCTCGTCATACACCTGCACCCATGAGCAGCGCTGCGAGGCGTTCTCAAACTCCACAAACACCTGCAGGAGGGGAAACAGAGAGAGAGCACATTCACATGAGGACCGAGGAAAAAAGCTTAATATAGAAAAAGACAAGTCGACTATTTTTCAAGCAGCACAGGACAAGAACTGGGCAAAAAAACAACCTCTAAACACAATCACAATTAATCTAAAACAAGGTCCACACAAGGATTTTCTAAATCTGAAGAGATGCTTTATCTGTTAGAGACCCCACACATGAAGATAAAAACAGGCATTGAACAGTTTTTGATCGGATGTAACATATACAGGTAAAAAAGTAAACTGCGGTAAAATTTAACTGTTTGACCTCTGAAAACAAAAGTATGGATGGGGACTATGACGGAAATGGTTGGTCAACAAAATTATCATTGCTCAAAAAACTATGCTAGCCCCTGTGTTAAGATCTATTTTGTGATGCAACAAAGGACTAAATTTAAATTTGGTTTCAATTTAATTTCAAATTTAATTCCCAATTTTTCTGCCATAATCAATTTTCCTAAGCCACTTTTGGATTTTATGCCAATTTTTCCCCATTTTTTGCAATTTCATACCTATTTTGCACCTATTTATTAACCTTTTCTGCTTTCATACCATTTTTACCCAGTTTTTACAATTTCATACCTATTTTGCTTCTGTTCTTCACTTCTCCACTTTTTCTCAAATCTTTTATCCTTAGATTGATTTAATGTCATATTGGTTTTACTATAGAACGATCTACGGCTTGTGTTTGTTTAAGAATACATAAGAAGAGGAACATTAAAACAATTGCAGAGTAAATCACAATATTGGGGGGAAAAGAATTACAATAGGATTATTTCTTAAATCATTCAGCCCTAATTCACAGTTTCACTTTCTGCATCTTTTCATTAAAGTTTTTAGTTCAAACTCATGCTACTCTGGACTTAAACCTAAAGGTTAAGCAAACTTCCTGACTGCAGCTCACAGAGAAAGTTTTGAGAAACTTCCAGGAGTGTTATCAGTCCTTGTAAATCCCCAGACACTCTCTAATCAAACCAGGCGTGTTTAAACTAAGGGTGGGAAATGCGCGGGCTGTTATTGATTTACATCGTCTATTCAACGGAGCAGAGCCATGTTCTCATCTACTGAGGGAGGGGAAATCATTTACAGGAGAGAAACATTAAACAGCAGCTGAGACATGGCTTTAACTGATCTGCAGTTCATGTTGTAACAAGCTAAAGTAACACTGGATTTGTGTTTTAATCTTCTGGAGCCATTGAGCCTTTTCTATGGGACAAGAGGACCAACCAAACCTGAGCCATCCACCTTAGGCACACACGTACGACAGGTCTGAAAGTGTCAAAATCACTGACGGGTGCAAAAGCAAGCTGCAACATTAGTCACACAGAGTGTTCCTGCTGGACCCAGCCATGGTGTGCTGTGAGCAGTAAGTCAGGAGGAGCTGATGTGTCAACCAAGCAGAAAATATTCAGGGAAATCAACACCAGTGAGCAGAGCAGGGCGGCGAGCTCCATATCCTGCAAACTGTCACTCATGAAGAGCGTCTGCATGAAACTGCGCTAACAGGTCTCTCTGCATCTCTGAGTCTATCTCACACAGCAGCACTGTGCAGGGTTAATCGGTGGATTCTTGCTCCGTCTGCTACTCACTCTCTCTCTCTCTTTTTTTTTTGTTCTTTCTATGTTGCATACTTTAGTGTTTTCCCTCAGTCTTTGCCAAACTAAATAATGTTTTCACCCTTGTTTTCAAGCACCTGCAAACATGCTGCTGTAGTGTTTGCCTGTACGGTGCTGTAAGGCGCATGCTGGTACCAGTGTTCACTTTGTTGACTAATTATGTTCATCATTGTCTTTGCTAACAACCTTTTTTCTGACGAAACAAAGACAGTAACTAATAGAAACAAGTGCACATGGACAGAAACTTAAACTAAACTGACATTTTTGACAACAAACAAAAACTAGACTAAAATGTCTGACAGAGACTTAATCCAATCAGACCCAATTTGGTCATGTAGAAAGTAGAGACACGTTATATATCCAATCACAGCTACTTTGGTTGTGTGGAAAGGTTGGATGAGTTCAGAGGGACATCCAATCACAGCTGCCTTAGCTTGTTGGTGGTGGGATAAGTTGTGGAGCAATCCAATCAGAGCTGCTCTCGTTATGAATTAAAATAATCATGCAGAGAAGGTTCACTGTTTGTTGTCAGTTCTGGTATTGTAACTGAGATGCTCTGCCAGGTAGACTAAATAAAGGTGACTGCATTGCACACAAATGTTACATTTATTTCTGTTCTTTTATACATTCAAACTTTACTCACATTCAATTAGGGCTGGGTGATATTACCTTATCTCAATATCACGATTAATTGAAGGTCTCGATTACGATTAATGAATGATTATTTTATGCTATGCTGGAACAAATTAGTGGTGATACCAACGGTCATTGACACAGTCTTCCTGCAGTATTTACACTAAACTTTTTTCTGCTTGATGTCCTCTGCACAGAATATAATATATGTGCCCAAACAATGGAGACGGTGTTTTTCTTGGCTATGAGGTGCTCTGATAGATTTGGGCTTTTCTCCTCCATGTTGGTGGCGCGTCCTTTGGCGAAAGTGAACGTAGACTCTATGGAGTGGGCATGGTCATGTGACTTGCCACAGGGAAAATAATCAAAATCATGGTCATGAAAAAAATTACTTCAATTACAGGGTCTAAATGTCAATTTAAAATTTTTTTTTAGATTTACTTTTTTTTTTAATTTGCCCAGCCCTACATTCAATAAAAACGTTTTTTAGATGTTTCATTTTATCCAATTGTAAAACATGACTTCAGGAATTCAAGGAAACATAAAAAATGCCTTATACTTCACACTTCATATTTTAGTCGACTAAATGTACAGGAGTTTTCGTTGACCAAAACTAGTCTGAAATAAACAAAAATTAAATGACTAAAACTGAAATATATTTTTGGCAAAAGATTAAAACTAAATTAAAAACTGCTGTCAAAATTAATACTGGCTACTACAGTTCAGTCACACTGCTAAAGTTAGCCCATTAGCTGCATCTAATTTTTCTGTACAGAGCAGCAAACTGAGGACCTTCATTAAATCAAGTGTGTGGGAACATTTTGGACTTTCAGAGCTTTCAGTCTTTTCAATACTAAATAATTAATATTAAATATAATTTAGTACTCATCTTCTATGCCATCACTCAGAGTTAGAGGACAAGGAGCAGCAGCCGGTAACCATACTGATGTGACGTCTGCACAGTTTTACCAAACTTTCAAGTCCTACTCCAGGACTAACTCAATCCCCTGCTTCAGTTCTGACGACCGACTCGTCATCTTGTTCTTTGACTCGTAAACAAAGCCTTTGATTCAGGGAACAGCTAATGGGACCCGATTATAAATCTAAACTATATTCCACTGTTATTTTGGTCACAGTAAAAAGGTCACCGGTCCGACCATCAAGTCTGTCAGGGCCTTTCTGTGTGGAGCTCCATGCTCTCCCTGTGCATGAGTGGGTTCTCCAGCTTCCTCCCACAGACCAAACGTGCTCATAGGTTGACTGGTGACTCTGATTTGCTCTCAGGCTTATACTGCTGCCATTAGCCGCATTGTAAACAACCCCCACCGGGGATTTCAGGGACAGTCCCTCTGAAGTTTCAATAACTTCTCAAGCTTCATTTGTGTCGATCGCTTCAGTAGTAAAACACTTTTTAAAGGGTGGATTAGCCCACATGGGTTTCAGATTTGCTCACTGGTAAGAATTTTAGATTTCTGTCTTTTCTGAAATACAATCTAAACCTGAAAATATACAAAACAAACGCTCTTCTTCAGAAATGAGATGCAGAGAACAAAGTGTGTCACACTTTCAGCACAAACTGATCTGCGCAGAGTCTGCTGAAGTCCTGTCCCTAAAGCCTGCATGTGCATCAAATATTATATTTAAAACAGATTTGCTCCTCTTGTGTTAAACTTTAATACCACAAACTAGTTTAAATTTGGGTGTCAAGTGAAGTTTTTAAGATATGTGGATTTAATTTGAGTTTTGAAATGCATTTCTTGTTTGTTACAGAAGTCTAAATGTTTCAGGAGTAAACCTTGGGGAGAATAATAAAGTCCATAAATGTTTCTTTTGGGAGCTCATTTTGTGTTTTTTTGGGTTTAATATGTCATTACGTGAATTCATCATGTGGAAGAGCACATCCAGGACTTCTCCATCTCCCTACAGTGCCTGAAGCTGATAAACAGCTCATTTATCCAAACAGAGTTAATTTTGATAGTACTTTCCAATTTGGTTTTTGTTATTATTTGGTCACCTAATGTCAGTTAATTTAGTTGAAGTTTTTGTCCATGTGCATTTGTTTTTATTAGTTACTGTCTAGCTCTTGTCAGGGGAAAAAATTTGTTGGCAAAAACTATGCCGAAAATAACTAGTCAACAAAACTAATGGCCCTTTTCCATTAGCCCTACTCTACTCTACTCGACTCTACCCGGCTCTGCTCGCCTTGTGCTGCTTTTCCATTAGCCCCAGTCGCCTGCCAAATGGGGTGAGTGGCACTGCGGGGACGTCATTTTGAGCGCAACACAACAATCTGTGGCTTTTTGTCACAAACTGAGTAAAAAAGGAAAGCAGAAGAAGGCTGCAGGTGGTAAGAAGAAATACCCCTTGAGAAGCACAGGAGAGTTTTGGAAGCTAAACAACAGAATGAGGCTGAGGACGAGAGCAATCGAGCTGCAAAGAAAAGACGTATGAGGGTAAGCTAATGGTAGCTACCGCTAGAATGCTAGCTGTCGTGCTCATGACTCATTGATGATGACATTGTCCGACCAATCAGTAGCCGGCAGTCGGTGACGTCATCTTTCTGTCTGGACTCAGCTCGCTTGGAACCAGAGCGGAGTAGGTACTAAAACTAGTTTGTTTTAGGAGGTACTAGGCTAGTGGAAACACGCTGCAAATCGAGTAGAGCCGAGTAGAGTAGGGCCAAGGCGTGCTAGTGGAAAAGGGCCAAAACACTGCTTCCGTACAGACCTACCACTGTGAAAACTAGAATATTTGTTGTGTGAAGTGGTTGATTGTGAGATACTCCAGCAGTCATCAACAACACGTAAACCAGAGTAAAGTGTTGTCTTTTGAGAAGCGGCACGTAAATAAAGTCTATAAAGAAAAAGATCGCAGCAGCCTAAAGTTTGAATAAACTACTCCAAAAATAAATAACAGCAGGTGAAGACGTGTTGTGTATTTCCTCAAACACAGCATACATGTGAGAAACTGCTCCACTTTCTGTGCTTCTGTCGTCCTTCCACATTAAACCACCACGGCCCCGGCCACAGGTTTCAGTGGCAGCAGCAGCAGAGTCTTCATCAAACACTTATGGAGAAACGGCTGAGCTCACATCAACATTTATATTCATTTTAATCAATTATGCCATGTGTGCAGAAAGACACAAGATCTGCAGTGAAGGGGTTCAAACTGTTCACCACTGTAGGCAGATTCAATATTTGCAAGACACATTTATTCATTTTTTTTAACAATATTATCAAAGGAAAGAGCTTCACATTTATATTCATATTAAATGAATTATTATGTAAATAAAGTAAATTCTTTAGCCCTGTTTCCTTCATTAACTGAAAATGATGCCTTAAGGACTCTGCATGCTGTAATGTTGCTTATTTAATTTCTATTATACTCTATTTATTGTCGTGTTCTTATCTTGATACACCTACTGCTGTACTGTGCAACTGTAACAATCAAATTTACTCCTTCAGGATTAATAAAGTACTTCTGATTCTAATTCTTCTTCTTATTTCTAGAACAACCAGAGTCTTCTCCATAGAACTAAATCAGTTTTTAAATCTTATTGTCATTAACTACATTGATTTGAAACTGCTGTCAGAAAATTTAGCATCAGAGATAATAAATCAAATTACAATAAAGTTACAATTAAATATTTTTGTGATTGTTTTCATTGTTTAATTGTACAGCTTAGGATTGTTTTGTTTTGCCCTTGAGAAGATGTGTTTAGCATGTGTATGTGAGTAATTAATCAAGAAAATCTCAAGAACACACCCTGCAATAATACTGCAAGACATGGAAATTTTATTTTATTTAAGTAGAAATGTTATTGAAAAGGGTCCCATTTTTATTGTGCTTATTCGGCTCTAAGAAAAGGCTGGTGAAGCCTGCTTTAGTTGCTGCTGTCGTCTGAAGAAAGTTTTTTATTACTGAATATCTCTTTTTAAAAAAGATATCAATTATAATTATCTTGTTAAATGTGGACTTCCCAAAAAAAGCTGTATCTATTTGTTAGGATACATTAACAATTAGTGCAAGAAAGAACTGATAATATTTTAGACAACACATAATTATTTACGTCGGTATCAGCTTAAATGAGTTTGGAAATATTTGCATGAAATATCTTAAAAGTCTTCTATCATACTCTAAAGTACTCCTTAAATATATGATCAAAACAAGGTTGTTTTGTTGCACTGTTAGAAATATACACAGGGCCCAACTTGAGTAAAAGAACAACCTTAGGTACACTAACTTATTTTTCATGTTCATATTTCAAGTAAAGTAATCATTATTATACCCCTGAATTCACCAAGTCTTCAAATATTTTCTAAAGATTTAGGTGTATTTAAATCACATTTTGTTCATGTGATCAACATATAACAATACAAAATAATTTTAGAGTTGGCAATTCAGCTACTGAAGAAAAACTCTGTAAAGTGCTAGTCACAGAATAAAGTAATAAAAGTTATTATGTGGCTTCATTCAATCATAAATTCTCGCGAAGCATATCATACAATAATGGTCTTTATGCCACGTTGTTATCATTTAGTTCATAAATTTCTGGCAACTTGTAAACCTGTCAGAGTTTATGTTCACATTGTTGCCTCTGAAGTACCAGTGAATCAGCGCTACCGCAGATGTTTGTTTAATTTCTTGTTAATTTAATCTTGTATACTCACTTTATTACATTTTATTTTTGACCTATATTTCTCCATTACTGTTTGTTTTCAATCATGTTTAATGCTGAGAGGACACGATGTTTCTTGTTGTAAAAAAAACCCTTAAGGGGCGTATTTACCAACCATGTTCTCACATTTTGGCATGAATAATTGTTATTGTGGTTTTTGCCATAGTTGTGAAGCCCCTCTTTAAAGTAGGTCACAGACATCCCCACTTTTGTTGAGTCAAATCAATGCAGACCTGCACAGCAGAGATAACACAGCTTAGGGAGATTTATTTGGAATAGTTTTTAGTTACTAAACGCAACGTCAATCTGTCTTTCCCCCGTCTTGAACAACAGTACTGAGTGAAATAAATTCTTAACTACACTCTCGTATGAACTTGTTAGGCCTTTAATAAGACTAACGTCTGCAAGCGATGCGAATCCGACAAGCTAAATCCGTTATTCACTGCTGGTTTGTTACTATATTTAGGTCGTACAGCTACTTCAAACCTGTATGTACTTTAAAATTTGTTTTTCAGTCGGTAACATGTAATATTTATGAGTGAGTTCGCCCTTCATTTCAGAGCTAACACGCTAACAAAGCGAGGGCCGTAAAATCCCCGGTCTCGAGTTTAGCTGCGCCCCGCAGCCTGTGACTTGTAGCTGGCCATAGACATGTACATGTAGATGCCGCCTGGAGCGTCGATGATTACGGTTGTCATGCGTCTACGCGGTAGCCATTTTGAAGAGGTGTGCCAGCGGCTCCAAATTAGTGCCTGACAACAGCGTTCTGTCTATGAAGCGCCGCTGGAACATAAACCGATGATAACAAATGTTTAATCATTAACATCAGGCATATATGTTACAGTATACTTAGATAATTTAAAAATACAAGTCTGCATGGCGAATTGCTTTTGTACTTATTTGTATGTATACTTTTTATTTATATCTGCATATTGTTTTTACTTTTTGAAACCATTTGTTCCTTTTCATCCCGTGTACTGCTAAAATAATGCTACTGTAATCTTAATTTCCTAGAACAAGTCTTTCCAAGGGCTCAAAAAAGTTACATAAAATATAATACAATATAATTTCTGTTTGACATTAATTAAGTCCGTTCAGACTATTATTCATTGCAATTCTTGTAATATCCACATGATTATCTTACTCACTCAGGAGGAAAAATAGACACTGTTTTGTTATTCCCTAAGTAAATAGAAAATGTGGTTTCCTGAAAAGAGCAAACAGCTGAACTTCTGGTGAATCTACCAATATTCCAGTTCTTGGGCCAAAATTCAGTTCAGATGGGCTGGGTGAAAAAGAAACAAATTCCTATATTGATATATTTAAGATGAATGCAATGATAAATAAATATCTGGATATCATGTCCAGGTAAATAATTACAAAACTCAATAATGAAGGGGAAAGAAATAATTGTTTTGATGCAGAGGGCTGTGTCTCACCATTCTACATCATCACTACATTGCTCTTTGTGTTTTTAATGTGAAAGGTGTAAAAGTTTGTCATCTTCAGCAAAACATTTTGATCTGTAACAGAGAGAAACTTTATTTTATTTTACCCGCCAGCATCAGTTTGGTTTAACAATTATTAGGAATGTATCTGATATAATTTCAGTATTTTATCAATATTAACAGATAATGGCCTAAAAAGTTCAACATTGGGGCTGGTAGATACATAATTGCCGATATACGGTTCATATTTATCAGCAGTAATGCGAACATACCACAACGCAATTAACAATCAAAAGTTTAATCTTCTTAAACAGTTGAATATTGTTTTTCTTGTTTTGTATCTGATGCTAACACAAATAGCCTGCCACATTGAAGCAATAAAGTTAAGACTTTGTGCTCTTGCTGAAAAATAATATTTGCAATAATGAGTTCAGGAATATCAGCATATTGGATGTCGGCCAAACTCCATACTCATGCATCTCTATTATCAATAAAAACAATACAGTCTAAACTGGCATCTTGTTTGAAAATACAAAACTATTCTCCATCTTCCAGCCCAAGTTAAGACTTAACTTTTATTCAAACTGATTTATAATTCACGGTGCACTCTGTATTTGTAGTCAAAGAATGCTACTCATAGGATCTGCTTCTACATGTTGCTACTGTGAGGCCGTATGATGTAATTTGACATTAAAAAGCACAAATAAATGAGTTCCTGATGTACGACCTATGTGTTTGTAATGTTCACATTGATGTTAGCAGATCAGCTGGTGATTTTAGCCATGCTATTAAAAACATCAGGGGCCACTCCTTGTGTTCAGCATGCAAAGAGAGAGGAGAGAGAGGCTGCACGGAAGAATACAACAACAGAGGGCTCTCTGTGCTGGACTGCTGGTGAAACTGAACTTTAAATTAAAGAAAAACTTTAAAAATAAAACTACCAAAATGTATCCAAGGACATGTTAAATCAATTTTGAGTCTTATGTTTCTTCTTAAGTTTGATTTGAGGGCTGATTGCTGGTTTAAGCACCTCTTC
This sequence comes from Scarus forsteni, assembly GCA_036419115.1. NCBI lineage: Eukaryota > Metazoa > Chordata > Actinopteri > Labriformes > Labridae > Scarus > Scarus forsteni. The sequence continues at coordinate 3,690,398 of JAZDUH010000395.1, forward strand.
TCTCAACCATAACGTAAAAAACTATTATTTCATCAGAAAACTCAGCAGTTCTTCAGACCTTAAGACATAAAACCCTGCAATTTGGGGGAGTTAATTTTATTATTAGAGTTGAACATACACATCTAACACCAAGGTTAAGTCGGAGTGAAGACAGACTTGAGTTTAATTTAGTGAATCTTGTTTTTTTGCCAAAAAAGAGCTCCCTCAATAACTATGCTTAATCACACCTGCACCAAAACCGTGATATTCTCCAAAATTTAGTTTGCTGAGCAGCATGTGTGAACACAAACAGAGTTCTGTTTTGACCTTTTCCTGAGGTTTTCCAGCAGCACCTTGATGTTCTTCTCACTCCCCAACCTCAGCATTGACTGACAGGTTAAATGAAGTCCTTTTCCTATATGCAACCCTGAAATCTCCAAAAAAATACCCGGGTCATCTACCATGAAAAATCCCTGACACTCGACCCTAACATCAGGAAGTTTTCCTGCAGTTCATATGTCAGTCGGTGACGGTGTGGGGGAGGGGGAACTCAAGAGAGCAGCACGTAGATTTTAAGGAGAGAAATCCTGATGTTTGTGTTAACGTGCAGCTCCTTTTGGTCAATTCAAGAACATTTTGGGAATTTTCTGCAAGTGGGAATGGAGTTTCCTTGGGAGTTTAGAGGATGATTTACTCTTCTATAAAGCTCTGAACATGTGGCAGAGTATTGCTGAGTAACACACACCAAATAAGTAAAGATGCTTCAGAGCTTTGACACCAAGGACCGCACAGGCTCAATGTGTACCCCTAAAATTCTTGACATTTTCACAGCATGTGTTTTTGAGGTTTAGGACTTGACATTTGGCCACCAGGGGGCTCTCATGCTGATGAGTCACGACACAGTGACCCAGTCACCCCAACCTGCCTCCACCGTTCACCGAGGACTCCACTGACGCTCCAAGAGGGGCTTCAGCTTCCTGGAAAATTGGCATAATGAGGGAGAAAATGTTTTGAAGAGGACGTCCTGGTTTGCACTCAGTTTGTGCCATGAATTCTGGGATCCCTTTCCGAGGTGTTTTTCCCTCTTTATGTGAAACAGCTTAGCAGGTTCATGGTTTAGTGAACGCAGCTTAGGAAGGGACGTCTTTGTCGACCAGAGACCTCAAGACTAAGAGAGAAGCAACACTGAAGGCGGATAAGGAAGCATCACTTAGCCCGAGTACATGTGCTGCTTCCAGTTGTGCCAGGAAGTCGGGGATCATCACCACCCCCGAGCTGACAATGGAAGATGGCTAAGCTCCAGTAATATTCTGTTCTTTAGCTCTTCTGACTCGTGTTTGTCGCACTAAATCAGCTGTATATATAACACTGTTCAGTGTATAGAAGTGGAAATGTTGCTTTAGTGTTATTGATATTCTTCACGTTGTATGTCAAACTACAAAACAAGGCGTCAGGCATTATTCAGAGGGGTCCTGAGACAGAGTTTTAGGAGGTCTGGGAGCAACACCAGGCATGGATTAAAGGTGATCCATCACAGTTAAACAGCTCGAAATATGAATGAGAAACATACGCAGCAGCAGACGCAGGTCCTGCTCACTTGTCCTGCAGCCTTCGACACATTTCTACGAGCTCTCACGGCAAAGAAACAAACAAAATATCCAGACTGTATCATCTGAAGAATCAAAAAACATTTCTGTGGTGAAATATTTGAGGTAATGTTTGTTTTTGCTACTAACACAGATATGCCATGAAAACATTTTTTTTAAAGAAACATAATAAAATAAATAAATGAACCCTTTAAGGCCCACGATCAGATTATAGCCAGAAAACTCGAATTTTTTGGAGCTGAAATGTTTGTTTCACTCTCTGCTAAAATCCATAAAAATCAAAATGTCCATAAAATTCAACATATAGATTTTTCATATCTCATTTGATACATTAGGTGCTTTTGGCAACTGATAATCCATTTGAGGACATTTTTTATCATTTATCTGATTGTATTCAGATGTTTTTTTTGTAATTTGTTGATCATATTGAGTAGAAAGAGGTATTATAAAAGTATGTATCACACATGATACAATTGGCTTTATAGGGTTAATTCAGGATAAATCTATATTTGGACATCTCACACTTTGCATTTACAAATCTATCAGCCTCTTCACACCTACAACTAGGGCTGAACAATTTCAGGAAAAGATCTAATTGTGATTTTTCTGGCAGATAATGTGATTTCAATTTGATTCACGATTTTCTTCAAATTAAGCTTCAGTACAATAGTCACCGTGTTTACAGTACAGACCACATAAGGAAATTAATGATAAAAAGAACACATTCATCATCTAATACTGATGATAAATAAAATGGTTTCACTGTTTACTCAAACTTCTACTCCTAAACAGAGGCTTTGTGTTGTTGACCTGCATACCAGCACTCAAAAATGCAAACTGCCTGCAAATGTCTAAAATAGTTGACACAACAGATCCTGGGTCAGAAAGAAGTGCTGCAAAAAACTGTTGCTTTGGCGATCACAAGATATACATCCTAGATCGATAAATCTTTCAGCCCTACCTATAACCCTGATGTTTCTGAGAAAACGACTGACTCGGGTTAAGTCCATGACCTTCATGTTCACAGCTGGAAGTTTCCCTGCAGTCTTTACTAAAGGCCACATGGAGACATGAGCCTTCATTTTAAAGACAAACTCTGCAAATACGGCATCTTTTCAGAAATGTGTGCATCCACATGAAGCACTGAAAATGCTGTAGTACATATGCCAGGCCTGTAAGTGGCGCTGCTGTAGACACCAAAAGCAGAGAAGACAGCATGACAAATGTAAACAAACACTGGGCTCTGCTGTTTTTGTCCTATTAATGCTTACAGTGGTCGAAGAGAAGTGGAAGATTTTGCTGTCAAAGCCAAAACAAGTTCAGGAGGACGATTCCTGAGACAGTGGAGGAGTGGGAGAGGAGGAAAACCCTGCTGTTTACATTCACACATGCAGCTCACCTGGGTAATTTCAGGACAATACCAAGGTTTTTTTGCAAGTGTGAATAAGGTTTAGGATGGAACAAAATTCCTTTTCATGATATCTTGAATGAATACTTTTAAATACAAAACTTACACTTAACAAGGGTGCATCAAATCCTCACTAACTTCATTGACTTTTTGAGCAAGCATACTATTTCAGGTGCCAAAATAACATTATTATCCAAACGTAATATTTCTTCTTTAAACCAGTGGAGGCAAATAATGGTTTGCACTTGCACAGCTGCTACTAAACTGCAATCATTTAATTCTAAGCAGGAAAACACATTTATAGGGAGATGAGACCTTTACAATTGATTTATTATGGGTTCACAATGATAAGTGTTTGACTGAAATTGATTTCAAGACATTTCTAATTGGTAAAAGTTGTTCATGCTTCTCTAATATGCACTTTTTTTAATTCAACAAGTAGCCTGGTGCAAGTAATGTAGATAATCAAAGATGCTGCCCACTGAGTTGAACCGTTAGCTTGATAAGCAAATGCAAATTGAGTCACAAGATGAGTGAAAATAAACACCTAAGGATAGGCAACATGTTGATTAATTTGATTTATTCAATTATTTTCCACAAAAGTTATTAACAAGGAGGATCTCGATTACTTTTCATAACCTACTTCAATCATAAGTTGTAAAATTTTTAGAAAATAAATTTACTGAAAATGTAGTTTTCATTATGATGGGCCTTGTCTGGTTTTGCACGATGTTATTAGCCCTTTACTGACATAAAATATTAACCAGCTGTTTCCAGATTATTATGCAGAGAGCATGACTCAACCTTCAGTGTTGTAGTGAACTACATAATCAACATCTTCTGACAAAATCAAAGCATTCAATTTATATATAAGAGGGACTGTCTGTTTGATTTTGGAACATATTTTGATAAAATGAAGGCTAAACTTAATTCACGTAATTTTAATGAGATTTTTTTTAGAAAAAAATCGACTTTAAAGTACATGACTATTTTTATGTCATTTAATTGATTCTATCACATAAGACTTGACAATTTTATGTTTTCTTCCACTGTAATGGCATTACATTAAGGTGGCTGTTACTTTACATTCTTACATTGTTTTCATACTTTGCTGAAATTAACGTTAACAGTTCCAACACCTCTCCAAGATGGCGCCCACATAGACGCCTCTCCAAAGCCGGACAGCGGCCTCTACGTTCACTACTCTATGGTAACTAGCTAATGTGTAAATGAGCTAACGTAAACTGCAGATAATTATCCCGATATTAACGGTTATAAACGGTCTCTTCGGATCAATACCAGTATCTGCGGCTGATAAACCCTCCACACACTGATGTTTTGGGTGTCCGGCCCCACAGGGTGCCTTCTCCCGTATGTAAACACTGACCGTCAGCCCCGCAGAGGCGCTGGATGTGGTCGTCGCTTCTCCTCCGCCGCCGTCCGGAGTCACCAGGCCGATAACGCTGACTGCCCGCACCGTCCCCCGGAGCCAGTCCCGGGCCCAGGCTGCCTGCTCGGGCTCGGATCCGTTCGCGGGCCTCCCGTCGTCGAGGAGCAAAAACAGACGTTTCCCTATCAATTCAAAAGACTCCCCCATGGTTTGCTCACAAGCTAGCTGCCCTCAGTGAGCCACCATGAACAGAGGAACTTCTCCGCTTCTGCAAACACGCCGACAGAGCCGAGAGCAGAGCCGAGGGACGAGCCTTTTCGGGGGGAGAGCCGGAGAGAAGGAGCCGAGAAGCTGCTCCGGCGGACCGAGTCACGCCAGCGAGAAACAGACGAGATGTTATTGTCCTCAGTGCTAATGCGACTATCCTGCTCTGTCCGCCATTGAGCCCTGCAACAATCAAACGCACTCCTCGTAGACAGGCAGCACTGCAGAGACGCAGAGAGTCCGGGACAACAGCGACCTCTAGGCGGGGAACGGGCCGGTGTGAGCGGATCATCCGGAGGAAAGAGAGACCAACATCCATTTTCTACAGCAGTGTTCTCCAACAGGGGGCCTGGGGGCCACTTCAGGTCCCCCAAAGCTCTCCACCTGGGCCCCTGCGTCTTATAAGAGAATAAACTCTCACTGTTATATGTTAATAAATAAATACACAAATGTTATTTCCAGGGGTGGACAGTAACGAAGTAGATTTACTTGAGTACTGTACTTAAGTTCATTTTTTGAGTATCTGTACTTTACTTGAGTATTATTATTTTTGGAAACTTATGACTTTTACTCCACTACATTTGAAAGACAAATATTGTACTTTTAACTCCGCTACATTTCTATGAAGGGCCTCATTACTCGTTACTTTTAAGAATGGCTTGGCAGTCAGTAATTGAAATCTCTTTTCTCTTCTAAAGTTTGATCTACATGTGATTTATTCATGTGGTGATGCCGTGCCTGTACCTTGCGCATGCACTTCTCGGATTGGGCAGGTAAACACTGAGCTAACATAGCTCAGGTAATGGTTCTTCTTGGCAGTAATGATGGCTACAGCACACACCAGAGCACCCATGTCCATATCTGAAGTGTGATTCAGTCTTGTTTCAGTAGACATTTCTTTGGGCTTTGTATCATATTTTACAAGCTTTTTATTCTACAGGTTCTATTAAGACATCAATGCATTCAATTACCATGTTTACATGAGAACTTCCCCTAATTCCCCTTTAATTCCAAAAATAAAACTTGAATCCTCTTTAAAAAGATTAAAAATGACCATGTAAACACCTAATTATGAATGAAATGATAATTCCCAAGTAAGAGGCTGGTTTGTTCTGATTTCAAATCTGAAATAAATTATTCCTCAATGATGTATACGTCCATTCTATTTAAATTAATTCCAGTCGTTCTGCGCTTGCCCGTTCTCTTGTCCTGCAGCAATGAGGCACAGGACACTGACGGGAACAGAATGGCCAACCGAAGCAAATGTTGGACTCGGGCTGGGACAACTTTTTTTTTTATCAGAACCTAAGAAGTTTTGGAAATAATGAACAAGTGGATGGACATAAGCATTAAAATGTGGACTTTTTCAAAGCTGTAGTGTCCAAATTGGATAAAGTTTCCCTGACTTGTGTTTTTTTTCTAGTAGACATAAATATCTCTCTGTGTCTCATCCACCCCCTATCCAATCAAAACCATTCCCAACCGCCAGGCCTTGAATAAAGCCGAATAAACATGTTTTCAATGTAAACTTTTATTCTGAATTATTTATTTCAATGTAAACACGAAGAAGAAAACTTTAATTCCAAATTATTCAATTCTAAATAATTCATTCCGAATTAAAAAACATCATGTGATAGTGGCTATTAAAGCATTGACTTTAAAACAAAATGTACTTTGATACTGAAGTATTTTCAGAAGCAGGTACTCCAGTACTTTAACTTGAGTAAAAATTTGACTGAACAACTTTCACTTGTATTGGAGTAATATTTGACCAGCTGTATCTATACTTTCACTCAAGTAATGGCGTTGAGTACTTTGTCCACCACTGGTTATTTCCCAAAACACTCTTACTGACAAACTACTGTCAGTCGGACAAATGGTGCTTTGACAGGTTGTGATTTGCAAAGGTTTATGAATCTGGGGATGGAATTCAATGACAATACATTTTTGAGAATTCATATTTTCCATTTACTAGCAACAAAATAAATGAGGCAAACTTTAAATTGATTTATCATCTTTATTTAACCCCGTTAAGGATGCATAAAATATCTAAAGATATCTCTCCAGACTGTCCAAGATGTAAAGTTAAAGAAGGAACATTTATGCACCTCTTTTGGCATTGTGATACTTTAAAAAGTTTTGGGAATTCAATTCATTATTTCACAAAAAAAAGCTTTAAAAACACAATTTGATCAAATATCCAGTGTGTATCTATTAAATAACAAACCAGTTTTAAGTTTGATCAGAAAAAATGATGATTAATAATAACATATTTGTTAAGAAGTGTATTCTTTTATTTTGGAATAATGAATTCCCCCGACTTTAAAGATATTTCCTGAGCAGATTTTTAAGTTTCTACCTTTAGAGAGATTGACTTTAGAAAAGAATAACAGAGGCCACACTTTTGAAGACCTTTGTCTCCCTTTAGCAACATCCTTGGGAAATTACCAATGTG